>CM035408.1:5678863-6278863 GCA_020310875.1 Ceratopteris richardii | reverse complement strand
ATACGATCAGAACATATCCCTGAACTAGGAAAGATCTTTGCCAAATGTCGACAATATAGAGTATGCCTTAATCCGGAAAAGTGTGTCTTCATGGTTCGACAAGGAAAGATATTAGGACATATTGTCTCTAAGAATTGAATCTCAATGGATGAAGACAAAATCAAAGTAATTCTGGATTTACCGAGACCAAAGACTACTAAAGAAGTACAAGCATTTATGGGACATTGCGGATACTACCGAAGATTTATACATATGTATGCCATAATTGTTAGACCTCTTTATGCATTATTTTCTCAGTTTAATTGGATAGAAGAATGTGAAAAGGCCTTTAACGAATTAAAGAGTCGATTAAGTTCAGCCCCAATCCTTCGAGTACCTAATTGGAACAAACCATTTCACATTCACGTAGATGCTTCCAAGTTTGCAATTGAATCAAGCGGAGCGCAATTACACCACGACCGAGAGAGAAGGCCTAGGGATGGTGTACATAGTAAAAAAGTTTCGACACTACTTATTGGCAAACAAATTCAAATTCTTCATTGATCATCAAGCCCTACTGTACTTAGTCAATAAGCCTTGTAATACAGGACGACTAGTATGATGGTTTCTATTGCTGATGGAATTTGATTTTGAAGTAGTAGCCAAGAAAGGGAATACCCACATTAGAGCAAATCACCTATCAAGAATGACACATGGAGAACCACCCATAGGAGTACCTGATGATCTGCCTGACACGTACCTGTTTAACCTCGAAGTATGTCCCCAATGGGTAGAAAAGTTGACCCCAATACTCACATATGGACCTAAATATGGGATCTATCCAAACCGAAATCAAGATTTATGGAAGACTAAAAACCTTCATATCATTGCTGGAAGCCTATATCACCAAGACTCAAGTGGATTACTCATGAGATGAGTGGAAGAAGAGGAACAAGAAATGTGGCTTCAAAAATCACATGTAAACCAATGGAAAACTCATTTAAACGCAAACGAAACATGGCAAACATTGAAGAGGTTAGGCATATATTTGCCAACCATGCAAAGGGATACACATAACTATGTATCAACCTGCCCAACTTGTCAAGAACGGAATCCATAAGAGAACTCTAGTCTATGCTACTCCACCGTAGCACCAAGATGGAGCATGCCTCTGGTGAAGTTCTTGAAGACCCAAGAATACCTAGAAGGAGCCACTCTGGCAAGGAAACATGCACTTGTAGAACAAAGCAAGGACTATGCTCTCATAGGAAAACAACTCTTTAAGCGAGGAAGAGATAATCATTTACGAATGTGCATTCATGAAGACGAGTATCTTGCCGTTTTAGAGATGGCACATACAGGAGCTGCAGGAGGACATTTCTCTGCAGATAAAATTGCAAAAATGATTCTCTTTGCAGGAATGTGGTGGCCAACTCTACATCAAGATGCAGCCACATATGTGCAACGATGTGATACTTGTCAACGAACGAAATATCCAATTAGAAGAGATGAAATGCTGTTGAAACCCATGATGAGTGCGAGAGCGTTTACTAAATGGGGAATAGACTTCATAGGACCTATTAGCCCACCAGCTAAAGGATCTCATGCTGAGTACATAATTGTAGCCACAGACTATTTGACCAAATGGGTTGAAGCCAAAGCAACCAAGAAAAATGATGCAAGAACTACAGCCAAGTTTCTCTTTGAGAACGTTTTCACTAGATTTGGACTATCGATGGAAATTGTGAGTGATAGAGGCACGCACTTTGTGAATGAAGTAATAGAAGCCTTACTGAATGAATTCTTAGTAATTCATAAGAAATCAGCCCCATATCACCCATAAGCCAATGGACAGGCTGAAAGTTCAAATAAAATCTTGTGCACAGTTGTCACGAAAATTGTGAACAATGGTAGATCGGATTGGGATAAACAATTACATCATGCTTTATGGGCATTCCGAGTAGCTTACAAGACCGCGATAGGAACTACTCCTTTTAACTTAGTGTACAGACAGAATGCTATTTTGCCAATTGATTTCTTAATACCCACTCTCAGAGTAGCAACAACTTACAAGTGGACTGGACATGAATTGTCTGCACAATTGGATCAAATAGAAAAGTTACAAGAAACTAGGTTACAAGTGGTAGCAGGGATTTATGCTGCAAAAAGACGACATAAGACATATTTTGACGCTCATATTAAAGATAAAAACTTGAAGGAAGGAGATTTAGTGTTGGTATATACTCTGGAACAACATGCTAAGAAACTGCAAAAAAGGGGATATGGGCCGTTAATCATCAATCGCATATCTACCAGTGGAGCTATCAGTTTAGCAACCCTAGATGGAGACGTATTACCAAACTATATCAGTGGATGTCAAGTGAAAAAATATCTAGAGCCATTGACTAAAGAGATAATGTCACGACTAATATTGGGAAAAAATAGGTGCATAGAGGAAGAAAGAATACGAGAAGAAGCTAGGCAAGAAGCACTAGAATGAATCAGGAAAAGAAAAGAGTGGATGAGAGAGAGAGATGAGAGATATCGACTAGGAGAGGAACTCGTCCCAATGGCTAATATTAGAGCCACTGAAACCCTAGGTCTGAAAATGACGCAACGTTATTTGAATTTGGGTGCTAGAACAAAAGAGTACCACTTGGTGGATGCTCTCATTGACACAGGAGCCGCTATCAGCTGTATCACATTTTCGTGGACTCAAAAACTCAAGGAAGAATTACGGCCCTCTAAGGCACAACTAATTGGAATAGCATGAAAAATTACCAAATGTATAGGAGAGATTACTTTACCTCTACATCTCGGAAACAACACAATGGACCAGAAACTCTTAGTATGTCATGACCAGGACTTATTAGAAGAACTCCTGTTAGGCCAAGATTGGATATACGAATATGAAGTGACTATTCAATTGTCCTTAGGATACATCTCGGCCAAGATAGGACATCGTGAAGTATTCAGCATGCTAGACGAACGACCAATCAAAGCCAAAAGTATAGAACCGAGAACTCACTTAAATGAGCACAATGACGAATGTATGTGTTAGAGGAAGTATTTTTTATGGAAAAATAATTGTAAAATGCCAAAAAACTGTAAAAATATTTATGCAAATGATGTAAAAATGAGGAAGAGTCTTCCTCATGTAGATTAGAATCATATGTATTTTTTCTAGAATTTTTGGAAACTCCTAGATAGTATATTTTTAGCTTAGAAGGGAAAAGGACCAAAATTCAAGTGTGAAAAGGGACACTTGAAAATGTATAAAAGACAATTTCCTCTATTTTGAGAGGGTTGGTTATTTGTATTTGATGCTATCCAAGTAAAGAGAGAGTTTCCTACAGAAAATCGTGATTCTTCCTTTTGTGTGAATTTCTTTGATTTGTATTCTTGATGTGTTGAGTGAGAAATTGCTGAAGAATGATGTTGGAGATGTAAGTCATCAAATTTCACAGAATCGCGATTGTCTCATGTGAAGGTTACAGGTATCGTTTTTGAGATTTGACTTCATGATTGTGTTCTGCTGAGAAAATAACACACTTTAGACACCAAGATCATTGGAAATCGTGTAGTATTGCTCAAGATAATCAAAACCCTAGAAATTCCTCTTCATCTTCATTATTCCTCTTCATCTTCTCAGAAATCCAGCCAGTTTTCTCTTATTTCTTGGATTCTATCATCTAGAAGGGGTTGCAGTCTCTTGTATACTTCCAGGATTGACAAATATAAGATGTATTGTTGATTCTTTATGCTAAAATGATTGGAGAGGACAACTCCAAAGGTTAACAACAAACACTTTTTGGTGCCGTTGTCGAGGAGTGTTGGCATACAAGTCAGATGAAGAGCATACCAGCACAACAGAGCGGTCATGCACAATACGGAAGGCCTAATCATTTTTTCCATGGACCATTCACAACTCAAGTGATTTTAATCACTACACAAACATTGTAAATTCCATTTTTGGTAGAATAGACTCCATTTTGTTCAAGCCGAGGATTCCTCGAGCTTGAGGAGTATTAGAATTAGCTACATACCAATTTTCATAATTTTTAGACTCCGTTTGAGCCCTCAAATAGGCTCTAGAACCTAATTTTTAACTAGGCCGGACACTAGGTCTGGACAAGGCCAAAGCTAATGAGAAAACTATAAAAACAGCTAGAAAGCTCATTTTTGGGGGAGATTGTTTGTGAATTGAGCTTATGTAAGAGACTTTTTGACTAATGCAAAGAACTCCATTGTTCCTCTCCTTGTTCTTGCCTTGTGTGCACGTGTGTGTGTATGTGTGTGCATGTTTGTGTGCTTCACACTCACGCACTTGTGCCTTCACTTGCTCATAGTCTTCATACTAGTCCTCATGTCTCCACGGATTGACAATTATGAGGTGGATTTGCTCATGTTGGTACTCACCATTGTGCTGGAGTGACACCAAATTTGGCGCCGTTGCCGGGGAGAGAGCTTCGAGGACGAGCGTGTGATGGTAAGACGTCGAGTTGAGACATTGGAGTTATAGGTAATATCCTTTCTTCTCCTTATTTTTCTTCATTTTTTCTTATTTTTGCATCACCATCATCACCATCATCATCCCCACCATCTCCCACCTCCATCTCCATCTCCACAAAAATTTCAGTTTTTTGGTCATATCCCACTCCCCACCTCATTTCCCTCATTTCATTTGTGAGAGAGAGCGAGAGAGAGCTTGCATGCGATCTGTTTTTGTGTGTTTTTTGAGCCTTTGTTGCAGGAACTAGTTGTACCACCATCTCCACCAGTTTGTGCAGGTACGACAGACTCTGCACAGGTCCCGGGACGACTACCTCTGTCTATCGCGACAGACAGGGAAACCTGATATTTTTTGAATGCATGTTTGGCACGATAACCTACACCATTAGAGCACTCCAAATCACTAGAAGTTTCTAAAAAATTTGCGTTTTTTCAGTCTATCGCAACAGACACTGTCTATCGCGACAGACACCGTCTATCGCGACAAACCAAAACCACGACAGACGATAGACCCCGTCTATCGCGATAGACACCCGTCTATCGCGACAGATAGAGACCCATGATAGACTCAGTCTATCGCGACAGACACCGTCTATCGCGACAGACCAAAACCACGACAGACGATAGACTCCATCTATCGCGACAGACACCTGTCTATCGTGATAGACCAAATTCCACAACAGACTCAGTCTATCGCGACAGACACCGTCTATCGTGACAGACCAAACCACGACAGACGATAGACCCCGTCTATCGTGACAGACACCCGTCTATCGCGACAGACACCCGTCTATCGCGACAGACACCCGTCTATTGCGATAGACAGAGACAGACGATAGACCCCGTCTATCACGACAGACACTTGTCTATCGCGACAGACCAAATTCCACGACAAACTCAGTCTATCGCGACAGACACCGTCTATCGCGAAAGACCAAAACCACGACAGACGATAGACCCTGTCTATCGTGACAGACACCCGTCTATCGCGACAGACAGCCCCACACGACAGTTAGTGTCTATCGCGACAGACACCATCTATCGCGATAGACAGACATTTTTGGCAAAAAAATAAAGGGGTAATTTTTTGGAGATTTGGGCTAAATTTTGGGCATATTTACATACCCACTCACTGATAGCCTTGGAAAAAATGCCCTAGAACCCTGAAAGGGCCTGTTTGTCTGTTTTAACCCCCTAAACCCTGAACAGTCATAACTTTTTCATTTGAAATCCGTTTTTTGAGCTCTAGGGCTTGTCAGAAAGCTCGTGCATTGATTTTTAGATAGGGTATTTTGAAGTTGACCTACTGAGGGGTAGGTACACCAAGAGAGCTCTAGAGGAAAATTTTTTTTGACAATAGCAAAGGGGGAAAAAGGGTAATTAAAAGTGACTGTGATAAATTGTCTGTCAATTGAAGGATCAAGTTGGATCTAAACTTGGGAATCTTTTACAGGATTATCGAGAGCTCTTGGAGAAATCAAAGCGAGTGCCATTGTGTGCAGGCTTGGGAACTTGCTTCCTGGGCAGAGAAGCATAGCAAGGAGGAGCGTCTTGAGGTTGGAACATCTCTTAACCCCCTCAGTCCATTCTTAGCATAGGCTAAGTGCGAGTAGTTGTCTTGTTTGAATAGAGGTACGATAGGAATACTCAAGTTCTAAGAGTCTTTAACTTCTCAAGTCCAAGAATAGTCTAAATTGCAGTCAAGGGATAACTTAAAGGAAAAGAACTTAAACTAAGCGGATGCAGAACATCAAGTATGACACACTAAATTGCTCCTGATGACGCTTAATTAAAAAAAAACAAGAAAACACATCCAAAGGAACTTAAAAGGAACAAGTGACTGGTACCAAAGAAATCAGCAACGTACAAAGGGCATATGAACCTTAGATCAGGACGACATCTAGGGAGAGATAGACAAAGTCTTAGGTCTTCAGAGGCTAGTGTCAATCACACTGCTAGGTCTTGGGCCTAGCAGCTGAGCCACTTTTCACATTACCCTAGCTCTGAGACTAGTGAATCAAAGATGTCTCAAGGTATGGAGAGACCTACGGGGAGTTCAGGTGTGCCATATTTGTATAGGGTGGAAGGCCCCTACAAGACACAGCTGGAATACCTTAGGACCAACCGATTAGGTGATAGCATCTATGAGGATGGCCTAGGAAGGTCTGTCACTAGTCACCCAGACAGGACAGATGAATTCGGGAATGTGATCCTTGAGACGGACATAGGTGACCTAGAGCAAGGGAACATAGGAGGAGAGCCGAGGACCCCTTGAGGAAAATATGTTCTTACTAGAATCCTTAATCCCGAGTGGGTTCCCCAGGACAATAAGAGTATAGATCTGCTCCTGAACCAAGAGACTGATGAAACCTTTTGGAGGTATAAATCTGATCAGCCAAATGAGGTAGGAACAATCATGATATATGAGTTCAAGGACCCGGATAGCCCAGGCAAAGTGACTTACCTAGACAATGCATCAGAACGGATCTCTGTGGTTACAAAACATGATAGGCATGCTTACACTTGGAAAGGTGAATTTATTTTCCCCCAACCTAGGTCTAATGTGTCCTTTGGTCACCCAGGAGCTGGAACATTCCAAGCTCATGGAGCTTAGAGAGACAGAAGTAGAGATAGACTTGAGGTAAGCTTTGCCAACCCAGGGGGCAGAGAAAGAACGAGAACGGAAACAAATAGAGGGGAACCTGAGGTACTTAGAGCTCCAAGGAACCAAAGGAATGTGGATGAATTCCCTCTACCAAGACCTAGAGAGCACACGAGGACTTTGAGACCGACCTAGCTAGTTAAGTCCATGAAGAACTACTTCCATGGCACAGGAGACCCATATGATCATGTGGCTGAGTTTAGGCAAGTCTTGAGAGCTGAACAAGTTGAGGACCTATTCACGCAGTATAATGCCTTTGGTCTAACCCTTAGGAACACAGCCCTTACATGGTTTCAACCATTGAATGAGAGACAGTTTAGGAGCATAGACCAACTCTTGGAGGCTTTCATCACGGAATTCTCTAAGAGTGGGATAAGGCATAATACTTCCTCATTGATACATAGCTTCAAGCAGACCCCTTAAGAGACCGTGAGACTTGTAGGAAGAAGATTTAGGCAATATCTGGAGAGATGCCCTGTGCCTGAGTTACCCACACCAGCCAAACAAGTGGCTTTATTCTTGGATGGATTGTTAAGTACCAAACTGAGGTCATATGTGTACTTGAAAGACCCTAGGACCATAGAAGAGTGTGTACGCATGTGCATCGACATTGAGGATAACCTAGGGGAGGAATTAGAGCTCTCAAAAATCTATAAAGATTTAGATAGTTCTAGTAGCCTCATTTCCTCACAATCCACATCAATTGAGGATCTAGCAGAAAATGTAGCTCTGAAATTAGGTGTCTCTAGCAAGCAGATTCCAAGATTTGCCCCTGTGAAAAGATGTTACACTTGCGGAGGTGACCATATGGCGAACGTATGTCCCATCATGGCTCAACCCCAAGTGAATCCCAGTAGTCAATACTGCACCATAGAACGGAGGTACACCAATCACACTGCGCAAGATTGCCCCTACAATAAGCAAGCAGTTAGGCAGACGTACCCACAACCATACCCTCAACAGGGCAGGTACCAAAACCAGTACCCACTGCAGCAGTATGCTAGACCTCAACAAACCTACCACCCACAATACCAAAACCAACAAAAGCCTCAGCCTGTGTTAGCACAACAACCCCCTACCCCAGCTAATGTAATTCCTGTAAAGTACGCAGCTGCAGAAGAGAACCTGAATAGAGCCATAGTGCTAGTAACGCCATTGCTGTCAGAAAGTGACCCGAGCGACCATAGCTTTGATTCTACACATATAGATAGGCCCCAGGCCTACTACATGCAATCTCCTGAACATGGTGAGTCCTACTACAGTGAAGAGCCAAGTGAACCTAGTTGGGAGCCAGAATATGCAAATCTCATGTACAAAACTCCCAACACTAGACCTCAACCTAGGCAAGTAAGACCCCCATTCCCTAGAGGACCATGCTACAGATGTCAGGGAGATCACCTCATTCGCGATTGCCCCTTACCTCCACCTACACAACCACAGTCAGTGGCAATCCAAGGCTTTTGTACAGACTGTGGAAAAGAGCATCTCTTACGAGATTGCCCAAAGCCCAATAATATGCCAAAAATTACTCCTATCAATGTTATTGGGTTAGTAGTAGACTCTACCATCACGTCCACCGCGCCAATACAAGTGGTCACTAGAGCTCAAGCGTTGCAACAAAACCAAGACTTAGGCCAGGAAAAGAATGCGGAGGTTAGCGAGATTGAGAGTCAGAATAAGAAGAGGACAAGAGCTTGGAGAGATAGCCGTGAACGTATGAAAAGGCAATGGGCAAAAAAAATGAGCGAACTTGAGGAGAGCCTACGGGAAACCAAAGACAAAATCATAGAAATCACATCTCAAACGCACTCTCACACATCCCCACCACTCCCATCCCCTTCACCCTCCATTCCTCAACCATCTAATCCACCACACATAACCCACCCACCACCCCGAGTAGGATCAGTTTTAGCATATCCCACTCCCAAAGACATAGATATGATGCTTAGAGCATATCAGGCTAGGATCCAGGAAGGACCAAATGTAACAGATCATGAAAGATGTTACCCTAGAGCTGACCTAGAGCTTGAACAAACTAAGTTGTGTGCCAAGATGGTGGAATTGGCTCAAGCCATGTTTGAGACCAGTCACCTTTTCACTTGCTCTAGCTCCCCTAGAACACCATTGCATTTTGATGGTCTGTTAGACAGCTTGGAGATGTTAATTGCAAAGTCTGGAAAAGGAGCCAACTCCCAGGCTAAGGAGAAGGCAAGTGATAGAATAAGCATTCCTCCCAAGGAAGCTTATGTGCCTAACTCCACTGAACCAGAGACCTCTTCTTCTATGAATCGATACACACCAGAATTCTTGCGGACTCAGGTGCAGGAGTTGCAATTGCCACCACTTCCCTATGGAAGCGTTGGGGCAAGCCAGCACTCAGGCCCATGAGGATGAAATTGCAGATGGCTAACGGTCACATAGAGAGACCCTTAGGGGTGCTAGAAGGAATAACTCTCACTACATGTGGTATTGAGTTTGAGCACACCTTTGCCATATGTGACTTTAGCAAAAATCATGCCTATGAGATGATTTTGGGAAGACCATTTATGCGACAGTTGCAAGTGGTACAGGATTGGGGAACCAATTCCTTGTACCTACAACACTTAGGTGTTACGACCAAAGTGAATCTCAAAGACTACTCTCATAGAGATGTCCCTCCTATCCAATGGAACCCCATCCATAGAGCCAAAGATGATACGGAATCGGTGCATTCCATAGGATCAGGATCTTCATGGATGCATGAAGGTACCCACTTATGGATGTGCAAAGTAGCAGTAGAAGAAGAGAAGAGGGAAAAAGCCAGAGAGGTAGGTGCGAAGGAAACACATAGATCAATTCAAGACCCAGCCTATGCACCTGTAGTATTTCTGGACGAAGAATTTGAACCTCACGGCTGGGCAGAAATTCTAGCAACTATGGATGTAGCCATCAATGAAGAGCAATGGACACCCCAATGTGATGAGGATGGCTATGACATTTCTGTCTTCTCCATAGAGCCAATCATGGGAGATGCAGTTTTAGAAGAATGCGAACCTAGCCATGATGCATTTGAAGATGCAAGTGACTCCGATCTTGAGTCAATCATTATGGACCCACCTTTTGCATCAGATGAAGAATACTTCTACGAAGTGGAAGCATATCCTCAGAGACATGGAGAACTTATAAATGATGTGAGGTTAACCACACAAGTGACTACCAAGAATGAAGGTAAGAAAATAAAGAAGACAGAAGTCACACCTATGGAGGAAGAATCTTTGTTTGAGGTCCCTGAACACTTTAAAAAGTATGAGATAGACTATAGAAGAGTCATGGTGAGAATGCCTAAACGTGAGGCGCAATCGGGAGAGGCCTATGATAACAAAGAAACCACCAAGAAAGTAGTGGTAGCCATAGAAGAAGGAGAAGAAAGATGCACTTACATAGGACACGACCTCACCAAGGAGGAGGAGTATGAATTGATAGCCTTGCTAAGAGAATACAGAGATATATTCGCTTGGAGCTACAAGGATTTGAAAGGTGTGGACCCTGACATATGTTCACACACTATTCCCATGACCTCAGATACTAAACCCTCTAAGCAAAAGCCATATACATATAACGATAATTATGCTACTAAGATCAAGGAGGAGATAGATAGACTAGTGGAAGCTGGATTTATCTATGAAATTGAGCACACTGAGTGGGTATCCCCCATTGTAGTGGTGCCCAAGAAGAATAACTACGTGTGTGCATTAACTTGAAGAAGGTTAATGCAGCCACTATCCGAGATAATTATCCACTTCCCATCACGGAGCATCTACTAGAAAGAGTAGCAGGTAAGGAAGTGTACAGCTTCCTTGATGGATTTTCGGGCTACAATCAGGTGGCCATTGCTCCAGAAGATCAGCATAAGATGGCTTTTGTCACAAAGTGGGGCATATTTGCTTTTAGAGTAATGCCCTTTGGTCTCACCAATGCGGCAGCCACTTTTCAGAGGCTAATGTGTCATGTATTTAAAGAATTCCTGAGGAAAAACTTAGAGGTCTATGTTGATGATCTTTGTGCTCATTCCAACATTAGACAAACCCATGTTCCTGAACTTAGACAAATCTTTGACAAATGTAGAGAATATCAAGTCTGCCTGAACCTAGAAAAGTGTGTTTTCATGGTCAGGCAAGGCAAGATTCTAGGACATATAGTGTCGAAGAATGGCATATCCACTGATGAAGAGAAAGTAAGAGCCATAGCAGAGTTACCTAGGCCAAAGAATGTCAAGGAAGTACAAGCTTTCATGGGGCATTGCGGTTATTACCGGCATTTCATACACATGTATGCCATCATTGCAAAGCCTTTGTATGGACTTTTGACTAACTTTGAGTGGACTGATGAGTGTGAGGACTCCTTTAATGAACTCAAAAGAAGATTGTGTTCAGCACCAATCTTGACCACACCAGATTGGAATAAACCCTTTCATGCTCACGTGGATGCATCCAATTATGCTATTGGATGTGTACTCGCACAACCTACTGGTGAAGGTAATATGGATCTTCCCATTGCCTATGCTAGTAGACAGCTAAATGCTGCTGAACGGAACTATACCACTACTGAGAGAGAAGGCTTAGGCATGGTGTATGCGGTTAAGAAGTTTAGACACTATTTGCTTGCAAGTAAGTTTAAATTTTTTACTGACCACCAAGCATTGTTGTACTTGGTAAACAAGCCATGCAATACAGGTAGATTGGTAAGATGGTTCCTCTTGCTAATGGAGTATGACTTCGAAGTTGTGGTGAGGAAAGGGAAGACTCACTTGAGAGCAGACCATCTCTCTAGGCTCACATCTGGAGAAGCCCCACAAGGAGTATCAGATGACCTTCCTGATGCTTACCTGTTTAATTTGGAAGTAGTACCTTAGTGGGCTAAACCACTAGTGCCAGTATTGACATACGGGCCTAATCACCCTGTCATAAGCATTAAAGATAGGGAGGTAGTAAAGGCTCAAAAGTACCACATCATGGCAGGGAGTATGTACAAGCATACTGATCTAGGCATCCTAGCTTGTTGTGTGGAAGAAGATGAGTGCGCGAAATGGTTGCAATTGGCACATGTAGGTGCATTAGAGCAACATTACTCACGGCAACGAACCATACAGACATTAAGGAGACTTGGAGTGCATTGGCCAACTATGGAAGCTGATGTCCATAAGCTGTGCAAGGAATGCCCGATCTGTTGCACTAAACCACCTGTGGAACATGCCACTCTTTATCAGGTATCCATAGTGCCAGATTGGAGTGAACCACTAGTAGCATTCTTGAGGACGAAAACATTCCCTCAAGATATGACATTGGCCAGACAAAGAAGTCTAGAACAAGAAGCCCTGGATTACTCACTCATTGGTGATAATCTATACAAGCGTGGTAAAGATGGTTACCTGAGACTATGTGTCCACGAGAGCGAGTATCTGAAGATATTAGAGACTGCTCACCAAGGTGTAGCAGGAGGACACTTTGGACCAGATCGGGTAATCAAAGTGATCCTATTTGTAGGCTTGTGGTGGCGAACCCTTCACATGGATGCACATACCTATGTGAAGAGGTGTGATGTGTGTCAACAAACTCAGTATCCTATACGTAAAGATGGGATGCCATTGAAACATATGATGGGTGGACGTGCATTCTCTAAGTGGGGAATAGACTTTGTTGGTCCTATTAATCCCCCAGCTAAGGGTTCACATGCTGAGTATATCATTATGGCCACAGATTATCTAACCAAGTGGGTAGAAGTGAAAGCCACATCGAAGAATGATGCCCAAACGACCGCTAAATTCTTATTTGAGAATGTGTTCACTCGATACGGGCTACCCATAGAGCTAGTAAGTGATAGAGGGACTCACTTCTTGAATGAAGTCATTAAAAATCTTCTTCAAGGGTTCTTGGTGATACACAAGAAGTCTGCCCCCTATCACCCACAAGCTAATGGACAAGCCGAAAGCACAAATAAGATACTATGCAATGTGCTAACCAAATTAGTGAATAACAAACGCTCTGACTGGGACAAACAGCTACACCATGCTGTTTGGGCATACAGAGTTGCCTATAAAACGGTACTCCAAGCCACGCCCTTTTAGATGTTTTTCGGCCAGAATGTAGTGCTACCATTGGATTTTTTTATACCAACCTTGAAAGTAGCACAAGAGCATGATTGGACAGGCCATGAGTTGTCCTCTAGAATCTTCGATCTTGAACGATTAGGTGAAACACGATTGAGGGCTGCAACAGGAATTTATGCAGCCAAGAAGAGGCAAAAGGCATATTTCGATGCACACGTGAAGGATAAGGGCTTGAAAGCAGGAGACCTAGTCCTAGTCTACACCTTGAAGCAACATGCACGGAAGTTAGAGAAGAGAGGTTATGGGCCAATGATTATCAATAGGATCTCCAAAAGTGGAGCAGTGCAACTAGCCACTCTAGAGGGTGATATTCTACCAAGTTACATAAGTGGATGCAGAGTCAAGTTATATCAAGAACCTGTTACGTCCGCGTTCTTTTGCCTCTCGATCCACCATCGTTCCCAACACACAGAGCTGATATGAAGTTCGCCGCCCAGCCACGCCCGAGCATCCTCTCTTGTCATCTCACATGATCATGAGATAATTAAGACTTCTCTCTTCTTAGTCACTTCTACCTTTCTCCAATTAGATGCCATGTGGCACAAGTGCCACCTCATCCAAGAGGATACATCCATAATATGACATTTCCTTCCCCTTGAAAACATTTTCGTCCTCGAAAATGTAGTTGAAATGTCCATATTGGTAGAAGTAAGTGCTCGGACTCCCCTGAACCCCATGTACTCTATGTACATGGTCATCTCTGTGTGTTGTTTCCCCGTATCCTTCCCCTTAAGAAGTCTCATATGAGATCATCTCAAGGATGGGAAACCGTCTGAGTGGTGCCTACTATCTCCCATGTACACTTCACCTCCATACTATCACTCCCATAACATACTACATCATCCAAATGACCTAAGTCCATATGATGTATCCTCTATGGAGTAATAATATGAAAAGAAAGTGTAAAGTGCCAAACTTATAAGCTTGACCGTATCATAGTGGAGATAATAAACCATAAAATCCTCTAAAGTATAGAACAAAGTCCCATAACAAGTGACTCCAAACTAAATGATAGATTGCCCTCATACCACTCTAGGTCTTCCTAACCTTGAGTGTAATCACAAGTAGTAGTTTTGTCTAAACTACCTTGTGAACTATGCAAATCCATCATCTAACTCACGGTGGTAAAATGCAATCTCTACATTTCACCAACCAAGAGTCTGTGGTTTGTCACCCTTTACCATTGGACTAGGTTCTATTGGAAGAGCATCTATTAGCACTTGTGCAAACTCTAATATTTCTCTTCCCTGTAGTTTGCCATATGAATGCAAAAAGCATTCCCTTTGAGATTCAGATAATCCCTAAGTACCCATCCTCCTAACTGATGTTTACTCATCATACTCATGATGTAACACCAACTAAGAGTTTGGTACCATAATAGGTTAGATACATCCCTATCTCGTAGAAACTCAAAAGAGAAGAGTCATAACTCTACTCCCAGTTTAACTAATGTCAATAACTAGATCATCTCATCTAGTCAAGGACCATCACTGGAAATAAACATAACTACTTCTCTCTAGAGTCTCCATGTGAGACTCAATCTAACCATCATGATTAACTGATCTCCCTCTTGTCTTTAATAGAAGAGTGCCACTCCTATCTAGACAATCTAAATGAGAAAGTGAAACTCTCTCCATGTCTATCTCTATAATCTCTTCCAAGGAAAAGAGCTCTAGCAGTGGAAACTATTCCACTTTCCCTTTCCCTTTGAAAGAGATTCTGTTGAATCCATTTTCTCTACTCATCCATAGGTGAGAACATGCACATAAGTTCTCCATACTTTTCCTTCCAAAATAGTGGAGAATCATACTCCCATATGAAGGAAATTATATTGACAAGTAGAGTAAACAAATTCCGTCTGAAATAAAGACTAAGAGAGGTTTCCCAAACACCTCTTCTCTGTAAAGGAAAACATACTCTATCCTTCTCCTATGAAGAAATCATGTTTTCCTTTCCTTTTTCCTCTCTCAAAGAATAGGAGCTGAAGTGAGAGCACTGAACTAAAGTGAGATCTATCATCGATCTCTGAGCTGATTCTCACTTTCCCCTTTCCTTAAAAGAGAAACTCATGAATTTATTTAGTCCTCTCTTCCGTAAGTAATGCATAATCCCTCATTACACTTATTCTTATGAAAATGGAAAACAGATTTCCCTTAACTAATGAAGGTGTATGTAGTGAAGAGTGGAGAAAATAAATTCCTAAGAAGGGTCAAAGCCCTCTACTAAAAATGGTCAGCAATGATGTGACATGATACCGTAAACATAGGTGTATCTATAGTAAAGAACTATCTCTGCCAACCATACTCTGTACATGGATCTATACGATCCAGTCAACTAATGGAATTATCTTTCCTGAAAACACAACATGAGTATGTGATATCCATGGTGAATAAATCACCTACCACATTCTCTACTGGAAGAATAAATCTTCCTCATACTCTGAAGGATAACTCCTAATCTTAAGGAGATGTCTACTAAGAGCTCTCCTCTGATCTAGTGAGACATGACGCCATGAATGATGAGTCCTTTTCTCCCTAGCCATAGAAGAAGAGTGCTCTGATACCAGTGTTACGTCCGCGTTCTTTTTCCTCTCGATCCACCATCGTTCCCAACACACAGAGCTGATATGAAGTTCGCCGCCCAGCCACGCCCGAGCATCCTCTCTTGTCATCTCACATGATCATGAGATAATTAAGACTTCTCTCTTCTTAGTCACTTCTACCTTTCTCCAATTAGATGCCATGTGGCACAAGTGCCACCTCATCCAAGAGGATACATCCATAATATGACAGAACCCCTGACTGAAGAGATGCTAAATCGACTCAACACTGCCAAGAAACGTAAAGAAGAAGAGAAACGAATTCGAGAAGAAGCACAGGCAGAAGCTTTAGAACGCATCCGACGAATGAAATTGAGGAGACAAGGTAGAGACCAGCCTATGCTTGACACTCAAGAATCTCTAGGCTATCCCATGGCCATGTGCGAGGCTTCAGGTGGACATTCCCATAGAATAATCGACCGACGGCCTTTTGTAACCCTAGAAGTAGGACAAGGAGAGAGTGTAAGGACGGTGAGAGCTTTAATTGACTCAGGGGCAGCCACTAGTGCAGTTCGACTTTCTTACTGCCAAGAGCTGCAATTACAAATCAATCCTATAGAGGCATATCTCATAGGATTGGGAGGTGTGGAAACCCCTTGCATTGGTGAGGTGGAACTTCCCCTCTACATTCAAGAGGTGCTAATGGCAGTCAAAGTGCTAGTGTGTGAAGACGAGGATCTTACCGAACCTCTTGTCCTGGGCCAAGATTGGATCTATGATCATGCAGTCAGCCTCAACCTAAGAAGTGGACTTCTTCAGGCATGGGTAGGCCAAAACCACATAACAATTGAATTAGAAAATCAAGCACATAGGCCGCTAGAAGAGGCACCGAATCCTGGTCCTTCCAGGAGTCCACCTGAAATGAACCATGCTACTCTTGACCAAAGTTCTATGGTGCAAAAGATTGCCACTCATGACGAAGGTACAGAAGTCAATGAGGAGTTCCCTTCTTTTCCAAAGAGAATTCGAGGAAGGCAAGCCGGAAAATACAAGATACAGAGGAGCCTGAGGACCAAGAAGAATGAACACCAACCGGTACAATACAGAATACCCCATGGCATGAAGTAGATCTGGATACGCAAAGGTGAACAACCCTTGGCTTTGGAGACAGGATTCCAAAGAGGCATCAAGCAAGCTAGAGTGTCGAGGACTACAGCAAAGGAGTACCCTAGGCATCAATCTAGACAAACCATTTCTATTTGGGTTCCAAAGCAGTCAATGAAGGCAATCCCAAAAGCTAGACAAATATGGGTGCCCAAGACCTGCTTACTAGCTCAAATAACTTCACCTCCAATCACAAGATCAAACCAACACTCACGAGTCCTATTGGCTCAAAGGCAAACATCTACACTCCACACCACCACATTCTCGGTCACGCCTTGAAATGTTTGGAAATGGGTAACCAAAAGGTCCCAAACCCAACACACTCCAGTCCGCAAACCTTCACACATCATCGCCAATAAAAGCAACGATTCCAGCATCAAAGTTTGGAGACCTAAACCCCATATCAAACCCCTTGAGCCACCTCTGTAAATCCTTCCCCTCTGATGTAGGTGCATTCTGAGAACATTGCACATCCAAAGTATGCATCTAGAGTGAACCCTAACCTACTAACCCACATGTACACACATCACGAACACTTCACCCACTAACCTCTAACCACTTGGAATGTCATGCAAAGAACTCCATTGTTCCTCTCCTTGTTCTTTACCATAACATCCTGTTTCCTATGCAATGCTAATGTGTCTCTCTCTTCTTCTAGCATATAAGCATCAACAACTACAAGCACTCTCATGGCAGAAGCAGCAGGTCCGAGCTCACAGGCAGGAGTAAGTATTGCAGGAATTGATGTGGATAGTCTACCTGTTGATGTGCCACCAACTGAACGACCTGTGGAGCTGCAACACCTTCAACAGATCCCGGTACCGGATCCACCCACAGGGATCACAGAGAGAGTCCATGCCAATTCTCATTGGTTCAATGGCATGCCAGGTCCATTAGGAGAGGCCAAGTATATATGGGAGTCTAAGTGCAAGTATGAAAGATCATGGGTCCGATTCCAATTTTTCTCCAAGGAGTTTGAGACTCTATAGAACACAAAATATCTCCAGACCATATGGCAACGTGCAGGGCTAGCCGAATACTTTGAAGCACCACTACCTAAACCAGATCTCCTCCGATGCTATTATTTGGTCTCCACATTACAAGCTAACGAAGAAAAGGACAAACCAGGAACATTCGTACTTCCTTCCTTGCTAGGCAACAACGAGTTGAAAAGGTTTGAACTTACACTGGAATTGGTGAGCGCTGCTTTGAATATGCACGGTACACATGTACCTTCTGAGAAGGATGCTCTCATTCCTACTAACATGAAGGATCGGAAACTACTGAAGCTGAAAGATATGGCAGCACTCACACCAAACGTATCCATCCCTCTCCGTATGTGCATGCAACATTTTGCTTTCCCTGGTCAAGACCGCTTCACACAACCGCACAAAAGAATCTGGTTCGCTCTTTACTTGGCAGAGATAGGTGCGTTACCGATTAAGCTTCCTGTATGGATTGTGAAGCAGTTGTATGAAACAAATAAAAGGTCATCTAGGAAATTAGTGGTGAATGGTTGCTGTGCAATCACACGCATTATCTATCGGTGCTTAGCATACGATGTACCCATTGAAGGTGCTTTAACTTGGGCACAATTACAAATGTTTAAGAGGCTCAAGACGTCCACACATCAATCCAAGCACATGAGGGGTTCGATCCCTTGTGTCCACACACGTGAAGTTCTGACTACTCCTGAAGCATCACCCAAGGAGAGACCACCGTACCTCCCTTTACCATTAGAATACCCAGGTCTGGATCTGGAGCTACAACACAAGCTGCCCCCTCCGCTCCTCCTGTCCCTCCTGAATTCGAATTTCTTGCAACTAGGGGAACTGAAGGGATGGGCACTTTCGACTTCGAATCATTCTTGCAAAATACACAATTCTCTGATGTGGAGTTCTATTCAGATGCAGAAGAACAGGGCACCTCTTCCCAAAGAAGAAGGAAATCAAGAGAAGGCCGCCATGTACATTGGGATGAGGAACAACAGAGAACTTTGTCGCAACAACAGGAACATTCAGAAGCAGAAGAAGAGGAAACAACTGAGGCCCTAGCTTATACAACAGAACTCCGGAGGCTATACCAAATAATGGAACGAGTAAGGTCGCAACAATTGCTCACCGAATAGAGTAGTAGGGTGCTCATGGCTCAGCTTTTGGAAGAAGCAGGAGTTGATTCAGAATACAGTGAAGGTCTCTTATTGATGGCAAAAACCTATGGGGTAGTAGAAGCAGTTCGAACCGCGATTCGGAGGTCTCTAGTTCAATATGATCCACGAAGATTCCAAACACGACCGTGGTCAGGCAAAAACATCCAGATCCCTATTACAAGAGCAGAAGGGCCTATTATTACATCAGAACCCATTAAGACAACCTCCCAAGCAGCTGTAACTTCTGGCCAAGAGCACTCAGTCACCCATGATGAATCAACTGAGCCACTACCACCCACACCCCCACCATCGCCTCCTAGAGCAGAAGCCGTGGAGATCACCTCGACCACTCAACCCACCTAACAAACCTTCATCTTCCGTACTCCCACCTCTAGTTCAACCCTATTCTCCACCTGTGAAAACCCAATCTATGAAGCTACCACCATCACTACACAATCCACCGAATCGCTCATAGAGCCTGCCCTAGGACATCCATCCCCCATGCCCTCAGCCATAGGCCATCCCGATTCTAGATCCATATTCTTGGGATTCCCTGCTACCACGCCACCTTTTATGGCCTCCCTGCCTTCAGCATCTCACCTCCCAAACCCCATCCCTCCAATTCTCCAACCCCTCCACGCCTTTCTTTCAAGAACATTTCAACCCCGGTCTCAATCATTTCCTCTATTTTTAGTTCCCCCACCCTCTTCTCACTTATTCACCACTTTCACACACACACCACCTACCATTCCAATGTATATGGTAGATACCACACTCGCATCCACTCCTGAAAGCATGGACATTTCACCACCCACGGCACCTCCCCCTCCACCCATGCTTCCACCTCCTCCCATTCCCCCTCCACCAATTTCACCCACACACACGTCTTCAATAGACACATCATTCACTCTTCCCCTTCCCCAATTCCCTTCCCATGCATCTTCCATTGTACACACCACACCCTCATCCATAGGCAATGCATTGGACACTATGCTTGCATGTATATCACAGTTAAGGACAAAGTACAATCAGCTCCAACAACATAATGCACGACTACAAGAGCACTCGGAGGTACTGCAACATCGTCTTGCTACACTAGAAGAGGAGAATGCTCGCCTCCTTACACAATTCCAAACTCTACAAGAGGCTCATAGCATATTGGAGGTACAATTCCAGAACACAGACCAGGAAGCAAGCCAAGTGGTAGAAGGTCATCTACGGACACAGCTAGAACACAATTCAAAGCTTCAAAGAAATATGGCCCTACTTAAACGACACCTTGCAGCTGCTCATGAAGAGAATCGACGCCTGCAATTACAGAATCAGGAAAACCTAGAAGCAGCTATCAAAAACACACCTGGGGCACCCATCAGTCCCTCAAAGTTTCAAGTTGTGACCCCCGATAATATCAAGATAATCTTGGAAGACTATGCCACACTACTTGAAGCCCATGACCAGTTATCAGAGGAACTGGGTCAACTGAAGCAAAAACACCAAAAAGAAACAACAACTGCCTCTCAAACCACCTCCTCCGCGGCTTCACTTCTCACAGACTCAGAGGCCTTAAAAGATCTCCAGAAACAGGTCACAGAATTGCAAGCACGTCTACTACAATATGAGAGACCACCTTCCCCACCTAAGGCTCCCACCGATGAGGAAACAGTACAAATTCCGGTGGAACAAACGTTTGAAGAAGAATATGACCCACAACCATTCCCAGGAGGTCAACAAACAGAAGAAGGTCAGGATACGTTCGAAGCACCACGACCCCCTTGGCTACGACAAGTGGAGGAAATTGGGAGTTCACATGAAGAGCGAACAGTCGTGCAAAATCAGGCCATGAGGGTCATAGAAGACACTGTATTATAATCCAATTACTTCAAGAACCTGTCATCTAGACGCCTTATCCTCTCATCAGAACTCCAATACAGGCCACCTACTAATGCAAAGAACTCCATTGTTCCTCTCCTTGTTCTTGCCTTGTGTGCGCGTGTGTGTGCATGTGTGTGCATGTTTGTGTGCTTCTCACTCACGCACTTGTGCCTTCACTTGCTCATAGTCTTCATACTAGTCCTCACGTCTCCACGGATTGACAATTATGAGGTGGATCTCCTCATGTTGGTACTCACCATTGTGCTGGAGTGACAGGGAGTATAGCAAAAGCTTCATTGAAGTTGGACCTTGCTGGATCTTCTAATGTTGATGGTATTGAACACATTGAAAATGTAATACTCTTTAATCAAGAAATGGAAACATGAAAAGGTAGGTTTCTTTGTTTTTCTTTTGGGAAAAGAAAGCAATAGATAATCTTTTGAGAATAAGAGGTGATGAAATTCTTGCAGATTGATAGTTGCTCATATCATTTTTGAGAGTAAAATGCAAGTGTGTGACAAACTGAATCAAGAAAGCTGAAGATAAGGTAAAATGTGTCTATCTTTGCATTTATAGAGTGCTTTTTGACCCAAGTACCAAGCAAAATTATTGATCTTGGGATAGATAACATGATTGCATTGAGGAAAGTCAAGAAAAGTAGCTAGATGCAGGTAGATAAGATCCATTTGTTAAACAAGGCAAAGCAATAATCTTGAGAAAAAGTTTATTTGCATCTTGAAAAAAATGTGTGAGTTTATATTTGCATAAATTGATATTTGCACTTCTTAGCACATTTTTCTTTGGGAAGTTTTGCTCATGAACTGATTAGATAGCAAAGCATAAAAGAGCATAACCAATCAAGAAACACAGGATCAATAGATCACTAAACAAGAAACCCTAAGTGAAGTGTTTATCTTAATTTAGGGCAAAATACTAAAAAAAAATCATAAAATTCGTTAAAACATTCAAAAAAATTTCTTTTTTCCTTAGGAAGCTAGACTGGAGGGTCGTTGATAAGAGTAAAGGGAAACAAGTGGAAAGAAAAGTCAAAAACTGAAAAAAACTGGAAGTTCAAAAAACACGATTCTCTTCATAGAATCGCTAATTTTTCTTAATGATGTAAAATTGTAGGTGACAAGTGATTTGGAGTGGGCGAAGAATCTTGAAGAGGATTAAGAGGAAAGAAGACTCAAAATTGCAAAAAACAGGAAGTACAAAAAAAATACGATTCTCTACACAGGATTGCGATTTTCTGTAAGAGGAAAAAATTTTGAATTATTCTACATATTTGGGTTTTAAGGTAGGTAATTGTAAAAGGCTTCACTAAGTTGAGTAAGTGAAGGAAATCAAATTCTAATAATCAGTGAGGATTGAGCATCAAGTGGGTAAAGTGGGACAGAAGTACAGAATCGCGATTTTTACCAGTAAGATCAAGGGAGAAATTTGTGATGAAAAGTTAGAAATTGGGAATTAACATCATAAAATTGTGAAGGATAAAAACTTGAACAAGTGAAAAGTGAAGATTTTGAGAATATTGAACAAAATCGCGATTGTGTGAAATCTATAAAACCCTGGAATCTCAGAAGAAAACTCATTTGAGTGAGGAAGAGAGAGAGTGAGAGTGGACAGAATCGCGACTTTCTGCAAACACGAGCTTTTGGACATTTTCTGAA
Organism: Ceratopteris richardii; assembly: GCA_020310875.1. NCBI lineage: Eukaryota > Viridiplantae > Streptophyta > Polypodiopsida > Polypodiales > Pteridaceae > Ceratopteris > Ceratopteris richardii. The sequence continues at coordinate 6,256,168 of CM035408.1, read as the reverse complement.
TCAAGTAAGCAAGATAAGGATTTCCTAATAAAATTTTGTATTCTCTCAAGTTCTTATGTCATGTTTAGAACACAAAAACTCAGAGAACAGTAAAATCATGGAATCGCGACTTTTAGGATTTTGAATTTTACAAAGAAAGAATAATAATTTTGTTGAAATCTTTCATTGCATGATAAAGTTTAATAAAACGACTCAATTGAAGGAATAAAAACTTAAAAAACAAGAACCTCGAAAATTTCAAAATCTGCACAGAATCGCGATTCTGTAGTCAGATACAAAATCGCGATTCTCTGCAACAAAACACAAAAACACGATTCCCAGAGCACGATTTTCATAAGAAAATCGTGTTTTCTAACGATTGTGAGCAATCAGGATTGTCTGGGAACAAAATCGTGGAAAACACGATTCTCTTCACAGAATCGTAAAAAACACGATTCTCTTCACAGAATCGTGAAAAACACGATTCTCTTCACAGAATCGTGAAAAACACGATTCTCATCACAGAATCGTGAAAAACACGATTCTCTTCTCAGAATCGTGGAAAACACGATTCTCACCATAGAATCGTGAAAAACATGATTCTCTTCACAGAATCATGAAAAACACAATTCTCACCACAAAATTGTGAAAAACACGATTCTCTTCACAGAATCGTGGAAAATAGGATTCTCTTCACAGAATCGTGGAAAACACGACTCTCATAACGAAATCGTGGAAAATACGATTCTCTCCATAGAATCGCAAAAAAAACACGATTCTCACCACAGAATCGTGAAAAACAGGATTCTCTTCACACAATTGTGAAAAACAGATTTTCTTCACAGAATCATGAAAAACACGATTCTCTTCTCAGAGTCGTGAAAAACACGATTCTCACCACAGAATCGTGGAAAACACGATTCTCTCCACATAATCGTGAAAGTAATTGAATGATCCTTAGGTCTGGCAATAAATTGTACACACATTCTCAGCAAGAGCTAGGAAGGAAAGAGGTAGAGTCAGTAATAGGAGAATTGCAAGAAAAAGATTTAGGGCAAGAAATTAATATGGAGAATTTAAATGAAACCGATGAATCCTCTGAAGTTGGTGATTATAGAAACATTCTCAAATACATGTATACAAACAGGTTTGGAACCTATGTATATCAGGATGGAATGCATAAATTTCTCATTAGATTGAGAAACTTAGAGGTTCCCCTGAATATAACACCAGTAACACAATTCAAGGATGGTAGATATGAGGATAGGCAGGGATGTGTATACAACTTCTCACAAGACCCAGAAAATTCTAATGACCTAAGGCAATGTGTAGACAAGAGACCTTGGGAACATAACCTAGGGCAATCAGACTTGCCAAGACCACATGAAACTCACAATAATAGTGAACAACAACAAGGTAGGAGAACACATACTTCCCCAAATCCTTTTGAAAAAGAAGCAGAAGGATTTAATGATTTTCCATTGAGAAGAAGACATCATTGGCAAAATCAGGGCAGAATGCTTAGACCCTATCAAGTAGCCAAATGCATGAAAAATCAATATGAAGGATATTCTGATCCTCATGCCCATGCTGTGGAATTTAGACAATTAATTAGAGCAGAAGAAGTAGAGGATTACAAAGTCCAATTTGAGGCATTTGGTCTAACCCTAACAGGACCTGCATTATCCTGGTTCATTTCCTTGAGAAAGGAAATGAACCCAGAGCTTGAATCCTTCCTTGAAGCCTTCATAGGGGAATTCTCAAAAACTGGGATAAAACATAGCACAGCTACCTTGATACATAGCTTTAAACAGCAAAAAGATGAAAATGTCAGAGAGGCAGCCAGGAGATTCAAGTAGTATATTCATAGATGTCGTAGAGAGGAGGTACCATCCATGGCAAGACAAGTATCCCTATTCATAGAAGGATTGAGAAGTGCCCAATTGAGAACCTTGGTGTATTATAGAAGGTGTCCAGACCTAGGAGCATGTGTTAAAGAAGCAATAGACTTAGAGGATAACCGGGGACAAGATCTATTAGCATTTGATCAATCAAGAACAAATGATGATAAAATCCCACCAACAGAAGAATTAGCACAGGCAATTGCCAAAGCTCTAGAAGTTAGCACCAAGACAAATCTGATAAACACTAGGATAGCTACAAATAAGAAATGTTATAACTGTGGAGAAAATCATTTGGTACAACAATGTCCCTATCGAAAACCACAACATTTACAAGATAGGAAAACACTCAAATACTGTACACTAGAAAGAAAATGGACAAATCATACCAGAGAAGAATGCTTTTACAATAAACAACCCATTAAGGAGAGAGAATATGCAAACCAAAGAGAATCTGGATTTATTGAGAAACCAAGACCTGTACTTGGGCAACAACCTCCATTACCAACAAATGTGGTACCAGTCAAATACACACCAATAGAAGAAGGAAACTCAAGAATAAGATCACCGTACAAAGAAGATTATCATTGGAATGAAGGATATCAGGAAGAGTGGGAAGGATATGAGACGAGAGAACCAGAATTACAAGCCCTAGATTTGGGGAATGGGAGAATTGAGATGGATACAGCCACATTCATGTATATAACCAATAATCGTATGTCCAATCAGAAACCTCAGTTTAAAGGGAGCCAAAAGATAATTTGTTATAGATGTGGGGGAGAACATTTCATTAGAGACTGTCCACAACCTCCTACACTAAGAGTAGAAGGAGCCTATTGCAAGGATTGTGGCAAGGAACATTTAATAAAGGATTGTCCAAGAAATCCTCAAAATCAACAAAACACATCTAATAACATACCATTAAAAACAGTCAACATCATGGAGCAAGAAGAATTGAGTGACCTTGACCAAGTAAATGTAAATGCTATAACAAGGGCACAAGCTAAACAACAGGAAACAACTAAGGAACAAAATAAGAATTCAGTCTCAAAGGAGAAGAAAACCAGACAAAAAGGGAGATGGGAAAGGAAAATGAGAAGGGGTAAAAGTCTAGAAGAAGAGAATATGGAATAGTCAAACCATAGTCCATCTCAAAAGACACAAACCCAGCCAGAGATAAGAAATTCACAGAGTTTAGACACCTTGATAAAAGCATACAAGGGGAGACTTCAAGAGGGACCAACTCCTATAGACCATGTAATGGCTTATCCTATGCCGGATATAGAGCATGAAAGGATGCAAAAATGCAAACAAAACATACAAGAAGCACAACTCAAAATGGGGGAATTAGACAATTCTCAAACAGCAGTCGGGGAAACAAAGGCAACAATTGATCAAGAAGATAACTCACAAATTACATTCCAGGTAAAAATAGACAACAATGTACAATCTTATACCACACTACAATGGAGGAATTGGTAAAACAGAATCCTCACTTACAATACACAATGAAAAAATGGGAAGCAATACCAGAGAATTTTGATCCACAGCCACAAGAATTGGAGGAATTGTGGTACATTCCTATTGATAAAATAGGAGGATATTGTGAAGGAGAAGAAGGAAATTCAACCCTGAAAATACAATTTGGTAAAAATCATGCCAAAGCTATATTGGATAGTGGATCAGGTGTGGCCATCATGACTAAACAAACTTGGGAAAGATGGGGAAAAAATAAATTAATACCCACTAGAATGAGATTGCAATTGGCAGATGGACATATAGAAAAACCCCTAGGAATATGGAAAAAGGTGATTGTGGATATATGTGGAATAGAAATAGAGCATACTTTTGCCATAGTTGAATTTCCACAATCCACTTCATATGAAATTAACCTAGGAAGACCATTTATGAGACGAATGCAAATTGTGCAAGATTGGGGTAATGATTGCATATACCTTCAAAGTAAAGGGAGGATAACCAGAGTGAATCTAAGAAATGGTCATTATTGTGACATATCCCCTCAAGAATGGTTCAAAATACATCAAAATCAGGAATTGGGTGAAGAATCAGAGTTGGAAGATCAAAATGAAACAGAATCATCAATCTGGAAGTGCAATGTGTTAAGAAACCTTACAAATAGAAAAGAAAGATTAAGAAGAGAAGATTGTATAGAAGGGAGAAAATTACAAGATGAGAGCTATATACCACAAAAATTCAAAGATGAAGAATTTGAGCCTTATGGTTGGAACCAGATTTTGGACACCATTGATCTAGCCAAAGATGAGTATGTGGGAGTGAAATTCCAAAATGAAGAAGGATATGATGTTTTTCACATAGGAATACAAATGATAAAGGTATCAAAAATAGAAGAGGACCAGGAAAAAGAAATGATATTGAGAAATGGAAAAACACAATATTTGGAAGAGGTAAAAGCGGCAGACGCAATAAAAGATAAAATCTCAGGCAAATATAGAAAAAACAAACACAAGGGAACATAAGAAGATCTGAAGGATGAAAAAAATGAGAAAAGGATAAACAAGGGTCAACAATTTGATGTACCTGCAAATTTCAAGACTTATAAAGTAGAAGACAGATTACTTCTAAAAAGGAAACCAAAGAGAGAAAAGAAAAAAGGGGAGGCATATGATAATGAGGAACAGACTAAGAAGGTCATGATCACTCAGGAAGAGGGGGAAGAAAGACATATTGTAATAGCTGATGACATGACAAATCAAGAGGAGGAAGCATTAAGAAAACTGGCTAAGAACTATAGGGATGTGTTTGCTTACAGTTACAAGGATTTGAAAGGAATTGATCCTAAAATCTGTGAGCATAAGATTCCTATTACACCTGATGCAAAACCTAGCAAACAAAGACATTACACATTCAATGATAAATACTATGCTAAAATAAAGGAAGAAATTGACAAGCTGCTGGCTGCCAATTTCATCTATGAGATTGAGTATACAGAATGGATATCTCCTATAGTTGTAGTACCAAAAAAGAATGGGAAACTTAGGGTATGCATTAACTTGAAGAAAGTGAATGCTACAACTATAAGAGAAATAGCTACCCATTGCCTATAACAGACCATCTCTTAGAGAGAGTTGCAGGGAAGGAGGTTCATAGTTTTTTGGATGGTTTTTCAGGATATAATCAGGTACCCATAGCTTTGGAAGACCAACATAAAACTACCTTTTCCACAGAATGGGGAATCTATGCTTTTAGGGTTATGCCCTTTGGGTTAACCAATGCCCCACCAACTTTTCAAAGATTGATGTGTCATATCTTCAAAGAATTCTTGAGGAATATAATGGAAATTTATGTGGATGATCTTTGTACTTTTTCATTAAAAAGACAAAATCATTTGGAAGATCTAGAAAATATATTCAGGAAATGTAGAACATACACAGTATGTTTGAATCCAGAGAAGTGTGTGTTCTTTGTAAGACAAGGGAGAATGTTGGGTCACATAGTCTCCAAAAATGGACTTTCAACTGATGAAAGGAAAATTAAGGCCATAGTAGAACTTCCAAAACCAAGAAATGTAAAGGAACTTCAAACCTTCATGGGACATTGCGGATATTATAGAAAATTTGTACACAAGTTTGCTGGCATTGCAAAACCTTTGTATGCCTTAATCACAAAATTTGAGTGGAACAAAGAGTGTGACCAAGCTTTTGAGACTCTAAAAACTTGTTTGGTAACAACATCAATTCTGAAAACACCCCAGTGGGATAAAATTTTCCATGTCCATGTGGATGCTTCAAATTATGCTTTGGGATGTGTGTTAGCACAACCAATAGAAGGAAGAAAATTGGATTTCCCAATTGCTTATGCTAGTAGGCAACTGAATTCAGCAGAGAAAAATTACACAACCACTGAGAGGGAAGGGTTGGGAATGATATTTGCTGTGAAAAAATATAGACATTACCTTTTGGCCAACAAGTTTAAATTCTTTGTGGATCACCAAGCTTTACTCTATTTAGTAAACAAACCTTGTCACACTGGTAGGATAGTCAGATGGTTTCTTCTACTGATGGAGTTTGAGTTTGAGGTTGTGGTCAAACAAGGAAAAACACATTTGAGAGCAGATCATTTGTCAAGAATCCAGGCTAAAGAACCAAGTTCTCCTTTAGATGATGACGTGCCAGATACATATATGTTCAAAGTAAAAAGTATTCCTGAATGGGCCATGACTTTAGTACCTTTGCTAACCATGGGACCTTGCAGAACATTTGGAAATAACACACATTTAGTATTACAAAGCAGGAATTTTATGTTGCTAGCTGGGCACTTGTATCACCTCAACCATACAGGCATACTGGAATATTGTACTGCGGAGGAGGAGCAACATGAATATCTGAGAAGAGCTCATTGTTGGAACCCTTGTACTCATGCTTCCATAATAGTCACCCTAAGTAATCTCAATAGGATGGGAGTACATTGGCCTCATAAGATTCAAGATGTAACAAAACATATTGCTAACTGTTGGGGATGCCAGTCCTTGCAAAATTCAGAACTTATAACTCTATATTGGTTTCAGAAAAACCGAGAATGGAGTGAGAAAATCATTGAGGAATTGAAAAGAAACAAGAAAGGAAAACAAGAAAGAGAAAGTGCAGACTCAAAGAATTTACAAGTGATTTCTGAAGAGTATCAATTAATAGGAGATCAATTGTATAAAAGAGGGATGGATGGATATTTAAGAATTTGTGTTCCTGAAGATAAGTATGTTGAAATGTTAGAAATGGCACATTCTGGAGTGGCAGGAGGTCGTTTCTCAAGTGAAAGGACTGCTACACTCATACTATATTCTGGTTTTTGGTGTCCGACTCTATTTCCTGATGCAAGAACATATGTAAAAAGATACGACATTCGCCAGAGAGTGAGTCAACCAAATAGAAGAGATAATATGCCATTAATACCTTTAATATTTCAGCAAGAGCCTTTAGTAAATGGGGGTTGGATTTCATTGGACCCATACATCCTCCAGCAAAACAATCCCATGCTGAATACATAATAGTGGCCAGCAATTACTTGACCAAATGGGCAGAGGCTAGAGCTACAAAAAAGAATGATGCTCATACTACTGCCAGATTTCTCTATGAAAATTTCATCATCAGATTTGGACTACCAATTGAATTGGTAAGTGATAGGGGGACTCATTTTTTGAACCAAATCATAGAAAACATAACTGAATATTTCATGATTATTCATAGAAAGTCAGCCCTATATCACCCACAAGCCAATGGATTAGCAGAAAGTACTAATAAAATACTTTGCAGTGTATTGTCAAAATTGGTAAACACAAACAGGAATGATTGGGATTTACAACTTAATCATGTCCTATGGGCCTATAGAGTGGCATACAAAACTGCATTAGGAACCACACCATTTAATTTGGTATATGGACAAAATGCAGTTCTACCTTTGGAATTCCTCATTCCAACACTAAAGGTGGGTAGTCAATACAATTGGAATGGACATGAATTATCTGAGAGAGTAATGGAATTAGAACAACTGGGAGCTTCTAGACTCCAAGCAATTATGAGTATATATGTAGACAAGAAAAGGCAAAAAGCTTATCATGATGTTCACATAAAAGAAAAAGATCTACAAGAAGGAGATTTAGTTTTGGCATACACAGTAAAGGAACATCAAAAGAAATTTCAGAAGAAAGGGCATGGACCATATATTATCAATCAGATCAGTAATAGTGTAGCTATTCAATTAGCTAATATAGATGGAGAAATCATGCCAAACTTCATAAGTGGATGTAGAGTTAAAAGGTATGATCTTCCGTTAACTGCTTCTGAATGGAGAAGATTACATCAAGCTCAAAACTGGAAAAAAGAAGAGGAAAACATTAGAAAAGAGGCTCAACAGGAGGCAAAGGAAAGGATAAGAAAAACCAAAAATCTTAGAGAAGTCCTTTTGTGTGACACACCTCTAAAACAAAAAGAACATTTTCCTGTGATAACAATGGGTTTTCAGGATGAAAAAATCAAGGTTTTCATAGACTCAGGAGTGCAGGTAAATTTGATCAGTTCAGATTTATTGAATAAGTTTAACATAAAAAGAGCTAAAAGCAAAACCTTTATCAAAACTTTGGAAGGACAAATAATACAAAGCATGTCTTCACCTTCTATTGAGGTCAAGTTCAATAAAGAATATATGAGAATAGATTGCGAAGAATGGCCAGATCACTTAATGACTGAAAATTTGATTTTGGGACAACCATGGCTAAAGCAAGGTAAAGTAATTTTGGATTTTCAAAAATGAAGCTCAAGTTGACAATAAATGACAAAAGGTTTTTAATGTTTTTATTGAGTAATGAAGAATAGGAAGATCAATAGGATATTCATGACCCAGACCTGGAAGGATTTTCTTTTTCATTAGAAGACATACAGACATTACCAATACAATCACTTTATGATCAAGCTTCATTTAATCAAAATCAGGAAAAAATTGAAGGAGCAAAAGATGGTGAAGAGACAGAAGCAAGGTGGCAACTATGGCATAGTCAGAAGCATCAAGGCATCAGAACAAGAACGATGTGGAAACAAAGTATCCACAAGCCTTGCTCATCAAAACAAATTCCGAGAACAAAATGGATATGTGTTGGCAGTAGTCAAGGAACTGAAGGATTCACAAGACAAGGAAGCCTACGAAGGGAGTCGGAGCGAAGAGAAAGCACAAGCAGACACAGTAGTCAAAGAAGATCTGGCAAGTAGGCCATTTAAATTTTTCAAGCATCAAAGAGTTGGGCACACAAGAAGAAGGAGCAAGTAGGGAGCTCCAAGAAATGTATGTCAAAATGTTAGAAGAAATCCCTACAAAAATAGTGATTTTCATCACTAAACATTGTAAATACCATTTCATATTTTTGTAGCTCCATTTTGTGCAAGCCAAGGAGTCCTTGAGCTTGAGGAGCTTTAGAAGTACCTACCTATCAGTTTTCACATTTTTTAGACTGCGTTTGAACCTCCAAATAGGGCAGAGAACCTAATTTTTAACTAGGCCGGACACTAGGTCTGGAGAAGGCCAAAACCTAGTCAAAAACTATAAATAGAGCTAGAGAGCTCATTTTTGAGGTTAGCTTGTAATTGATTTGAACTTGTATGAGCTTGTTGAAAGTAATATAAAGAACTCCATCGCTTCTCTCTCTTTGTCCTACCTTGTGTGCGCGTGTGTGTAAGTGTGTGCATGTTTGTGTGCTTCTCACTCATGCACTTGTGCCTTCACTTGCTCGAGGTGATCGACTGAAAATCCGAGCCACGTGTCAATCGCGATTGACCCATCAATCGCGACTGACAGCCACGACGGACCTGTCAATCGCGACTGACACGTCGATCGCGATTGACCTATCAATCGCGATTGACAGAGCTTGCGAACGCGATTGACGGGCAAATTCGGCCAATTTTCTAGGGCAAAAAAATAGTGGTCTAATTTTTTGGCAAATTGTGGGGAACTTTTAAGGGTTAGTAGAGCATTGTGAGGCCTATACCCAGAGCATTTTGAGAAGTCATGTCTACCGGTTAACCTGTTTTAAATCCTATTTTAGCCCCAAAACCCTGAACGGACATAACCTCCTCATACGAAATCCGATTGCGGTGATTTTTATTTTGTTACGGTAGAATTAATGTCAGGATTATTAGATAGGGTAATTTGAAGTGACCATATCCCGGGGTAGGAAAACTAAGTTTCCCTTGGGATTGTTTTCCATAGAGGCAAAAGGCAATTGGGTATGTGAATTACATGCATGAAAGTGATCTGTCTGTCAACTGAATTCAATTCTTGAGCTAGTTGTGGACTTTTTCAGGTTCGTTGAGAGCATCAAAGGGTACTTGAAGCAAGAGTAAGTGCGAGCTTGGGAACACGCTTCCTGGGCATACAAGGGAAACCAAGGGAAGAAACTTAAGGTTGGAAATTCTCAACACCCTCTGTCAATCCCTAGCATAGGCTAAGTACGGATAGAGGTCTTGATTAATTAAGGACACGTTAAGAACGACCAAGTCCAAGAACTCTAATCACTCAAGTGCAAGTGTTAGGAGATTACAATTGCGAAACAACCTAAGGGAAAAGAACTTAAATTGAGAGACCACACTCAAAGTACGATAAAATTTAACTGTGCCTTGCGACGAAGATTAAATGGACAAGAAGTGACACCCTAAGGGCAATTAAAAAAGAACAAGTGACTAATACAAAAGAGCTCAGCAACGCAAAGTGTACTTGGGAAAATTTGAGATCATTCAATTGGGCATATGAACCTTAGATCAGGACGACACCTAGGGAGAGATAGACAAAGTCTTAGATCTTCAGAGGCTAGTGTCAATCATACTGCTAGGTCTTGGGCCCAGCAGTTGAGCCATCATTCGTATTACCCTAGCTCTGAGACTAGTGAGTTTGAGATGTCCCACGGTATGGAGAGACCTACAGGAAGCTCCGGAGTGCCAAATTTACATAGGGTAGAAGGCCCTTACAAGACGCAACTCGAATACCTTAGGAACAACCGATTAGGTGCTAGCATCTATGAGGAAGGCCTAGGAAGATCTGTGGTCCAGATCAAAAACCCTGACCAATCCATTGGACTAGAGCACCCAGCTGTCAAGTTTGAAAATGGAGCATACCTAGACAAGGAAGGGACAATATATGTAGTCACCAGTCACCAAGATAGGACAGATGAATTTGGGAATGTGATCTCTGAAGCAAATTTAGGTGACCTGGAGCAAGGAAACATGGGTGTAGAACCTAGAACCCCCCGAGGCAAATCTGTTCTCACTAGGATTATCACACCAGAGTGGATTCCCCAAGACAATAAGAGCATAGATCTACTCATGAACCGAGAGACTGATGAAGCCTTTTGGAGGTATAGATCTGATCAGCCAAATGAGGTAGGAACAATCATGATATATGAGTTCAAAGATCTTGATAGTCCAGGCAGAGTGACCTACTTGGATCATGCTTCAGAGAGGGTCTTTGTGGTTACAGAAAATGATAGGCATGCTTACACTTGGAAAGGTGAATTTATTTTCCCCCAACCAAGATCGAATGTGTCCTTTGGTCACCCAGGAGCTGGAACATACCAAGCTCATGGAACTCAAAGAGACAGACATAGAGATAGATCGGAGGTAAGCTTTGCCAACCCAGTGGGAAGAGACAGAATGAGAACGGAAACAAATAGAGTGGAACCTGAGGGACTTAGAGCCCCAAGGAACAAAAGGAATGCTGATGATTTCCCTCTGCCAAGGCCTAGGGAATACACCAGGATTTTGAGACCTACTCTGTTAGTTAAGTCCATGAAGAATTACTTCGATGGCACAGGAGACCCATATGATCATGTGGCCGAGTTTAGGCAAGTCTTGAGAGCTGAACAAGTTGAGGACCTGTTCACGCAATATAATGCCTTTGGTCTAACACTTAGGAACACAACCCTTACGTGGTTTCAACCATTGAATGAGAGACAGTTCAGGAGCATAGACCAACTTTTAGAGGCTTTCATTACCGAATTCTCTAAAAGTGGCATAAGGCATAATACTTCCTCATTGATACACAGCTTCAAGCAGACCCCTCAAGAGACTGTGAGACTTGCAGGAAGAAGATTTAGGCAGTATCTTGAGAGATGCCCTGTTCCTGAGTTACCCACACCTGCCAATCAAGTGGCTTTATTCTTGGATGGATTGCTAAGTACAAAGTTGCGATCCTATGTGTACTTGAAGGACCCTAGGACCATAGAAGAGTGTGTACGCATGTGCATCGACATCGAGGATAACCTAGGGGAGGAAGTAGAGCTTTCAAAAATCTACAAAGATTCTGATAGTGCTTCTAGCCTCTCTTCCTCACAATCCACATCAATTAGAGAAAGTTGCTCAAAAACTAGGTGTCTCTAGTAAACAGATCCCAAGGTTTGCCCCAGTAAAGAGGTGCTATACTTGCGGTGGTGACCATATGGTGAACGTATGTCCCATCATGGCTCAACCCCAAGTGAATCCTAGTAGCCAATACTGCACCATAGAATGGAGATACACAAATCACACAGCACAAGACTGTCCATACAATAAGCAAGCGGTTAGACAAACCTACCCTCAGCCCTATCCACAACAGGGAAGATACCAGAACCAGTACCCTCCACAACAATATGGTAGACCGCAGCAATCCTATCAACAACCCTACCAAAACCAACAAAGGCCACAACCTGTGTTAGCTCAACAACCTCCAACCCCCGCTAATGTGATTCCTGTAAAGTATGCAGCTGCTGAGGAAAATTTGAATAGAGCCATAGTCCTAGTGACTCCATTTCTCTCAGAAAGTGACCCGAGTGATCATAGTTTTGATTCCACTCACATTGATAGCCCTCAGGCTTACTATATGCAGTCTCCTAAACATGGTGAATCCTACTATAGTGAAGAACCGAGTGAACCAAGTTGGGATCCAGAGTATGCAAACATCATGTACACAAATCCCAATACTAGACCTCAACCTAGGCAGGTAAGACCCCCATTCCCTAGAGGACCATGCTACAGATGTCAAGGAGACCAGCTCATTCGTGATTGCCCAATGCCTGCATCTACGCAACCTCAATCAGTAACAATACAAGGCTTTTGTCAAGATTGCGGAAAGGAGCATCTCTTACGAGATTGCCCAAAGAATCCCAATAATATACCAAAAATAACTCCAATTAATGTTATTGGCTTAGTTGTAGACTCAACAGGAAGTGTCACTTCCACTGCACCAGTGCAAGTGGTCACTAGAGCCCAGGCTTTGCAACAGAACCCAGGAATAGGTCAAGAGAAGAGTGCAGAGGTTAGTGAGACCGAGAGCATAGCCAAGAAACGGTCGAGAGCCTGGAGGGATAGCCGAGAGAGAATGAAAAGACAATGGTCTAAAAAGATGAGTGACTTAGAAGAAAGCATAAGAGAAACAAAAGCCAAAATTGTTGAACTCACCTCTCAAACAAACTCTCACATACCACCACCACCCTCATTTCCATCACCATCTAACCCACCATCTGCCCCCCTACCTCAGACCATCCCACCAACCCCTAGAGTAGGATCAATATTAGCTGACCCCACTCCTGAAGACATAGACATGATGCTTAAGGCATATCAGGCCAGAATCCAAGAAGGGCCAAATGTGATGGAGCATGACAAGTGCTACCCCAGAGCTGACCTAGAGATAGAAAGAACCAAGCTTTGCACGAAAATGGTCGCATTGGCTCAGACCATGTTTGAAGCCAGTCGTCTCTTCAACTACTCTGGCTCAGCTAAGACACAATTGCACTTGGATGGACTCCTAGAGAAGTTAGAGAGCATAATTGCAAGATCTGCCAAGGAAGAAAAAAATCAAGGAAGAGATGAGGCAAGCAAAAGAATAAGCCTTCCCCCACAGGAAGCTTTTGTGCCCAATTCCACTGAACCAGACACCTCCTCTTCTATGAATAGGTACACACCAGAATTCCTATGGGAGATTCAAGAAGACAAATGGGCTAAAGAAAGTGAAGTCCCTCCTCCCATTGAACTTGTGGATGACGCACATGATCAATTCCCACAAGATATTCCCTCTATTTATGGAGAACAGGAGAGTGCACAAATTCAAGAGAGATTAGACTTCGAGTCTAATTCTTTATAGGAATTACCCCACTTCACAGGCTCATGGGAAGCCAAGTCGACTTGTATGAGAGCACCCACATTCATGGTAAGAAACGAAGACTCAGTCATACCTAGGAATATGGAGGTAGTGAAAAACACTAAAGTGCAGTGCAACCTCACTTTAGAAGAGCTACTCAAAGTTAGGCCAGAGTTATGGAAACATGTAGCCAAACAAGTACTAGAGATAGCAAAACCTCGTTCCCAGGTAGGTTCTCATAGGACAGTGCCAGAAATTCCTCTAGACAAGATAGGAGATATGAGTGAAGGTGAAGAAGGAAACACCTATCTTCCCATTACCCATCAGGGGTACACAACTAAGGCGATTCTAGACTCAGGTGCAGGAGTTGCTATTGCTACCACTTCCCTATGGAAGCGGTGGGGCAAGCCAGCACTCAGGCCCACGAGGATGAAATTGCAAATGCCTGATGGTCACATAGAGAGGCCTTTAGGACTACTTGAAGGAATAACTCTCACTACATGTGGTGTAGAGTTTGAGCACACGTCTGCTATCTGTGATTTTAGTAAGAACCATGCCTATGAGATGATTTTGGGAAGACCATTTATGCGACAGTTGCAAGTAGTACAGGATTGGGGAACCAATTCCTTGTATTTGCAACACCTAGGTGTCACGACCAAGGTTAATCTCAAAGATTACTCTCATAGAGATGTCCCTCCTATCCAATGGAATCCTATTTATAGAGCCAAAGATGATACAGAGTCTGTGCACTCCATAGGATCAGGATCCTCATGGATGCATGAAGACACTCACTTATGGATGTGTAAAGTGGTAGTAGAAGAGGAGAAGAGAGAAAAAGCCAGAGACGTAGGTGCGAAAGAGACACACAGATCAATTCAAGACCCAGCCTATGCACCTGTAGTGTTCCCTGACGAAGAATTTGAACCCCACGGCTTGGCAAAAATTTTAGCAACCATGGATGTAGCCATCAATGAAGAACAATGGACACCCCATTGTGATGAGGATGGCTATGACATTTCAGTTTTCTCCATAGAGCCAATCATGGGAGATGCAGTTTTAGAAGAGTGTGAACCTAGTCCTGATGCATTTGAGGATGCAAGTGACTCCGATCTAGAGTCAATCATTATGGACCCACCTTTTGCATCATATAAAGAATACTTCTATGAAGTAGAATTTCAACCCCAAAGGCACGGAGAGCTTACAAATGATGTAAGGCTAGCCACACATGGGACTCCTAAGGAAGAAGGAAAGAAAAGGAAGAAGAAAGAAGTCACACAAGAAGAGGAAGAATCTTTGTTTGAGGTCCTAGAAAATTTTAAGAAGTATGAGATAGATGATAGAAGAGTCATGATAAGGATGCCTAAACGAGAGGCACAATGAGGAGAAGCCTATGATAACAAAGAAACCACCAAGAAAATAGTGGTAGCCCTAGAAGAAGGAGAGGAGAGATGTACTTATATAGGACATGACCTGACGGAAGAAGAAGAGCGCGAATTGATAGCCTTGCTAAGAGAATACAGAGATGTATTCGCTTGGAGCTACAAGGATTTGAAGGGTGTTGACCCAGACATATGCTCACACACAATTCCCATGACCTCAGACGCGAAACCCTCTAAGCAAAAGCCATACACATATAATGATAACTATGCTGCCAAGATAAAAGAGGAGATAGATAGACTGGTAGAAGCTGGATTCATCTATGAAATTGAGCACACTGAGTGGGTATCCCCCATTGTAGTGGTGCCCAAGAAGAACGGAAAGCTACGAGTATGCATTAACTTGAAAAAGGTCAATGCAGCCACTATCCGAGATAATTATCCACTTCCTATCAGAGAGCATCTACTAGAAAGGGTAGCAGGCAAGGAAGTGTACAGCTTCCTTGATGGATTTTCGGGCTACAATCAAGTAGCCATAACTCCAGAAGATCAGCATAAGACAGCTTTTGCCACAGAATGGGGCATATTTGCTTTTAGAGTAATGCCATTTGGGCTTACCAATGCTCCTGCAACCTTCCAAAGATTGATGTGTCATGTGTTCAAAGAGTTCTTGAGGAAGAATTCGGAGGTCTATGTTGATGATCTCTGTGCTCATTCCAACATTAGACACACACATATACCTGAACTCAGGCAAATCTTTGACAAGTGTAGAGAGTATCAAGTCTGCCTGAACCCAGAAAAGTGTGTTTTCATGGTCAGGCAAGGCAAGATTCTAGGACACATAGTGTCAAAGAATGGCATATCCACCGATGAAGAGAAAGTAAGAGCCATAGCCGAGTTACCTAGGCCAAAGAATGTCAAGGAAGTACAAGCTTTCATGGGGCATTGTGGTTATTACCGACGGTTTATACACATGTATGCCATCATAGCAAAGCCCCTGTATGGACTTTTGACTAACTTCGAGTGGACTAATGATTGTGAGGACTCCTTCAATGAGCTCAAAAGAAGATTGTGTTCAACACCAATCTTGACCACACCAGATTGGAATAAGCCGTTTCATGTTCACATGGACGCATCCAATTATGCTATTGGATGTGTGCTTGCACAACCTACAGGTGAAGGTAATATGGATCTTCCAATTGCCTATGCCAGTAGACAATTGAATGCAGCTGAACAAAACTATACAACCACTGAACGAGAGGGATTAGGCATGGTATATGCAGTTAAAAAGTTTAGACACTATTTGCTTGCAAATAAGTTTAAATCTTTTACCGATCATCAGGCATTATTGTACTTGGTAAACAAACCATGCAATACAGGTAGATTGGTAAGATGGTTCCTCTTACTAATGGAATACGACTTTGAAGTTGTGGTGAGGAAAGGGAAGACTCACTTGAGAGCAAACCATCTCTCTAGGCTCACATCGAAAGAAGCCCCACAAGGAGTATTAGATGACCTTCCTGACGCTTACTTGTTTAATCTGGAAGTTTTACCTCAGTGGGCTAAGCCATTAGTGCCAGTACTGACCTACGGGCCTAATCACCCAGTCATAAACACTCAAGATAGAGAGGTAGTAAAAGCCCAGAAGTACCATATCATGGCAGGAAGCATGTACAAACAGATAGATCAAGGGATATTTGCTTGTTGTGTGGAAGAGGACGAGTACACAAAATGGTTGCAATTAGCACATGTAGGTGCATTAGAGCATCACTACTCAAAGCAAAGAACTTTACAGACACTTAGAAGATTCGGAGTGCATTGGCCTACTATGGAAGCCGATGTCCAAAAGTTGTGCAAGGAATGCCCAATCTGTTGCACTAAACCACTTGTGGAACATGCCACTCTATATCAAGTGTCCATAGTGCCAGATTGGAGTGAACCATTAGTAGATTTCTTGAGGACGAGAACATTCCCTCAAGATATGACATT
Organism: Ceratopteris richardii; assembly: GCA_020310875.1. NCBI lineage: Eukaryota > Viridiplantae > Streptophyta > Polypodiopsida > Polypodiales > Pteridaceae > Ceratopteris > Ceratopteris richardii. Next base: position 6,239,295 of record CM035408.1, on the reverse strand, counting down.
GGCCAGACGAAGAAGTCTAGAACAAGAAGCCCTAGATTACTCACTCATTGGTGATAATCTATACAAGCCTGGTAAAGATGGTTACCTGAGACTATGTGTCCATGAGAGCGAATATCTCAAGATCTTGGAAGCAGCTCACCAAGGTGTAGCAGGAGGATATTTTGGACCAGATCGGGTGATCAAGGCAATACTATTTGCGGGCTTCTGGTGGCCGACCCTTCACATGGATGCACATACCTATGTGAAACGGTGTGATGTCTGTCAGAGAACTCAGTACCCTATATGCAAGGATGAGATGCCACTGAAACCCATGATGGGTGGACGTGCATTCTCTAAGTGGGGAATAGACTTCGTAGGTCCTATTAATCCCCCGACTAAGGGTTCACATGCTGAATACATCATTGTTGCCACCGACTATCTAACAAAGTGGGTAGAGGTAAAAGCTACGACAAAGAATGATGCTCAGACAACTGCTAAGTTCCTATTTGAGAATGTGTTCACAAGATACGGGCTACCTATAGAGCTGGTAAGTGATAGAGGCACTCACTTCTTGAATGAAGTTATTGAAAATCTGCTCCAAGAGTTCTTGGTTGTACACAAGAAGTCTGCCCCCTATCACCCACAAGCTAATGGGCAAGCCGAAAGCACAAACAAGATTCTATGCAATGTGCTTACCAAATTGGTGAATAATAAACGCTCTGATTGGGACAAATAGCTACACCATGCTGTTTGGGCATATCGAGTGGCCTATAAAACGGTACTCCAAGCCACACGCTTTCAGATGGTATTTGGCCAAAATGCGGTGCTACCTTAGGACTTCTTGATTCCCACATTGAGAGTAGCACAGGAGCATGAGTGGACGGGTCATGAACTCTCTTCGAGAATTTTTGACCTTGAACGATTAGGTGAAACCAGACTAAGAGCTGTAGCAGGAATATATGCAGCTAAGAAACGACAGAAGGCGTACTTTGATGCTCATGTTAAGGATAAAGGATTAAAGGCTGGAGACTTAGTTTTGGTATATACTCTGAAACAATATGCAAGAAAGCTAGAAAAATGTGGTTACAGACCTATGATCATCAACAGGATTTCAACTAGTGGAGCAGTACAACTAGCCACTTTAGAAGGCGATATTCTCCCTAGCTACATAAGCGGATGCAGAGTCAAGTTATATCAGGAACCTCTCACGGAGGAAATGCTCAATCGACTCAACACTACCAAGAAACGTAAAGAAGAGGAAAAACGAGTTCGAGAAGAAGCTCAGGCAGAAGCCTTGGAACGCATCCGAAAAATGAAGATGAGAAGACAAGGATGAGATCAGCCAAGGATAGATGACTATGCGAACCCAGGATATCATATGGCTATGTGTAAAGTCTCAAGTGTAAGCCCCCATAGAATAGTTGACCGATGTTCTTTTGTAACCTTGGAGATAGGACAAGGAAAGGGTGCAAAGATTGCACGTGCCTTGATTGACTCAGGTGCAGCCACTAGTGCCGTTAAACTCTCTTACTGTCAAGAATTGAAGTTAAAAGTCAATCCTATAGAGGCATATCTCATAGGATTGGGAGGTGTGGAAACCCCTTGCATGGGCGAGGTGGAACTTCCCCTCTCCATTCAAGATGTTCTAATGACAGTTAAAGTACTAGTGTGTCAAGATGAGGATCTCACAGAGCCTCTGGTCTATGGTCAAGACTGGATCTATGACCATGCAGTCAACTTGAACCGAAGAAGTGGACTGATTCAGGTATGGGTAAATCCGAGTCGAATTACAATTGAGTTAGAATATGGAACACTCAAGGAACTAGGAAAGGCACAGACTCCTGGTCCTTCCAGGGGTACACATGAAGTTGACCATGTTGTTCTTGTCCAAAGCTATGTGATGCAGAGGAATGGTGATCTCAATAAAGAAGTCAAGGACTCAACGGAACTCCCTTCTTTTCCAAAGGCCACAGGGAGGCAGCAACCAAAGACAGATCAATTACTGAAGACTACCTATGCTGGAGGCCAAACGAACGTGCGAAGAAGAATGACTCAGCCATTGAAACAATTGTGGGTGCGAAAAGGCGAGCGGCCTATTACAGTCAAGCGACAACAACCATCTCAACTTCCTATTAGTAATCAACGACATGATACTAATAAGAAGACATCCAAAACTTCTTTTGAGGAAGTGAAATCTATCTGGGTACCCAAGAAGTCGTTGAAGGCTGGCCCACAATCAAGACAAATTTGGGTGCCTAAGGCTTGCTTGCGGGCTCAACTAGTCACGCACGAATCACATCATACACGCCAGGGTTCACTCACTCAAAGAGCCGTTACCCACTCTTGTTTAATACGCACGAACACACAGTCGCCCAGAAGCGCGAACAGACTCACTTGTAAATGGGTCCCAAAAATGCCTCATTCCCAAGCAGACATACTCATAAAGCCCTCCAGAGTCTCCACTAAACCAAAACCGAAAGCCATCCATTGTGTTTGGCAGCCTAAAACTTGTAATAAAACCCCCGAACCCCATGTGTAAATTCATCCTCACTTGCTAACTACATCACTCATACACTGCATCTTTCCATCTAGCTTGTAGGACTATCCATTCATTAACTACACACACAATCATCGAGCACTCACTGACCCACTAACCCATTACTCACCTCATGATAATGTTGTAACGGGGACAAAAAGTGTTCTATCTTGTCCATTACAATATTAACGCATGATTCTATATTCTCACAGAACCAGCAAGCAAGCAATAACAATGGCAGAAGCAGGAGGCACCAGTTCCCAGGCAGGGTCTACCGCACAGATTGTGGACATTGAAACCCTCCTCCTTGAACCACCACTCACCGAGAGGCCTCAAAAACTTCAAGCGGTGCATGTGCTCCCTATTCAGGACCCTCCTCAGGGACACACTTCTCAAGTGGGGAAACACGCTCATTGGTTTAGTGATGTCGCAGGGCCATTGGGTGATGGCACCTACTTCTGGGAAGCAAAAATTGAGTTCAATGGCAAATGGGGACGCTACCATTTCTTCACTCATGAATTTGAGAACTATCAGAATGCAGAAGTAATGCGATCGGTATGGACCAAAGCGGGCTTGGATAGCTATTTCAGGGCACATTTGCCTAAGCCAGATTTCCTACGCTGCTCCTATTTTATCAGTACCATCACTCCTAGCAGGGCCAAGGGAGGCGATAGTACTTTTGTGCTACCCTCACTATTGCCAGGCCACGAACTCAAGAGATTCAAACTTACCCTCAATTTGGTACGGGAACCATTGAACATGCAAGGTATGCATATTCCCACTGAGAAAGAAACGTTGGTTCCAGGCAGGATGAAGCATAAGGATCTCAATAAATTGAAGGACATGGTAGCAATGACACCTACCATTGCTCTCCACCTACGAACGATCATGCAACATTTTGCTTTTCCTGCCCAAGAACGCTTCACTATGCCACCAAAAAAGATATGGTTTAGCTTGTACCTAGCGGAGACAGAGAATCTCACCATCAATATACCACACTGGATCATCGATCAAATACACCTAGCCCATCAACGGTGGAATAAGAAACAGAAAAATGTACTTCATGGATGTTGTGCTCTCACAAGAATAATTTACAGGTGCTTAGCGTACGACGTGCCCATTCAAAGAGCACTAGTATGGTCCAGGGCCCAAGAGTTCCAAAGATGGCTATCAATGGCGGGTCCTCCATCGAAGAAAATGAGAAGGGGAGTTCAATTACCATGTGCTTAAGCCAGGGGACCCACCACCACCCCAGAAGTTACCCCTCCCCAAACAAGGCGTGTCCGACCATTTACCATTCGCCTACCCAGACCAAGTGCAGAAGGACCCAACCTGGTGTTCCCTCGATTCCATCGGACTTGGAGTTCCCACAGGGTTACACCCTTGCTGATTTGACAGATGAAGAAATTGCCCGTTTGATCAATGAGTCTAATCTGGAGACAGAAGCAGAGCAGACGCAAGGACCACAACCTACTACTACAACTTCAGCCCCGACCCAACCGGGAGTAGTCGAAGTAGAAGAGGATGAAGAAGAGACAGAAGAAGAAGAGGCAAACGAGGAGTATGATCAGGAATATGACGAACTTTCAGAACTAGCAAGTGCCCCGGCATACTCAGCCCAAATAAAAAGATTATACGAAACTATGAAGCGAATCCAAGAACAACACAAACTGTCGCTCGAGACAGGAAAGATGATCATGAGCCAAATGTTAGCCGAGGAAGGCGTGGATGACATGTTTATTGAATCGATGAACCTGCACGCAGACGCAGTAGGCTTAGATGAGGCTGTTCATGCAGCCATGACTTATATTCATCGATTTGAGAAATGAGTGCCTACTCGTCCCATGCGATCCGGCAAACAAATCCACATCAATGTATCAGAACCAGGAGGTAACACACAAATAGAAGCACATCAGGCGGAACCACTCTCACCCCCCACCTCACCTCTCATTACACAAGTCACCTCACCACCTGGCACTACCATGCCTATTTCTGCCATTACCACAGTCGTCATGGGAATTCCTCTCTCTCCCGACATCCAATTCGGAGGAGTTACCATGCCCACTTTCACAACACTCTTCACAAATATCACATCCACCCCACCCACTGTTCCCATCTACACAGTCACACACACGTTCGACACAATGGAAACATCACCAGCCACAGCACCACTCCCACCCCCCACGCAGCCTTAATCTCCCATACCCCCTCCACCTACCTCACCACTTGACTCCACAGCATTCACAACTCCCTTCCCCTTCCCCATTCCCCCTGCATCTTCATCTTTCCCTGCATCGTTTAATGTAAATAGTATATTCATGGCATTACATCAATGCGTGTATCAACTTCAGAGTGAGTATCAGGCTCTCGAAGACCGTCATCATCAACTGACTAAGAATCATCAACAACTACAGAGATGGCTTACAATTATAGAAGAAGAAAATGCAGACCTCAATCAACGTTACACCACACTCGAGCAAGCTCATCAAATCCTCCTGGAGACACCCCAACCATCACAAGCGCCAGGTGTCAAACAACTCGGTGCCTTACTGGAGGTCTACCAAACAGATAATCTGAGAGTCGGGCGAAATTTGACTCTACTCAAAAAACACATGGCTACAGCCCTTGAAGAAAACAAGCGTCTGCAGAAGCAAAACAAAGAAAACCTGAAAGCTGCCATGGAAGGCTCTCCCCATGAAATCGACCCAGAACAATTCAAAGCAGTTCCCTCAGAAACAATGAAAACAATCTTGGAAAGCTATGCCGATCTATTAGAAGCACATGACAATTTGGAAAAGGAACGAGATGAGCTACGTCGCCAGCTCAGGGAACAGGAGGCACAACCCAAAGTCATAGAAACAACCTCGACTTCAGCGGAAGTAAAGGCATTAACCGAGCAAGTGGCGGAACTGCAGAAGAAGTTACTAGAATATGAAAGATAGCCCTCTCTAGTTGTAGAACCAGAGCGAGATGAATTGGTACCCATTGAGGTGGACGAAACATATGAGGAACCATATGTTCCTATGTGGATGCCAGGTGGTCAGCAAATCTCAGAAGGAATGGACACCTTGGAAGTCGAAGTACCCGAATGGCTCCAGACACTAAAAAAAATAGCTACAACCCATGAAGATCGAGTGGCAATCCAAATCCCAATCAATGGCCAAATTAGAAGACACCATCATAAAGTCACAGTATTTCCGCAGTATGTCTCATCATAGATGGATCGGCACCAACAACCATCAGTATGTGCCATACTGCGTACTCCTGGCAGATTACAAGGCAGAGATCCAACGACGATGTGGCAAGGCTCCAACTTTCACCACACAATTTGGGCCCAATGATATCCCAGAGAGTGCTAAAAAAGGATCCACTCAACCCACCTGGAGGATCCGTCTTCTCGAGACCTACCCAGAGATGGTTCGTACTTGGACTAACATGCCACTCTTTATTAAATACAATCCCTGTTATGTTCCAGTCTTCCGCAGACGGATCTGGCCCGAGTTTACCATTGCTGTCAAGAACATCAAAGGCTGTGCAAAGTGGTTAAACTATGTTTACCTAGCACCTCCACAAGGACCTCCCACTATGAATTATATGATTTCTACCATCCATCACTGGAGCATTCGACTACAGAATACCCCCGATGTGATGTCCCAAATGTGCATGAAAATCTTTGAATTAATGCTGATCACATTCAGGACATTCAAGAACATTAAAGACCCCCACTTCTCAGAAGTTGGCTTCCTTACAGGCAACCAAGATTTGGTATACGACATGAGCAGCACCCCATCAATAGAGGTAATATATGCTTGGCACGCCAGAATCAAGTACCTCCCAGCTTGCTTTAAACAGACATTCGAGGAGATGTTCGTAACAGGATTCTGGGAATATCACTGAGAAATATTTGTACCTAGGCCCTCACATCTCCTCCACTTATTTGCTCTGGAAAGAACCATCCATTCAGAACAATTGCGGGTGCCACATCCAGACGTCCCACGACCAGTGAATTGGGATGCATTGTTAACAGACCTAGCATGGGGGCTACGATTAGAAGAACACCACCTTGCTTCTGATGTTGTTCAATATTATGTCCAACGCACAGCTAGACAAGGGTCTGTCAGAGACGACAGACGCGAGAGAGGGGGGGTGTTGGCAGTAGTCAAGGAGCTGAAGGATTCACAAGACAAGGAAGCCTACGAAGGGAGTCGGAGCGAAGAGAAAGCACAAGCAGACACAGTAGTCAAAGAAGATCTGGCAAGTAGGCCATTTAAATTTTTTAGGCATCAAAGAGTTGGGCACACAAGAAGAAGGAGCAAGTAGGGAGCTCAAGGAAATGTATGTCAAAATGTTAGAAGAAATCCCTACAAAAATAGTGATTTTCAGCACTAAAAACCATTGTAAATACCATTTCATATTTTTGTAGCTCCATTTTGTGCAAGCCAAGGAGTCCTTGAGCTTGAGGAGCTTTAGAAGTACCTACCTATCAGTTTTCGCATTTTTTAGACTCCGTTTGAACCTCCAAATAGGGCAGAGAACCTAATTTTTAACTAGGCCGGACACTAGGTCTGGACAAGGCCAAAACCTAGTCAAAAACTATAAATAGAGCTAGAGAGCTCATTTTTGAGGTTAGCTTGTAATTGATTTGAACTTGTATGAGCTTGTTGAAAGTAATCTAAAGAACTCCATTGCTTCTCTCTCTTTGTCCTACCTTGTGTGTGCGTGTGTGTGTAAGTGTGTGCATGTTTGTGTGCTTCTCACTCATGCACTTGTGCCTTCACTTGCTCGAGGTCATCATAACATCCTCGCATCTTCCCGGATTGACATTAAAGGAGGTGCTACTCATCACTGAGCTACAATATGGAAGCCAAAAAATTTCAAGAACAACTTATCAAAAGAAGATGGGTGTATCTCTAGAACAGGGTCAGCAAGGATCAAAGATTATTGGGTAAAAAAATCAGATTTGATTCAATGGAAAAGAACATGAGTTGCTGATATGTGGTTAGGATCTTGGATAAGAAAATCAAAGTGTTACAGAGAACAAATTATGACATTTGGGAAATAATGGAAACTTGTTCTACCTTATCCTTTTTCTAGGAAAAGAAATAGGAGGGGAAGAAAGGAAGTTGAAAGCAATTATTTATTATTAAAAAAATAAATAAATAAATAAAAGAGAAAAAATATATATATTATTAAAAAAATATATATAAATAAAAAAAATAAAAAAAACAAAAGAAATAAAAGAAAAAAGAGAGAAAAATTTTCCATTTCATTTTTCTTTTATGAGAAAAGAGAAAAAAATTATCCATTTTTCTTTTATAAGTTATACAGCACAAAGCAAGATATAGATAGAAGTATAACAGGTTTCTATTTTTTATTTTTTATTTTTTAAAATTTATTTTTAATATTCAATTTTCTTCAACTATAATTAGTTTTCAGATCTTTCCTTTTTTTTTTTTTTAGAACTGTCTGAAGAAAAGAGAGCACTAGACATCTTGCTACACATGTAATGATCACTTTAATTGAGTTCTTTGAGGAAGTCAGGATTTAATTGAGATTTTATTTTCATTTTTCTTTCATTTCATCTCAAAACAAATGTCATTTTTTATTTTCTTATGACTCATGTGGGTGGAGTATTCTCTTTTTTGTGTGATGCTACATTTTCTCCAGAATGGTGAATTCAAAGGAACTACCAATCCATGAGTTCAAAGCAGACTCAGTCACTCTGTCTAGAGGACATTGGTTCTTAGACAATGAAGCAACAATGGAGACGGTAGAATTAGAATCTGATGAAGAACAAGAGATTCCAGAAGCAGAAAAGATAGTCAAGGAACTCAAGGAAACTCTGGATATTATTGGCCAGCACATATTTACAGTGGGAGTTGGAGGTTACAAGTACACTATGCTGTGTCAGAAGTTTTACAAATTCCATAAAAGTGCAGTCAATTACAAAAGATGGAAAGCAGTGGGATTACACAGGCTGCTGGATGAACCTATATTTTTCATAGATTTTGAAAGAGTGGCACAAGTGATGAATAGTCTGTTGGAAGTTGGAAGGGGAAATGATGCATATTTTAGGTGTTCAGTCAAGGACAAGGAGAACAAAGAGGTGAACATCACAATAAAAGCAGAGCATATCAGGGCAGCTCTTCAGTTTTACCCAATGGGAACTAAGTTGGATAACAACTTTGTTAAGAAGAATAAAGAAACATATACAGGATATTCTAAGTTCCCTGATTTTAAGGGAAGAGAAAATGAGGAATATGCCATCAGAATGTTTTTGCAATATTTTTGTTTCCCAAAACTTCCTAGATACACCATGCCACACAAATCAGTAACATTGATTATGTTCAATAATAAGGATAGAACTAAGCCCTTTGGAATAATGGATGTATCACCATATATACATGAGCAATTAAAGGAAGCAGCCAAACATTGGGAGCAAAAGAAGTATATGAATCGAGCCCAATTCTTAACTAGAATTATATATCATGTTCTAGGGATGGAGGATCAATTACAACTGGCTCCAGCAGCCCAATATTTCAGAATTTTGATGGCAGGAATCAAAAGTCCTTCAAGGAAGATGTTTGTAAGAGAAGCAAAAGCTCAACCAAGCATGAGGGGAGCAGAAAGGAAAAGAAAAGGAATTTCAGAAGAAGTCATTCCAGTAAAGAAAAGAAGATTGGATCCAAGAAAAGTGGAGTTAGAACAGGTAGAACCAACTAAGGAAGAGCATGAAGCTGCTCAGAAGCAGGTACAGTCTTCAAATGATCCTCATCCACTTCAAACAAGCAAAGAACAATTGTATACCTATTTGACTCAAGGAAATAATAAAAGGGCAGTATATGAAGCTCAATATCAAAAGATGTTGGAGGACTACTGGTGCAAAGCAAATGATTGGATTCAAGAGGAAGTAGAACACTATGAAGAACTGCATGATCAAAAGAGGAAGTTAACCAAGAAAAGTAAAGGAAAATCAGTAGCAGAACCTGTACCAAGGATGGAGACAAAGGAAGTAATAGTAGAAGAAGATAAGCAGGAGGAATCTATGGCTATGAAAGAACCAAGAATGGACAAATCAGGAGTAGCAGGCTCTTCACAATTTTCTTCAGACTCTGAAAGCGATATTGAAAACTTTTTGTTCAAAAGTTTAAAGTTATCAATGCCTAGTACACCAAATGTGATAACACAAGCCTCTGAAAAAAAATAAAACACCAGAAGAATTGAGTGAGAAGTTACAAGGAAAGCAAGTCCAAGAAGAAGCAGCAAAGCAGGTCAGTCCTGAAGAAGAGAGAAGGATAGTAAAAGGCAAAGCAGTGATGATGGAAGAAGAGAGTGAAGTAAGGAAGGAATTCAGTTGTGGATTAGTGGATCCAGGATTAAAAACAATATGGACAAAACCTTTACATCAAACCTATTTCAAATTGGATGAAGGGGAAGTAGAAGCAGAAAAAGAAGTTCAGTTATGCAGTTCAGCACATAAACAAAAAGACACAGATCAAATCAGGGAAACAAAAGAAGTAGGGGAAAAGAAGAATGCTCAAGAAGTAGAAGAAGGAATTATAGAAAAAGAGATCAACCAAAGCATAGAAGACATACTATATGATTTGAATCATAATGAAGAGTTCACAACTACAGAAAATCAAGGACAAGAGGAAGATATGGATCTCATGAATATAGATGAGCAAGAGGAAGGACAAAAGGAGCAAATAATTAATGATCAAATAAAACTCTCTGTAGAGACTGGATCAACCCTAAATCAGGAAAAGGAAATACAAGAAAAGAAAGGACATCTTTTTGAAGAAGAACCACAAGGAATGGAGAAACAGAAGGCAGAAGAAATGGAGACAATTAAAGACACATCAAGGTATGAGAAGAAGGAGGAGCAGATATTGGAACATGAGGAAAATGTTGCAGACAAAGAAGAAATGAAAGCAGATAAGGGTTATGAAGAACAAAAGCACCAGGTCATAGAGTATGAGGAAGAAGATGAAGGAGAGAATGACTGCAAGGAAGAAAAGCAAATAGAAGTAAAACAAATGGAATTAGAAGCTGGGTTGGAAAGAATACCTAAAGATATAAGATCTGCTTGCAAGATCATTATGAGCAATATAGAACAATTCAGACCATCAAGTAGAAACATGATCATATCAGGAATGGTGGCTGAATCTGAGTTTGTAAGAGGCAGCAGAATCGTTAATGAGCATAGGAAAGAAAAGGAGCAGTTAGCAGAACAATTGAGGATTATATAGGAGAAGAATGAGGAATTGGCACATGTTGGCATACAAAGCAACAAAGGAGTCATGCACAATACGGCAACAAGGCCAGATCATTTTTTCCATAGATTATGTACAACCCAAGTGATTTTAATCACTACACAAACATTGTAAATCCCGTTTTTGGTAGATTAGACTCCATTTTGTGCAAGCCGAGGAGTCCTCGAGCTTGAGGAGTATTAGAAGTACCATCGTACCAAATTTCATAATTTTTAGACTTCGTTTGAGCCCTCAAATAAGCCCTGGAACCTAATTTTTAACTAGGCCGGACACTAGGTCTGGACAGGGCCAAAAGCTAGTCAAAAACTATAAAAAGAGCTAGAGAGCTCATTTTTGGGGGTTAGATTGTAATTGAAACGAACTTGTAAGAGCTTTTGGAAGTAATCTAAAGAACTCCATTGATCCTCTCTCTTTGTCTTGCCTTGTGTGCGCGTGTGTGTGTATGTGTGTGCATGCTTGTGTGCTTCTCACTCACGCACTTGTGCCACCACTTGCTCGAGGTCTTCATACCATCCTCACGTCTTCCCGGATTGACATTAAAGGAGGTGCTACTCATCATTGAGCTACACCAAATTTTGGCGCCGTTGCCGGGGATCGAGCTTTGAGGACGAGCGTGTGATGGTAAGACGTAGAGTTGACGCGTTGGAGTTGTAGGTATTTTCTTCACTCTCATCGATTTTCTTTTACTTTCTTCACCATCATTATCATCACCATCTCCCACGTCCATCTCCATCATCGCGAAAATTTCAGTTTTTTGACTATATCCCCACCTCCACCTCATTTCCCTCATTTCACTTGTGAGAGAGAGTGAGAGAGCGAACTTGCATGTGCCGTTTTTGCATGTTTTCTGAGCTATTTTGCAGGTTTGTTGCTGTACCATCATCCCCAGCAGTGTGCGCAGGTACGACAGGCTCTGCACAGGTCCCGGGACGACAGCCTCTGTCTATCGCGACAGACAGAAAATCTTAACATTTTGTGAATGCATGCTTATCATTGTAACCTACACCTTGAGGGCACTCTAGATCACTAGAAGTTTTTCAAAAATTTGCATTTTTTCAGTCTATCGCGACAGACACCGTCTATCGCGACAGACACCGTCTATCGCGACAGACAGAAATCCGCGACAGATACCGTCTATCGCGACAGACACCGTCTATCGCGACAGACACCGTCTATCGCGACAGACAGAAATCCACGATAGACACTGTCTATCGCGACAGACAGCCCCCACGATAGATTGTGTCTATCGCGACAGACACCGTCTATCGCGACAGACAGCCCCCACGATAGATTGTGTCTATCGCGACAGACACCGTCTATCGCGATAGACAGGCATTTTCGGCAAAAAATTAAGGAGTAAATTTTTGGAAATTTAGGCTAAATTTTGGGCATAATTGCACTTTCATGTACTCATCTACTTACGAAGGCCTTAGAAAATGCATTAAAACCCCCGAAAGGTTCTGTTTGTCTAGTTAACCCCTTAAACCCTGAACGGTCATAACTTTTTCATACGAAATCCATTTTCTGAGCTCTAGGGCTTGTCGGAAAGCTCTTGACATATACTACACGACCTCAACTGTTTTTTATAAGAATAACGCATTGATTTTCAGATAGGATATTTGGAAGTTGACACACTGAGGGGTAGGAACACCAAGGGAGCTCTAGAGGAAAATTTCTAGCAATACATAAGGGGGAACAAAGTGTCTGAAATAATTTGTCTGTCAATTGAAAGGTCTACTTAAAGCTAATCTTGGGATTCATGCAGGCCTATTGAGAAGCAATTGAGAGTATCCAAGCAAGGGTGTGGCGCACGCTTGAGAATCAACTTCTCGAGCACTAAAGAGCAAGGTTCGGCAAGAAAGGTCGGAATATTCTCAACTCCTCTTCGTCAATTCCTAGCTTAGGCTAAGAACGATTAGAAGTAGGAGTAAGTCAGGGCGACGATAGGCCACTATCAAGTTGAAGACTACCTAAAAACTCGAGTTCAAGCTAAAAACTTAATCTCTGTACTGTCGACAACATGAAGGAAAGAACCTAACGTGGAACGATCAACTGTAAGTGCGAAACAACATTCAAATACTCCTGACGACGTGATTTCAGACAAGACCATAAACTCGATAATCAACATAAAAAGAACCAAGCGACTGATATAAAGAAACCAGCAACGAGGTTGTACTCTGGGCGAAGAACTGTGCTACTTAGACAGGCATATGAACCTTAGATCAGGACGACACCTAGTAAGAGAGAGACAAAGCCTTAGGTCTTCAAAGGCTAGTGTCAATCACACTGCAAGGTCTTGGGCCCAGCAGTTGAGTCGCCACTCTCATTACCCTAGCTCTGATACCAGTGAGTCAGAGATGTCTCAAGGCATGGACAGACCTACGGGAAGTTCAGGTGTGCCCTACTTGTACAGGGTAGAAGGCCCTTACAAAACACAGTTGGAATACCTTAGGACCAACCGATTAGGTGCGAGTATCTATGAGGACGGCCTAGGAAGATTTGTGGTCCAGATTAAAAACCCTGATCAATCCATTGGACTAGAACACCCAGCTGTCAAGTTTGAAAATGGTGCATACCTGGACAAAGAAGGAACTATATATGTTGTCACTAGTCACCCTGATAGGACAGATGACTTCGGGAATGTAATCTCAGAAGCGGACTTAGGTGACCTAGAACAAGGGAACATGGACGCGGAACCTAGAACCCCTCGAGGTAAATCAGTTCTCACTAGGATTATCACGCCTGAGTGGGTCCCCCAAGATAACAAGTGCATAGATTTGCTTCTCAATCGAGAAACGGACGAAGCCTTCTGGAGGTATAAACCGGATCACCCAACTGACATAGGAACAATCATGATCTATGAGTTTAAGGATCCAGATAGCCCAGGTAGAGTGACCTACTTAGACCACACTTCAGAGAGGATCTTTGTGGTGACAGAAAATGATAGGCATGCCTACACTTGGAAGGGCGAATTCATTTTCCCCCAACCAAGATCAAATGTATCCTATGGTCACCCTGGAGCTGGAACATCCCAGGCTCATGGTACGCAAAGAGACAGAAGTAGAGATAGACCGGAAGTAAGTTTTGCCAACCCAGGGGGCAGAGAAAGAACGAGAACAGAGACGAATAGGGTAGAACCCGAGATGCATAGAGCCCACAGGAACCAAAGAAATGTAGATGGATTCCCTCTGCCGAGACCTAGAGAGCACACGAGAACTTTGAGACCCACTCAGCTAGTTAAGTCCATGAAGAATTACTTTGACGGCACGGGAGATCCCTATGATCATGTGGCGGAGTTCAAGCAAGTCTTGAGAGCTGAACAAGTTGAGGATCTATTCACGCAGTACAATGCCTTCGGTCTAACCCTGAGGAATACGCCACTTACATGGTTTCAGCCATTGGATGAGCGCCAGTTCAGGAGCATAGACCAACTCCTAGAAGCATTTATTATTGAGTTCTCCAAGAGTGGCATAAGACACAACACCTCCTCACTGATTCACAGCTTCAAGCAAACCCCTAAAGAGACTGTGAGACTCGCAGGAAGAAGATTTAGACAATATCTTGAAAGGTGCCCTATTTCGGAGCTACCCACATCTGCTAAACAAGTAGCCTTATTCCTTGACGGATTGCTGAGTACAAAATTGAGATCCTATGTGTATCTGAAGGACCCTAGGACTATAGAAGAATGTGTACGCATGTGCATTGACATTGAAGATAACCTAGGGGAAGAGCTAGAGCTTTCCAAAATCTACAAGGATTCAGATAGTGCATCTAGCCACTCTTCCACGCAATCTACATCAATTGAGGAACTCGCGGAAAAAGTAGCTCAGAAATTAGGTGTAACTAGCAAACAAATCCCAAGGTTTGCCCCTGTGAAAAGATGCTATACATGCGGTGGTGACCATATGGCGAACGTCTGTCCCATTATGGCTCAACCCCAAGTAAACCCTAGTAGCCAGTACTGCACCATAGAACGGAGATACACCAATCACACCGCACAAGACTGCCCATACAACAAGCAGGCAGTTAGGCAACCCTATCCGCAACCCTACCAACAAGGCAGATACCAGAACCAAAATCCACCACCACAATATGCTAGACCCCAACAAACCTACCAACCACAGTATCAGGCCCAACAAAGGCCTCAGCCTGTGCTAGCACAACAACCCCCTGCCCTAGCTAATGTGATTCCGGTAAAGTATACTGCTGCAGAAGAGAACCTGAATAGAGCTATAGTCCCTGTAACATCCTTGATCTCTGAAAATGACCCAAGTGACCATAGCTTTGATTCTACCCATGTGGATAGCCCCCAGGCTTACTACATGCAGTCCCCAGAACATGGTGAGTCCTACTATGGTGAAGAGTCGAACGAACCTAGTTGGGAGTCAGATTACACGAACGTCATGTATACAAACCCCAACCCTAGACCTCAACCTAGGCAAGTACGACCACCATTTCCTAGAGGACCGTGCTACAGATGCCAAGGAGATCACCTCATTCGTGATTGTCCCTTGCCTCCACCTACGCAAACCCAGTCGGTGACGATCCAAGGCTTCTGCCAAGATTGCGGAAAAGAGCATCTCTTACGAGATTGCCCAAAGAACCCCAATAGCATGCCAAAAATCACCCCTATCAACGTTGTTGGGTTAGTGGTAGACTGCTCAGGAAGCGTCACTTCCACTGCACCAGTACAGGTAGTCACTAGGGCTCAGGCATTGCAGCAAAACCAAGGGGTAGGCCAGGAAAAGAGCCCAGATGCTAGCGATACTGAGAGCCAAAATAAAAAGAGAACAAGAGCTTGGAAAGATAGCCGCGAACGTATGAAAAGGCAATGGGCAAAGAAGATGAGTGAACTTGAGGAAAGTCTACGAGAAACCAAGGCTAAAATCATAGAGATCACATCTCAACCGCACTCTCACACATTACCACCGCTACCATCCCCATCACCCTCCACCCCTCCACCCTCTAAGACAGCCCACGTAACCCACCCACCACCCCAAACAGGATCGGTATTAGCTGATCCCACTCCCGAAGACATAGACATGATGCTTAAAGCATATCAGGCCAGAATCCAAGAAGGGCCAAACGTCACGGATCATGACAAGTGCTATCCTAGAGCTGACCTAGAGATAGAAAGAACCAAACTATGCGCGAAAATGGTCGCCTTGGCTCAGACTATGTTTGAAGCCAGCCGCCTTTTCAATTACTCAGGCTCAGCCAAAACGCAATTACATTTGGATGGATTCCTAGAGAAGTTAGAGAGGATAATTGCAAGATCTGACAAGGAAGAAAAAAATCAAGACCAAGAAAAAGCAAGCAAAAACAGGAATCATTCCCAATCAGAAGTGTATGTGTCCAATGCCCCTAAACCGGACACCTTCCCCTCCTTAGAAAGAATAGAGAGGCCAATAGCACAGCCAGAAAAGGAACCTACCCCTCAAAGAAAGGAAAGGGCAAGAGAACGGATAAGCCAGCCTCTTCAGGAAGCCCATGAGCCTCCTCAAGAAACTTATCTTCCTCCCCGAAAGGCAGATGAGCCTCCCTCGAAAGCTCAAGTACCTCCACAGGTTGCCTACATTCCTTCTCAGGGAGTGTATGAGCCTGTTCGGAAAAGTAATAGAATAAGTAATCCTCCCCAAGAAGCTTGTGCTCCAGTCATTTGCGAGAACGAGGAGAGAGTCAACAATAGAATCAGCCCTCCTTCACAGGTTGCTTATGCGCCCAATTCTACGGAGCCAGACACTTCTTCTTCTATGAATCGGTTTGCACCAGACTTCCTACGAGAGATTCAAGAAGACAAATGGGATAACGAAAGCGAGGTCGCCCCTCCTTTTGAACTTGTGGACGATGCACACGACCAATTCCCACAAGACATCCCATCTATTTACGGGGAGCATGAGAGTGTTCAGTCTCACAAGAGATTAGACTTTGAGTCTAATTCCATACAAGAGCTACCCCACTTCACAGGCCCATGGGAGGCAAAGTCCACATGTATGAGAGCACCCACAGTCATGGTAAGGAACGACGATTCAGTCATACCTAGGAACACAGAGGTAGTGAAGAACACTAAAGTGCAATGTAATCTCAAGTTAGAAGAGCTACTCAAGGTTAGACCTGAATTATGGAAACATGTAGCCAAACAAGTACCAGAGATAGCAAAACCTCGTTCCCAGGTAGGATCCCATAGGACAGTGCCAGAAATTCCCTTGGATAAGATAGGGGATATGTGTGAAGGTGAAGAAGGGAACACCTATCTGCCCATCACCTACCAGGAGTACACCACCAAGGCAATTTTGGACTCAGGTGCAGGAGTTGCAATTGCCACAACCTCCTTATGGAAACGTTGGGGCAAGCCGGCACTCAGGCCAACGAGGATGAAATTGCAAATGGCCGATGGTCACATAGAGAGACCCTTAGGATTGCTAGAAGGAATAACTCTCACCACTTGTGGTGTCGAGTTTGAGCATAGTTTTGCTATATGTGACTTTAGCAAAAATCATGCCTATGAGATGATTTTGGGAAGACCGTTTATGCGACAGTTGCAAGTGGTACAGGATTGGGGAACCAATTCTTTGTACCTGCAGCATTTGGGTGTTACAACCAAAGTTAATCTCAAGGATTACTCTCATAGAGATGTCCCTCCTATCCAGTGGAATCCCATCCATAGAGCCAAAGATGATACAGAATCGGTGCATTCCATAGGGTCTGGATCCTCATGGATGCATGAAGACACCCACTTATGGATGTGCAAGGTAGCAGTAGAAGAAGAGAAGAGAGAGAAAGCCAGAGAGGTAGGTGCGAAGGAAACCCATAGATCAATCCAAGACCCAGCCTATGCACCTGTAGTTTTTCCAGACGAAGAATTTGAACCTCACGGTTGGGCAGAAATCTTAGCAACAATGGACGTAGCCATCAACGAGGAACAATGGACACCTCACTGTGATGAGGATGGCTATGATATTTCAGTCTTCTCCATAGAGCCAATCATGGGAGAGGCAGTTCTAGAAGAATGCGAACCTAGCCCTGATGCATTTGAGGATGCAAGTGACTCCGATCTAGAGTCAATCATTATGGACCCACCATTTGCATCAGATGAAGAATACTTCCATGAAGTAGAATTTCAACCCCAGAGGCATGGAGAGGTTACAAATGATGTAAGATTAGCAACGCATATGACCCCTAAGGAAGAAGGAAAGAAACGAAAGAAGAAAGAGGTCTCACCAGAGGAGGAAGAATCTTTGTTTGAGGTCCCGGAAAATTTTAAGAAATATGAGATTGACGACAGGAGAGTCATGATAAGAATGCCTAAACGAGAGGCACAATCAGGAGAGGCCTATGATAACAAAGAAACCACAAAGAAAATAGTAGTGGCCATAGAAGAAGGAGAGGAGAGATGCACGTATATAGGCCATGACCTGACAGAAGAAGAAGAGCATGAATTGACTGCCTTGCTAAGAGAATACAGAGATGTATTCGCTTGGAGTTACAAGGATTTGAAAGGGGTTGACCCAGACATATGCTCACACACTATTCCCATGACCTCAGATGCTAAACCCTCGAAGCAAAAGCCTTATACATATAACGATAATTATGCTGCTAAGATCAAAGAAGAGATAGATAGACTGGTTGAAGCTGGATTTATCTACGAAATTGAGCACACTGAATGGGTGTCCCCCATCGTAGTGGTGCCCAAGAAGAATGGCAAGCTGCGTGTGTGCATTAACTTGAAAAAGGTTAATGCCGCCACGATTCGAGATAACTATCCGCTTCCCATCACAGAACATCTCTTAGAAAGGGTGGCAGGCAAGGAAGTGTACAGCTTCCTTGATGGATTTTCGGGCTACAATCAAGTAGCCATAGCTCCAGAGGATCAGCATAAGACAGCCTTTGCCACAGAGTGGGGCATTTTCGCTTTTAGAGTAATGCCATTTGGGCTTACCAATGCACCAGCCACCTTCCAGAGGCTGATGTGCCATGTGTTTAAGGAGTTCCTGAGGAAGAGTTTAGAAGTCTACGTTGATGATCTTTGTGCTCATTCCAATGTTAGACAAACCCATATTCCTGAACTCAGACAAATCTTTGACAAATGTAGAGAATATCAAGTCTGCCTGAACCCAGAAAAGTGCGTTTTTATGGTTAGGCAAGGCAAGATTCTAGGACACATAGTGTCAAAGAATGGCATATCTACCGATGAAGAAAAAGTGAGAGCCATAGCAGAGCTACCTAGGCCAAAGAATGTCAAGGAAGTACAAGCTTTCATGGGGCATTGTGGTTATTATCGACGATTTATACACATGTATGCTGTCATTGCAAAGCCCATGTACGGACTTCTGACAAACTTTGAGTGGACGGATGAATGTGAGAATTCCTTCCAAGAGCTTAAACGAAGATTATGTTCAGCACCAATCCTGACCACACCAGATTGGAATAAGCCATTCCATGTTCATGTTGATGCATCCAATTATGCTATTGGATGTGTGCTTGCACAACCTACTGGTGAAGGTAATATGGATCTTCCAATTGCCTATGCTAGTAGACAATTGAATGCGGCTGAACGGAATTACACCACTACAGAGAGAGAAGGCTTAGGCATGGTATATGCAGTTAAGAAATTTAGACACTATTTGCTTGCAAATAAGTTTAAATTTTTTACTGATCATCAGGCATTGTTATATCTTGTAAACAAGCCATGCAATACAGGAAGATTAGTGAGATGGTTTCTCTTGCTAATGGAATATGACTTTGAGGTCGTGGTAAGAAAAGGTAGGACTCACTTGAGAGCAGATCATCTCTCTAGGCTCACATCGGGAGAAGCCCCACAAGGAGTGTCAGATGACCTTCCTGATGCTTACTTGTTTAATTTGGAAGTGGTGCCGCAGTGGGCCAAGCCAATAGTACCAGTATTGACATACGGGCCTAACCACCCAGTGGTAAACACACGGAATAGAGAGGTTGTAAAAGCCCAAAAGTACCACATCATGGCAGGAAGCATGTACAAGCACACAGATCAAGGGATCTTGGCTTGTTGCGTAGAAGAGGATGAGTACGCTAAATGGTTGCAATTAGCACATGTAGGTGCGCTAGAGCAACACCATTCAAAACAACGAACGTTGCAGACTCTAAAGAGATTCGGAGTGCATTGGCCAACTATGGAAGCGGATGTCCAAAAGTTGTGCAAGGAATGCCCAATCTGTTGCACTAAACCACCGGTGGAACATGCCACTCTCTATCAAGTATCCATTGCGCCAAATTGGAGTGAACCTCTAGTATCATTCTTGAGGACAAACACATTCCCTCCAGACATGACTCTGGCAAGAAAAAGGAGTTTAGAACAAGAAGCCCTGGATTACTCACTCATTGGTGATAATCTATACAAACGCGGTAAGGATGGTTACCTGAGACTGTGTGTCCATGAGAGTGAATATCTTAAGATCTTGGAAACTGCTCACCAAGGTGTAGCAGGAGGACACTTTGGACCAGATCGGGTGATCAAGGCAATATTGTTTGCGGGCTTCTGGTGGCCTACCCTTCACATGGATGCACATACATATGTGAAACGGTGTGATGTCTGTCAGAGGACCCAGTATCCTATACGCAAAGATGAGATGCCACTGAAACCTATGATGGGTGGACGTGCATTCTCTAAGTGGGGAATAGACTTCGTAGGTCCTATTAATCCCCCAGCTAAGGGTTCTCATGCGGAATACATCATTGTGGCAACAGATTATCTCACCAAGTGGGTAGAGGTAAAAGCTACAACCAAGAACGATGCTCAAACAACTGCCAAATTCTTGTTTGAGAATGTATTCACGAGATATGGACTACCTATAGAGCTTGTAAGTGATAGAGGCACTCATTTCTTGAATGAAGTTATTGAAAATCTACTCCAAGAATTCTTGGTAATACACAAGAAGTCTGCCCCTTATCACCCTCAAGCTAATGGTCAAGCTGAGAGCACTAATAAGATTTTATGCAATGTACTGACGAAATTAGTGAACACTAAACGCTCTGATTGGGACAAACAGCTACACCATGCTGTTTGGGCATACCGAGTGGCCTACAAAACGGTACTCCAAGCCACTCCCTTTCAGATGGTATTCGGTCAAAACGCTGTGTTACCCTTGGACTTCCTGATCCCTACATTGAGAGTAGCACAAGAGCACGAATGGACAGGTCATGAGCTCTCCTCTAGGATCTTTGACCTTGAACGATTAGGAGAAACAAGACTGAGAGCCGCTGCAGGGATATACGCAGCCAAGAAGAGACAGAAGGCATACTTTGATGCCCACGTGAAGGATAAAGGCTTGAAAGCAGGAGATCTAGTCTTAGTCTATACACTAAAACAACACGCGAGGAAGCTAGAAAAGAGAGGCTACGGACCTATGATCATCAATAGGATCTCCACGAGCGGAGCTGTACAATTGGCCACATTAGAGGGTGATGTTCTCCCAAATTATATTAGCGGTTGCAGAGTCAAGTTGTATCAGGAACCCCTCACGGAGGAAATGCTCAGTCGACTCAACACTGCTAAGAAACGCAAAGAGGAAGAAAAGCGAGTTCGAGAAGAAGCTCAAGCTGAAGCTTTAGAACGCATCAGAAGGATGAAATTACGAAGGCAAGGTAGAGATCAGCCTGGAGCGAATGACTATGCAGACCAAGGATTTCCTATGGCCATGTGTGAAGTCGCAGGAACAAGCTCGCATAGGATAATTGATAGACGTCCTTTCGTAACCTTAGATATAGGACAAGGAAAGAGTGCAAGGACCGTAAGAGCCTTGATTGACTCAGGTGCAGCCACTAGTGCGGTTAAATTGTCTTACTGCCAAGAATTACAATTGACTGTCAATCCTGTGGAAGCATATCTTATAGGATTGGGAGGAGTGGAAACCCCTTGCATGGGCGAGGCGGAACTTCCCCTTTACATTCATGATGAGGCAATGACAGTTAAAGTACTGGTGTGTCAAGATGAGGATCTCACTGAACCTCTAGTCTTGGGTCAAGATTGGATCTATGACCAAGCAATTAACTTAAACCTAAGAAGTGGACTTCTCCAGGTTTGGGTCAATCATAGTCGAGTTACAATAGAATTAGACAATGGAGCACTCAAGGAACTAGGAAAGGCACAGACTCCTGGTCCTTCCAGGGGTACACATGAAGATGACCATACTGTTCTTGTTCAAAACCCTGTGTTGCAGAGGAATGATAATTGCAAAAAAGGAGTCAAGGATGCGACGGAACTCCCTTCTTTTCCAAAGGCCAGAAGGAGGCAGCAACCAAAGGCGGATCACAGGCAGAAGAAGCAGAGTACTACCTATGTCCGAGATCAAAAGTACCTGCGCAGCAGAATGCCCCTGAAAATCAACCAGGTGTGGGTGCGGAAAGGCGAACGACAGGCTGCACCACCGTCAACTACACGGACAAGGCCTCTTATTAGTAACCAACAACACAACGCTAATAAGAAGTCTTTCAGAAATTCTTCTGCTAAAGTAAAATCTATTTGGGTGCCCAAGAAGTCGATGAAGGCAAGCCCACAATCTAGACAAATTTGGGTGCCTAAGGCTTGCTTGATGGCACAAGTAGTTAAGCCAAGGCCGCAACCTATGCAGCATAACCCATCTACGAGTACCACCAGAATTCCCTCGTGCTCAACACTTAGGAACACACAAAGACCCATGAGTATGCATGTAATCACTTATAAGTGGGTCCCTAAAAGGCCCCATTCCCAAACAGCGACACCGACACAGCTCTCTGGAGTCTCTACGAAACCGAAAGCAAAGCCCATCCACTGCATTTGGCAGTCTAAGATCTGTAATAAACCCCCCGACCCCGATTTGTAAATTCACCCCACTTACTAACGGCATTAGTCTCCTAGGAATACACAAACGTTAACTACACTCACTGTCTTCGTGCACTTACTAACCACTAACTCACCATCTACCTCATGTTAATGTTGTAACGGGGATAACAACGGATTTATTCCGTCCATTACGATGTTAACACATGATTCTATATTCTCACAGAATCAGAAGGCAAGAAGAAAAATGGCAGAAGCGACAGGTTCGGGCTCACAAGTAGGGATACTTACTGCAGGAATTGATGTGGATAGCCTACCCGTGGAGGTGCCCCCGACTGAACGACCAGTGGAGATGCAACACCTCCAGCAACTCCCGGTGCCAGATCCACCTACAGGAATCACGGAAAGAGTTCATGCGAATTCTCATTGGTTCAATGGCATGCCCGGTCCATTAGGTGAGGCCAAGTATATCTGGGAGTCTAAATGCGAGTATGACAGATCGTGGGTGCGATTCCAATTTTTCTCCAAGGAGTTCGAGACTTTACAGAACACAGAAGATCTACAGATCATATGGCAACGAGCAGGATTGGCGGAATATTTTGAAGCCCCACTACCTAAACCCGATCTCCTCCGATGTTATTATCTGGTCTCCACATTACAAGCTCATGAAGATAAGGACCAACCCGGATCATTTGTTCTCCCCTCACTGCTGGGCAACAACGAGTTGAAGAGGTTTGAACTTACTGTGGAGCTGGTGAGTGATGCTTTAAATATGCATGGCACGCATGTACCCTCAGAAAAGGATGCTCTCGTTCCCAACAACATGAAGGACAGGAAAGTGGTGAAGCTGAAAGACATGGCAGCCCTCACCCCAAATGTGTCCATCCCTCTCCGCATGTGCATGCAACATTTCGCCTTCCCCGATCAAGACCGATTCACGCAACCACACAAGAAGATCTGGTTTGCTCTCTACTTGGCGGAAGCAGGTGCGTTACCTATTAAGCTACCAGTGTGGATTATAGATCAGTTGTATGAAGCAAACAAACGGGCTTCTAGGAAATTAGTGGTGAACGGATGCTGTGCACTCACACGCATCATTTACCGATGCTTGGCATATGATGTCCCCATTGAGCGTGCCTTAACTTGGGCACAATTACAAATGTTTAAAAGGCTCAAGACATCCACACATCAGTCCAAGCGCATGAGGGGCGCGATTCCGTGTGTCCAGACAAGGGAAGTCCTGACTACTCCTGAGGCATCACCATTAAGAGAGGGCACTGTACCTCCCTTTACCATTAGGATACCCAGGTCGGAATCCGACACTACGACACAACCTACCCCATCGGCTCCTCCTGTCACACCTGAATTCGAATTTGCTGCCACTGGAGAGGCTGAAGGACTGGACCCCCAGGATTTCGAAGCATTCCTACAAAGCACACAATTCTCTGATGTGGAGTTTTATTCAGAGGCAGAGGAGCAGGGCACATCCTCACGAAGAAGAAGAAAGTCTACAGACGGTAGACATGTCCATTGGAGTGACACTCAGGAAAGTCAACAACACGGACACCCGGAAGAAGAAGAAGCGTATGAAGAAGAGACCACTGAAGCCCCAGCATATACAGCCGAACTCCGAAGGCTGTATCAGATTATGGAAAGAGTACGATCGCAGCAATTACTCACTGAACAGAGCAGCAGAGTACTTATGACTCAGTTGTTGGAAGAAGCGGGAGTTGACTCAGAGTACAGGGAAGGTCTCTTATTGATGGCAGAAACATATGGAGTTGTAGAAGCTGTGCGCACTGCCATTCAGAGGCCTTCAGTTCAATATGACCCACGAAGGTTCCAGACACGACCTTGCTCAGGTAAAAATATACAAATTCCCGTTACAGTTGCAGAAGAGCCGACTACTACACCTGAAACTATCAGAACAACCTCCCAGACAGCTAGCCAACAGCACCCAGCCACCCATGAGGAGTCCACCGGACCACTACCACCTACTCCCCCACCATCACCTCCTAGAAGAGAAACAGTAGAAACCACATCGACTACTCAACCCACCGACCCCACCTTCATCTTCCGTACTCCGATCTCCAGTGCCACCCTATTCTCTACCACTGATAATCCTATCTTCGACGACAACCCCAACACTACACAATCCGCCGAACCCCTCCTACACCCTGTCCTAGGGCAACCATCCCCAACGCCCTCAGCCACGGGTCATCCTGACCCTAGATCCACATTCATGGGCTTCCCTGCTACCACGCAACCCTTTCAGCCCTCCTCAAATTTACGACCCCAACCCCCGATATCCCTCTCTCCATTTCTACAATCCCTCCAGGACATCTTTGCTAGGGCTTTTCAACCAGGCCCTCAACCATTCCCTGTCTTTTCAGCTCCCCACCCCACTTCACATCTATTCACCACTTCCACACACACACCACCTACCATACAAGTGTATATGGCAGGCCCCACACTAACACCCACTCCTGAAGGGATGGACATTTCACCACCCACGGCACCTCCACCCACGGTTTCACCTCCTCCCATTCCCCCTCCACCAATTTCACCCACACACACAACTTTCGTAGACACATCATTCACTGTCTCCCTTCCCCAATTCCCTTCCCATGCATCTTCCACGGAAAACACCCCCCACTCATCTATAGGTAATGCATTGGACACCATGTTGGCTTGTATATCAAATTTAAGAACAGATTACATTCAGCTCCAGCAACAAAACGCACGCCTGCAAGAGCACTCAGCGACACTACAGCTCCGCCTTGCGGTACTAGAAGAGGAGAACACTCGCCTCCACACACAGTTCCACACCCTCCAAGAAGCCCACAATATATTGGAGGTACAGCTACAGAACGTAGATCAGGAAGCAGTGCAGGTGGTAGAAGGTCACCTACGAACACAGCTGGAACGCAACTCAAAACTTCAGCGAAATATGGCGCTACTTAAACGCCATCTTGCGGCTGCTCAGGAAGAGAACAGACGTCTGCAAATACAAAATCAAGAGAACCTGGAGGCAGCTATTGAGAGCACACCGGGGGCACCCATCAGCCCATCCAAGTTTCAAGCAGTGACCCCCGATAATATCAAGATTATATTGGAAGATTATGCCATGCTGCTCGAAGCACATGATAAGCTATCGGAGGAGCTAGGAAAACTGAAGCAGGAACACCAACAAGGCCCAACAGCTGCCCCTCCAACCACCCCCTCTGCGGCTTCGCTTCCCTCCGACGCAGAGGCCATAAAAGAT
This sequence comes from Ceratopteris richardii, assembly GCA_020310875.1. Lineage (NCBI taxonomy): Eukaryota > Viridiplantae > Streptophyta > Polypodiopsida > Polypodiales > Pteridaceae > Ceratopteris > Ceratopteris richardii. Next base: position 6,213,448 of record CM035408.1, on the reverse strand, counting down.
CTCCAGCAACAGGTAACTGAATTGCAAACACGCCTACTACAATATGAGAGGCCATCTTCCCCTCCGGAGGCTCCCACGGACGAAGAAGTTGTGCAAATTCCTGTGGAACAAACGTTTGATGAAGAATATGATCCGCAACCATTCCCAGGAGGCCAACAAACAGAAGAAGCGCAGGACACGTTCGAGGCACCACGGCCGCCATGGTTACGACAAGTGGAGGAAATAGGGACCTCGCATGAAGAGCGCACCGTAGTGCAAAATCAGACTATGAGGGTCATAGAGGAGACTGTTTTACAATCAGATTACTTCAAGAACTTGTCATCGAGACGCCTGATTCTCTCATCGGAACTCCAGTACAGGCCATATTATATTATCTTGGCTGATTATAATGCAGAAATACAAAGAGTCACGGGTCAGATTCCTACTTTTGCGACCCAATTTCAACCCGAAGACCTTCCTCCAGAGGTGCGAAAAGGCAAGATTCGTCAACCAACATGGCGGCAGAAACTTTTAGAGACTTATCCAGAAATGCTACGCACATGGAACAACGCGCCGTTGCACCTCCTGTACAACCCATGCTACGGTCCAGTCCCCCGCCGCAGGTCGTGGAAGGCATTTAATATCAAGGTACAGAACAATGCGCAATGCAAGGAATGGCTGAACTACCCGTACATAGCGCCACCACAAGGACCACCATCGGTAGCATATATGATGGGGACCATTCGCCACTGGATGCCGCGCTTGAAGCCCATGCAAGATGTAGCAGTGCAAATGATGCTTAAAATCTTAGATATGATGCAAGTAGTGCTGAAGACCTTTAGATATGCAGCCGCACCACAGGTACGTCTTCCGGGGTTTAGCAATGGAAATTACGACTTGGTGTATGACATGAGCACCACCCCCAGTATCCGTGTGGCTTATGCTTGGCATGCACGCATCAAATACCTCCCCGCCTGCTACAAACAGACCTTCGAAGAAATGTTCAGATCAGGTTTCTGGGAGTATCACTCGGAGATTTTCGCACCAAAGCCGACACATCTGCTTCAACTGTTTGCTTGTGAACAAGCAATGTATTCAGAGTACTACACCACCCCGCAACCAGAGACCCCCGGTGCAATAAATTGGGAGGCATTGGAAGCCGATCTAGCAAGAGGCTTAAGGATAGGAGAACATGAACTGGCCACCAATGTCATCCAATATTACATCGACCACCCGCGCGAACAAAGGTCTGTCAGGGGCGACAGACGCTAGGAAGGGGGGAGTGTTGGCATACAAAGCAACAAAGGAGTCATGCACAATACGGCAACAAGGCCAGATCATTTTTTCCATAGATTATGTACAACCCAAGTGATTTTAATCACTACACAAACATTGTAAATCCCGTTTTTGGTAGATTAGACTCCATTTTGTGCAAGCCGAGGAGTCCTCGAGCTTGAGGAGTATTAGAAGTACCATCGTACCAAATTTCATAATTTTTAGACTTCGTTTGAGCCCTCAAATAAGCCCTGGAACCTAATTTTTAACTAGGCCGGACACTAGGTCTGGACAGGGCCAAAAGCTAGTCAAAAACTATAAAAAGAGCTAGAGAGCTCATTTTTGGGGGTTAGATTGTAATTGAAACGAACTTGTAAGAGCTTTTGGAAGTAATCTAAAGAACTCCATTGATCCTCTCTCTTTGTCTTGCCTTGTGTGCGCGTGTGTGTGTATGTGTGTGCATGCTTGTGTGCTTCTCACTCACGCACTTGTGCCGCCACTTGCTCGAGGTCTTCATACCATCCTCACGTCTTCCCGGATTGACATTAAAGGAGGTGCTACTCATCATTGAGCTACAGCACACAGAATTATTTCCTTGGAAGAATTGGAAGTTCAACAAGAGAATAAAATTCAATTTCTTGAAGAGAAATGTGCAAAACAGACAGAGCATAGCAACAAAATGGAGATGGAGCTGAAGAAAATTGAAGGGAGATACAGAACCCTGCAGAGTTCATATCAAATTATGGTCAAAGCCAATGAGGAAACAAACAAGTTATTAATGGAAGAAGGTCAGTTGAAGGAAGAAAGCAAGACTGTTCATGTGACACAGGATGAGAAGGAAGATCTGAACAAGGGCCTATTTGCCGGATCTCCATTGACTGCTTTGCCTACTTGGCCCTTCTCTTTGCTCTGATTCCTTATGTCGGCTCCCTTGTCTTGAAATGCCCTGACTGCTGCCAACACTCCCCCCTCTCTCGCGTCTGTTGTCTCTGACAGACCCTTGTTGAGCGGACCGTTGGACATGGTATTCCATAGCTGGGGGGATTGGCCACTAATTCATCATGTTGTCTCTGTAGGGTATCATAATGATGTTGTAGTAGCCTCTTGTCCTTCTCCAAGTTTGTGAATCGTTCTTGTAGCGTTCCACGAGCTCTGAACAGGCTCGTATGTTGAGCATCTAAATGCTGGTAATGATGTTGTAATTGAGACACACATTGATACAAAGTATTGAATACATTATTTACAGGAGTGCATGCTGGGAAGGTGTGGAATGGAGGAGGGTAGGGAAAAGAAAGGGAGTGTGTATGCTATGCTTAAGAATGGTGAAGTGGGTGGTGGGGGAATGGGAGATTGTGGAAATATGGGGGGAGGGAGAGGTGCAGATGTGGGTGATATGTCCATGAGGTTGTGCATGGAGGCAGTCGTGGGAGTTACCATATACATGGGAATGGTGGTTGTGGTGATGGTAGTGAAAGTGTACAATGGTGTGTGTAGTTGTGCATGTGAACCGCCGAGAAGTGTGATAGGAGGAATGGGATTTCTGGTGACTATAGTTAGAATTACATTGTCTGTGGTGGCAGTTACAACAGTGGTGGTATCAGATTGTGAGGGTTGCGACGGTTGACTCACATTGTGTGTTGCACTAAGGGAAGTGGAGACTGTGGTCGTGACAGTAGTGGTGACAATGGTGGTATGAGGTGAGGGGGGTGGAGTTGGAGGAGAGGGTGGTAGAGGTGGTGATGGGGGTGCACTTGAGGCGTGGGCTTCATCAGTGTGTTGAATGGAGTGTGTTGTGCCGATGGTTGTGGAGGTGGTTCCATATGATTCTGATACCATAATATGTATCTGCTTCCCTGATCTTAGGGGCCTCTCCCATGTCTACGCTCAAATTTTCGCGAGTGTGCGAGGGCGGTGTGCACAGTCTCTGGTACTCCTAGTGCATCAGCGATCATGTCGAGGGTAGCCCTGTATTGATCATTCACACCTTCTTCTTCTAGTATCTAGTTCATAATGGCCTTTCCTGCTGCCAAAGATAGTCTGTGTTGTTCCTGAACCAGGTTTATAGTATCATATAGTCTTTTTAGTTGCTTCGTATAGGTTGGGGCTCCCACAAGTTCTGGTATAATGTATTGCTCATATTCATGCTCTCCTTCATTGGATGGTCCTTCCTGTTCCTCATCTTGTTCCTCTTCTGCAGTCTCCTCTTCATCTTCCTCTATTTCAACAACCACTGGTTGAGTTTGGTCAGGCTGATCCGTGACAGTTTGTTGCCCACTTAATTTTTGTGTTTCGATTTCCAAGTTAGTTGCATTGATTATCCTTACTACCTCCTCATCAATTAATCCTCAAGCATGAAGCCATGAGGAAACTCTAAATCTGTGGGGATTGATGGTAAGATCAGATTATGCCCTTTTGCACAGTGCCTTGGTAATCTAATGGTAAAGGGCTGCACTCGCCTTTGGGGTGGCAGAGTCATGTCCGGTGTTAATGTAGCACCTCGAGCTTGTGCACATGGCATCTGAACCGCTCCCCTCATTTTCTTTAATGGAGGCCCTGTGGTGGATATTCTTCATTGAAATTCTTGCACCCTAGTCCAAACAAGTGCCCTTTGAATTGGCACATCATATGCCAAGCACCAATAAACAATTCTAGTAAGTGCATAGCATCCATAGAGCACTGACTTCTGTTTCTTGTACCAACGTTGATGTGCAAGATGGATCTAGTCAATGATCCAATGTGGCATATTGATTATCAAGTTCAGCGTGTCTGCCAAGTATAAACTAAACCAAATCTTCTTGGGTGGCATCGTAAATCTTTCTTGGGTAGGGAATGCAAAGTGCTGCATGCACATGCCGAGGTGGATGCCAATAGTTGGAGTCATCGCCACCATATCCTTTAGCTTAGTTAGGTTCCTGTTCTTCATGTTGTTCGGGATCATTGTCTCCTTCTCCGTAGGGATGTGCATACCTCTCATTTCTAGAGCTTCCCTTACCAGATTGTTGGTCAATTTAAAGCACTTCAGTTCATTTCCTCGTATAAGAGAAGGTAGTACAAAGGTGCTCCTCCCCTTTTTATCTTTGCTGGGAGTGAGTGTGCTAATTAGGTATGAACATCTCAGGAAGTGCGGCTTTGGTAACTGAGCTTTAAAGTAATCATCCAATCGAGCCTTCTTCTATATTGGTTGCAATCCTTCACTATTTTGAAGCTTTTCAAACTCTCGTGTAAAGAAATGATATAGGCCCCACCATTCGTTAAACTCTATCTCAGCCTCCCATAAATAGGTGCCCTCTCCAAGGGGTTCTGCTACTTCACTGAACCAATGGGAGTTCTTTCTAACTAGCAATGTGTGCCCCTGGGGAGGATTTTGAATTGGTATGACATGTATTGCTCTCAACGTGTGTGGTCGTTCCTTCAACTCCTCGTGAATAGGGAGACTTTCAATGTCCACTATCTGAGGACTAGTGCCTGCCTGGGGGCTCGTTCCTGCAGCCTCGTCCATGTTGAGGAAATCGATCGCTGGTTTTGTGAGAATATACAAAGGAATGTTAACATTGCAATGGACACAAAGTGATTCTGTGTCCCCATTACAACATTAACCTCATGAATTGTGATGTGGTTAGTGAGTTAGTTAGTGCATGTGTGATCGTGAGTGCGATGTGTGGTGTTAAAAGGGACTTCAGTCAAGTCACTTTTAATCTCTTTTCGGGTTCGTGGGGATGGTAGGGGTCTAACAGTGCAGAGGCCCTTTACTTAATTTTCCCATTAAACCAATTAACCAAACACTAATTGTCAAGGCATTAACTTTTGTTACACAGTTACAATTCTTCGATTACAGTTATCCTCACACAATAGGTTATCATGCAAATTATCAGCCACACAGTCGTACAAACTTATTGATGTTAATACAATGTTACTGTGTTAGTAATAAATTACAGCAATTCAACAAGGACAAATATCTGCAAACTTTGCACCACGGTGCCTCCAACGTAGTTGCAATCGCCCAGACAGACAGTCTGGAGATCCCGTCTCCTCTTCTCGTCGGAGAATCTCGTAATGTCTTTTCATTAATAGATAAAAGGTTACATCTCTTCGCTACACCCTTTTGGTCGTGCGATATATGAAAATAGAATTACATTGTGCCAATTCGGCGGCCTAACACTGGCACACACGTTGGACTCAAACCCGCAAAGAAAATAACATTAAGGCTCATCTACAATGCCTTGTATATACATAGTTCGGGCTAATTTAAAGATTCTAGTGATCTTCTGTTTTAAGGAATCCAGCATAAGCTTTAAAGTCTCTGGCTCCACCAATTGTGCATCAGTTCTGACTGAACTTGCTGCAATGACTTGACTCATCAAAAGATTTGTCTGTGTCTACAAAAATGCTTCTTGTAAGTAAAATTCATTAGCTAATGCAGCATCTCTCTACTGCTTCGTGTCCGCAATCTGAGCATCAATCCGCGATAATCTTTCTGCTTGAAATCCCAACTGCTTTTCTCTGCGTTCCAGCTCCTCAGCTTGATATTGTATGGTTTTATAATATGAATCTCTTTCTTTCATGATTCCTGCTAATTCTTTCTTAAGTTGAATTGTGAGACTCCTTTGTGCTTTTAAGTCACAGTTTGCCTGAAAAAGATCGGCAGAGGCGGTCTGTAATTTTGCAGTAGTCTGCTTAGCCAAGTCAGCCATTTCCTGTCCTTTCTGCACGACCTCATCCAGTTGTGCACGAGTTTCTTCCAACAAATTTCCAATCGCCACACGAGCATCTTCCTTATCTTGTACCAGCTGATTTAACTGCTTGATCTCTTCATCACGAGCGGATAAAAGAGCATCCTTTTCATTCAACTCAGCAAGGGCAGCATCTCGTTGGGCAATCAAGGTGTCCTGCTCTATGATCCTTGTTTGAAGTTGTTGAAGCTGCACCTATAGCGCATGGTTCTCTGCCTTGACCGCATTGGCTTCTTCTTGCAATGGAGCAATATCTGCCTCTAACAAATCAACTTTGCCTTGCAGATCCTGTCTGATATTGTCGGTTGTCAGCTTCATTTGAAGAGGTAACTACTGAGAGAATTGAATCAGGAGACGACCCATAGACTCCAATTCATGGAACATCATAGTCGGAGGAGGAAGAACAGGAAGTGGTTGGGATGAAGAGGCTGATAATAGGTGAGGGGAAGGTGGTGGAGAGTAATCGGGAGAAGAAGATGAAGTAGCAGGTGCGTCGAGAACAACAGGCTCAACGGGGTTCATTGGAGGAGGAAGGGGGATAAGAGGGTTTGGCACCAACTCTATTCCGGTTGTATGCTGATGTCTCGCCTCCGCTTTATCGAGCACGATTTCCACATTGGCAGTTACTTTGGTGAGGGTTTCAGTTACAATCGTCTTCACAGCTTCCGCATCTCGCTAATGAGAGTCCTCCCGAGAAGAAACCTCTTCAGATTCATCCAGGTGTGCACCATGTTCCTGCTGGTTGAGAGGGGAAGAGGGAACGGATGATTCAACATGAAGAGATGTTGCCGTGTCGTGGAAGACGTCTGTTTCATGACTGGCAGTTGATTCTTGCACCTGACTGCCAGAGGGGCTCACACATCTTCGTTTTCAGCAAAAAAGTTACAACAGGTCTACATCATCATCTTCTTCATCCTCGAGCATTTGAGTAGATTCTTCTTGCAACAAGAAGGGAGTGGTTGGAGGGGGTTGCACGGCTTGGATTGCTGGAAAGAGAAAAGTGAGGATATGGGGTAGACGAGAACATGGAAGGTCACCCTTAGTGACTTGTTTGATAACCGTGACACATTCACGATGAATGCACCGAAAGTAAAAGGATAAGAAATTGACAGTTTCACGGGACGCAATGTCTATCATCGAATAGAAGGGGCGAGAGATACCATAGGTGCATTTTTGTAAGTTCAAAATAGCGACTAAAAATTGCAGAGCTGTACGCTCCGGTTCAGGTCTACATAGAATGGCGTACTCATTAGATGAGTGCCGGGGAAACAACTCTTTGATGGTGGCTATAGGAATAAGTGGACCATTCTCCAATCCTTCCCGAGGAAGTCAGAAGGCATCGGCAAATGAAGCTAAAGTAATAACGACTCATGATGGTAAACAGGCTATGGGCCAACACTGCTCTGTAGCAGGTGTAGAGGTGATGGCAGAAACGATCTGCGCATACAATGGTTGACACTCCACTGAATGCCAAGGCAATTCAGCGAAGGCTAGAAGACCATGGGTGCGCAAATACTCACTCACTTCAGGAGTGAGTCATGCATGGAAGGTGGTGACATTCGCGAGAGCTTCCGTGGCACGCATGAGTAATCACAAGAACACAGAAAACAAATAACGCACAAGCACACAAACACAATAGCGATTAACAGTAAAAGAAACAAGATTAAGTAGACACACAGGCAACATTAGGTGATCGAAAACCCTAATCATCGCGCGGTATTGGAAAGATATCGATCAATATGGGGATAAAAAGAAAATAAGTGACATGCAAAAAAGACGAGGTACACGTCATCGGTTATCGGCCGATTGTTGATAGGGGCAAAGCTTAGATCCATTAATCACCTTTGGAAGGGGAACTCCGATTAAGGTGGCCAACCGAAAAGTAGCGGGTCCCACCTATTCAATAATTCGGTATGGACCGAACCACCGTAACTTAAATTTTCTGGTCGATCTGTTTGCTTTGGCATTATAGAATAAGACGAGTTGGTCAATCTTAAAGAGAGAGGTTTTGAGAAAGCGATCATGAGTACAGGCTTGACCAAGCTGAACTTCTTGAAGGGTCATGAAACTTTCCCAGTGTTGTTCATCCAATGATCTGAGCATATCCAACCGAAAGGGCAAAGATTCGTCCGACAACAATTTCTGAGCTAAGGCAACTCGTAGGCTCGGCACTACTACTTCCATCGGTGCAATAGCTTCCAATCCATAAGCAAGCTTGAACGGGGTCATACCAGTAGCTCCCTTGTACGTAGTTCGGTAAGCCCACAAAACTCCAGTATTCAACAGAGTCTTATTGGTACTCTCAGCCAAACCATTAGCACGTGGTAGTACGGTGAGCTGAATTTATGCATAACCTGAAAAGTCTAAGTCAGTACTTGCATTAAGTTGTTTGCAAAATTTGTTCCTTGGTCCATCACGAGCTCCAGAGGTAATCCATAACCTGGGAAGATATCCTTCATTAAACACTTTGCCACTGAAACAGCTGTGGCAGATCGTAAAGCCCAAGCTTCCGCCCACCTAGTGGCATAATCTATACAAGTCAATATATATCGATTGTTGGTGAGGGTCGTTGGTGGTGTTATTGGGCCAATAAAATCTAGACCCCACTTCTGAAAGGGTTCTAGAGGTAAAACGGGTTGAAGGGGAAAGAAGTGTCGCTGCAAAGGTTGTCCCGACCGTTGAAACTCATCACACTACTACACAAAGTGCACCACATCTCTGTACATTGTAGGCCATCATAGCCCACTTTGCAAAATTTTTCGATGAGTAAGATCGGCTGCAAAGTGTCCTCTAGAGGGTACTGAATGAGCCATAGCCATAACCGATTATGCTTCATGTGGAGGGATACATCGAAGTAAAACACCAGTATGATGCATGTAATACAGTTGACCTACAAGCAACTAGAATCTTTGATTGTAAACTGCAAGTTTCTGCCGCATAGAAGGGGGAATACGAGGAGGGAGACACTCGCTAGTGAGGAAAGTTAGAAACGTATCTTAGTATGTAGGAGCAACAAGAGGTTCTACAGATTCTTTAGTAGTTGGCTCGGTAATGTAAATTGCCGGTGTAGTGTCATCAACTCCTACCGGAGACTCACCGGAATCCAATCGAGATAGAAAATCCGCCAAGGCATGTGATGTGCCAGGTCGATGAATAACTTCATAATCGAACTCCTATAATAGTAAAACCCAGAGAGCCAATCTACCACCTAAATGATGTTGCCGAACCAAGTACACCAGTGCAACATGATCCACATGGAAAGTAAATTTACGGCCCAACAAATAATGTCAGAACTTCTTAACAGAATACACCAATCCGAGACACTCTCTTTCGGTCACTGAGTAGTTTCTTTCAGCAGGGGCTAATCGGTGACTTGCATAATAGACAGGCCGAAACCATTTGTGAGTTTGCTGCATTAGGACACTACCAATCACAATATCTAACCCATCCACAAAGACATGGAACGGTCGTTCCCAATCAAGTGGTTGCAAAATTGGGGCTTGCGTCAATAAAACTTTTAAACGATCAAATGCATTTTGGCACTCCTGTGTCCAATCATACTGTCGCGGAGCGCTGGTCATAAGCCTGTTAAGTGGTGTTGCTAAGTGAGCTAACCACCGTAAGTGCCTGCCATGCCACCGGATTTGACCAAGAAAGCGCATGACTTCTTTTGGGGTCGTTGGGACTGGTGCCTCCAACACGACTGCTACTTTATCCGGATCGACCTGTATTCCTTGTTTAGAGATAATATGGCCGAGCAGGTTTCCACAGGAGACTGCAAAAACAGATTTGGTCGGATTCAAGCATAATCGGTACTCTCGGCATTTTTCAAAGCAGCACCATAAATGATACAGGTGCGCCGAAGTCTTGCCAAATAAGGAAAAATCGTCCAAATATACTTGCATAAAGGTAGTTAAGTAGGGTGAAAAGACTTCCTGCATGCATCTTTGGAAGGTACTCAGGGCATTCCTTAAACCAAACCACATTACGGTGCAAGCATAGACACCCTAGTTTGTGATAAAAGCTATCTTCGGTATGTCATGTTCTGCCATCCTCACTTGATTATATCCACTGTACCCATCCAAAAAAGAATACATTTCATGCCCTGCTACCCGATCGAGCATTGTATCGAGAAAAGGGAGAGGAAATGGATCCGGTACAGTGGCAGCATTTAGTTTCCGGTAATCAACACAGATACGCAACTGTTTATTTTTCTTCGAGATGATCACTATTGGAGATATCCACTCAGCATGCTCAATTGGCATAATGAATCCCACCTGCAATAACCAATCAAGTTTTGCTTTGACCTGTGCTACATAATTGGGGTTCATTCTGTAACTAGATTGTTTGATTGGCCTCGCCTTCGGTTTGAGCACTACCCGATGTTGATAAATCTGCAGGTCAAGACCTTTCATGTCTCTATAATCCCAAGCAAAAGCATCGGAGAATTCATGCAGGAGTTGTACCAAATCATCTTGGAATGTCTCTGCTAATCCTGCCTTAATCTTAACTGGTCGCAGGTTGACTGTGTCACCCAAATTATATGTTACTAATTGATCTTCCAATACATAAAATTGTCGAGGTTTTACCAAATCATCAGCTAGCTCCAATAGTTGATGTAAGGTTGCTTCATCCATAGCTACGCTGTCATCTGCTTCCGCATCTCTGATCACTAGTACGACAGTACAAGCTACCAGACTCCACTTGTCTGCTACCGATTGGAGATCGGCAGTACCTAATGAGATCAAATCCTTATTGGTCTTTAGGAATGCCTCTTCCTCATTATCAGATAATCCATCCAACATATGGACCGGCTCCGCTACGTATGGTCATGCATGAAGATCACAAGGTTGCATAGCATCCAATTTAACTACATATTTTCGGTGATGGTCTTTGAAAATTAACTCTTGGGCTGACCAATCCTGTACAACTTTGGCTTGCTTGAGCCATGGGCGACCGAAAAGTTAGTTGTAGTCGAGGCTGGATTCTGGTAATTCTAGGACTACAAAAGTAATTTTAAATGTGGTGCCCTGCAAGGTAATCGGAATATTACGTACTAATCCCACGAGATGGACTCGGGATTGGTCTGCCATTCGTACAAAAAATTGTACGGGTTCAATTTGGGTCCAACCCAATTTCTTGCGCTGTTGTTGCAATATTCACACCAGACCCACCATCAATTAACACTTGGGTAATCTTCTGGTTTTTATGCCAGATGGTGACCAATGGGACTGAATGATCCACCGTAGAATCAATTTTTGGTTGTATGGTGGAAGTCGTCGGAGTACATGAAGACCCGGGGTTAACCTGCTGTTGAAATTGCTGCCTTACTCCTGGCACTAAGGCGAGCAACTGTCCCAAAGGGAGTGTGATGGAAGCCTTAGATAGGATATCCCATACCTGATCTGTTTGGGTCATAATTCTCACCGATTCTGATGATGTTCTAATTTTGTTGGGGCAGAATTTTGTTCATTCGATCTTGCCTGTGGCAGAGGGACCTGTGTTACCGGAATTGGATTAGGAAACACACTTGGCTCCTTAGCTGTCCATTGACTAGCCTTTGCAAACATTCGCTGCTGCTCACGGATACCCGACTCGAACACTTGGTTGCAACTGCTTACCCAATCTTGTCTGCACGACAGCTGCTTGTGACTCGACTGGTGAAATATAAACCATATTGGTCATTGGATTTTGTGGCTCCTTCTTCCTTTTGTCATATTCTGTTGCTTCCTTGTAGAATCTATGGATGTGGCCAACCTCGCCGCAAAAATGATATCGAGGGGGTGGAAGAGAGGTACCTTCCGTTGAGGTACCCGCCTGCCATCGATTTGAATTGGAATTGGTGTTCCGCTGACCCCAGTAATTCCTATATCCTTGCGACTGATTGGTTCGCATCTGTGGTGGCACGTAATGGGTTACTGGCTGACCTCGTTCTTGTATGATAGCATTTATAGCTGCTCTACCCTGCACCTTGGCATTATACACACAGGTTTTCGTTGAGTGTCCTATTGTGTTACAAATGGCACAATACATCTGGTTAAGGGCACATGTAGCACTGGTGTGCCCTGGATTTTTGCACTTGGTACAATACATCTGTTTGGCCGGATCATCTGTTACGTTCTTACTAGATTTCAGCCATTCCAAGTCCTCTGTAAATCCTGCAACTTTGTGCTCCAATTGTAGGGCCATCACAATTACTGCGTCCAACATCATTCCGCCCACACAGCGAATGATCATGATTTGTCTCAACTGTGGATTCACTCCGTTAATGAACCATTGGGTTATAACATCGTCCCGTAGATTAGCATGTGCCAGAGGCAACTACGTTAAGTGAGTTCGAAACAATGTTGCATATTCCTAAACAGTCTGATGCGGCTTCTGTCGATTGTTCTGCAAATAGTCAAAGATTTCAGCAATATTTTTCTTCAACCGGAACCTCTGTAGGAATGCGTTCTTTACCTCATCATAATTACCGAAATGATTAATATCATACTCTGTTAGCCACCTCGCTGCTTCATGGACCAGCGTGGCCTGAAACACAATGGCCTTTTTTTTTTTTTTTTAAATGGAGGTTCGGCCGAGGCCTACTCCCCCGGACTTTAACTATGAAATTGCAATTGTACAAGGAAGGGCATAGTACCCATGGGACCCCCCTTATCCCACAAGAACAGGGGTTTACAAGACTGGGTTAAACGACGGTCAACACTACCGCAAGGACAGACAAACGGTGGCACTCAACCACAATGCAACATCATTCCAGATTACATGTCCCTTACATGTTGCTGCCAGGGATTGAACCCTCGCCCCCGCCTCAAGAGGTGAGAGGCCCAACCACTAGGCCAACGAAACACAATGGCCTTGTACAACGAGTCGGGTGGGTGGTTTAATACTGCATATCTGATCTCAAAGGTGCACACATGTGCATCAGGGTCGTCCCCCGGAAATCCACCGAACTTGGTGTAAGTCACTCCTGTTGGGACCGATCGAGCTGGTATAATTGGTTGCGGCTGTTGTTGTTGTTGTTACTAAAACTACGGTTGCGACTGTGGGGGTGTCTGTTGCTGAGACTGTGAACCACTCATAGTGCTATTCTAAGTAGTGTTGTTGTTATCTATCTGTTGAGGAGGTGTCTCTTGTCCTTCAGAATCTGTATTGTCAGACTGCTCACCTTCCGGCTCAAAAATGGCGTTGAATCTCTTACTTATCTCCAAATCAAATAGCTTGTCCTCAACTTTGATATCAAAATTAGGTAAGCTTGCCCCAAAGAGTGGTGAATGTAATACAGATCCACCAGGTAGTACCGCACTATCACCGAAAAATTTCAAAGTTCCACCAAATGGTACCGAACTTCCACCGGAGCTTATCGCACTTTCACTGCACCAGGTTATCTTTTCACTGGAGGCCGTCTCACTCAGTAACACCACTTTATCACTAAAAATGGTCAAATTTTGACCAGATAGCATCGGGCTAACTGCGCATTGTGTCTCTGTACACCCAGAAGTCACTGTACCTTCTTCAGAAAGTATCGGAATCACACCGGAATCCACCTGCATGTGTCACCGAATTGGCATCGGAATCACTGCTAACTGGCTCCGATCCTTCTACCATTGGGCTTAAATGAACTATGCTTCTACCACCTGGGGGTGTCCCTAATAGATTTGGAACTGCCCAGGGATATTGGTCTCTCCTATACTGTGGATATGACTCGTCGGACCGAGTAACCGGCATATATCACTTCTGCACTGCTTGCCTTGCATACTGTTCTACCTTTACTAATTATTCTCAATCTATTGCCATCTTCCCACAGATGGCGCCAGTGTTAAAAGGGACTTCTGTCAAGTCACTTTTAATCTCTTTTCGGGTTCTTGGGGATGGTAGGGGTCTGACAGTGCAGAGGCCCTTTACTTAATTTTCCCAATTAACCAATTAACCAAACAATAATTATACTTCAAGGCATTAACTTCTGTTACACAGTTACAATTCTTCGATTATAGTTATCCTCACACAGTAGGTTATCGTGCAAATTATCAGCCACACAGTCGTACAAACTTATTGATGTTAATACAATGTTACTGTGTTAGTAATAAATTATGGCAATTCAACAAGGACAGAATAATAGTACTCCAAATATCTGCAAACTCTGCACCACGGTGCCTCCAGCGTAGTCGCAATCGCCCAGACAGAAAGTCTGGCGATCCCATCTCCTCTTCTCACTGGAGAATCCCGTAATGTCTTTTCATTAATAGATAAAAGGTTACATCTTATCGCTACGCCCTTTCAATCGTGCGATATATGAAAATAGAATTACATTGTGCCAATCCGACCGCCTAACAGTGGTTAGTGTATGATGGTTTCTAGGTGCTAATTGAGGTGGTTAGGTGCAGAGTGGATACAGTTAGTAAACGGATGTGGCGTGACAATGGGATCAGGTAGTTTATTACAAGATTTGATCTGCCAAACATAACGTGTGGCTTTACATTTTGATTTCCTGGGGATTTTAGAAGACTTGACAAGAGTGTCTACTTGAAAGTGAGGTTTTTTAGGGACCCATTTACCAGTGATCCTGCTTGTGCATGTGGATGGATATGTGACTATGCATGCTAAACAATTACAGATGTTGACTGCTTGAGTGTGTGAATAATGATTTACAATGTGTGGTTTTTGTATGGCTATTTGAGCCCACAAACAAGTCTTAGGCATCCAAATTTGTCTTGATTGGGGGTCAGCCTTCATTGACTTCTTGGGTACCCAAATAGACGTTACTTTTGGGGATGGATCTTTGAGAGACTTCTTATTAGTATCTTGTAGTCAATCACTAGCATGACGTTTAGTCAGTGGTTGCAACTGGACCACAATAGGATGCTCGCCTTTTCGTACCCATACTTGTTTCGGTGGTTGAGAAACCTTGCTTTGTACTTTCATTTGGCTTTGAGCATAGACATTCTGCCCGCGCTGCATTCGGCACTCTGTTGGTTGCTGTGTCTCTATCACTTTTAGAAAAGAAGGGAGTTCCATCACTTCCTTGGCTCCTTTGTTGAGAACACCGTCCCTCTGCATCACATAATGTTAGACAAGAATAGCATCGTCATCTTCATGTGTACTCCTAGAAGGACCAAGAGTTGGTGTTTTTCCTAGTTCCTTGAGTGCTTCATTTTCTAACTCAATTGTAATGTGGTTCTGATTTACCTAGACCTGGATAAATCCACTTCTTAGGTTTAGATTGACTACGTGATCATAGATCTAGTCTTGACCCAAGACAAGAGGCTCAGTGAGGTCCTCGCCTTGACACACTAGCACCTTAACTGCCATAAGAACATCTTGGATGTAGAGAGGAAGTTCCACCTCGCCCATGCAAGGGGTTTCCATACCTCCCAATCCTATGAGATATGCTTCTATAGGATTGACACTTAAGTTCAATTCTTGACAGTAAGAAAGATTAACAGCACTAGTGGCTGCAGCACAGTCAATCAAGGCCCGTACAGTCCTTACACTATTTCCTTGTCCTATCTCTAAGGTTATAAAAGGACATCGGTCAATTATTCTATGGGAACTTACACCTGAGACTCTGCACATAGCCATATGATACTCTGAAGCTGCATAGGCATTCGTCCTAGGCTGATCTCTACCCTGTCTTCTCAATTTCATTCTTCGGATGTGTTCCAATGCTTTTGCCTTGTGCTTCTTCTCGGATTCGTTTTTCTTCTTCCTTACGTTTCTTTGCAGTGTTGAGTCGATTGAGCATTTCCTCAGTGAGGGGTTCTTGATATAGTTTTACTATGCATCCGCTAATGTAACTAGGGAGAACATCACCTTCTAGTGTAGCTAATTGGACTGCTCCACTAGTTGAGATCCTATTTATGATCATAGGCCCATAGCCACGCTTCTCTAGCTTTCTTGCACCAAAACTAAGTCTTCGACCTTCAAGCCTTTATCCTAAATGTGGGCATCAAAGTATGCCTTCTGTCTTTTCTTAGTTGGATATATCCTTACGGAAGCTCTCAGTCTTGTTTCACCTAGCTTCTCAAGATCAAAGATCCTAGAAGAGAGTTCATGCCCTGTCCACTCATGTTCCTGTGCTACTTTCAATGTAGGTATCAAAAAGTCGAATGGTAGCACTGCATTTTGGCCAAATACCATATGAAAGGGTGTGGCTTGGAGTACCGTTTTATACGCAACTCGGTATGCCCAAATAGCATGGTGTAGTTGTTTGTACCAATCCGAGCATTTATTATTCACTAATTTGGCCAGCACATTGCATAGAATCTTATTGGTGCTTTCGGCTTGTGCGTTAGCTTGTGGAAGATAGGGGCAGACTTCTTATGTACTACCAAGAATTCTTGGAGAAGATTTTCAATGGCCTCATTCATGAAGTGAGTGCCTCTATCACTTACTAGCTCTATAGGTAGCCCATATCTCGTGAACAAGTTCTCAAATAAGAACTTAGCTATCGTTTGAGTATCATTCTTCATTGTGGCTTTCACTTCTACCCACTTGGTTAGATGGTCTGTGGCCAGGATGATGTACTGCACATGGGAACTCTTAGCTGAGGGATTAGTAGGACCTACAAAGTCTGTTCCCCACTTAGAGAAGGCATGTCCACCCATCATAGGTTTCAATGGCATCTCATCCTTGCCTAGCGGATATTGAGTTCATTGACAAACATCACACTGCTTCAAATAGGTATGTGCATCCATGAGAAGGGTTGGCCACCACAAGCCTGCAAATAGGATTGCCTTAATCACACAGTCTGGTCCAAAGTGTCCTCCTGTGACACCCTGGTGAGCAGTTTGCAAGACCTTCAGATATTCATTCTCATGGACACATAGTCTCAGATATCTGTCTTTTCTACGCTTGTAAAGATTATCACCAATGAGTGCATAATCTAGAGCTTCTTGTTCTAAACTTCTTTGCCTGGCCAGGGTCATATCTTGAGGGAATGTTTTCATCCTCAGGAAGGCTACCAATGATTCGCTCCAATCTGGTATTAGAGACACTTGGTACAGAGTAGCCTGCTCCTTAGGTGGTTTAATACGACAGACTAGGCATTCTTTACACAACTTATGGACATCTACTTCCATGGTTGGCCAGCGCACTCCAAGTCTCCTTAGTGTTTGTAAAGTTCTTTTCCTTGAGTAGTGTTGCTCTAATGCACCCACATGTGCTAATTGCAACCATTTTGCGTACTCATCCTCTTCCACACAACAAGCTAATATTCCTTGATCTGTATGCTTGTACATACTTCTTGCCATGATATGGTACTTTTGGGCTTTTACTACCTCCCTGTCTTGAGTGTTTATTACTGGGTGGTTAGGCCCGTATGTCAATACTGGCAATAGTGTCTTGGCCCAATGCAGTACCATTTCCAAATTAAAAAGTACGCATCAGGAAGATCATCTGATACTCCTTGTGGGGCCTCTCCAGATGTGAGTCTCGAGAGATGATCTACTCTCAAGTGAGTTTTGCCCTTCCTCACCACTACCTCATAATCATATTCCATTAGTAAGAGGAACCACCTTACTAATCTACCTGTATTGCAAGGCTTGTTTACCAAGTACAGTAGAGCATGATGATCAATAAAAAATTAAACTTATTTGCAAGCAAATAGTGTCTAAACATTTTTACTGCATACACCATGCCTAGTCCTTCTCATTCAGTAGTGGTGTAATTCCTTTCCGCAGCATTTGGTAGATCCATGTTACCTTCACCCATAGGTTGTGCTAGCATGCATCCAATAGCATAGTTGGAAGCATCCACATGCACATGGAATGGCTTGTTCCAATCTGGGGTAGTCAAGATTGGTGCCGAACACAATCTTCTTTTGAGCTCATTAAAGGAGTTTTCACATTCTTCCATCCACTCAAAGTTAGTCAAAAGAGAGTACAAAGGCTTTGCAATGATTGCATACATGTGAATGAATCGGCGATAATAGCCACAATGCCCCATGAAAGCTTGTAGTTCCTTTACATTCTTGTGCCTAGGTAGCTCTACAATTGCTCTCACTTTTTCCTCATGCGTAGATATACCATTCTTTGACACTATGTGTCCTAGAATCTTGTCTTGCCTGACCATGAAAACACACTTTTCAGGGATATGTGTCTGTCTAATGTTGGAATGAGCACAGACATCATCATCATAGACCTCTAAATTCTTCCTTATGAATTCTTTAAATACATGACACATCAGCCTTTGAAAGGTAGCCAGTGCATTGGTGAGACCAAATGGCATTACCTGAAAAGCAAATATGCCCCACTCTATGGCAAAAGCCGTCTTATGCTGATCTTCCGGAGCAATGGCCACTTGATTGTAGCCAGAAAATCCATCAAGGAAGCTGTACACTTCCTTGCCTGCTACTCTTTCTAAGAGATGTTTAGCGATAGGAAGCGGATAGTTATCTCTAATAGTGGTTGCATTAACCTTCTTCAAGTTAATGCATACATGTAACTTTCCATTCTTCTTGGGCACCACTGCAATGGGGGATACCCACTCAGTGTGATCAATTTTATAGATGAATCCAGCTTCAACTAATCTATCTATCTCTTCCTTTATCTTAGCAGCATAGTTATCATTATATGTGTGTAGCTCAATGATGAGTAGCACCTCCTTTAATGTCAATCCGGGAAGACGTGAGGATGGTATGAAGACCTCGAGCAAGTGGCGGCCCAAGTGCGTGAGTGAGAAGCACACAAGCATGCACACACATACACACACACACGCGCACACACGGCAAGACAAAGAGAGAGAATCAATGGAGCTTTTAGATTACTTTCAAAATGCTCTTACAAGTTCGTTTCAATTACAATCCAACCTCAAAAATGAGCTCTCTAGCTCTTTTTATAGTTTTTGCCTAGCTTTTGGCCCTGTCCAGACCTAGTGTCCGGCCTAGTTAAAAATTAGGTTCCAGGGCCAATTTGAGGGCTCAAACGGAGTCTAAAAAATACGAAAATTGATATGTAGGTACGTCTAAGGCTCCTCAAGCTCAAGGACTCCTTGGCTTGCACAAAATGGAGCTACAAAAATATGAAATGGTATTTACAATGATTGTTAGTGATAAGAATCACTGTTAAAAGATGTAGATTGGAAAAATTGAAGGGCCTATCTGCCAGATTTGCGTCGACTGCTTTGTCTACTTACTCCTTCACCTTGTTCTGACTCTCTCCGTTGGCTTCCTTGTCTAGTCAATCCTTGGGTGCCCTGGCTTCCTTGTCTAGTCAATCCTTGGGTGCCCATACTGCTCTCAACACCCCCCCCTCTCTCGCGTCTGTCGTCCCTGACAGACCCTTGTTGCTGGGAGTGTTGGATGTAATATTCCACAACCTGAGTGGCAAGCTGATGTTCTTGTAAGCGTAGTCCTCTGGCCAAATCTGTCATCATACGATCCCAATCGATTGGTCCTGGAACGTCCGGATGTGGCAGACGTAACTGATCTGCATGGATCGCTTGTTCTACTGCGAATAGATGTAGCAAATGTGTGGGTCTGGGAATGAAAATTTCGGAATTGTATTCCCAGAAGCCCGTAGAGAACATTTCCTCAAATGTTTGCTTGAAGCATGCGAGCAAGTACTTGATTCGTGCATGCCAAGCAAAGATGACAGTGACCGAGGGGGTTTGGCTCATGTCGTAGACTAAATCCTTGTTGCCTTGAGCGAATCCAGGGGCGGAGATGTATGGAGCTTGGACATTCCGAAAGGTTTTGAAGACAATGGTCATGAGCTCAAAGATCTTCATACACATTTTCGCCGCGATGTCGGGTACATTATTGAGACGTGTAGACCAGTGTCGAATTGTTGATATCATGTAGGCTACGGTTGGAGGTCCTCGAGGTGGAGCAAAATACGGATAGTTAACCCAAGCCGAGCACTCTTTATTGTTGCGTACCTTGATTGCAAATGCTTGCCAGGATCTGCGACGTACCACTGGACAATAGCATGGATTATACTTGATATAGAGTGGCATGGTAGCCCAGGTACTCATCATCTCTGGGTAATCGGTGAGTAAACGTGCACGCCAATTAGGTTGGAAAATCGAGCCAGCACGTGCATCGGTCGGTAAATCCCCTATCTCGAATTGAGTAGCGAATGTGGGCTCCTTCCCTGTATGTCTTTTGACTTCTGCATTATAATCATGTAGTAAGACAAAATAAGGCATGTATTGCGATTCTGATGTTGTGATTAACCGTTGATGGGATAACTGTTGAAAGTAGGAAGACCGAAGGACCGTTTCTTCCAGATTCGTGAGAGATTGCATTTGCACGGCCACACGATCATCATGTGTCTTACCCACTTTCTCGACCCTTCTGACCCAATCTGGAACTTGAATTTCTAACGTGTCTTGTCCTTCTTCTGTAGTTCGACCACCAGGCGTCGGCATAGGCTCGTAGGGCTCTTCGTAGCTGTCCTCGACGGGGATTTCCACTACTGTTTCAGGTTCTGGTTCTTCAATGGGCGAGGGTGGTCGTTCATATGGTAGGAGGCGTGCTTGGAGTTCTGCCACCTGTTTCCGAAGGGTCTCCATCTCTTCTGTAGATTGTTGCAAGATTACCGGCTCCTGTTGAGCAGTGGGTACACTGGCTAACTGTTTCTTTAGATCGGCACATTCAGTCTCTAGTTTTTCATATGACTCCAGGAAATTTGCATGCTCCTCAAGTAGGATGCGGATGTCTTCTGATGGAACTGCTCTATATCTGGTAGGGCTAATGGTTGCTCCTACGGTTCCTTCCATAGCCGCTTCAAAGTTGTCTTGATTTTGTTGTTGAAGTCGTTTGTTCTCTTCTAGTGCTGCGGCCATATGCTTCCTTAATAGCCCAATGTTGCGTCTGAGTGTGGCGTTAGATATCATTTGCGCTTGAAGCACTGTTTCTAGTTCCTTGACTGCTTGGTCATCTACAGTTGATGTCTTTGCTTCCAATTCAGAGTGAGCCTGTTGTAGTGTGGTATGCTCGGTTAGGAGCGTCTGGTAGTCAGCCTCAAGAGTGGTGACTCTAGCTTGCAGACGTTGAGATTCTGCCTGGAGGGCAGCAGTGCGTTCTTCCAATTGATGGTAGTCTTGTTGTAGCTGATGTGCACACTGAAGTAATGTGTTGAACGTGCTATTTACATTATGAGATGCAAGGGGAAAAGTTTGAAATGCAGGGGAGGAGGGATTGGGTAGGGGGGTAGTGAATGCTGTGTGTGCCAATGATGTGAGTGGTGAGGTGGGGGGTAGTGGAGGGGGAGAGGGTGGAATCGTGGGGAGAGGTGCTGTGGTGGGTGAAATGTCCATCGGGTCAGACAGAGTGGTGTGTATAGGGGCTACCATGTAGTTGGGTATGGTAGGTGAGGTGAGTGTGGTGTTCGTGTAAATTGATGTCGTTGCGAACAGCGGGGAAAGGTGCCTTTGAAACATTGGAGAGCGGAAGAACGGCTCCACAAAGGACGGGTATTGGGGTGGTGAGGTCCGGTTGAAAGAGGTGTAGGGGCCAGATGGGAAGTGAGGGTCATGGAATGGAGGTACCCGTATTGGGGGATAGGTCGGGAAACATAGGGTGCCTTCTGTGGGTGCTGGGTTTCCAACTACACTTGTAATTATGGGATGGCCAGTCATGGGTTCAGAGGATAGACGGGATGAAGTGTACAAGGGATTGGTGACGAAGGAGAAGAGGGTGTCTTGTGAGGTGGGTTCTCGAAATGAGAATGATTTAATTGAGGATGGGTTATAAGTGAATGTAGAGGTGATGACTGTCGTTTCTTCCGAGGTGGGAGGTGGTGGTGGGGGTGGAGAAGGTGGTGATGGAGGACGCTGGGGTGAGATGGGTGATGTCTGAACGAAGGTTTCAGCGGAGAGGTCAGTGGTGGTTGTGGGAGTGGCTGTGGTCTCAATAGGCACTTCTGGTTCTGTGACGGGTATCCTGATAGTCTTACCTGCTCGTGGTAACGTGTCCACTCTGTGTTTGTCATATCTTACGGACTGGCGGACTGCGGTGTGGACAGCCTCTGGAACTCCTAAAGAGTCTGACACTAATTTGAGGGTGTCAATGAAGTGTTGGTCCACCCCTTCATCTGATAGCATTTCTTGCATCAAAGCTTGACCTGATACCAGAGAGAGTTGATGTCTTTCTTGTACTGCTTTGATAGTGTCATATAGCCTTCGTAGTTGAGCTGTATATGCAGGTGCACCTACAAGTTCTGGCACTTCTTGTTGCTCCTCTTGTTGCTCTTGATCATACTCCTCCTCATCATCCTCCTGTTCTTCATCTCCATCCTCTTCTTCCTCCACTTCAACAGGTGTGACAGGTGCGTGGGAGGTTGTGGCCTGCGTTTGTACATTCTCCGCTTGTTGTGCCTCTTCTGCCTCCAGCTCTACATCTTGTAATAGTTGTTCGAAGTCTTCATTACTGAGTTCTTCTAAAGGTGCACCACTAGGAAATTCGAGATCCGTTGGGATGGGAGGGAATATCAAGGTGGAACCATCGGTGCTGCGTCTTGGAAGTCGGAGTGTGAATGGTCGGACTCTTCGGGGTGGTGGTGTGACGTCTGGTGTTAGGGTGGCTCCACGTGGTTGAGCACATGGGACTTGGACCGTGCCTCTCATCTTCTTAGAAGGGGGTCCCGTGGATGTCCTGCCTCGAAACTGCTCTACCCGATTCCACATCAGGGCTCGTTGGATTGGGATGTCATAAGCCAAACACCTATAGATGATTCTTGTCAGAGCACAGCAACCATATAAAACCTGTTTCCACGGCCAGCGTTTGTGAGCTAAGTGTATCTGATCAATTATCCAGTGGGGTAGGTTGATGGTGAGGCTCTGTGTCTCTGCCAGATACAGGCTAAACCAAATCTTTTTGTGCGGCATGGTGAATCTATCCTGCGCAGGGAAAGCAAAGTGTTGCATGCACATGCGAAGGTGTATTGCAATATTAGGCGTCATGGATACCATGTCCTTGAGTTTGGTGAGACTTCGATTCTTCATGTAGTCCGGTACTAAGGTTTCCTTCTCCGTAGGAATATGCATGCCGTGCATATCCAGAGCTTCTCTCACCAAATTTTTTGATAGCCTAAACCTCTTGAGCTCATTCCCCTTTGTCAGAGATGGAATCACAAATGAGCTTGCACCTTTTGGGTTCGGATTTGGAGTCAAGGTGTTGATGAGATAGTAGCATCGCATGAAGTCAGGTTTTGGGAGTCGGGCACTGAAATAGGCACTCAATCCAGCTTTTTCCCATATCGGACGTAGACCTTCCGCATTTTGTAACTTCTCAAATTCTCTTGTAAAGAAATGGTATCTGCCTTGCTTTCCATTGTAGTCCAACTCTGATTCCCATAGATACGTTCCTTCCCCCAAAGGTCCTGCTACCTCGGTAAACCAATGTGAAGTCTTTCCCACGGGCATGGTGTGGCCACGCGGAGGGTCCGCAATAGGTATGATTTTGACGGCCTGCAATTCTTCTGGTCTTTCAACTGTCTCAGGCAAAACGGGTAAACTGTCCAAGTCCACCACTTGCGGGTTTGTTTCTGTGTGAGAGCTAGTTCCTGCTGCCTCCGCCATGTTGAAAATGTCGCAGCTGATTCTGTGAGAATATATGAATAAACGTTAACATTGCAATGGACACAAAAATGACATGGTGTCCCTTGTTACAATATTAACTTAAAGTTCTGGAGTGGTTAGGAGTTAATAAGTGCTCGGTGCTGGTGTGTGTAGTGAGGAGTTAGGTAGACCTAAGAGCTAAGCGAAATGATGTGAATTAAGAGTGAAGCGGTTAGTAGGTGGTCATGGATTTACAATAGGGTCAGGGGGTTTGTTACAAGTCTTGGGCTGCCAAATGCAGTGGATGGGTTTTACTCGTGGTTCCGTAGAGATTCTCGAGAGCTTTATAGGTGTGTCAGCTTTAACCTGAGGCCTTTTAGGGGCCCATTTACAACTGATTCTGTTCGTGTTCATGTGCCTTGGTGTTGAAAATGAGTGGATGTAGGCTGTGCGAGTGAATGGATCATGCTGTGTAGGGTGTGTTCTTGGTGTAGCTATTTGAGCCCGCAAACAAGCCTTAGGCACCCAAATTTGTCTTGATTGTGGGCTAGCCTTCATCGACTTTTTGGGCACCCAAATAGATTTCACGTTAGCAGAAGAATTTCCGGAAGACCTCTTATTAGTGACGTGTTGATGGTTATTAATAAGAGGCTTCGCCCGGGCTGTTGGCGTGGGTGCAACCGAGTGTTCGCCTTTTCGCACCCACACTTGGTTCACTTGGTGAGACATTCTGCTACGCAGGTTCTTTTGATGTCCGGCATAGGTAGTACTCTGCTTCTTCTGCCTTTGCTCCACCGTTGGTTGTTGCCTCCTTCTGGCCTTTGGAAAAGAAGGGAATTCCTTTGCATCCCTGACTCCTTTTTTGCGAATATCATTCCTCTGCAACACATAGTTTTGGACAAGAACAGCATGGTCAACTTCATGTGCACCCCTGGAGGGACCAGGAGTCTGTGCCTTTTCTAGTTTCTTGAGTGCTCCATTATCCAACTCTACTGTAATTCGACTATGATTGACCCATACCTGAAGAAGTCCACTTCTTAGGTTTAAGTTGACTGCTTGGTCATAGATCCAGTCTTGACCCAAGACAAGAGGTTCAGTGAGATCCTCATCTTGACACACTAGTACTTTAACTGTCATTGCCTCATCATGAATGTAGAGGGGAAGTTCCACCTCGCCCATACAAGGGGTTTCCACGCCTCCCAATCCTATGAGATATGCTTCCACAGGATTGACAGTTAACTGTAACTCTTGACAGTAAGACACTCTAACAGCACTAGTGGCTGCACCTGAGTCAATCAAGGCTCTTACAGTCCTTGCACTTTTCCCTTGTCCTATATCTAGGGTTACAAAAGGACGTCGATCAGTTATCCTAGGTGAGCTGGTTCCGGCGACTTCACACATTGCCATATGATATCCTTGATCTGCATAGTCATTTGTCCTAGGCTGCTCTCTACCTTGCTTTCGTAATTTCATCCTTCTGATGCGTTCTAAAGCTTCTGCTTGAGCTTCTTCTCTAATTCGCTTCTCTTCCTCTTTGCGTTTCTTAGCAGTGTTGAGTCGGCTGAGCATTTCCTCCGTGAGGGGTTCCTGATACAACTTGACTCTGCATCCGCTAATATAGTTAGGGAGAACATCGCCCTCTAATGTGGCTAATTGTACTGCTCCACTCGTGGAGATCCTATTGATAATCATAGGTCCGTAGCCTCTCTTTTCTAGCTTCCTCGCGTGTTGTTTCAGTGTATAGACTAAAACTAGATCTCCGGCTTTCAAGCCTTTATCCTTCACATGGGCATCGAAGTATGCCTTCTGCCTCTTTTTAGCTGCATATATTCCAGCAGCGGCTCTCAGTCTTGTTTCTCCTAATTGTTCAAGGTCAAAGATCCTAGAGGAGAGCTCATGACCTGTCCATTCGTGCTCTTGTGCTACTTTCAACGTAGGAATCAGGAAATCCAAGGGTAGCACAGCGTTTTGGCCAAATGCCATCTGAAAGGGGGTGGCTTGGAGTACCGTTTTGTAGGCAACTCGATATGCCCAAACAGCATGGTGTAGCTGTTTGTCCCAATCAGAGCGTTTAGTGTTCACTAATTTCGTCAGTACATTGCATAAAATCTTATTAGTGCTCTCAGCTTGTCCATTAGCTTGAGGGTGATAAGGGGCAGACTTCTTGTGTATTACCAAGAATTCTTGGAGTAGATTTTCAATCACTTCGTTCAAGAAATGAGTGCCTCTATCACTTACAAGCTCTATAGGTAGCCCGTATCTTGTGAATACATTCTCAAACAAGAATTTGGCAGTTGTTTGAGCATCGTTCTTTGTCGTAGCCTTTACCTCTACCCACTTAGTTAGATAGTCTGTTGCAACAATGATGTATTCCGCATGAGAACCCTTAGCTGGGGGATTAATAGGACCTACGAAGTCTATTCCCCACTTAGAGAATGCACGTCCACCCATCATAGGTTTCAGTGGCATCTCATCTTTGCGTATAGGATACTGAGTCCTCTGACATACATCGCACCGTTTCACATAGGTATGTGCATCCATGTGAAGGGTCGGCCACCAGAAGCCCGCAAATAGAATTGCCTTGATCACCCGATCCGGTCCAAAATGTCCTCCTGCTACACCTTGGTGAGCAGTTTCTAAGATCTTAAGATACTCACTTTCATGGACACACAATCTCAGGTAACCATCTTTACCGCGCTTATATAGATTATTACCGATGAGTGAGTAATCCTGGGCTTCTTGTTCTAAACTCCTTTTCCTAGCCAGAGTCATGTCTGGAGGGAATGTGTTTGTCCTCAGGAAGGATACGAGAGGTTCGCTCCAATCTGGTACAATGGATACTTGATAAAGAGTGGCGTGTTCCACAGGTGGCTTAGTGCAACAGATTGGGCATTCCTTACACAACTTTTGGACATCAGCTTCCATAGTTGGCCAATGTACTCCGAGTCTCTTGAGGGTCTGTAAAGTTCGCTGCTTTGAGTAGTGTTGCTCTAACGCACCTACATGTGCTAATTGCAACCATTTAGCGTATTCATCCTCTTCTACGCAACAAGCCAAGATCCCTTGATCTGTGTGCTTGTACATGCTTCCTGCCATGATGTGGTACTTTTGGGCTTTTACAACTTCTCTATTCCGAGTGTTTATCACTGGATGATTAGGCCCGTATGTCAATACTGGTACCAATGGCTTAGCCCACTGCGGTACAACTTCCAAATTAAACAAGTAAGCATCAGGAAGGTCATCTGACACTCCTTGTGGGGCTTCTCCTGATGTGAGCCTAGAGAGATGATCTGCTCTCAAGTGGGTCCTACCCTTTCTTACCACAACCTCAAAATCATATTCCATTAGCAAGAGAAACCATCTTACTAATCTTCCTGTATTGCATGGCTTGTTTACAAGATATAACAATGCCTGATGATCAGTAAAAAATTTAAACTTATTTGCAAGCAAATAGTGTCTAAATTTCTTGACTGCATATACCATGCCTAATCCTTCGCGCTCTGTAGTGGTGTAATTCCGTTCAGCCGCATTCAATTGTCTACTGGCATAGGCAATTGGAAGATCCATATTACCTTCACCAGTAGGTTGTGCAAGCACACATCCAATAGCATAATTGGATGCATCCACATGAACATGGAATGGCTTATTCCAATCTGGTGTGGTCAAGATTGGTGCTGAACATAATCTTCGTTTAAGCTCTTGGAAGGAATTCTCACATTCATCCGTCCACTCAAAGTTTGTCAGAAGTCCGTACATGGGCTTTGCAATGACAGCATACATGTGTATAAATCGTCGATAATAACCACAATGCCCCATGAAAGCTTGTACTTCCTTGACATTCTTTGGCCTAGGTAGCTCTGCTATGGCTCTCATTTTTTCTTCGTCGGTAGATATGCCATTCTTTGACACTATGTGTCCTAGAATCTTACCTTGCCTTACCATAAACACACACTTTTCTGGGTTCAGGCAGACTTGATATTCTCTACATTTGTCAAAGATTTGTCTGAGTTCAGGAATATGAGTTTGTCTAACATTGGAATGAGCACAAAGATCATCAACATAGACTTCTAAACTCTTCCTCAGGAACTCCTTAAACACATGGCACATCAGCCTCTGGAAGGTAGCTGGTGCATTGGTAAGCCCAAATGGCATTACTCTAAAAGCAAAAATGCCCCATTCTGTGGCAAAGGCTGTCTTATGCTGATCCTCTGGAGCTATGGCTACTTGATTGTAGCCCGAAAATCCATCGAGGAAGCTGTACACTTCCTTGCCTGCCACTCTTTCTAAGAGGCGTTCTGTGATGGGAAGCGGATAGTTATCTCGAATCGTGGCGGCATTAACCTTTTTCAAGTTAATGCACACACGCAGTTTGCCATTCTTCTTGGGCACCACTACGATGGGGGATACCCACTCAGTGTGCTCAATTTCATAAATAAATCCAGCTTCAACCAATCTATCTATCTCTTCTTTGATCTTAGCAGCGTAATTATCGTTATAAGTATATGGCTTTTGCTTAGAGGGTTTGGCATCTGACGTCATGGGGATGGTGTGCGAGCATATGTCCGGGTCAACCCCTTTCAAATCCTTGTAACTCCAAGCGAATACATCTCTGTATTCTCTTAGCAAGGCAATCAATTCGTGCTCTTCTTCTTCTGTCAGATCATGGCCTATATACGTGCATCTCTCCTCTCCTTCTTCTATGGCCACTACTATTTTCTTGGTGGTTTCTTTGTTATCATAGGCCTCTCCTGATTGTGCCTCCCGTTTAGGCATTCTTATCATGACTCTCCTGTCATCTATCTCATACTTCTTAAAATTTTCGGGGACCTCGAACAAAGATTCTTCCCCTTCTGGTGAGGCTTCTCTCTTCTTTCGTTTCTTTCCTTCTTCCTTCGGGGTCACATGTGTTGCTAATCTTACATTAGTTGCAACCTCTCCATGCCTCTGGGGTTGAAATTCTACTTCATGGAAGTATTCTTCATCTGATGCAAATGGTGGGTCCATAATGATTGACTCTAGATCGGAGTCACTTGTATCCTCAAATGCATCAGGGCTAGGTTCGCATTCTTCTAGAACTGCCTCTCCCATGATTGGCTCTATGGAGAAGACTGAAATATCATAGCCATCCTCATCACAGTGAGGTGTCCATTGTTCTTCGTTGATGGCTACGTCCATTGTTGCTAAGATTTCTGCCCAACCGTGAGGTTCAAATTCTTCGTCTGGAAAAACTACAGGTGCATAGGCTGGGTCTTGGATTGATCTATGGGTTTCTTTCGCACCTACCTCTCTGGCTTTCTCTCTCTTCTCTTCTTCTACTGCTACCTTGCACATCCATAAGTGGGTGTCTTCATGCATCCATGAGGATCCAGACCCTATGGAATGCACCGATTCTGTGTCATCTTTGGCTCTATGGATGGGATTCCATTGGATAGGAGGGACGTCTCTGTGAGAAAAATCCTTGAGATTGACTTTGGTTGTAACACCCAAGTGTTGCAGATACAAAGAATTGGTTCCCCAATCCTGTACCACTTGCAACTGTCGCATGAATGGTCTTCCCAAAATCATCTCATAGGCATGATTTTTGCTGAAGTCACATATAGCAAAACTATGCTCAAACTCGACACCACAAGTGGTGAGAGTTATTCCTTCTAGCAATCCTAGGGGTCTCTCTATGTGACCATCGGCCATTTGCAATTTCATTCTCGTTGGCCTGAGTGCCGGCTTGCCCCAACGCTTCCAAAGGGAAGTGGTGGCAATTGCAACTCCTGCACCTGAGTCCAAAATTGCCTTAGTGGTGTAGTCCTGGTAGGTAATGGGAAGATAGGTGTTCCCTTCTTCACCTTCACACATATCTCCTATCTTATCCAAGGGAATTTCTGGCACTGTCCTATGGGATCCTACCCGGGAATGAGGTTTTGCAACTTCAGTTACTCGACTGGCTGCACATTTCCGCGCGTTTAGTCTATCCTCAGGCAGTTCTTCCAAGGTGCAATCGCGTTGCACCTTGGTGTTCGTTACTACCTCCGTGTTCCTTGGTATGACTGAGTCGTCGTTCCTTACCATGACTGTGGGTGCTCTCATACATGTGGACTTTGCTTCCCATGGGCCTGTGAAGTGGGGTAGCTCCTGTATGGAATTAGACTCAAAGTCCAATCTCTCATGAGACTGAGTACTCTCATGTTCCCCGTAAATGGATGGGATGTCTTGTGGGAATTGGTCGTGTGCATCGTCCACAAGTTCAAATGGAGGGGCGACCTCACTTTCGTTATCCCATTTATCTTCTTGAATCTCTCGTAGGAAGTCTGGTGCAAACCGATTCATAGAAGAAGAAGTGTCTGGCTCCGTAGAATTAGGCACGTAAGCAACCTGGGAAGGAGGGCTTATTCTATCGTTGGCTCTCTCCTCGTTCCCACAGATGGCTGGAGCACAAGCTTCTTGGAGAGGATTACTTATTCTATTACTCTTCCGAGCAGGCTCATATGCTCCCAGAGAAGGAATGTGGGTCACCTGTGGAGGTACATAAGCTTTCGGGGGAGGCTCATGTGACTTTTGGGGGGGAAGATAAGCTTCTTGAGGAGGCACATGGGCTTCCTGAAGAGGCTGGCTTATCCGTTCTCTTGCCCTTTCCTTTCTTTGAGGGGCAGGTTCCTTCTCTGATTGTGCAATTAACTTCTCTATTCTTTCCAGCAGTCCATCAAAGTGTAACTGCGTCTTAGCTGAACTAGAAATGTTAAATAGGCGGCTGGCCTCAAACATGGTCTGAGCCAATTCCACCATTTTGGCACAAATCTTAGTTCGTTCAAGCTCTAGCTCGGCTCTAGGGTAGCACTTTTCATGATCGGTGATGGTTGGCCCTTCTTGGATTCTGGCCTGATATGCTTTAAGCATCATATTAAGGTCCTCGGGAGTGGGGTCAGCTAGGACTGATCCTACTCTAGGGGGTGGTGGGATTTGATGAGGCGGTGGGGAAAGTGGTGGGTTGGATGGAGGTGGGAGTGGTGGAGGCGGGGTAATGTGAGAGGGAGTTGGAGCTGTGAGCTCAGTTATCCTCGCTTTGGTTTCTCTTATGCTTTCTTCAAGTTTGTTTATCTTTTTTGCCCATTGTCTTTTCATTCTTTCTCGACTATCTTTCCACGCTCTAGCCCTTTTCTTTGTCACGCTCTCGGTTTCACTAGCCTCTGGGCCCTTTTCCTGGCTTGCCTCTTGGTTTTGCTGCAATGCCTGAGCTCTAGTAACCACCTGCACTGGTGCAGTGGAAGTGACACTTCCTGAGGGATCCACAACCAACCCAATCACATTGATAGGAGTGATTTTTGGCATGTTATTGGGGTTCTTTGGGCAATCTCGTAGGAGATGCTCTTTTCCACAATCTTGGCAAAAGCCTTGGATCGTCACGGACTGATTTTGTGTAGGTGCAGGTAAGGGACAGTCACGAATGAAGTGATCCCCCTGACATCGGTAGCATGGTCCTCTAGGAAAGGGTGGTCGTCCCTGCCTAGGTTGAGTCCTAGGGTTGGGGTTTGCATACATGACATTCGTGTAATCCGACTCCCAACTAGGTTCACTTGGTTCTTCACTATAGTATGACTCACCATGTTCCGAAGACTGCATGTAGTAAGCTTGGGGACTATCGACATGTGTAGAATCAAAGCTATGGTCACTCGGGTCACTTTCTGAGATCAATGGGGTTACTGGTACTATGGCCCTATTCAGGTTTTCTTCTGCAACAGCATACTTTACTGGAATCACGTTAGCGGGGTTTGGAGGCTGTTGAGCTAGTACCGGTTGGGTTCTCTGTTGGGCCTGATATGGTTGCTGATAGGTTTGTTGGGGTCTAGCATATTGTGGTGGTGGATTTTGGTTCTGGTATCGGCTTTGTTGGTAGGGTTGCGGATAGGGTTGCCTAACTGCCTGCTTGTTGTATGGGCAATCTTGTGCGGTGTGATTGGTGTATCTCCGTTCTATGGTGCAGTACTGGCTACTAGGGTTTACTTGGGGTTGAGCCATAATAGGGCAGACATTCGCCATATGGTCACCACCGCATGTATAGCATCTTTTCACAGGGGCAAACCTTGGGATTTGTTTGCTAGTTACACCTAATTTCTGAGCTACTTTTTCGGCAAGTTCCTCAATTGATGTGGACTGCGTGGAAGAGTGACTAGATGCACTATCTGAATCTTTGTAGATTTTGGAAAGCTCTAGTTCTTCCCCTAGGTTATCTTCAATGTCAATGCACATGCGTACACACTCTTCTATAGTCCTAGGGTCCTTCAGATACACATAGGATCTCAATTTCGTACTCAGCAATCCATCAAGGAATAAGGCTACTTGTTTAGCAGATGTGGGTAGTTCCGAAATAGGGCACCTTTCAAGATATTGTCTAAATCTTCTTCCGACCAATCTGACAGTCTCTTGGGGGGTCTGTTTGAAGCTGTGAATCAATGAGGAGGTATTGTGCCTTATGCCGCCTAGTTGGTCTATGCTCCTGAACTGACGCTCATCTAATGGCTGAAACCATGTAAGTGTTGTGTTCCTAAGGGTTAGACCGAAGGCATTGTACTGCGTGAACAGATCTTCCACTTGTTCAGCTCTCAAGACTTGCTTGAACTCCGCCACATGATCATAGGGATCTCCTGTGCCGTCAAAGTAATTCTTCATGGACTTAACTAGCTGGGTGGGTCTCAAAGTTCTTGTGTGCTCTCTAGGCCTCGGCAGAGGGAATCCATCTACATTTCTTTGGTTCCTGTGGGCTCTATGCATCTCAGGTTCTACCCTATTCGTATCTGTTCTCGTTCTTTCTCTGCCCACTGGGTTGGCAAAACTTACTTCTGGTCTATCTCTACTTCTGTCTCTTTGCGTACCATGAGCTTGGGAAGTTCCAGCCCCAGGGTGACCATAGGATACATTTGATCTTGGTTGAGGGAAAATAAATTCACCCTTCCAAGTGTAAGCATGCCTATCATTTTCTGTCACCACAAAGATCCGTTCTGAAGCATGATCTAAGTAAGTCACTCTGCCTGGGCTATCCGGATCCTTAAACTCATAGATCATGATATTTCCTATGTCTGTTGGCTGATTAGACTTATACCTCCAAAAGGCTTCATCAGTTTCTCGATTGAGGAGCAACTCTATGCTCTTGTTGTCTTGGGGGACCCATTCAGGTGTGATAATCCTAGTGAGAACTGATTTACCTCGAGGGGTTCTAGGTTCCGCACCCATGTTCCCTTGTTCCAGGTCCCCTAAGTCCGCTTCTGAGATTACGTTCCCAAAGTCATCTGTCCTATCAGGGTGACTAGTGACTACATATATAGTTCCTTCTTTGTCCAGGTATGCACCATTTTCAAACTTGACAGCTGGGTGCTCTAGTCCAATGGATTGGTCAGGGTTTTTAATCTGGACCACCAATCTTCCTAGGCCGTCCTCATAGATGCTAGCACCTAGTCGGTTGCTCCTAAGATATTCCAGCTGTGTTTTGTAAGGGCCTTCTACCCTGTACAAATAAGGCACTCCTGAACTTCCCGTAGGTCTGTCCATGCCTTGAGACATTTCTGACTCACTAGTCTCAGAGCTAGGGTAGTATGAGTGGTGGCTCAACTGCTGGGCCCAAGACCTTGCAGTGTGATTGACACTAGCCTCTGAAGACCTAAGGCTTTGTCTTTCCCTTGCTAAATGTCGTCCTGATCTAAGGTTCATATGCCTAACTGATTAGCCCAATTTTTTTCAGAGTACAACCTCGTTGCCGATTAATTGGTACCAGTCACTTGATTCTTTTTAGTTATTTTATCACGTTTGAGTTCTTGTCTGATATCACGTCGTCGAAATACTTGAGTGTTCTTCGTACTTTCAGGTTGATCGTTCCACGTTAGGTTCTTTCCTTTATGTTACCGACAGTACAGAGATTAGATTTTTATCTTGAACTTGAGTTTTTAGGTAGTCTTCAACTTGATAACTACCTATCGTCGCTCTGACTTACTCCTACCTCTCGTCGTTCTTAGCCTAAGCTATGAATTGACAGAGGGGGTTAAAAGTGTCCAACCTTTTGTTTCCTGCTCGGTTGCCCTTGAGTGCCCAGGAAATGTGTTCCCAAGTTCGCACTTACACTTGCTTAGAACGCCTCTCGATGCTCTGTAAGAGTTTCAAAGTTAGCTTTGAAATTTACATTCCAAAGACAGAACCAATTATTTTCATTCATGTAGCACAAACACAAACTTGCATAGTGATTTTCAAGAAAACAATCCTAAGGACCCCTGACTTTGATCCCCCTGGGTATGGTCAACTTCAAAATACCCTATCTAAAAATCAATGCATTATCTATATAAAAAACAGTTGAGGGCGTGTAGTATATGCTACGAGCTTTCCAACAAGCCCTAGAGCTCAAAAAATGGATCTCGTATGAAAAAGTTGTGACCGTTCAGGGTTCTAGGGTTACGACAGGTTCAAACAGGATCACTGTGCGACAGGTCTTCCCCAAGTTGTTTTCCTAAGGCTTCCCCATGTGCTCAAGAGCATAATATTTGTGCCCAAAATTAGCCCAACTTTTCAATTAACAAACCCTAAAAGATTTGGCTAAAATTGGCTGTCAATCGCGATGGATAGGGCTGTCAATCGCGATGGACACTCAGTCAATCGCGATGGACAGAGAGTTCAGACAATCGCGATGGACACCCAATTCAATCAATCGCGATGGACAGGCAGTCAATCGCGATGGACAGAGACTTCAGTCAATCGCGATGGACAGGGGTTCAGTCAATCGCGATGGACAGGCAGTCAATCACGATGGACAGGGGGTTGAGTCAATCGCGATGGACAGGCAGTCGGTCGCGATGGACAGGGTGTTCAGTCAATCGCGATGGACAGGCAGTCGGTCGCGATGGACAGGGGTTCAGTCAATCGCGATGGACAGGCAGTCGGTCGCGATGGACAGGGGTTCAGTCAATCGCGATGGACAGGCAGTCGGTCGCGATGGACTGGCAGTCAATCGCGATGGACAGGGCTGTCAATCGCGATGGACTGAAATTTTGCAAGATTTTCAAAAATTTTGGTGGAAAGGTGGTGTGCAGGGTCTCTAGTCCACTGTGATGCACTCAGATTTACCAACAAGTGAAAATTTCTGTCAATCGCGATGGACAGAAGGCGGCGACTGCGAGACAGTTTCGTCGAGTTCCGTACCTGCGCGGGAAGCTGGAGATGGTGATGTGCCCTGTACCTGCAAGATAGCTCAAGAAACATGCAAAAACAGCACATGCAATTTCGCTCTCTCGCTCTCTCTCACAAGTCAAATGAGGGAAATGAGGTGGAGGTGGGGATATAGTCAAAAAACTGAAATTTTCGCGATGATGATGATGGAAATGAAGATGGTAAAGAAAGTAAAAGAAAATCGATGAGAGTGAAGAAAATACCTACAACTCCAACACGTCAACTCTACGTCTTACCATCACACGCTCGTCCTCAAAGCTCGATCCCCGGCAACGGCGCCAAAATTTGGTGTAGCTCAGTGATGAGTAGCACCTCCTTTAATGTCAATCCGGGAAGACGTGAGGATGGTATGAAGACCTCGAGCAAGTGGCGGCCCAAGTGCGTGAGTGAGAAGCACACAAGCATGCACACACATACACACACACACGCGCACACACGGCAAGACAAAGAGAGAGAATCAATGGAGCTTTTAGATTACTTTCAAAATGCTCTTACAAGTTCGTTTCAATTACAATCCAACCTCAAAAATGAGCTCTCTAGCTCTTTTTATAGTTTTTGCCTAGCTTTTGGCCCTGTCCAGACCTAGTGTCCGGCCTAGTTAAAAATTAGGTTCCAGGGCCAATTTGAGGGCTCAAACGGAGTCTAAAAAATACGAAAATTGATATGTAGGTATTTCTAAGGCTCCTCAAGCTCAAGGACTCCTTGGCTTGCACAAAATGGAGCTACAAAAATATGAAATGGTATTTACAATGATTGTTAGTGATAAGAATCACTGTTAAAAGATGTAGATTGGAAAAATTGAAGGGCCTATCTGCCAGATTTGCGTCGACTGCTTTGTCTACTTACTCCTTCACCTTGTTCTGACTCTCTCCGTTGGCTTCCTTGTCTAGTCAATCCTTGGGTGCCCTGGCTTCCTTGTCTAGTCAATCCTTGGGTGCCCATACTGCTCTCAACAATGTGTATAGCTTTTGCTTAGAGGGTTTGGCATCTAAGGTCATGGGGATAGTGTGTGAGCATATGTCAGGGTCTACACCTTTCAAGTCCTTATAACTCCAACCGAATACATCTCTGTATTCTCTTAGCAAGTCTATCAACTCCTTCTCTTCTTCATCCATCAAGTCATGTCCTATGTATGTGCATCGTTCTTCTCCTTCTTCTATGGCTACAATAATTTTCTTGGTGGTTTCCTTGTTATCATAGGCCTCTTCTGCTTGTCCATCATGTTTAGGCATTCTTATCATGACTCTCCTATCATCTATCTCATACTTCTTAAAATTTTCAGGGACCTCAAACAAAGATTCCTCCTCTTCTGACATGGTTTCTTTCTTCTTTCTTTTCTTGCCTTTATTTTTGGTGGTCACTTGTGTGGTTAGCATCACATCACTTGTAAGCTCTTCATGTCTTTGAGGGTGGACTTCTACTTCGTAAAAATATTCCTCATCTGATGCAAAAGGTGGGTCCATGATGATTGACTCTAGCTTAGAGTCACTTGCATCCTCAAATGCCTCGGTGTTCGGTTCGCAGTCTTCAATAACCGAATCACCCAGGATTGGTTCTATTGAGAAGACTGAAATGTCATAGCCATCCTCATCATAGTGGGGTGCCCACTGTTCTTCATTGATGGCTACATCCATTGTTGCTAAAATTTCAACCCAACCATGAGGTTCAAATTCTTCGTCAGGAAATACTACAGGTGCATAGGCTGGGTCTGAATTGATCTATGAGTTTCCTTTGCACCTACCTCTCTGGCTTTTTCTGTATTCTCTTCTTCTATGGCTACTTTGCACATCCACAAGTGAGTGTCTTCATGCATCCATGAGGATCCTGATCCTATGGAATGCACGGATTTGGTATCATCCTTAGTTCTATGGATGGGATTCCATTGAATAGGGAGTACATCTCTATGATAGTAATCCTTGAGATTGACTTTGGTTGTAATACCTAAGTGTTGCAAATACAAAGAATTGGTTCCCCAATCTTGTACCACTTGCAACTGCCGCATAAATGGTCTTCCCAAAATCATCTCATAGGCTTGATTCTTGCTAAAGTCACATATGGCAAAAGTATGCTCAAACGCGACACCACACATAGTGAGAGTTATTCCTTCTAGCAGTTCTAAGGGTCTCTCAATGTGATCGTCGACCATCTGCAATCTCATTCTTGTCGGCCTGAGTGTTGGCTTGCCCTAGTGCTTCCATAGGGAAGTGGTAGCAATTGCAACTCTTGCACCTGAGTCCATAATTTCCTTGGTTATGTATCCTTGATGGGTAATGGGAAGATAGGTGTTTCCTTCTTCTCCTTCATTCATGACTCCTATCTTGATCAAGGGTATATCTGGCGCTGTTCCATCAGATCCTACTTGGAAACAAGGTTTTGCTACTACTGGTACTTGATTGGCTACATGTTTCCACAGTTCTGGCTTAACCTTGAGTAGCTCTTCTAAAGTGAGATTTCACTGCACTTTAGTGTTTTTCACTACCTCTGTGTTCCTAGGTATGACTGAATCTTCGTTTCTTATCATGACCCTGGGTGATCTCATACGCATAGACTTAGCTTCCCATGGGCCTATGAAATGGGGTAGTTCCTATAAGGAATTAGACTCAAAGTCTAATCTCTCATGGGATTGGGCACTCTCCTGCTCCTCATAAATGGAAGGAATGTCTTGCGGGAATTGATCATGCGTGTCATCCAGAAGCTCAATGGGAGGAGGAACTTCACTTTCTTTAGCCCATTTCTCTTCCTGAATCTCTTGCAAGAATTCTGGTGAGTACCGATTCATAGAATAAGATGTGTCTGGTTCTGTGGACTTAGGCACATAAGCTTCTTGGTCACGAAGGCTTATCCTTTAGCTTGCCTTGTCCTTACTTTGAGAGGCGGGTTCCTTTTCTGATTGTGTAATTAGCCTCTCCAATATTTCTAGTAGTCCATCAAAGTGCAACTGCATCTTAGCTGAACTAGGGAAGTTAAAGAGGCGACTCGCTTCAAACATGGTTTGAGCCAATTCCACCATCTTAGCACAACTTTTAGTTCGTTCAAGCTCTAGTTTGGCTCTAGGGTAACACTTTTCATGATCTGTTACGTTTGGCCCTTCTTGGATTCTAGCCTGATATGCTTTAAGCATCATGTCTGGGTCCTCGGAGTGGGATCGACTAAGACTGATCCTACTATAAGGGGTGGTGGGATTGTGTGAGGTGGGTTGGAGGGTGGTGAATTGGAGGGAGATGGGAATGGTGGTGGTGGAGTAGTGTGAGAGTGAGTTTGAGATGTGAGTTCACTTATCTTGGCTTTCATTTCTCTTAGACTTTCCTCGAGTTCCATCATCTTCTTTGTCCATTGCCTTTTCGTTCTCTCATGACTATCCTTCCAAGCTCTAGTCCTCTTCTTAGTTATGCTCTAAGTTTCACTAACCTCACAACCCTTTTCCTGGCCTGAACCTTGGTTTTGCTGCAAAGTTATGGCTCTAGTGACCCAATAGATTCTTTTAGATTCTTCCTATAGATTCTTTTACTAACCCAATAACATTGATTGGAGTGATTTTTGGCATATTGTTGGGGTTCTTAGGACAATCTATCAAGAGATGCTCTTTCCCACAATTGGGACAAAAACCTTGAATTGTCATAGATTTGGTTTGTGTAGGTGCATGCAGGCATAGAACAATCACAAATGAGGTGATCCCCCTGACATTGGTAGCACAATCCTCTAGGAAATGGGGGTCTCACCTGCCTAGGTTGAGGTCTAAAGTTGGTGTTTGCGTACATGATATTTGCATACTCTAGCTCCCAACTAGGTTCACTCGGGTCTTCACAAAAGTATGACTCGTTATGCTCAGGTGACTGCATGTAGTAAGCTTGTGGACTATCAATGTGAGTAGAGTCAAAACTATGATCACTAGGGTCACTTTCTGAAAGCAATGGTGTTACTGGCACTATGGCTCTATTTAGATTCTCTTCCGCAGCTACGTATTTCATTGGAGATACATTGGCTGGATTTGGAGGTTGTTGAGCTAACACAGGCTGAGGCCTTTGTTGGGCCTGATATTGTGGTTGGTAGAGTTGCTGAGGCCTAGAAAACTGCTATGATGGGTATTGGTTCTAGTATCTTCCTTGTTGAGGGTATGGCTATGGATACGTTTGCCTCACTGCATGCTTATTGTATGGGCAATCTTGCACGCTGTGATTAGTGTATCTCTGTTCTATGGTATAGTATTGACTACTAGGATTCACTTGGGGTCGAGCCATAATGGGACATACATTCACCATATGATCACCTCCACAAGTATAGCATCTTTTCACTGGGGCAAACCTTGGTATTTGTTTGCTTGATACTCCTAACTTCTGAGCTACTTTCTTCGCAAGTTCCTCAATATATGCGGATGGACTTGAGTTAAGGCTAGTAGAGTTATCTGAATCTCTATAAATTTTTTAAAGCTCTAATTCCTTCCCTATGTTATCCTCAATGTCTATGCACATGCATACACACTCTTCTATGGTTCTAGGGTCCTTCAAGTACACATATTATCTCAATTTGGTACTTAGCAATCCATCCAAGCATAAAGCCACTTGTTTGGCTGGTGGGCAACTCGAGAATAGGACATCTCTCTAGGTATTGCCTAAACCTTCTTCCTGCAAGTCTAACGGTCTCTTGACGTTTCTGTTTGAAGCTGTGAATCAGTGAGGAGGTGTCGTTTCTGATGCCACTCTTAGAAAATTCTATGATGAAAGCCTCTATAAGTTGGTCTATGTTCCTGAACTGGCCTTGGTGAAACGGTTGAAACCATGTAAGGGTTGTGTTCTTCAAATTCTTCATGGACTTAACTAGTTGTGTAGGCCTCAAGGTCCATCTGTGTTCTCTAGGACATGGCAGAGGGAATTCATCTGTATTTATTTGATTCCTTGGGTCTCTAGGTCTCTCGATTTCCATTCTATCTGTCTTTGTTCTTGTTGTTTCTCTTCCAAGGGGGTTAGCAAAGCTTACCTCTAGTCTATCTCTACTTCTGTCTCTTTGAGCTCCATGAGCTTGGGATGTTCCAGCTCCTTGGTGGCCAAAAGAAACATTAGATCTTGGTTGGGGGAAGACAAATTCACCCTTCCAAGTGTAGGCATGCCTACCATGTTCTAAGACCACAAAGATCCTCTCTAAAGTATTATCTAAATAGGTCACTTTGCCTGGGCTATCAAGATCTTTAAACTCATAGATTGTGAGCATTCGTGATTCATTAGACTGTTCAATCTTATAGCTCCAAAAGGCTTCATCAGTCTCTCAGTTCAAGAGCAGATATATGCTCTTATTGTCCTGGGGAACCCACTCTGGCGTGATGATTCTAGTGAGGACTGATTTGCCTCGAGGAGTTTTGGGCTCTCTTGCTAAGTTCCCTTGCTCTATGTCACCTAAGTCTGTCTCTGAAATGACATTACCAAATTCATCTGTTCTATCCAGTTGGTTGGTGACTACATACATCGTTCCTTCCTTATCTAGGTATGCACCATTTTCAAATTTAACGACTGGGTGTTCTAGTCCAAAGGGTTGATCAAAGCTTTTAATCTAGACAACAGATCTTCTCAAACTCTCCTCATAGATGCAAGCACCTAATCGGTTGGTCCTGATGTATTCAAGTTGAGTTTTGTATGGGCCTTCAGGTTTCTCTAAGTATGCCACTCCTGAACTTCTTGTGGGTCTCTCCATACCATAAGACATCTCGGATTCGCTAGTTTCAAAGCTAGAATAGTGCAAAAAATTTCTTAACTACTGGGCCCAAGACCTAGTAGTGTGATTGACACTCGCCTCTAAAGACCTAAGGCTTTGTCTATCTCTCCCTAGGTGTCGTCCTGACCTAAGGTTCATATGCCCGATTGAGCAACCCTAATTTTCCCAAGTACAACCTTGTTGTAGATCAATTTCTATCAGTCACTTGGTTCTTTTTTAGTTGGTTATCATGTTTATGCTCTTGTCTGATATCACATCGTCATGAATATTTTAGTGATTTTCCACACTTTAAGTTGCTCGTTCTACGTTAAGTTCTTTTCCTTTTAAGTTATAGATTACAGAGAGATTATATTTCTGCTTAAACTTGAGTATTTAAGAGTCTTCAACTTGACAGGTGCCTACCGTCACCCTAACTTACTTCTAGCATGACTCCCACTTAGCCTAAGCTAGGAATTGACAAAGGGAGTTGAGAATAATCCAACCTCACTTGCTTATCCCTTGCTCCTTGGTGCTCAAGAACCCCATTCTCAAGCTTGCAATATGCTAGTGCTCTGGATACCCTTTGGTGCTCTCAATGGACCTGTAAAAGTCCCAAAGTTAGCTCCAGATTTAAATTCAATTGACACAACAGACCATTTTCATTCATGTAATTCAAAGATCAATTTGCCCTTTGGCTTTATGGAAAACAATCCTAGAGATCCTAGAAAACAATCCTAGAGATCCTAGAAAACAATCCTAGAAAACAATCCTATAGCTGGGGTATGGTCAACTTCAAAATACCCCAGCTATAACTCCTCATATTAGCCAATGAGCCTAAGATCACTCCAAAACAGATTTCAAAACGAGCTTTCCGATGAGCCTAAGATCACTCCAAACGGATTTTGTATGAAGAAGTTATGACTGTTCAGGGTTCTAGGGTAGAAACAATTACCCTAAACTTTGAAATAAAAAATCCTAAAAATTTAGCCGAAAATGCCTGTCAATCGCGATCGACAAGTCTGTCAATCGTGATTGACAGAGGTGTCCGTCAGGGCCTGTCAATTGCGGTCGACATATCAATCCCAATTGATGATGTCAATGACGATCGACAGAGTCAATCGTGGGGTCTGTCAATTGTGATCGACACTTTTTCCGCAAAGTTTGACGTAATTTCAGTCAATCGAGGTTGTGTCCGTCGCGATGGACATGTGGGCATGCGAATTTTAGTGTCAATCATGATATTTCAGTCAATTGCGATCGACTATGTCAATCGCGATTGATTGAGTCCTACATGGCAATCCATCATGGTCTGTCGGTCGCGATTGACAGAGTCTGTGGATCGTGGCTATTGATCACGATTGACAGAGAATTAAGGACTTTTTTAATTTTGATTAGTGATTTTGAATGTGCTCATCATGTGTATTATGGTGGTGCACTTTGTTTTACCAAAAGCTCAAGTTTTTTGTCGATCGCAATCGACAGAGGTCAACACCTCGAGACCTGCACAATCAATTTTCTCACCTACTGGAGTTGCTGCAACTACTATGGAAGCTGGTACATGCAAGAACGCTCAGGAAAACATAGAAAACAAATGTGCATGCAAGATCTCTCTCGCTCTCTCTCTCAAGTGGAAATGAGGAAATGAATGGAGATGGAGGTATATGGTCACGATGGTGAAGATGATGATGAATGGATATGGTGTTTAGAAGTGAACAGGAGGAAAAAGAACAAATCACGTAAACGATAATGCTTACCTACTCTTCGAACGTCTCTATTCTACGTCTTATCATCACCCACTCATCCTCAAAGCTCGATCCCCGACAACGGTGCCAAAATTTGGTGTAGCTCGGTGATGAGTAGCACCTCCTTTAATGTCAATCCGGGAAGAGATTAAGATGGTATGAAGTCCTCAAACAAGTGATGGCACAAGTAGAGTGAGAAGCACACAAGCATGCACACACATACACACAGGTGCACACAAGGCAAGATGTAGCTCAGTGATGAGTAGCACCTCCTTTAATGTCAATCCGGTAAGACATGAGGATGGTATGAAGACCTCGAACAAGTGATGGCACAAGTGTGTGAGTGACAAGCACACTAACATGCACACACACACGCACACACAAGGCAAGAACAAAGAGAGAGACAATGGAGTTCTTTAGATTACTCAATAGTGCTCTTACAAGTTCAATTCTACAACAAGCTAACCTCAAAAATGAGCTCTCTAGCTCTATTTATAGTTTTTGACTAGTTTTTGGCCCTGTCCAAACCTAGTGTCTAGCCTAGTTAAAAATTAGGTTCTAGGACCTATTTGAGGGCTCAAACAAAGTCTAAAAATCATGAAAATTGGTACGATGATACTTCTAATACTCCTCAAGCTCAAGGACTCCTTGGCTTGCACAAAATGGAGTTACAAAAAGGTGAAATGGTATTTACAATGATTTTTAGTGATGAGAATCACTGTTATGAAGATGTTGATTTTGAAAAATTTGAATGGCCTACTTGCCAGATCTTCATTGACTACTTTTTCTGCTTGTGCCTTCTCTCCGCTCTGGCTCCCTTCTTTGGCTTCCTTGTCTTGTGAGGCCTTGGGTGCTTTGACTGCTGCCAACACCCCCCCTCTCTCGCGTCTGTCATCTCTGACAGAACCTTGTTTGGCTGAGTGTTTAACATAGAATTCAACCACGTCTGAAGCTAGGTGGTGTTCTTCCAGCCGCAACCCTCATGCTAAATCAGTTAGGAGGGCATCCCAACCCACTGGACCTGGAACGTCCAGATGTGGCACACACAGTTGTTCTGAATGTAGTGTCCGCTCCATTGCAAAGAGGTGGAATAGATGGGAGGGTCTCAGAACAAAGACTTCAGAGTGGTATTCACAGAACCCCGTGATGAACATCTCTTCAAATGTTTGCTTGTAGCAAGCGGGGAGGTATTTAATTTTTGTGTGCCATGCATATATTACCTGGATGGAGGGGGTTGTAGTCATATGGTAGAGCAAGTCGAGGTTACCTGCTGTGAATCCAAATCCTGAGAAATGTGGATCTTTAATATTTTTGAAGGTTCGGAAGGTTACCAGCATCAACTCGAATATCTTTATGCACATTTGTGCCATTACATTTGGGATGTTTCACATTCTGATTCCCCAGTGATGTATGGTAGAGAGCATGTAGGCCACCGTAGCCTATCCCCGTGGTGGTGCTAGGTATACGTAATTGAGCCATTTTGCATAGCCTTTGACATTCTTCACAGTCATGGCAAACTCAGGCCATGTGCATCTTCTGAGAATGGGAGCATAACAAGGATTATACTTAATGAATAGTGGCATGTTATTCCAAGTTCTAACCATCTCAGGGTAAGTTTCTAAGAGTCGTAGCCACCAGGTAGGTTGATGAATTGATCCTTGTTTAGCGCTCTCAGGGATATCATTAGGGCCGA
This sequence comes from Ceratopteris richardii, assembly GCA_020310875.1. NCBI lineage: Eukaryota > Viridiplantae > Streptophyta > Polypodiopsida > Polypodiales > Pteridaceae > Ceratopteris > Ceratopteris richardii. The sequence continues at coordinate 6,169,652 of CM035408.1, read as the reverse complement.
ATTGAGTGGAAAATGTTGGAGCCTTGCCACATCGTTGTTGGATTTCGACGTTGTAATCTGCTAAGAGTACACAATACGGCACATACTGATCATCATTGGTGCCTATCCATCTGTGATGAGACATACTTCGAAAATATTCTGATTTGATAATGGTGTCCTCAATCTTTGTCATGGACTCAATCTGGACTGCGACTCGCTCATCATGTGTATTGGCCGTTTTTTCGAGCTTCTGCATCCATTCTGGGGCTTCTACCTCTAGTGTTTCCAATCCTTCAAAGGTTTGTTGGCCACCCGGCATTGGCATAGGAACATATGGCTCTTCGTATGATTCATGCACTTCTATGGGTACCGATTCTTCTGGTTCGGGCTCGATGATTGGGGAGGGTTGTCTTTCATATTGGAGTAGCTTGCTTTGCAACTCCGCGAACTGTTCTCTCAGTGCATTTACCTCTCCTGTAATGGTGGTAGAATCTGTGATCTTGGGTTGGGCTTCCTGCATTGTTAGTTGTTGGCGGACAGTATCCCGTTCTTTGCCCAACTCATCATGCGCTTCTAGTAGATCCGCATAGCTTTCGAGAATTGTCTTCATAGTCTCGGATGGAAAAGCTTTAAATCTTTCGGGGTCGATCTCCTGGGGGGAACCCTCCATGGCTGCCTCTAAATTTTCTTCGTTCTGCTCTTGCAAGCGCTTGTTCTCTTCGAGGGCAGTGGCCATGTGCTTTCTGAGTAAGGTCAGGTTGCGACGGCTTTTAACATGTTCTGACTGATAAAGTTCTAGTAGAGCTATTAGTTTTTTAACTTCATTGGAATCGGATGGTTGGGGAGCTTCCAAAAGGGTCTAGTGAGCATGCTCGAGCATAGTGTAGCGTTGATTTAGGTCATTATTTTTTGCTTCCAAAGCTGCAAGCCTCTTCTGTAGTTGCTCATGATCCATAGTCATTTGGCAATGTCGATCTTCCAAGGTTTGGTATTCTGTCTGCAACTAATGTACACACTGATGTAATGTAGAAAACATGTTATTTACATTTATGAATGCAGGGAAGGTGGAGGATGCAGGGGGAATGGGGAGGGGGAAAGGAATTGTGAATGAAGTGGTCATGAGAGTTGATGTGGGTGGAGGGGGTATGGGAGATGGTGGTAGAGAGGGGGGAGGGAGTGGTCCTGTGGATGGTGATGTTTCCATGGTGTCAAAAGTGTGGGTGAATGTGTAGATGGGGACCCTGGGTGGGGTGGATGTGATGTTCGTGAATATTATTGTAAATGTGGGCATTGTGATCCCTCCAAATTGGGTGCCTGGTGAGATAGGAATCCCCATAACATATGTGGTGAGTGTTGAAGTTGTGGTGGTAGTGTCGTGTGGTGAAGTGAAGTGTGTAGTGAGAGGTGGTGAGGGTGGTGATGGTGGTGCCTCGTGGTGTTCCTCTGTCTGTGTAGTGTCTCTTGGTGCTGATACATTCATGTGAATCTGCTTGCCGGAGCGCATGGGACAGGTAGGCACCCGTTTCTCAAAGCGATGAATATAAGCCATAGCTGAATGAATGGCTTCATCCAAGCCCACCATGTCCGCGTGCAGGTTCATGGATTCAATAAAAATTTCATCCATGCCTTCCTCTCCTAACATTTGGCTCATCAGCACCTTTCATGTTTCGAGCTACAGTTTGTGATGTTCCTGGACTCGCTTCATGGTTTCATACAATCTTTTTATTTGTGCCGAATAGGCTGGGGCACTCGCTAGTTCTGAAGTTTCTTCGTATTCTTGATCATGTTCCTCGTCTGCTTCCTCTTCAGTCTCTTCTTCATCTTCCTCTACTTCTACTACTTCCGGTTGGGTCGGGGCTGAAGTTGTTGTAGTGGGTTGTGGTCCTTGGGTCTGCTCTGCTTCTGTCTCGAGGTTAGATTCATTGATCATCCTAGCGATTTGTTCATCAGTGAGATCAGCCAGGGTGTAGCCCTGTGGAAACTCTAGGTCAGAGGGGATTGGCAGGAAAACTAAATTTGGTCCTTCTACACTCTGTCTGGGTAAGCGATTTGTAAACGGACGGATACATCGCGTTTGTGGAGGGGTTACCTCTGGTGTGGTGGTGGCTCCCCTTGCTTGGGCACACGGTAATTGGACTATACCTCTCATTTTCTTAGATGGAGGGCCTGTTATTGATAGCCATCTATAAAATTCATGAGCTCTGGACCACACTAATGCTCTTTGAATAGGCACGTCATAAGCTAAGCACCTATAAATTATTTTTGTTAGTGCACAACACCCATGAAGCATGTTCTTCTGTTTATTATTCCATCATTGATGTGCTAGGTGGATTTGATCTATGATCCAGTGTGGTAAATTGATTGTAAGATCCTCTGTCTCCACCAAGTACAAGCTAAACTAGATTCTTTTTTATGGCATAGTGAAACGTTCTTGGGCAAGGAAGGCAAAGTGTTGCATGACCATTCGTAGGTGGAGGGCGATGGTTGGAGTCAATGCTACCATGTCCTTCAATTTGTTGAGATCGTTGTGCTTCATCCTTCCAGGGATCAATGTTTCCTTCTCTATGGGAATGTGCATGCCATGCATATCCAAAGCCTCCAGTACTAGGTTGAGAGTAAGCTTGAATCTCTTCAATTCATGGCCAGGCGTCAATGAGGGAAGCACAAAGGTGCTATCGCCTCCCTTGGCTCTGCTCGGAGTGATGGTACTGATCAAATAGGAGCAACGCAAGAAGTCTGGCTTAGGTAGGAGTGCCCGGAAGTAGCTATCCAAGCCTGCTTTGGTCCATACAGATCGCATGACTTCTGCATTCTGGTACTTCTCAAATTCACGGGTGAAGAAATGGTATCTTCCCCATTTGCCATTAAACTCAATTTTTGCCTCCCAAAAGTAGGTGCCTTCTCCCAATGGTCTTGCGACATCACTGAACCTATGTGTGTGTTTCCCCACTTGTGTCCCTGCAGAGGATCCTGAATGGGAAGTACATGCACAGCTCTAAGTTCTTGAGGCCTCTCGGTGAGTTGTGGTTCAAGAAGGAGGGTTTCAATGTCCACTATCTTGGTGCTAGACCCGGCCTGGGAACTGGTACCTCTTGCTTGTGGCATGTTATTGCTTGCTTGCTAGTTTTGTGAGAATATAGAAGCATGTGTTAACATTGTAATGGACAAGATAGAAAAATTTTTGTCCCCGTTTGTTGGCATACAAAGCAATAAAGGAGTCATGCACAATACGGCAACAAGGCCAGATCATTTTTTCCCATAGATTATGTACAACCCAAGTGATTTTAATCACTACACAAACATTGTAAATCCCGTTTTTGGTAGATTAGACTCCATTTTGTGCAAGCCGAGGAGTCCTCGAGCTTGAGGAGTATTAGAAGTACCATCGTACCAAATTTCATAATTTTTAGACTTTGTTTGAGCCCTCAAATAAGCCCTGGAACCTAATTTTTAACTAGGCCGGACACTAGGTCTGGACAGGGCCAAAAGCTAGTCAAAAACTATAAAAAGAGCTAGAGAGCTCATTTTTGAGGTTAGATTGTAATTGAAACGAACTTGTAAGAGCATTTTGAAAGTAATCTAAAAAGCTCCATTGATTCTCACTCTTTGTCTTGCCTTGTGTGCGCGTGTGTGTGTACGTGTGTGCATGCTTGTGTGCTTCTCACTCACGCACTTGTGCCGCCACTTGCTCGAGGTCTTCATACCATCCTCACGTCTTCCCGGATTGACATTAAAGGAGGTGCTACTCATCATTGAGCTACACCAAATTTTGGCGCCGTTGCCGGGGATCGAGCTTTGAGGACGAGCGTGTGATGGTAAGACGTAGAGTTGACGCGTTGGAGTTGTAGGTATTTTCTTCACTCTCATCGATTTTCTTTTACTTTCTTCACCATCATCATCATCACCATCTCCCACGTCCATCTCCATCATCGCGAAAATTTCAGTTTTTTGACTATATCTCCACCTCCACCTCATTTCCCTCATTTCACTTGTGAGAGAGAGCGAGAGAGCGAACTTGCATGTGCTGTTTTTGCATGTTTTCTGAGCTATTTTGCAGGTTTTTTGCTGTACCATCATCCCCAGCAGTGTGCGCAGGTACGACAGGCTCTGCACAGGTCCCGGGACGACAGTCTTTGTCTATCGCGACAGACAGAAAATCTTAACATTTTGTGAATGCATGATTACCACTGTAACCTACACCTTGTGGGCACTCTAGATCACTAGAAGTTTTTCAAAAATTTGCATTTTTTCAGTCTATCGCGACAGACACTGTCTATCGCGACAGACACCGTCTATCGCGACAGACAGAAATCCACGATAGACACCGTCTATCGCGACAGACACCGTCTATCGCGACAGACAGAAATCCACGATAGACACCGTCTATCGCGACAGACACCGTCTATCGCGACAGACAGAAATCCACGATAGACACCGTCTATCGCGACAGACACCGTCTATCGCGACAGACAGAAATCCACGATAGACACCGTCTATCGCGACAGACACCGTCTATCGCGACAGACAGAAATCCACGATAGACACCGTCTATCGCGACAGACACCGTCTATCGCGACAGACAGAAATCCACGATAGACACCGTCTATCGCGACAGACACCGTCTATCGCGACAGACACCGTCTATCGCGACAGACACCGTCTATCGCGACAGACAGAATTCCACGATAGACACTGTCTATCGCGACAGACACCGTCTATCGCGACAGACAGCCCCCACGATAGATTGTGTCTATCGCGACAGACACCGTCTATCGCGATAGACAGGCATTTTCGGCAAAAAATTAAGGAGTGAATTTTTGGAAATTTAGGCTAAATTTTGCACTTTCATGTACTCATCTACTTACAAAGGCCTTAGAAAATGCATTAAAACCCTCGAAAGGTTCTGTTTGTCTATTTAACCCCCTAAACCCTGAACGGTCATAACTTTTTCATACGAAATCCATTTTCTGAGCTCTAGGGCTTGTCGGAAAGCTCGTGACATATACTACACGCCCTCAACTGTTTTTTATAAGAATAATGCGTTGATTTTCAGATAGGATATTTGGAAATTGACATACTGAGGGGTAGGAACACCAAGGGAGCTCTAGAGTAAATTGCTAACAATGCAAAAGGGGGAATAAGGGTCATTAAAAAAGTGTCTGAAATAAATTGTCTGTCAATTGAAAGGTCTACTTGGAGCTAATCTTGAGATTTATGCAGGCCTATTGAGAAGCAATTGAGAGTATCCAAGCAAGGGTGTGGCACACGCTTGAGAATCAACTTCTCGAGCACTAAAGAGCAAGGTTCGGCAAGAAAGGTCGGAATATTCTCAACTCCTCTTCGTCAATTCCTAGCCTAGGCTAAGAGCGATTAGAAGTAGGAGTAAGGCAAGGCGACGATAGGCCACTATCAAGTTGAAGACTACCTAAAAACTCAAGTTCAAGCTAAAAACTTAATCTCTGTACTGTCGACAACATAAAGGAAAGAACCTAACGTGGAACGATCAACCTGAGAGTACGAAGAACATTCAAGTATTCCTGACGACGTAATAACAGACAAGACTTTAAACACGAGGAATAACTAAAAAGAATCAAGTGACTGGTACCAATTGATCGGCAACGAGGTTGTACTCTGGAAAAAAATTGGGCTAATCAGTTAGGCATATGAACCTTAGATCAGGACGGCACCTAGCAAGAGAAAGACAAAGCCTTAGGTCTTCAGAGGCTAGTGTCAACCACACTGCAAGGTCTTGGGCCCAGCAGTCGAGTCGCCACTCTCATTACCCTAGCTCTGATACCAGTGAGTCAGAGATGTCTCAAGGCATGGACAGACCTACGGGAAGTTCAGGTGTGCCTTATTTGTACAGGGTAGAAGGCCCTTACAAAACACAGTTGGAATACCTTAGGACCAACCGATTAGGTGCTAGCATCTATGAGGATGGCCTAGGAAGATCTGTGGTCCAGATTAAAAACCCTGACCAATCCATAGGACTAGAGCACCCAGCTGTCAAGTTTGAAAACGGTGCATACCTGGACAAGGAAGGAACCATATACGTAGTCACCAGTCATCCAGATAGGACAGATGACTTTGGAAATGTAATCTCAGAAGCGGACTTAGGTGACTTGGAACAAGGAAACATGGGAGTGGAACCTAGAACCCCTCGAGGTAAATCAGTTCTCACTAGAATTATCACGCCTGAGTGGGTCCCCCAAGATAACAAGTGCATAGATTTGCTTCTCAATCGAGAAACGGATGAAGCCTTTTGGAGGTATAAACCGGATCACCCAATTGATATAGGAACAATCATGATCTATGAGTTTAAGGATCCGGATAGCCCAGGCAGAGTGACCTACCTAGATCATGCTTCAGAACGGATCTTTGTGGTGACAGAAAATGATAGGCATGCTTACACTTGGAAGGGTGAATTTATTTTCCCCCAACCAAGATCAAATGTATCCTATGGTCACCCTGGGGCTGGAACTTCCCAAGCTCATGGTACGCAAAGAGACAGAAGTAGAGATAGACCAGAAGTAAGTTTTGCCAACCTAGTGGGCAGAGAAAGAACGAGAACAGAGACGAATAGGGTAGAACCTGAGATGCATAGAGCCCACAGGAACCAAAGAAATGTAGATGGATTCCCTCTGCCGAGGCCTAGAGAGCACACAAGAACTTTGAGACCCACCCAGCTAGTTAAGTCCATGAAGAATTACTTTGACGGCACAGGAGATCCTTATGATCATGTGGCGGAGTTCAAGCAAGTCTTGAGAGCTGAACAAGTGGAAGATCTGTTCACGCAGTACAATGCCTTCGGTCTAACCCTTAGGAACACAGCACTTACGTGGTTTCAGCCATTAGATGAACGCCAGTTCAGGAGTATAGATCAACTCCTAGAGGCATTCATTATAGAGTTCTCTAAGAGCGGCATAAGACACAACACCTCCTCACTGATTCACAGCTTCAAGCAAACCCCTCAAGAGACTGTGAGACTTGCAGGAAGAAGATTTAGACAATATCTTGAAAGGTGCCCTATTTCGGAGCTACCCACATCTGCTAAACAAGTAGCCTTATTTCTTGACGGATTGCTGAGCCCAAAATTGAGATCCTATGTGTATCTGAAAGACCCTAGGACTATAGAAGAATGTGTACGTATGTGCATTGACATTGAAGATAACCTAGGAGAAGAGCTAGAGTTGTCCAAAATTTACAAAGATTCAGATAGTGCATCTAGTCAATCTTCCACACAAGCCACATCAATTGAAGAACTGGCCGAAAAAGTAGCTCAGAAACTAGGTGTAACTAGCAAACAAATCCCAAGGTTTGCCCCTGTGAAAAGGTGCTATACATGCGGTGGTGACCATATGGCGAACGTCTGTCCCATTATGGCTCAACCCCAAGTAAACCCTAGTAGCCAGTACTGCACCATAGAACGGAGATACACCAATCACACCGCACAAGATTGCCCATACAACAAGCAGGCAGTTAGGCAACCCTACCCGCAGCCCTACCAACAAGGCAGATACCAAAACCAAAATCCACCACCACAATATGCTAGGCCCCAACAAACCTACCAACCACAATACCAGGCCCAACAGAGACCCCAACCGGTGCTAGCTCAACAGCCTCCAAACCTCTCTAATGTGATTCCAGTAAAGTATGCTGTTGCAGAAGAAAACCTGAATAGAGCCATAGTTCCAGTAACCCCATTGATCTCAGAAAATGACCCAAGTGACCATAGCTTTGATGCTACCCATGTGGATAGCCCCCAGGCTTACTACATGCAGTCCCCAGAACATGGAGAGTCCTACTATGGTGAAGAGTCGAACGAACCTAGTTGGGAGTCAGATTACACGAACATCATGTATACAAACCCCAACCCTAGACCTCAACCTAGGCAAGTACGACCACCATTTCCTAGAGGACCGTGCTACAGATGCCAAGGAGATCACCTCATTCGTGATTGTCCCTTGCCTCCACCTACGCAAACCCAGTCGGTGACGATCCAAGGCTTCTGCCAAGATTGCGGAAAAGAGCATCTCTTACGAGATTGCCCAAAGAACCCCAATAGCATGCCAAAAATCACCCCTATCAACGTTGTTGGGTTAGTGGTAGACTCCTCAGGAAGTGTCACTTCCACTGCACCAGTGCAGGTAGTCACTAGGGCTCAGGCATTGCAGCAAAACCAAGGGGTAGGCCAGGAAAAGAGCCTAGATGCTAGCGATACTGAGAGCCAAAATAAAAAGAGAACAAGAGCTTGGAAAGATAGCCGCGAACGCATGAAAAGGCAATGGGCAAAGAAGATGAGTGAACTTGAGGAAAGTCTACGAGAAACCAAGGCTAAAATCATAGAGATCACGTCTCAACCGCACTCTCACACATTCCCACCGCTACCATCCCCATCACCCTCCATCCCTTCACCCTCTAAGACAGCCCACGCAACCCACCCGCCACCCCAAACAGGATCAGTATTAGCTGATCCCACTCCCGAAGACATAGACATGATGCTTAAGGCATATCAGGCCAGAATCCAAGAAGGGCCAAACGTCACGGATCATGACAAGTGCTATCCTAGAGCTGACCTAGAGATAGAAAGAACAAAACTATGCGCGAAAATGGTCGCATTGGCTCAGACTATGTTTGAAGCCAGTCGCCTTTTCAACTACTCAGGCTCAGCCAAAACGCAATTACACTTGGATGGATTCCTAGAGAAGTTAGAGAGGATAATTGCAAGATCTGACAAGGAAGAAAAAAATCAAGACCAAGAAAAAGCAAGCAAAAACAGGAATCATTCCCAATCAGAAGTGTATGTGGCCAAGGCCCCTAAACCGGACAACTTCCCCTCCTTAGAAAGAATAGAGAGGCCAATAGCACAGCCAGAAAAGGAACCTACCCATCAAAGAAAGGAAAGGGCAAGAGAACGGGTGAGCCAGCCTCTTCAGGAAGCCCGTGGGCCTCCTCAAGAAGCTTATCTTCCCCCCCAAAAGGCAGATGAGCCTCCCTCGAAAGCTCAAGTACCTCCACAGGTTGCCTCCATTCCTTCTCAGGGGATGTGTGAGCCTGTTCGGAAAAGTAATAGAATAAGTAATCCTCCCCAAGAAGCTTGTGCTCCAGCCATTTGCGAGAACGAGGAGAGAATCAACAATAGAATCAGCCCTCCTTCACAGGTTGCTTATGCGCCCAATTCTACGGAGCCAGACACTTCTTCTTCTATGAATCGGTTTGCACCAGACTTCCTACGAGAGATTCAAGAAGACAAATGGGATAACGAAAGCGAGGTCGCCCCTCCTTTTGAACTTGTGGATGATGCACACGACCAATTCCCACAAGACATCTCATCTATTTACGGGGAGCATGAGAGTGTTCAGTCTCACGAGAGATTAGATTTTGAGTCGAATTCCATACAAGAGCTACCCCACTTCACAGGCCCTTGGGAAGCAAAGTCCACATGTATGAGAGCACCCACAGTCATGGTAAGGAACGACGACTCAGTCATACCTAGGAACACAGAGGTAGTGAAGAACACTAACGTGCAATGTAATCTCAAGTTAGAAGAGCTACTCAAGGTTAGACCTGAATTATGGAAACATGTAGCCAAACAAGTACCAGAGATAGCAAAACCTCGTTCCCAGGTAGGATCCCATAGGACAGTGCCAGAAATTCCCTTGGATAAGATAGGGGATATGTGTGAAGGCGAAGAAGGGAACACCTATCTTCCCATCACCTACCAAGAGTACACCACCAAGGCAATTTTAGACTCAGGTGCAGGAGTTGCAATTGCCACTACTTCCCTTTGGAAACGTTGGGGCAAGCCAGCACTCAGGCCGACGAGAATGAAATTGCAGATGGCCGATGGTCACATAGAGAGACCCCTAGGATTGCTGGAAGGAATAACTCTCACCACTTGTGGTGTTGAGTTTGAGCATAGCTTTGCTATATGTGACTTCAGCAAAAATCATGCTTATGAGATGATTTTAGGAAGACCATTTATGCGACAGTTGCAAGTGGTACAGGATTGGGGAACCAACTCCTTGTATTTGCAACACTTGGGTGTTACGACCAAAGTCAATCTCAAGGATTATTCTCATAGAGATGTCCCTCCTATCCAGTGGAATCCCATCCATAGAGCTAAAGATGACACAGAATCTGTGCATTCCATAGAATCTGGATCCTCATGGATGCATGAAGACACCCACTTATGGATGTGCAAGGTAGCAGTAGAGGAAGAGAAGAGAGAAAAGGCCAGAGAGGTAGGTGCGAAAGAAACCCATAGATCAATCCAAGACCCAGCCTATGCACCTGTAGTTTTTCCAGACGAAGAATTTGAACCTCACGGTTGGGCAGAAATCTTAGCAACAATGGACGTAGCCATCAACGAAGAACAATGGACACCTCACTGTGATGAGGATGGCTATGATATTTCAGTCTTCTCCATAGAACCAATCATGGGAGAGGCAGTCCTAGAAGAATGCGAACCTAGCCCTGATGCATTTGAGGATGCAAGTGACTCCGATCTAGAGTCAATCATTATGGACCCACCATTTGCATCAGATGAAGAATATTTCCATGAAGTGGAATTTCAACCCCAGAGGCATGGAGAGGTTACAAATGATGTAAGATTAGCAACACATATGACCCCGAAGGAAGAAGGAAAGAAACGAAAGAAGAAAGAAGTCTCACCAGAAGAGGAAGAATCTTTGTTTGAGGTCCCCGAAAATTTTAAGAAGTATGAGATAGATGACAGGAGAGTCATGATAAGAATGCCTAAACGAGAGGCACAATCAGGAGAGGCCTATGATAACAAAGAAACTACCAAGAAAATCGTAGTGGCCCTAGAAGAAGGAGAGGAGAGATGCACGTATATAGGCCATGACCTGACAGAAGAAGAAGAGCACGAATTGATTGCCTTGCTAAGAGAATACAGAGATGTATTCGCTTGGAGTTACAAGGATTTGAAAGGGGTTGACCCAGACATATGCTCGCACACCATCCCCATGACTTCAGATGCTAAACCCTCTAAGCAAAAGCCTTATACATATAACGATAATTACGCAGCTAAGATCAAAGAAGAGATAGATAGATTGGTCGAAGCTGGATTTATCTATGAAATTGAGCACACTGAATGGGTATCCCCCATCGTAGTGGTGCCCAAGAAGAATGGCAAGCTGCGTGTGTGCATTAACTTGAAAAAGGTTAATGCCGCCACGATTCGAGATAACTATCCGCTTCCCATCACAGAACATCTCTTAGAAAGAGTGGCAGGCAAGGAAGTGTACAGCTTCCTTGATGGATTTTCGGGCTACAATCAAGTAGCCATAGCTCCAGAGGATCAGCATAAGACAGCCTTTGCCACAGAATGGGGCATTTTTGCTTTTAGAGTAATGCCATTTGGGCTTACCAACGCACCAGCTACCTTCCAGAGACTGATGTGCCATGTGTTTAAGGAGTTCCTAAGGAAGAGTTTAGAAGTCTATGTTGATGATCTTTGTGCTCATTCCAACGTTAGGCAAACTCATATTCCTGAACTCAGACAAATCTTTGACAAATGTAGAGAATATCAAGTCTGCCTAAACCCAGAAAAGTGCGTTTTTATGGTCAGGCAAGGCAAGATTCTAGGACACATAGTGTCAAAGAATGGCATATCTACTGACGAGGAGAAAGTGAGAGCCATAGCAGAGCTACCTAGGCCAAAGAATGTCAAGGAAGTACAAGCTTTCATGGGGCATTGTGGTTATTATCGACGATTTATACACATGTACGCTGTCATTGCAAAGCCCATGTACGGACTTCTGACAAACTTTGAATGGACGGATGAATGTGAGAATTCCTTCCAAGAGCTTAAACGAAGATTATGTTCAGCGCCAATCTTGACCACACCAGATTGGAATAAGCCATTCCATGTTCATGTGGATGCATCCAATTATGCTATTGGATGTGTGCTCGCACAACCTACTGGTGAAGGTAATATGGATCTTCCAATTGCCTATGCCAGTAGACAATTGAATGCGGCTGAACGAAATTATACCACTACTGAACGAGAAGGATTAGGCATGGTATATGCAGTTAAAAAGTTTAGACATTATTTGCTTGCAAATAAGTTTAAATTTTTTACGGACCATCAGGCATTGTTGTACTTAGTAAACAAGCCATGCAATACGGGAAGATTAGTAAGATGGTTTCTCCTGCTAATGGAATATGATTTTGAGGTTGTGGTAAGAAAAGGTAGAACTCATTTGAGAGCTGATCATCTCTCTAGGCTCACATCGGGAGAAGCCCCACAAGGAGTGTCAGATGACCTTCCTGATGCTTACTTGTTTAATTTGGAAGTTGTGCCGCAGTGGGCTAAGCCTTTGGTACCAGTCTTGACATACGGGCCTAACCATCCAGTGGTGAACACACGGAATAGAGAGGTTGTAAAAGCCCAAAAGTATCACATCATGGCCGGAAGCATGTACAAGCACACAGATCAAGGGATCCTGGCTTGTTGCGTAGAAGAGGATGAGTACGCTAAATGGTTGCAATTAGCACATGTAGGTGCATTAGAGCAACACCATTCAAAGCAAAGAACTTTGCAGACTCTAAAGAGATTCGGAGTGCATTGGCCAACTATGGAAGCTGATGTCCAAAAGTTGTGCAAGGAATGCCCAATCTGTTGCACTAAACCACCAGTGGAACATGCCACTCTTTATCAAGTATCCATTGTGCCAGATTGGAGCGAACCACTAGTATCATTCCTGAGGACAAACACTTTCCCCCCAGACATGACTCTAGCTAGGAAAAGGAGTTTAGAACAAGAAGCCCTGGATTATTCACTCATAGGTGATAATCTATATAAGCGCGGTAAAGATGGTTACCTGAGATTATGTGTCCATGAAAGTGAGTATCTTAAGATCTTAGAAACTGCTCACCAAGGTGTAGCAGGAGGACACTTTGGACCAGATCGGGTAATCAAGGCAATACTATTTGCGGGCTTCTGGTGGCCTACCCTTCACATGGATGCACATACCTATGTGAAACGGTGTGATGTATGTCAGAGGACTCAGTATCCTATACGCAAAGATGAGATGCCACTGAAACCTATGATGGGCGGACGTGCATTCTCTAAGTGGGGAATAGACTTCGTAGGTCCTATTAATCCCCCAGCTAAAGGTTCTCATGCGGAATACATCATTGTTGCAACAGATTATCTCACCAAGTGGGTAGAGGTAAAGGCTACAACCAAGAACGATGCTCAAACAACTGCCAAATTCTTGTTTGAGAATGTATTCACGAGATATGGACTACCTATAGAGCTCGTAAGTGATAGAGGCACTCATTTCTTGAATGAAGTTATTGAAAATCTACTCCAAGAATTCTTGGTAATACACAAGAAGTCTGCCCCTTATCACCATCAAGCTAATGGACAAGCTGAGAGCACTAATAAGATTTTGTGCAATGTACTGACAAAATTAGTGAACACTAAACGCTCTGATTGGGACAAACAGCTACACCATGCTGTTTGGGCATACCGAGTTGCCTACAAAACGGTACTCCAAGCCACCCCCTTTCAGATGGTATTTGGCCAAAACGCTGTGTTACCCTTGGACTTCCTGATCCCTACATTGAGCGTAGCACAAGAGCACGGATGGACAGGTCATGAGCTCTCCTCTAGGATCTTTGACCTTGAACGATTAGGGGAAACGAGACTGAGAGCCGCTGCAGGGATATACGCAGCCAAGAAGAGACAGAAGGCATACTTTGATGCCCACGTGAAGGATAAAGGCTTGAAAGCAGGAGATCTAGTTTTAGTCTATACACTAAAACAACACGCGAGGAAGCTAGAAAAGAGAGGCTACGGACCCATGATCATCAATAGGATCTCCACGAGCGGAGCAGTACAATTGGCCACACTAGAGGGTGATGTTCTCCCAAATTATATTAGCGGTTGCAGAGTCAAGTTGTATCAGGAACCCCTCACGGAGGAAATGCTCAGTCGACTCAACACTGCTAAGAAACGCAAAGAGGAAGAAAAGCGAGTTCGAGAAGAAGCTCAAGCTGAAGCTTTAGAACGCATCAGAAGGATGAAATTACGAAGGCAAGGTAGAGATCAGCCTGGAGCGAATGACTATGCAGACCAAGGATTTCCTATGGCCATGTGTGAAGTCGCGGGAACAAGCTCGCATAGGATAATTGATAGACGTCCTTTCGTAACCTTAGATATAGGACATGGAAAGAGTGCAAGGACCGTAAGAGCCTTGATTGACTCAGGAGCAGCCACTAGTGCTGTTAAATTGTCGTACTGCCAAGAATTACAATTGACTGTCAATCCTGTGGAAGCATATCTTATAGGATTGGGGGGAGTGGAAACCCCTTGCATGGGCGAGGCGGAACTTCCCCTTTACATTCATGATGAGGCAATGACAGTTAAAGTACTGGTGTGTCAAGATGAAGATCTCACTGAACCTCTAGTCCTGGGTCAAGATTGGATCTATGACCAAGCAATTAACTTAAACCTAAGAAGTGGACTTCTCCAGGTTTGGGTCAATCATAGTCGAGTTACAGTAGAATTAGACAATGGAACACTCAAGGAACTAGGAAAGGCACAGACTCCTGGTCCTTCCAGGGGTACACATGAAGATGACCATGCTGTTCTTGTTCAAAACCCTGTATTGCAGAGGAATGACATTTGCAAACAAGGAGTCAGGGATACAACGGATCTCCCTTCTTTTCCAAAGGCCCGAAGGAGGCAGCAACCAAAGGCGGATCACAAGCAGAAGAGGCATAGTACTACCTATGTCCGAGATCAAAAGTACCTGCGCAGCAGAATGCCCCAGAAACTCAACCAGGTGTGGGTGCGGAAAGGCGAACGACCAGCTGCACCACCGTCAACTACACGGACAAGGCTTCTTATTAGTAACCAACAACACAACGCTAAAAAGAAGTCTTTCAGAAATTCTTCTGCTAAAGTAAAATCTATTTGGGTGCCCAAGAAGTCGATGAAGGCAAGCCCACAATCTAGACAAATTTGGGTGCCTAAGGCTTGCTTGAGGGCACAAGTAGTTACGCCAAGGCCACAACCTATGCAGCATCACCCAACTATGAGTACAACCAGAATTTCCTCGTGCTCAACACTTAGGAACACACCAAGACCCAGGAGCATGCATGTAATCACTTATAAGTGGGTCCCTAAATAGCCCCACTCCCAAACAGCGACACCGACACAGCTCTCTGGTGTCTCTACAAAACCGAAAGCAAAGCCCATCCACTGCATTTGGCAGTCTAAGATCTGTAATAAACCCCCCGACCCAGATTTGTAAATTCACCCCACTTACTAACGGCATTAGTCTCCTAGGAATACACAAACGTTAACTACACTCACTGTCTTCGTGCACTTACTAACCACTAACTCACCATCTACCTCATGTTAATGTTGTAACGGGGACAATAACGGATTTATTTTGTCCATTACGATGTTAACACATGATTCTATATTCTCACAGAATCAGAAAGCAAGAAGAGAAATGGCAGAAGCGACAGGTTCGGGCTCACAAGCAGGGATACTTACTGCGGGAATTGATGTGGATAGCCTACCTGTGGACGTGCCTCCGACTGAACGACCAGTGGAGATGCAACACCTTCAGCAACTCCCGGTGCCGGATCCACCTACAGGCATCACGGAAAGAGTTCATGCGAATTCTCATTGGTTCAATGGCATGCCCGGTCCATTAGGTGAGGCCAAGTATATCTGGGAGTCTAAATGCGAGTATGACAGATCATGGGTGCGATTCCAATTTTTCTCCAAAGAGTTCGAGACTTTACAGAACACAGAAGATCTACAGATCATATGGCAACGAGCAGGATTGGCGGAATATTTTGAAGCCCCACTACCTAAACCCGATCTCCTCCGATGTTACTATTTGGTCTCCACATTACAAGCTAATGAAGATAAGGACCAACCCGGATCATTTGTTCTCCCTTCATTGCTGGGCAACAACGAATTGAAGAGGTTTGAGCTTACTGTGGAGTTGGTAAGTGATGCTTTAAATATGCATGGCACGCATGTACCCTCAGAAAAGGATGCTCTCGTTCCCACCAACATGAAGGACAGGAAAGTAGTGAAGCTGAAAGACATGGCAGCACTCACCCCAAATGTGTCCATCCCTCTCCGAATGTGCATGCAACACTTCGCCTTCCCCGGTCAAGACCGATTCACGCAACCACACAAGAAGATCTGGTTTGCTCTCTACTTGGCGGCAGCAGGTGCGTTACCTATTAAGCTACCAGTGTGGATTATAGATCAGTTGTATGAAGCAAACAAACGGGCATCTAGGAAATTAGTGGTGAACGGATGCTGCGCACTCACACGCATCATTTATCGATGCTTGGCATATGATGTCCCCATTGAGCGTGCCTTAACTTGTGCACAATTACAAATGTTTAAAAGGCTCAAGACATCCACACATCAGTCCAAGCGCATGAGGGGCGCGATCCCTTGTGTCCAAACAAGGGAAGTCCTGACTACTCCTGAGGCATCACCATTAAGAGAGGGCACTGTACCCCCCTTTACCATTAGGATACCCAGGTCGGAATCTGACACTACGGCGCAACCTACCCCATCGGCTCCTCCTGTTACACCTGAATTCGAATTTGCTGCCACTGGAGAGGCTGAAGGACTGGACCCCCAGGATTTCGAAGCATTCCTACAAAGCACACAATTCTCTGATGTGGAGTTTTATTCAGAGGCAGAGGAGCAGGGCACATCCTCACGAAGAAGACGAAGGTCTACAGACGGTAGACATGTCCATTGGAGTGACGCTCAGCAAAGTCAACAACACGGACACCCGGAAGAAGAAGAAGCGTATGAAGAAGAGACCACTGAAGCCCCAGCATATACAGCAGAACTCCGAAGGCTGTATCAGATTATGGAAAGAGTACGATCGCAGCAATTACTCACTGAACAGAGCAGCAGAGTACTTATGACTCAGTTGTTGGAAGAAGCGGGAGTTGACTCAGAGTACAGGGAAGGTCTCTTATTAATGGCAGAAACATATGGAGTTGTAGAAGCTGTGCGCACTGCCATTCAGAGGCCTTCAGTTCAATATGACCCACGAAGGTTCCAGACACGACCTCGCCCAGGTAAAAATATACAAATTCCCGTTACAGTTGCAGAAGAGCCGACTACTACACCTGAAACTATGAGAACAACCTCCCAGACAGCTAGCCAACAGCACCCAGCCACCCATGAGGAGTCCACCGAACCACTACCACCTACTCCCCCGCCATCACCTCCTAGAGGAGAAACAGTAGAAACCACATCGACTAATCAACCCACCGACCCCACCTTCATCTTCCGTACTCCGATCTCCAGTGCCACCCTATTCTCTACCACTGATAATCCTATCTTCGAAGGCAACCCCAACACTACACAATCCGCCGAACCCCTCCTAGACCCTGCCCTAGGGCAACCATCCCCAACGCCCTCAGCCACAGGTCATCCTGACCCTAGATCCACATTCATGGGCTTCCCTGCTACCACGCAACCCTTTCAGCCCTCCTCAACTTTACGACCCCAACCCCCGATATCCCTCTCTCCATTTCTACAATCCCTCCAAGACATCTTTGCTAGGGCTTTTCAACCAGGCCCTCAACCATTCCCTGTCTTTTCAGCTCCTCACCCCACTTCACATATATTCACCACTTCCACACACACACCACCTACCATACCAGTGTATATGGCAGGTCCCACACTAACACCCACTCCTGAAGGAATGGACATTTCACCACCCACGGCACCTCCACCCACGGGTTCACCTCCTCCCATTCCCCCTCCACCAATTACACCCACACACACAACTTTCGTAGACACATCATTCACTGTCTCCCTTCCCCAATTCCCTTCCCATGCATCTTCCACGGTAAACACCCCCCACTCATCTATAGGTAATGCATTGGACACCATGTTGGCTTGTATATCAAATTTAAGAACAGATTACATTCAGCTTCAGCAACAAAACGCACGCCTGCAAGAGCACTCAGCGACACTACAGCTCCGCCTTGCGGTACTAGAGGAGGAGAACACTCGCCTCCACACACAGTTCCACACCCTACAAGAAGCCCACAATATATTGGAAGTACAGCTACAGAACGTAGATCAGGAAGCAGTGCAGGTGGTAGAAGGTCACCTACGGACACAACTGGAACGCAACTCAAAACTTCAGCGCAATATGGCGCTACTTAAACGCCATCTTGCGGCTGCGCAGGAAGAGAATAGACGCCTGCAATTACAAAATCAAGAGAACCTGGAAGCAGCTATTGAGAGCACACCGGGGGCACCCATCAGCCCATCCAAGTTTCAAGCAGTAACCCCCGATAATATCAAGATTATATTGGAAGATTATGCCATGCTACTCGAAGCACATGATAAGCTATCGGAGGAGCTAGGACAACTGAAGCAGGAACACCAACAAGGCCCAACAGCTGCCCCTCCAACCACCCCCTCTGCAGCTTCGCTTCCCTCCGACGCAGAAGCCATAAAAGATCTCCAGCAACAGGTAACTGAATTGCAGACACGCCTACTACAATATGAGAGGCCATCTTCCCCTCCGGAGGCTCCCACGGACGAAGAAGTTGTGCAAATTCCTGTGGAACAAACGTTTGATGAAGAATATGATCCGCAACCATTCCCAGGAGGCCAACAAACAGAAGAAGCGCAGGACACGTTCGAGGCACCACGGCCGCCATGGTTACGACAAGTGGAGGAAATAGGGACTTCGCATGAAGAGCGCACTGTAGTGCAAAATCAGGCTATGAGGGTCATAGAGGAGACTGTTTTACAATCAGATTACTTCAAGAACTTGTCATCGAGACGCCTGATCCTCTCATCGGAACTCCAGTACAGGCCATATTACATTCTCCTGGCTGATTATAATGCTGAAATACAAAGAGTCACGGGCCAGATTCCTACTTTTGCGACCCAATTTCAACCCGAAGACCTTCCTCCAGAGGTGCGAAAAGGCAAGATTCGTCAACCAACATGGCGGCAGAAACTTTTAGAGACTTATCCAGAAATGCTACGCACATGGAACAGCGCGCCGCTGCACCTCCTGTACAACCCATGCTACGGTCCAGTCCCCCGCCGCAGGTCGTGGAAGGCATTTAATATCAAGGTACAGAACAATGCGCAATGCAAGGAATGGTTGAACTACCCGTACATCACGCCACCACAAGGACCACCATCGGTAGCATATATGATGGGGACCATTCGCCACTGGATGCCGCGCTTGAAGCCCATGCAAGATGTAGCAGCGCAAATGATGCTTAAAATCTTAGATATGATGCAAGTGGTGCTGAAGACCTTTAGAAATGCAGCCGCACCACAGGTACGCCTTCCGGGATTTAGCAATGGAAATTACGACTTGGTGTATGACATGAGCACCACCCCCAGTATCCGTGTGGCTTACGCTTGGCATGCACGCATCAAATACCTCCCCGCCTGCTACAAACAGACCTTCGAAGAAATGTTCAGATTAGGGTTCTGGGAGTACCACTCGGAGATTTTCGCGCCAAAGCCGACACATCTGCTTCAACTGTTTGCTTGTGAACAAGCAATGTATTCAGAGTACTACACCACCCCGCAACCAGAGACCCCCGGTGCAATAAATTGGGAGGCATTGGAAGCCGATCTAGCAAGAGGCTTAAGGATAGGAGAACATGAACTGGCCACCAATGTCATCCAATACTACATCGACCACCCGAGGGAACAAAGGTCTGTCAGGGGCGACAGACGCTAGGAAGGGGGGAGTGTTGGCATACAAAGCAATAAAGGAGTCATGCACAATACGGCAACAAGGCCAGATCATTTTTTCCCATAGATTATGTACAACCCAAGTGATTTTAATCACTACACAAACATTGTAAATCCCGTTTTTGGTAGATTAGACTCCATTTTGTGCAAGCCGAGGAGTCCTCGAGCTTGAGGAGTATTAGAAGTACCATCGTACCAAATTTCATAATTTTTAGACTTTGTTTGAGCCCTCAAATAAGCCCTGGAACCTAATTTTTAACTAGGCCGGACACTAGGTCTGGACAGGGCCAAAAGCTAGTCAAAAACTATAAAAAGAGCTAGAGAGCTCATTTTTGAGGTTAGATTGTAATTGAAACGAACTTGTAAGAGCATTTTGAAAGTAATCTAAAAAGCTCCATTGATTCTCACTCTTTGTCTTGCCTTGTGTGCGCGTGTGTGTGTACGTGTGTGCATGCTTGTGTGCTTCTCACTCACGCACTTGTGCCGCCACTTGCTCGAGGTCTTCATACCATCCTCACGTCTTCCCGGATTGACATTAAAGGAGGTGCTACTCATCATTGAGCTACACCGTTACAACATTAACATGAGGTTATGGGGTCAATGAGTGCTCGGTGATTGTGTGTGTAGTTAGTGAATGAATAATCCTAAGAGCTCAATGGAAGGATGTAGTGTGAGAATGATGTAGTTAGTAGGTGGAGATGAATTTACAAATGGGGGTCGGGGGATTTATTACAAGCTTTAGGCTGCCAAACATAGTGGATGGCTTTTGGTTTTGATTTTGTGGAGACTCTGGAGGGCTTTATAAGAGAGTCTGCTTGGAAATGAGGCTTTTTAGGGACCCATTTACAAGTGATTCTGCTCGTGATCATATGCGAATATGTGTTCGTGTGTGTTGAATAAGAGTGGGTATCAGATGTTCGAGTGAGTGAACCATGTTGTACATGGTGTGATTTGTGTGTAGCTATTTGAGCCCGCAAGCAAGCCTTAGGCACCCAAATTTGTCTTGAATGTGGGTCAGCCTTCATCGACTTCTTGGGTACCCAGATAGACTTCACTTCCGCAGAAGAATTTTTGAGAGACTTCTTATGAGTGTCGTGTTCTTGATCACTAATAAGAAGTTTTGCCTGTGTTTGTGGCTTGATCGCAACAGGATGCTCGCCTTTCCATACCCACACTTGTTTCAATAGCTAAGACACCTTGCTTCGTACTTTCTTTTGGCTTCCAGCATAGGTCATATGCTTCTTCTACTTTTGATCCACCTTTGGTTGCCGCATCTCGATGGCCTTTGGAAAAGAAGGGAGTTCTATCGTATCCTTGACTTCTCTGTTGAGACAATTATCCTTCTGCATCACATAGTTTTGGACAAGAATAGCATCGTCATCTTCATGTGTACTCCTAGAAGGACCAGGAGTTTGTGCCTTTCCTAGTTCCTTGAGTGCCTCATTTTCTAACTCAAGTGTAATGCGGTTCTGATTTACCCAGACCTAAAGAAGTCCACTTCTTAGGTTTAGGTTGACTGCATGATCATAAATCCAGTCTTGACCCAAGACAAGAGGCTTAGTGAGATCCTCATCTTGACACACTAGTGCTTTAACTGTCATTAAAACATCTTGAATGTAGAGGGGAAGTTCCACCTCGCCCATGCAAGGGGTTTCCACAC
Organism: Ceratopteris richardii; assembly: GCA_020310875.1. NCBI lineage: Eukaryota > Viridiplantae > Streptophyta > Polypodiopsida > Polypodiales > Pteridaceae > Ceratopteris > Ceratopteris richardii. The sequence continues at coordinate 6,148,236 of CM035408.1, read as the reverse complement.
CTCCCAACCCTATGAGATATGCTTCCACAGGATTGACATTTAAGTTCAAATCTCGATAGTAAGAAAGTTTAATAGCACTTGTGGTTGCACCTGAGTCAATCAAGGCCCTTACAGTCCTTGCACTCTTTCCTTGTCCTATCTCTAAGGTTACAAAAGGGCATCGGTCAATTATTCTATGAGAGCTAATACCTGAAACTTCACACATAGCCATGTGATATCCTTGAGCTGCATAGGCATCTGTCCTAGGCTGATCTCTAGCATGTCTTCTCAACTTCATTCTTCATATGCGTTCCAATGCTTCTGCCTGTGCCTCTTCTCGATTTTGCTTTTCCTCTTCTTTACGTTTCTTTGCAATATTGAGTCGATTTAACATCTCCTCCATGAGGGGTTCCTGGTATAATTTGACTCTGCATCCGCTAATGTAACTAGGAAAAACCTCACCTTCCAGTGTAGCTAATTGAAATGCTCCACTTGTGGAGATCCTAATGATAATCATGGATCCATAGCCTCTCTTCTCTAATTTCCGTGCATGTTGCTTCAAGGTGTAGACTAGGACTAGGTCTCCTGCCTTCAGACCCTTATCTTTCACATGTGCATCAAAATATGCTTTTTGTCTTTTCTTAGCCGCGTATATTCCTGCTGCAACTCCCAGTCTTATTTCTCCTAATCGCTCAAGGTCAAAGATTCTAGATGAGAGCTCATGTCCTGCCCACTCGTGCTCCTGCGCTACTCTCAATGTTGGTATCAAGAAGTCCAATGGTAGCACTGCATTTGGCCAAATACCATTTGAAAGGGAGTGGCTTGGAGTACCGTTTTATAGGCAACTATGTATGCCCAAACAGCATGGTGTAGCTGTTTGTCCGAATCAGAGCGTTTATTATTCACTAATTTGGTGAGAACATTGCAAAGAATCTTATTGGTGCTTTCGGCTTGCCCATTAGCTTGTGGGTGATAGGGGGCAGACTTCTTGTGTATCATCAAGAATTCTTGGAGAAGATTTTCAATAACTTCATTCAAGAAGTGAGTGCCCCTATCACTAACTAGCTCTATAGGTAGCCCGTATCTTGTGAACACATTCTCAAATAAGAACTTAGCTGTCGTTTGAGCATCGTTCTTCGTGGTGGCTTTTAACTCTGCCCACTTGGTTACATAGTCTGTGACCACAATGATATATTCAGCATGTGAACCCTTAGTTGGGGGATTAATAGGACCAACAAAGTCTATTCCCCACTTGGAGAATGCACGTCCACCCATCGTAGGTTTCAAAGGCATCTCATCTTTATGTATAGGATACTGAGTTCGCTGATAGACATCACACCTCTTCACATAGGTATGTGCATCCATGTGAAGGGTCGGCCACCAAAGACTTGCAAATAGTATAGCCTTGATCACCCGATCTGGTCCAAAATGTCCTCTTGCTACACCCTGGTGAGCTGTTTCCAATATCTTGAGGTATTCGCTCTCATGGACACATAACCTGACGTAACCATCTTTACAACACTTGTACAGATTGTCACCAATGAGTGATTAATCTAGGGATTCTTGTTCTAAACTTCTTTTCCTGGCCAAAGTCATGTCTTGTGGGAATGTTTTCGTCCTCAGGAAGGCTACTAGTGGTTCACTCCAATCTAGCACTATGGACACTTGATAAAGAGTGGCATGTTCCACAGGTGGTTTAGTGCAGCAGATCGCGCATTCCTTGCACAACTTATGGACATCAGCCTCCATAGTCGACCAATGCACTCCGAATCTCCTTAGTGTCTGTAAAGTCCTTTGCCTTGAATGGTGTTGTTCTAATGCACCTACATGTGCTAATCGCAACCATTTTGTGTACTCATCCTCTTCCACACAACAGGCTAATATCCCTTGATCTGTATGCTTGTACATACTCCCTGCCATGATATGGTACTTCTGGGCTTTCACTATCTCCCTATCATGTGTGTTTATTACTGGATGGTTAGGCGCGTATGTCAATACTGGCACTAATGGTTTAGCCCACTGAGGTACCACTTCCAAATTAAACAAGTAAGCATCAGGAAGATCATTTGATACTCCTTCTGTGGCCTCTCCAGATGTGAGCCTAGAGAGATGGTCTACTCTCAAATGATTTTTGCCTTTCCTCACCACAACCTCAAAGTCATATTCCATTAGCAAGAGGAACCATCTTACTAATCTGCCTGTATTGCATGGCTTGTTTACCAAGTACAACAATGCCTGATGATCATTAAAAAAATTAAACTTATTTGCAAGCAAATAGTGCCTAAACTTTTTAACTGCATACACCATGCCTAATCCTTCTCGTTCAGTGGTGGTATAATTTCGTTAAGCTACATTCAATTGTCTACTAGCATAGGCAATTGGAAGATCCATATTACCTTCACCCGTAGGTTGTGCAAACACTCATCCAATAGCATAATTGGATGCATCCACATGCACATGAAAGGGCTTATTCCAATCTGGTGTGTTCAAGATTGGTGTTGAACATAATCGCCATTTAAGCTCATTGAAGGAATTCTCACATTCCTCAGTCCACTCAAAATTGGTCAAAAGTCCATACAAAAGCTTTGCAATGATGGCATACATGTGTATAAAGCGTCGGTAATAGCCACAATGCCCCATGAAAGCTTGCACTTCCTTGACATTCTTTGGCCTGTGTAGTTCTGCGATCGCTCTCACTTTCTCTTCGTAAGTGGATATGCCATTCTTTGACACATAGTGTCCTAGAATCTTGCCTTGCCTGACCATGAAAACACACTTTTATGGGTTCAGGCAGACTTGATATTCTCTACATTTGTCAAAGATTTGCCTGAGTTCAGGTATATGGGTTTGTCTAATGTTGGAATGGGCACAAAGATCATCAACGTAGACTTCTAAATTCTTCCTCAGGAATTCTTTGAACACATGGCACATCACTCTTTGAAAGGTTGCAGGAGCATTGGTAAGCCCAAATGGCCGTCTTATGCTGATCTTCTAGAGCGATGGCTACCTGATTGTAACCCGAGAATCCATCAAGGAAGCTGTACACTTCCTTGCCTGCTACTCTTTCTAATAGATGCTCACTGATAGGAAGCGGATAGTTATCTCGAATGGTGGCTGCATTAACATTCTTCAAGTTGATGCACACATGTAACTTTCCATTCTTTTTAGGCACCACTAGAATGGGAGATACCCACTCAGTGTACTCAATTTCATAGATGAATCCAGCTTCCACTAAGCGATGTATCTCTTCTTTGATCTTGGCAGCATAATTATCATTATATGTGTATGGCTTCTGCTTAGAGGGTTTGGCATCTGAGGTCATGGGAATAGTGTGTGAGCATATGTGAGGGTCTACTCCTTTCAAATCCTTATAGCTCCAAGTGAATACATCTCTGTATTCTCTTAGCAAGGCTATTAACTCATGCTCTTCTTCTTCCGTCAGGTCATGGCCTATGTATGCGTCTCTTTCTTCTCCTTCCTCTATTGCTACAACTACTTTCTTGGTGGTTTCTTTGTTATCATAGGCCTCTCCTAATTGTGCCTCACGTTTAGGCATTCTTATCATGACTCTTCTATCATCTATTTCATACTTTTTAAAGTTTTCAGGGACCTCAAACAAAGATTCTTCTTCTTCTTGTGTGACTTCTTTCTTCTTCCTCTTCCTGCCTTCACTCTTAGTGGCCACTTGGGTGGCTAGCCTCACGTCATTGGTAAGCTCTTCGTGTCTCTGAGGGTAAACTTCTACTTCATAGAAGTATTCTTCATCTGATGCAAAGGGTTGGTCCATAATGATCGACTCTAGATTAGAGTCACTTGCATCCTCAAACGCATCAGTGCTAGGCTCACATTCCTCAAGAACTAAATCACCCATGATTGGCTCTATTGAGAAAATTGAAATGTCATAGCCATCCTCGTCACAGTGGGGCGTCCATTGTTCTTCATTGATGGCTACATCCATTGTTGCTAAAATTTATGCCCTATCATGAGATTCAAACTCTTCTTCAGAAAATACTACAAGTGCATAGGCTGGGTCTTGAATTGATCTATGTGTTTCCTTCGCACCTACCTCTCTGGCTTTTTCTCTCTTCTCCTCTTCTACCGCCACTTTGCACATCCATAAATGGGTGTCTTCATGCATCCATGAGGATCTTGATCCTATGGAATGCACTGACTCGGTATCATCTTTAGCTCTATGGATAGGATTCCGGATAGGGGGTACATCTTTGTGAGAGTAATCTTTGAGATTAACTTTGGTCGTGACGCCTAAGTGTTGCAAATACAAGGAATTGGTTCCCCAATCTTGTACCACTTCCAGCTGCTGCATAAATGGTCTTCCCAAAATCATCTCATACGCTTGATTTTTGCTAAAGTCACATATAGAAAAAGTGCTCAAACTCTACACCACATGTAGTGAGAGTGATTCCTTCTAGCAATCCTAAGGGTCTTTCTATGTGACCATCGGTCATCTGTAATTTCATTCTCATTGGCCTGAGTGCTGGCTTGCCCCATCGCTTCCATAGGGAAGTGGTAGCAATTGCAATTCCTGCACCTGAATCCAAAATTGCCTTCGTTGTGTATCCTTGATGAGTGATGGGAAGATAGGTGTTTCCTTCTTCTCCTTCACTCATGTCTCCTATCTTGTCCAAGGGTATCTCAGGCACTGTTCAATGAGATCCTACCTGGGAACGAGGTTTTGCTACTTCGGGCACTTGGTTGGCAACATGTTTCCATAATTCTGGCCTAACCTTGAGTAGCTCTTCTAAAGTGAGGTTGCACTACACTTTAGTGTTTTTCACTACCTCTGTATTCCTAGGTATGACTGAGTCTTCCTTCCTTACCATGACCGTGGGTGTTCTCATTGTTGGAGTTTATTGATCTCCAAAGTACAGCTAGAAGTAGGTGAAACCCAACATAACCTAGTTGACTTTTTTCACAAACTTGTATGCACAAACCAATTTTCTTGCAGAGCAAATTTCTCTTTACTCACTTGGAATTTTCCAAAACTATTTCACACACATAAACTAGACCCTAAGAGCTTTCCAACAAGATATAGAACACTTCAAATGGATAAATACACAATGAGCTATGACCTCTGCAATATGCAGCTTTAATGGAGACCTTGAAACAGAGATGAACCTGAGGACACACATCACTTGCAGAGACTACTGCTCTTAACTCACAACTCCAATGACTTTGAAACTTTCCAGAATACAAGTAGACTTAAAGAGCTTTCTAACAAGCCAAAGAACACATGATTTGGATACATACACAAGGAGATATGACCTCTGCAAGTTTGAGGTTTAAAAAAATAGAGAACACACACTACTTGCAGAGAGTATTGCTCTCAGCTCACAAATCCAATGATTATGAAAATTTAGAGGAAGAAAGTATACAGTAAGAGCTTTCCAATGAGCTATCAAACATGTAATTTGGATATATAATGAGGGAGATACAAGCTCTGCAATCTCTGCATACAAAACTACAGCAGTGTAGAGATACACATATGACTCTCTTGGACATCCACAAGATCACGACTTTTCTCCTCTTTTTATAGCATGGGAAACTAATCTAAAATCTTCCTAATACATCTAAATTCGTGGTAGACACTTGGATGGAGGTATTACATGACTCAAGTGCTCAAATAAGCAAAGTATTGATGGACTTTGAAAACTAGTCACATCGACCTTCCACTAGGACACCACTGAAGCTCCCTTGTGACTCACTAATTTGACTCACCATGTTCTAGAACTCACGTGGTATTTTTGCTACATTTTATGAATAATATGATCCTTCTTGAAGTATTTGAAGACTTCCCAAAGGTATTTACATAATTTGAAACTTGTACCCTACATAAAACAAATGTTCGCAACATTCTCCCCCTCAAGTTTCAAAGGGTATTTCCTTCATGCCAAGAATATAGTTGAATCTTTGAAGCTTTGGTCCATCCAAGGATTTGGTGAAGATATCTGCAACTTGATCCTTTGTTCCAACAAAAGAAACCTGCACTTCATTGTTCATGGCCTTCTCTCGAACATAATGATAGTGAACCTCTATATGCTTTGTTCTAGCATGAAAAATAGGATTTGAGGTCATATGAATGCTGCTCAAGTTATCCCCATATATCAGTGGTACATCAACCTGCACATTCAAGTCATGAAACAACTTTTTAAATCACATAACCTCAGTAATAGCCAATGCTAAACCTCTATACTCAGCCTCTGTAGAAGATAAAGCAACTGTAGGCTGTTTCTTTGAACTCCATGTTAATGTCTTGTTTCCTGCAATTACCACATATCCACTTGTGGATCTTCTATCATCTTTGCTTCCAGCCCAATCTGCATCACTAAAGACTTTAAGAGTTAGATCAGCATCATGACTATAAAATAATCCTTCGTTCATGGTACCTTTCAAATACCTAAGCACTCTTTTCGCTGCATGCATATGAGGTACTCTAGGTTCATGCATAAACTGTGACAATACTCCCACTGCATAACATATATCAGGTCTAGTTTTTGTTGCATAAATCAAAGATCCTACCATGGATCTATATGCATTCATATCATGCAACTCATCACCTTCCTTTGCGCTTAGCTTTACATTACATTCCATTGGAGTAGAAACAAATTTACATTCCTGTATACCAAACCTTTTCAGCATATCACATATATACTTTCTTTGTATCAAACACATACCTTCATCGCTATACACAATTTCAATCCCAAGAAAGTATCTGAGCAAACCAAGATCTGAAATTTTAAATTCCTTTCCCAAATTACCTTTTATCTCATCAATTGCTTTTGCATCATTCCCTGTAATCAACAAGTCATCCACATAAATGCATACATAGCATGCCATCTACATGTTTTACATAAAGTGAAGGATCAGCATGACTCGCTGTGTATCCTTGCAGCATAAGATACTTTACCAACCTTGCATTCCATGCCCTTGGTGCCTGCTTAAGACCATACAATGCCTTCTTTAACCTGCATACATGATTAGGACATTTTGCATCCACATAACCATCTGGTTGTGACATATACACTTCTTCATTTAACTCACCATTAAGAAAGGCATTCTTTATATCGAGTTGATATATATTCCACCTTTTACTTGCAGCTAAAGCCAACAAAGTTCTCACCGTTGCCATATTTGCTACTGGACTAAATGTTTCCTCATAGTCCACACCTTGAGTTTGATTATATCCTTTTGCTACAAGTCTAGCCTTATATCTAGACACACTACCATCACTATTTCTATTAATCTTAAAAACCCACTTGCAACCAATTACCTTTTGCTTTGGTGTACTTGGAACTAAATTCCAAGTCTTGTTATCCTGTAGTGCTTCCATTTCTTCTCTGATTGCTTTCTCCCACTTTTCATCTCCTTTGGCCTCATCATAACATGTGGGTTCATTTTCCTGCTCAACTTTTGTCATAAAAGCATAATGAGTATTCATGAAAGATTCATAAGTATACCTTTGAGGTTGCTTACTTACTGTAGAGCCCTAACCGGTTGAAACTAAAGGTACAAAGTATTTTTCCTCTTAAGGTTCAAAGGTTGAATCTAAATCTTAAGGTGCAAAAGTAAAAGAATTAAAAGGAAAAGTGAAGGAGGAAGGCCGCGTACGAAAAGGTGGAAATAGGCCGCCCAATCAAAATTTTATTTTAAAAGTCACTCTTGTTCTAAAGACACTACAAGACAAAGTAGCGAATCGTTGAGGACCAGTTCAAAAAGACAATCTTGGGACATTGAAAGGACACCAAGATTGTATTGCAGTTAGAGTGCGTGAACCGGCGGACTCTCAAACAAAAGGAAGGACAAAGGCTATTCTTAGAGATTGAGAATTGGGAGCAAGAGAGAGCTTCAGAGGAGCAAGAAAGGAAGCAAGAAGAGCCTCCAGTGTGCGACGACATTCAAGAGTGCAAGAGGTGCCAAGAGGAAAGTGTGCAGAGAAGAGAGAAGGCGGGCTGGATTCCAAGAGTTCCAAGGACTATCGCTGTGATACCAATTCCTTAGCTTGGCGGAAGCTTAGTGCAAGGTGTGCACAAGGGAAGCGGGAAGCAAGTGAAGGATTGGTGCACGAGAGGCCGCCGCTAGAGGACTTGAGATAATTGGTCTTCAGTAATTGATACTCTCTGAAGTGGTATTTAGTCATTGATTGGACTGTGTGCAGTCATTGTAATTGATGCAGGATAATTAATGTTCAAGGTTTCCAAGAGTATTCCTTTGCAGAAGTTCTCACTATTATTCCATTTTCATCATCTCTTTTTTCTCCTACAAACCCTCAAACTCCTTCTTGTCCCCGAATCCCCAACAAATTTGGCACGCCCGGTGGGACTTCCAAGGAGCTTTGAGCATAGGAGACTATATATTGCCATTGGAGGACAACATTCCAGTGTCGACAACATTGCTCCAGTGGGCCAAAAGGTACATCCTTTTATCAAGTGTCTCATTTTTAGTGGACTATGAATAGCTCATGACCGCGACCCGGTCACAAACCTTGAGAATCAAGTGCAAGCAGACAAGAAGAAAGACGAACCGAAGATCATCAAGTCCACTTTCATCGACTTCATCGGTAGGAAGCATGGCAGGGCAGGTGGACCTAGAAATCTTGCTCTCCAGGTTAAACATAAAATTCCCCTCCTTCAGAGGTTTAGCCCATGAGGACCCAGATGAGCACATTCGACGATTTCTTTCATTATGTAAGACTAGGGGACTAATGGGTAGGGAAGATGCTTTCTTGATACTCTTCCCCGCCACATTGGAAGGTCTGGCAGACAAGTGGTTCAGTCAATTTGCCGAAAATCACTTTACCTCTTGGGATATGATGAAAGAGGCCTTTAAGAATCAATTTCAGCATGGCAACACGACTGAAATCATTATAGAAGAATTGGAAAACTTGAAGTTGGGTCCAGGAGAGAAGTTCCCTGAATTCGTGACCAGGGCAAAAGCATTAATGGCCAAATTACCGGATCCACCACACGACTTCTTTGTCAAGAAGTGGTTAGCCAAACCTTTACCTGTGGTCACCCAATGCAAAATAAAAGAGTTGGTGCTACCTACGGCCTCTGTTGAGGAATTCATCAACACGGCCACCCGCTTGGAACAAATAAGGCACCAGTATGGTACAACGTCTTCCCAACTATCATATGGTACAGAACTGGAGGACCCAGTGAGCCAGTTAAGAAGGGAATTGGAAGGCTTGAAGAGGAATAAGCCCTATACAGAGGAGGAGACTACTGTAGCTCAGCTGAGAAGAGAGATCGAAGCCCTCAAGCTCCAAAAGGAAGAGGAAGCCCAAGCAGAGGAACTAGCTCAGCTGAGGCAGGAGTTGCAAGAACTAAAAGGAGGCGGCATTAAGAACGGACTATGGTGCTCCATGTGCAGTAAGCAAGGACATATAGTAAGTGAATGTCCTTTGCTAAATGTGACTTGTCAATTATGCAGGAAGATTGGGCATGAGGCCCATGAATGCCAATCAAGGGGGGTACCGACAACGACATACTGGACACAAGGCGGGCTTCTGCCACCAGCAAATGTAATGGCAGCAGCAACAAACCAAGGTAATAACTATAATCCTAGACCAAGAACTAACCTTGCAAATGGGCCTAGAAGGCCAATTATTTGCTTCAGATGTGGAGAATGTGGGCACTACCAATCTAGATGCACCCTGCCGGAAAATGCACCCCCTTGCAGAAATTGTCCAGAGGCCAGAGATCATTATACAAACTGTTGTCCTAAGAATCAAGCATCTACTTCCGGACCCCATCTCCAAATTATCTCTGTATTCAAGGAGGAGATATTGCCTCAGGTAATTGAACCCTCACCATCCACTAGAGTGGTACAATTAGAAGAACTCGAATCTTTTGCAGTACAGACAAGAAGCAAGGGAACAACAAAAGTGGTAGAAAATCAAGAATTGACAATTAAGGAGTTGAACAAAGACAGAGTTGCAATGGAAGACAAAGATACTACAGGTGCATACACAAACCACAAGGAATGTCTCACAGGCACCGGAGATGCCATTGGGCATGCCTTCAAGAGGGCTCAAGAAGAGTTTAGCAAAGCAAATAAAGCTCACTTCCTTAAAGAATCAGAGGCTTCAAAGCTACTCAAGTCTATTAAGAAGGAGGTTAGTATTCTTGATTTAATAAAGATGGATGGGAAATTCAGGTCAGAATTATTGCAGATAATTGATGAAGCTTCTACGACAAGCTTAGTGGCTAAGACTGCTATCTTACATCAAGGGATAATTAGGGGGGAAGCACCCCGTACAGATTATAAAAGCCCTCGGCTTACAATATCAATCAAGGGCCATGAATTTCAAGGTGTTATTGTAGATGGTGGTTCTGGCATTAATTTGATGCCTGAACATACCATGAAAAGGATTGGACTCCACCCTTCAAGACCTGCAAATTTCACAGTCACTTTGGCAGATCAGAGCAAAGTAAGGCCCTTAGGGGTAATCCCAAAAGTTCCACTTGAAGTACAAGGTAATCTATTTATCCTGGATTTTGTGGTTTTAAGATTGCCCCAGGTTGAAGGAGGATTTCCTCTCTTAATTGGAAGACCTTGGCTGAGGCATGCCAGTGTCATTCATGATTGGGGTAAGGACACCATGTGGGTACAAAAGAAAGGGCAGGAGCTGACACAAATTCATTTAGAAGAAGGCCCAGACAATCAAGGAAACACTAGTATGATGCAAACAGTGAGCATTTGCATGGAAACAGAAGCGGAGGATCAACCCCAAATAGATTTTGAGGAAGAAGAGGATATTTTAAGTTGGCTTCATGCCGGCAACTCTTCTTCTTGTTTTGGAATTTTTCTTGATAATCCTGGTACATTTGGAGGCTATGATGAAGACAAAGGAAAGGTCCAGGTTGATGGATTGGGAGAGCCCATCACTGACCACAGAAGGGGCAGGAAGATACCCCTCAAATACAAATTGGAGGAGGATGTGTCAGCATCAGATAACGAAGTTTCCCAAGCTAAAAGCAAGGTAAAAAATTCTGAGGTTGAATGTTCTTTCCCAATTCAAGAAATCCCTGCAGGATGGATGCAGGACAAGGAGGAAAACATCGAAGTCCAAAATACACCTGCTTATGAAGCAATGCACGAAAAGTTAGTAGAAGAAGACAAGGAAGCAGATGCACAAGAAGATAATCTGGTAACAAGAAACCCGGTTCAAGAAGTACATTTATGCACCCAAAACAAGAATCAACCAGTTCTAGTGGCCACTTGGTTGTGGAGCCACCCAAAGCTCCTGGAAAAGGTAAAATCATTCTTAACCCAGTATGAAGATGTTTTTGCCTGGCATTATAAGGACTTAGAAGGAGTGCCTGCATCTTATGGAGAGCACAGAATTCCTCTGGTTGAGGGAGCCAGACCCATCAGAGGAAGGAGTTATAGACTCAATCCAAAGTATGCCGAAGCTGTCTATGTGGAAATCCAAAAGATGGAAGATGCAGGAATCATCATTCCTGTGGAACACTCAGAGTGGCTCTCGCCTATGGTTATAGTACCAAAGAAGAATACTAATAAAATCAGAATTTGTGTGGACTTTAGAGCTCTCAACAAGGTAACCATTCCAGACGGGTTCCCTATGCCTTTTGCAGAACAGGTCATTGAAGAACTGGCGGGACATGCACTATATAGTTTTATGGATGGCTTCAGTGGCTATAATCAAATATCAATAGACCCAGAGGATCGTGAAAAGACTGCTTTTATCACACCGTGGGGAACGTATGTGTATGTAAAAATGCCATTTGGGCTAAGAAATGCTCCAGCCACATTTAACAGAACGGTCAATCTCATTTTTGGGCCCTTATTGCTGGAATCACTTAGAATCTTCATGGATGATTTCTCTTCATTTTCAGGATCTCACAAAGAAACTCATCTAGATTGTTTGGACCAGCACCTGAGACAGCTGCAGAATATTTTCCAAAGATGCAGAGAAACCAAGTTAAAGCTCAATCCAAATAAATGTCACTTCCTTGTGACAGAAGGAACCCTCTTAGGACATGTGGTATCCGCTAAAGGTATGGCCCCAGATCCTGACAAAATTCTCTCTATATTAAAGTTACCTAAACCCAAAACTCCTAAAGAGATCCAGAGTTTTTTGGGGCATACCGGTTATCATAGAAGGTTTATAAAAATGTATGCAGAGATAGCTAGACCTCTGACTAGACTCACAGGTAAAGAAGTACCTTTCAAATCGGAAGAAGAGGAGGAAAAAGCATATCAGACATTAAGGTCACGGCTCGTGTGTGCTCCTATCTTGGTCACCCCGCAGTGGTCAAAAATCTTTCATATACATGTCGATGCCAGTGCATATGCAGTAGGAGCAGTTCTAACTCAACCCAGTGAAGAATTTAAAATGGACAGGCCAATTCAATATGCCAGTAGAATCTTGACCAAGGCTGAAAGAAATTACAGTACTACCGAAAGGGAAGCACTAGCAATGGTCTTTGCAGTTCAAAAATTCCGCCATTACTTATTGGGGGTAAAATTTATTATTATATCAGACCACCAACCTCTCAAGTACTTACTCAACAAACCACATGCTACTGGTAGAATATGGAGGTGGTTACTGTTATTCCAAGAGTTCGATTTCTCGGTAATCCATAAGCCAGGAAGAGAAAATGTGATGGCAGATCACTTATCCAGAATCAATAGGAAGGATCAAACCAGTGGTATCAATGATGATTTCCCTGATGCACACTTGTTTGCTATACAACCTAAAGGATGGTATGATGATATCAAGCAGTTCATTAATACTGGATTGTATCCAGAAAGTGCTAATGCTGTACTAAGAAAGAGGCTACTTATCAAAAGTAGACCATATACTTTCATTGAGGGCAAACTCTACAGACAGGGCAAGGATGACAGGATGAGGAAATGCTTAGAGGAAGATGAAGTGAGGGAAATACTGCAATTTGCACATGAAGGAACAGGTGGTGGGCACCTTCCAGGGCATATCATGAGCCAGAGAATATTAGATGCTGGTCTATGGTGGCCTACACTCTTTAGGGATGCAGATAATTGGAGAAAAACATGTGATGTGTGCCAGAGGTGTGGACCTAAACCCACCAAGCAAAGACATCACCCTTTGGTAGTTTCCACTTCTTGGCAGCCCTTTGAGAAGTGGGGATTAGACTTTGTTGGGCCTATATACCCTCCGGCACTTCCAAAAAGGGAAAAGTACTTACTGATAGCCACGGACTACGCAACAAAATGGGCTGAAGCTATTGCATCAACGGATTGCTCTGCACAAACAGTGGCTGACTTTTTGTATTGTAACATCATTTGTAGATTTGGATGCCCGCTGGAAATCTGTACCGATCAGGGTACTCATTTTGTTAACAAAATATTGCAGGAAATTTCCAACAGGTATCGCATTTTACACAGGACTTCTTGTGCATACTACCCACGAGCTAATGGACAAGCCGAGTCAACAAACAAAGTATTAATTTCAATGTTACGAAAAGAATGCATGTTGCAGCCGACCTCTTGGGGACGGGCCTATCTGGGTACATTATGGGCATACAGACTGGCCTATAAAGAGACTGGGTATTCCCCATTTCAATTAGTTTATGGCTTGGTTCCTATTGAACCAATTGAATTTATCAGAGGCTCTATAAGAACGGAAAGACTAGAGAAAAATGGGATGGAAGTTTCAGCAAGACTGACTGCTTTGCATAAACTGGAAGAATCAAGAATTTTAGCATCCAAACAGTTAGAGAAGCTGCAATTACACAGGAAGAAGACTCATGACAAAAATCTATGGCAAAACAATTTGAAGCCTGGAGATTTAGCCCTGCTACACAGACCACAAATTTCTAATCAAAACAAAGGGAAATGGATCCCTCACTGGGAAGGCCCTTTTCGCATTACGAAGATGCTGCAGTGGGGGGCCGTGCAATTGGAAACACTCGATGGCAACACCCTACCTTTAGTTAACATTTCCAGACTCAAGGCTTATTATCAAGTATCATAACCATTGCATTTTCCTTTATCTCGTTGGTTTTGGATTGTTTTAATAAGTAGTAATAATAAGTTAACAGTAGTAATAATCAAAAAAAAAAAAAAATTGGGCGCACGTTTTTTCTTTTTTATACGAAAATCAAACAAAAATTTTGGACGCAAGTTTTCTCTTCCATCAAAAATCAAGAAATTCCTCACTTCATAAATAATATTCATCACTTGAATGGCTCATAGTTCTGCTAAGTAACTTTCAATTTTGCCCTTTCCTTTGTTTGTCTCTCGGATGGATGAGATTAACATTGTCATCTCCTCTCTTTTTGATCACCTTTTTATGCTAGTCCGCTCCTTCTTGAGAGGTGCTCCCTCATTCGAACCAGCTATATAATATGGCCTCTTTTTTCATTCTTGCTTCACCATCCTCAGGAATTCCGTTCTTATTTTCAGTGCCAAGTTGTGCTAGGGAGGAAAGAAGGAGAGCATTTCACACCCCCTCACACTCAATCCCCCTCAACAATCTCCACAACCCACCCCCCGGCGGCAACATCCGATCCCCCCTCTCCCACTCCCTCCGTTCCACCTCCCCCCTCGACATCACCCTTCGACACCCCCCCTCCTCACACCCCTCTTCAACCCCTCTCTCCGACCCTCCACAACCCACCCCCCCCGGCGGCACCCACCAATCCCCCTCTCCCACCCTCTCCGTTCCACCTCCCCCCTTGTCATCACCCTTCAACACCACCCCCCTCTCAAACCCACCCCCCCCTACCGACCCCGCTCGGCGCAGCACCCCCAGCCACCCCCTCTCCAATCCTCAACACCCCCCCCTCTCAAACCCACGCCCCCCCCCTCACAACCCCGCTCGGCGCAGCACCCCCCAGCCCCCCCCCCTCTCCAATACTCTCAACACACCCCCCCTCTCAAACCCACACCCCCCCTCTCAAACCCACGCCCCCCCCTCACGACCCCGCTCGGCGCAGCACCCCCGAGCCCCCCCCCTCTCCAATACTCTCAACACACCCCCCTCTCAAACCCACCCCCCCCCCCCCCGACCCCGCTCGGCGCAGCACCCACAGCCACCCCCTCTCCAATCCTCAACACCCCCCCCTCTCAAACCCACGCCCCCCCCCCCTCACGACCCCGCTCGGCGCAGCACCCCCAGCCACCCCCTCTCCAATCCTCAACACCCCCCCTCTCAAACCCACGCCCCCCCCCTCACGACCCCGCTCGGCGCAGCACCCCCCAGCCCCCCCCCCTCTCCAATTCTCTCAACACACCCCCCCTCTCAAACCCACGCCCCCCTCCTCTCCAATACTCTCAACACACCCCCCCTCTCAAACCCACGCCCCCCCCTCACGACCCCGCTCGGCGCACCAACCCCCAGCCCCCCCCCCTCTCCAATACTCTCAACACACCCCCCCTCTCAAACCCACGCCCCCCCCCCCTCACGACCCCGCTCGGCGCAGCAACCCCCAGCCCCCCCCCTCTCCAATTCTCTCAACACACCCCCCCTCTCAAACCCACGCCCCCCCCTCACGACCCCGCTCGGCGCAGCACCCCCCAGCCCCCCCCCTCTCCAATACTCTCAACACACCCCCCTCTCAAACCCACCCCCCCCCTCCCGACCCCGCTCGGCGCAGCACCCCCAGCCACCCCCTCTCCAATCCTCAACACCCCCCCTCTCAAACCCACGCCCCCCCCTCACGACCCCGCTCGGCGCAGCACCCCCCAGCCCCCCCCCCTCTCCAATACTCTCAACACACCCCCCTCTCAAACCCACCCCCCCCTCCCGACCCCGCTCGGCGCAGCACCCCCAGCCACCCCCTCTCCAATCCTCAACACCCCCCCCTCTCAAACCCACGCCCCCCCCCTCACGACCCCGCTCGGCGCAGCACCCCCAGCCACCCCCTCTCCAATCCTCAACGCCCCCCCCTCTCAAACCCACGCCCCCCCCCTCGCGACCCCGCTCGGCGCAGCACCCCCCAGCCCCCCCCCCTCTCCAATTCTCTCAACACACCCCCCCTCTCAAACCCACGCCCCCCTCCTCTCCAATACTCTCAACACACCCCCCCTCTCAAACCCACGCCCCCCCCCCTCACGACCCCGCTCGGCGCAGCAACCCCCAGCCCCCCCCTCTCCAATACTCTCAACACACCCCCCCTCTCAAACCCACGCCCCCCCCCTCACGACCCCGCTCGGCGCAGCAACCCCCAGCCCCCCCCCTCTCCAATTCTCTCAACACACCCCCCCTCTCAAACCCACGCCCCCCCCTCACGACCCCGCTCGGCGCAGCACCCCCCAGCCCCCCCCCCTCTCCAATACTCTCAACACACCCCCCTCTCAAACCCACCCCCCCCTCCCGACCCCGCTCGGCGCAGCACCCCCAGCCACCCCCTCTCCAATCCTCAACACCCCCCCTCTCAAACCCACGCCCCCCCCTCACGACCCCGCTCGGCGCAGCAACCCCCAGCCCCCCCCCCTCCAATTCTCTCAACACACCCCCCCTCTCAAACCCACGCCCCCCCCCTCACGACCCCGCTCGGCGCAGCACCCCCCAGCCCCCCCCCCCTCTCCAATACTCTCAACACACCCCCCTCTCAAACCCACCCCCCCCCTCCCGACCCCGCTCGGCGCAGCACCCCCAGCCACCCCCTCTCCAATCCTCAACACCCCCCCTCTCAAACCCACCCCCCCCTCCCGACCCCGCTCGGTGCAGCACCCCCAGCCACCCCCTCTCCAATCCTCAACACCCCCCCTCTCAAACCCACGCCCCCCCCCCCTCACGACCCCGCTCGGCGCAGCACCCCCAGCCACCCCCTCTCCAATCCTCAACACCCCCCCCTCTCAAACCCACGCCCCCCCCCTCACGACCCCGCTCGGCACAGCACCCCCAGCCACCCCCTCTCCAATCCTCAACACCCCCCCCTCTCAAACCCACGCCCCCCCCCCTCCCGACCCCGCTCGGCACAGCACCCCCAGCCCCCCCCCCTTTCCAATACTCAACACCCCCCCCTCTCAAACCCACGCCCCCCTGTTCCTCCCAACACCATCCAATCATCACACCCTCTACCCCCCTCCCTCCACTTCAACCTATCGATTCCTCTTCCCCTCTATAGGCTTTCTTCTGCTCCATTTCCTTTCCCCAGTTTCATCCATGGCGGACCCCGCTCCGGGTGATAGTTCTGCTCCTGCCTCAACAATTGCTTCTGCCCATCCCAATCCCCCTCCTCCTTCATCGGCAGACCCATCTGTTCAAGCGACTCAAACCGCACCGACCCAGGATCTTCCCCTTTATTCCATAGACTCAGATTCCAGCTACCTGTATTCCCCACCTCCCCTCCCGCACCCTCCTTCTCCTTCCCCATCTATATCTCATTCATCCCACCCATCTTCGCCAACCGGGGATTATATGCGCCTGTTTCTCCCACCTGACATAAACCTGCAAATCCGAATGTATCTCTCCATTCCTACCATTGCCCTTCGTCAAATGTTTTCTATTGAGGATCTTCAACAGGCGGGCTTGTGGGGCTTGGCTAATGTTTTCTTCAACCCCGCCAATTTTACCCAGGTTTATGAAGCCATCCGCCTCTTCCCTCATTTTCGGACCGGCACTCTCTTCATCCCAGACATTGCCGCAAGTATTGGGTCTTCCCTAATAGATTTTCGTGCTCCCCCTTTCCTATACTCTGGACTGTCCGCCTCCGCCACTATTGCCTTTTGTAACACACATTTTCAAAGTAATGCTAGGTTTTCGCTCCGCATGACCACCCTTCTCAATGCGTTCATCTTTTTCTTCTTACTCCGCAGCCAAACCTCTTCCCTTCCGTGGTCTGATATTCGTATCGCTGATCCGCTCTTTTGCTTTCTCCATAGCCGCCCCTACCCTTACGCACACCTCATTTATAGTTCTTTGATGTTGCGCTCCCGTCACCTACGCCAGGCTATCTCTAGAGGCTCTCATGCATTTTCCATCTATTCTGCACCCTTCTTATCTTGGCTATATCAGATTCCAGCACATTCTGCACACAATGCTGCTTATCTCCCTTCCCAACCTGGACCTTCCATTGCTCCATCTCCCTCCCCCCCTCTAATCTCTATTGACTCAGCTTCCGCCTCGACACCCACCTCCGCGCCACCTGATGTAACTTCCTGCCCTCCCCAATCTTCTTCACCCCTTCCTCCTGCATCTACCACCTCTCCATTCATAACTAACCCCCCTGATGTAACCTCCATCCCTCCCCATTCTTCTTCAACTATCCCTCCTGCCTCTACCACTTCTCCGTTCTTAACTCATCCCCCTGATGTGCCCTCCTTACCTCCCCAATCTTCTTCACCTATCCCGCCCACAGCCATCACCTCTCCATTCCTGACTTCCCCCCCTCGCGTCCACTCCTTCACTACCCAATCTTCTTCCCCTTTCCCTCCTGTATCTACAAATTCTCCATCCATGCCTACCCCTCCTATTATCCCTAGACCTCCCCTCTCTTCCGATTTCACCCCACTTATTCAAACCCAGCTCAACCCTCAAAACCCCACCTGTATGCCACCCATTCACCCGGATTTCACATCCCCCTCTATCAGTACACTTCCTGTCAGTCAACATCTCCCTTCCCCCAATCTTTCACTTCCCACTCCATCGGCCACTCCAAACCTTCAGACTCCTCCGCCGTATATTCCCCCTCCCCCTCCCCCTCCTGCTCCACCAGCCAATCCCGCTACGCCTTTTGACCTACCATCAACACCTTCATTTTTGCAATTACTCCAGGACGCGAGTGTAGTAGCTATCGGCAATGCTCAGGCTTCTCAGATTTCCTTGGATTCGGTTTCCGCAGCAGCTTCGGTTCATCAACAGTATATCTCAACAATAGAAAACATCAATCGCATGGCATCCTCTCAATGGCACTCCCTCAACGAATCAACCCGATTGCTCAAAGAAGAGCGAGACCATTATCGTGATATGGCCGACTCTGCGATGAAAGCCTTAGAAGATCTTCAGAATCGCTCCAACTTAGGGCTTTGTGCTAATGCTGCATGCCGACGTATCCGCAGGGAAAGGGATCACCTTAGACAATGCCTGAGTTCGCTACAGCTTACGATCGAACAAGCTTCTGCTCCTTTGCCCCCTTCTCCATCCACCTCGGCTGACAACCTCAATCACCCTCCACAATAAATTAAATTCCTCCGTCTAAATAACTTGCTCATCCCAGTCATTGCTCTTAGATTCCAGTATCCCTTTGCCAATAATTACCTCATAATTTTGATTTCTCTCATTCTTGTCGGGTGCATTATACTTTTTCTTCTCAATAAGATACACATCCTTTATTTTTTTCTTGCCTACGTCATTCTCATCTCTATGTCTTTGCAATTTCTCAGTTGGTATCGCTGTTGTCTCTCCGGGACGGAGAGATCTTTAGGTGGTGGGCATCTGTAGAGCCCTAACCGGTTGAAACTAAAGGTACAAAGTATTTTTCCTCTTAAGGTTCAAAGGTTGAATCTAAATCTTAAGGTGCAAAAGTAAAAGAATTAAAAGGAAAAGTGAAGGAGGAAGGCCGCGTACGAAAAGGTGGAAATAGGCCGCCCAATCAAAATTTTATTTTAAAAGTCACTCTTGTTCTAAAGACACTACAAGACAAAGTAGCGAATCGTTGAGGACCAGTTCAAAAAGACAATCTTGGGACATTGAAAGGACACCAAGATTGTATTGCAGTTAGAGTGCGTGAACCGGCGGACTCTCAAACAAAAGGAAGGACAAAGGCTATTCTTAGAGATTGAGAATTGGGAGCAAGAGAGAGCTTCAGAGGAGCAAGAAAGGAAGCAAGAAGAGCCTCCAGTGTGCGACGACATTCAAGAGTGCAAGAGGTGCCAAGAGGAAAGTGTGCAGAGAAGAGAGAAGGCGGGCTGGATTCCAAGAGTTCCAAGGACTATCGCTGTGATACCAATTCCTTAGCTTGGCGGAAGCTTAGTGCAAGGTGTGCACAAGGGAAGCGGGAAGCAAGTGAAGGATTGGTGCACGAGAGGCCGCCGCTAGAGGACTTGAGATAATTGGTCTTCAGTAATTGATACTCTCTGAAGTGGTATTTAGTCATTGATTGGACTGTGTGCAGTCATTGTAATTGATGCAGGATAATTAATGTTCAAGGTTTCCAAGAGTATTCCTTTGCAGAAGTTCTCACTATTATTCCATTTTCATCATCTCTTTTTTCTCCTACAAACCCTCAAACTCCTTCTTGTCCCCGAATCCCCAACACTTACTCTTGAAGTTCTTCTTACCTCCAATGTAGATGCTCTTCCTTTCTTATTAGGAACCTTTGATGATTCTCCATACTCACATACATCACTAATTTCCTCTCCTTCATCATTAACTTCAACAAGTTTGAGTTTACCTTTACTTTTAACACTTGGAGGTGACTCTTGCCTTAATCTTACATTGAAAGGTGATCCTCTTTCTTCATCTAAACCACTCCTTTCATCATTTAAACTTCCTGATGGCTGAACTATGCATTCATCTCCTTCAACCACACCTTCTTCATTTTCATCCATGACCTGCAAACAATTCTTATCTGCATACCATGAAAGTGATTCATCAAAGTTTACATCTCTTGACACAACAACCTTATTGGTATGAGGATTATAGCATCTATATCCTCTTTGAGTATCTGCATAACCAATAAATATACATTTTTCTAATTTCGCATCAAGTTTAGATCTCACCTCACTAGGTACATGTACATAACATACACAGCCAAATACTTTCAAATGACTTACACTTGGTTTCCTTCCATGCCATACCTCATATGGTGTCAAATGATGAACTCCAGCAGTCGGAACTCTATTCATAATGTAAACACTTGTGCTAACAGCTTCAGCCCAAAAATAATTAGGCAAACACATATCATTAAGCATGCTTCTAGATGCTTCTGCTATGATTCTGTTTCTTCTTTCTGCGACTCCATTTTGTTGTGGAGTATACCTGCATGTAACTTATCTTTTGATACCTTCATCATACAAAAAATCAGTAAAAGCTTGAGAGAAATACTCTCCTCCTCCATCGGATCTTAGCTTCTTAATATACCTTCCTGTTTGCTTTTCGACATATGATTTGAACTTCTTGAAACAATCAAAGACCTCACTCTTATGTTTAATAAAATACACAAATGTCATTCTACTATGATTGTCAATGAATGATACATAGTACTTATTACCAACCAAGGATGCCTCTTTAGTAGGTCCCCACACATCTGTGTGTATGAGATCTAGCAAACCATCACTTACATAGCTTGAATGCTTGAAAGGTTGTCTACTCTGCTTACCCATTTGACATGCTTCACAAAGATGCACCATATGTTGCTTAGTAAGATCAGGTAATCCTTCAACAATCCTCTTCTTTGATAGCTCCTTTAACCTGTGTACATTCATGTGTCCAATCCTTTTGTGCCATAGATCAAGCTCTACTATTCGATGCATACCATAAGAGAAATAGTTTGTATGATTTGGGTTTACCTTGAATGTAAATAATCTACCTTGTTTTTGACCTCTAGCAATTAACCTCCTTTGCTTTGGATCCTCAATGAAGCAACCTGGATGATTAAATCTCACTTGTAGACCTTTTTCTACCATTTGACCAACCGACATCAAATTCTTAGTGATCGTTGGCACATAAAGTACATCCTTCAAGCAATTTGTCTTGCTCTTATCCTGCATAACAACATCTCCAACCTGCATAATCTTATGTGTTGTATCATCTCCTGTTTCAACATGACCTTTACATGACGGATTATGCATATTAGAAAACCATGAAGCATCATGAGACATGTGATTAGAACAACCACTATCTACATACCATACATCGCTATTGCAATTCATCTTAGTTTCTACATTCATCATAAGACGAGAATCATAATCATCACTTTTACCTTCAACTGCATAATTTCCTTGTTGTTTACCTCTTCTTGAATAGCCTCCTCTTCGATTACCACCTTGATTATTTTCATTTTGATAACAATCTTTGGCATAGTGTCCATACCTTCCACATATATAGCAATTGTTCTTATTATCTTCACTCCTTTGTCTTTGGTTGTAGTTCTAGTAGCCTCTCGTACCTCTAGCGCTTGATCTTCCTCTTCCTCTTGTGTTGAAGAAGCCACTTGAAGTCCTTTGATCATCGCTCCTTCTTCCTCGACCTCTATTTGAACCTCTTCCACCTCTGTTTCCACCTCTTGATGATCCTACATAAAGAGCTTGTCCTTGAGATCCTTTTTGATTTGAAGTAGAACCATTTAGATTCATCTCCTCCGTGACCATGAGGGCAATAAGTTGATCAAAATCTGGTAATTCTCCTCTGACATAAACTGAAGTAATGAAGGGTTTCCATCTCTCATCATCTTTGAGTCCGTTGAGAGTATGTGCAACCAAGTCGTCGTCCTCCACATGAGCTTGAATTGATCCTAGTTGATCTGCAATCTTTTTAACTTTCAATATGTAATCATTGACCGATGTCCTTGTATCTTTCTTTATGTTATTCAACTCATTTTTGAGTTGAATCTTCCTTGCTCTTGTACCTGTAGCATACAACCTTTCCAATGCAAGCCAAACATCTCTACTTGTGTCTAGATCTTGTATGTGTCTTATCATTGAATCTTGAATATTTTGTGATAAAATGAATATAACCCTTTTGTCTCTCTCATTCCAAAGTCTAAACTCCCTCAATTGTTGCTGATTTGGGTCCTCTGGTAATGTGGGTTTGATATCTGTGCCGTCAATCAAACCATACAAGCCTCTACCTTGCAAGTATGCTGTGATTCTAAACTTCCATGCTTGATAATTGGTCTTATCAAGCTTCTCTATTTGTGCATGTTGGTCTCCCATAATACAAATGCTAATCTTCCTCCTTTAAGCCTACTTTCCAATGTGTGTGATGATAAGAAATATAATATTTACCTTGTAAATGAGGTATGTGCACCTTTCTTTGCTTGGATGTTGCTTCAGATGCCTCCTTGCAATCTTCTTCTACCTTTGTGTAGTGTTAATGATGAACTGCTTCTTTGATAGCTTCAAATTCTTCGTCAAGGTATGATAACCTTCTCCAAGCCTCCAAGTACTTGCTCTGATACCAATGTTTGAGTTTATTGATCTCCAAAGTACAGCTAGAAGTAGGTGAAACCCAACAAGACCTAGTTGACTTTTTTCACAAACTTGTATGCACAAACCAATTTTCTTGCAGAGCAAATTTCTCTTTACTCACTTGGAATTTTCCAAAACTGTTTCACACACATAAACTAGACCCTAAGAACTTTCCAACAAGATATAGAACACTTCAAATGGATAAATACACAATGAGCTATGACCTCTGCAATATGCAGCTTTAATGGAGACCTTGAAACAGAGATGAACCTGAGGACACACATCACTTGCAGAGACTACTGCTCTTAACTCACAACTCCAATGACTTTGAAACTTTAAAGAATACAAGTAGACTTAAAGAGCTTTCTAACAAGCCAAAGAACACATGATTTGGATACATACACAAGGAGATATGACCTCTGCAAGTTTGAGGTTTAATGGAGACCTTCAGCAGGGATAAAAAACAGAGAGAACACACTACTTGCAGAGAGTATTGCTCTCAGCTCACAAATCCAATGATTATGCAAATTTACAGGACGAAAGTAGACAGTAAGAGCTTTCCAATGAGCTATCAAACATGTAATTTGGATATATAATGAGGGAGATACAAGCTCTGCAATCTCTGCATACAAAACTACAGTAGTGTAGAGATACACATATGACTCTCTTGGACATCCACAAGATCACGACTTTTCTCCTCTTTTTATAGCATGGGAAACTAATCTAAAACCTTCCTAATACATCTAAATTCGTGGTAGACACTTGGATGGAGGTATTACATGACTCAAGTGCTCAAATAAGCAAAGTATTGATGGACTTTGAGAACTAGTCACATCGACCTTCCACTAGGACACCACTGAAGCTCCCTTGTGACTCACTAATTTGACTCACCATGTTCTAGAACTCACGTGGTATTTTTGCTACATTTTATGAATAATATGATCCTTCTTGAAGTATTTGAAGACTTCCCAAAGGTATTTACATAATTTGAAACTTGTACCCTACATAAAACAAATGTTCGCAACACTCATATATGTAGACTTAACTTCCCATGGGCCTGTGAAATGGGGTAGCTCCTGTAAGGAGTAAGACTCAAAGTCTAATCTGTCCTGAGAGTGGGTACTTTCCTGCTCTCCATAAATAGAAGGAATGTCTTGTGGGAATTGATCATGTGTGTCATCCACAAGTTCAATGGGAGGAGGGACTTCACTTTCTTTAGCCCATTTCTCTTCTTGAATCTCTCGCAAGAACTCTGGTGAATACCTATTCATAGAAGAAGAGGTGTCTGGTTCAGTGGAATTAGGCACATAAGCTTCCTGTGGGGGAATGCTTATTCTTTTACTTGCCTCATCTCTTCCTTGAGAGTTTTCTTCCTTGGCAGATCTTGCAATTATGCTCTCTAACTTCTCTAATAGTCCATCCAAGGGCAATTGTGCCTTAGCTGAGCAAGAGTAGTTGAAGAGGCGACTGGCTTCAAACATGGTCTGAGCCAATGCTACCGTTTTCGCGCAAAGCTTGGTTCTTTCTATCTCTAGGTCAGCTCTAGGGTAGCACTTATCATGATCCGTCACATTTGGCCCTTCTTGGATTCTAGCCTGATATGCCTTAAGCATCATGTCTATGTCTTCTGGAGTGGGGTAAGGTAATACTGATTCTACTCTAGGAGGTGGTGGAATTGGATGAGGTGGGTTGAAAGATGGTGGATTAGATGGTGATAGGGATGAAGGTGGTAGTGGTATGTGAGAGTTTGTTTGAGAGGTGAGCTCAACAATTTTGGCTTTTGTTTCTCTTATGCTTTCTTCTAATTCGCTCATCTTCTTAGACCATTGTCTTTTCATTCTTTCATGGCTATCTTTCCAGGCTCTCGTTCGTTTCTTGGCTACGCTCTCAGTTTCACTAACCTTGGCACTCTTTTATTGGCCTAAACCTTGGTTCTGCTGCAATGCCTGAGCTCTAGTGACCACTTGCACTTGTGTAGTGGAAGTCACACTTCCTGTAGAATCTACTACTAACCCAATAACATTGATAGGAGTGATTTTCGGCATATTATTGGGATTCTTTGGTCAATCTCGTAAGAGATGCTCCTTTTCGCAATATTGGCAGAAGCCCTGAATTATCAGCGGTTGGGAGTGTGTAGGGGCAGGCAGTGGACAATCATGAATGAGGTGATCTCCTTGACATCTGTAGCATGGTCCTCTAGGGAGCGGGGGTCTTACTTGCCTGGGTTGAGGTCTAGGGTTGGGATTTGTGTACATGATGTTTGCATACTCTGGATCCCAGCTAGGTTCACTTGGTTCTTCAGAGTAATATGATTCATTATGCTCAGGTGACTGCATGTAGTAAGCCTGTGGACTATCTATGTGAGTAGATTCAAAAGTATGATCACTCAGGTCACTTTCTGAAAGCAACGGAGTTACTGGGACTATGGCTCTATTCAAATTTTCTTCTACAACTGCATACTTCACTGGGATCAGATTGGTTGGAGCAGGAGGTTGTTGTGCTAGCACTAGTTAAGGTCTCTGCTGGGCCTGATATTGTGGTTGGTAGGTTTGTTGAGGCCTAGCATACTGTTGTGGCGGATACTGGTTCTGATATCTCCCCTGTTGTGGATAGGTCTGAGGGTAGGTTTGCCTAATCGCTTGCTTATTGTATAGGCAGTCTTGTGCTGTGTGATTTGTGTATCTCCGTTCTATGCTGCAGTATTGGCTACTGGGATTCACTTGGGGTTGAGCCATGATGGGACATACATTTGCCATATGGTCACCTCCACAAGTATAGCACCGTTTAACTGGGGTAAATCTTGGGATTATTTTGCTAGAGGCACCCAGTTTTTGAGCTACTTTCTCAGCGAGTTCCTCAATAGATGTGGATTGCAAGGAAGAGAGGCTAATAGAACTATTTGAATCTTTGTAGATTTTGGAAAGTTCTAATTCCTCCCCTAGGTTATCCTCGATATTGATGTACATGCGTACACACTCTTCTATGGTCCTAGGGTCTCTCAAGTACACATATGATCTCAACTTTGTACTTAGCTGTCCATCTAGGAATAAAGCCACTTGTTTGGCTGGTGTGGGTAACTCAGAAATAGGACATCTCTCTAGATATTGCCAAAACCTTCTTCCTGCAAGTCTAACCGTCTCTTGAGGGGTTTGCTTCAAGCTATGAATCAGTGAGGAAGTGTTATGCCTTATGCCACTCTTAGAGAATTCAATAATGAAAGCCTCTAGAAGTTGGTCTATGTTCCTGAAGTGTCTCTCATTTAATGGTTGAAACCATGTAAGGGCTGTGTTCCTAAGGGTTAGACCAAAGGCATTGTACTACGTGAATAGGTCCTCCACTTGTTCAGCTCTCAAGACTTGCCTAAACTCGGCCACATGATCATATGGATCTCCTGTGCCATCGAAGTAGTTCTTCATGGATTTAACCCATTGTGTAGGTCTCAGAGTCCTCGTGTGCTCTCTAGGTCTTGTTAGAGGGAATTCATCCGCATTTCTTTGGTTTTTGGGGGTTCTAGGTCTCTCAATTTCTTCTCTATCTGTCTCTGTTTGCGTTCGTTCTCTTCCTATTGGGTTGGCAAAGCTTACCTCAGGTCTATCTCTATTCCTGTCTCTTTGAGCTCCATGAGCTTGGGATGTTCCAGCTCCTTGGTGGCCAAAAGAGACAGTAGATCTTGGTTGGGGAAAAATAAATTCTCCCTTTCAAGTGTAGGCATGCCTACCATGCTCTGTGACCACAAATATTCTTTCTGCAGCGTTGTCTAAATAGGTCGTGATCGTTCCTATCTCATTAGGTTGATCAGGCTTATACCTCCAAAAGGCTTCATCAGTCTCTCGGTTCAAGAGCAAATCTATGCTCTTGTTGTCCTGGGGAATCCACTCTGGTGTGATAATTTGTCTCGAGGTGTTTTAGGCTCTCCACCTATGTTTCCATGCTCTAGGTCACCTATGACCGTCTCTAGGATCACATTCCCGAATTCGTCTATCCTATCTGGGTGGTTGGTGACTATGTATATGGTTCCTTCTTTGTCCAGGTATGCAACATTTTCAAACTGGACCGCTAGATGTTCGAGTCCAATGGGTTGGTCAGGATTTTTAATTTGGACCGCGGACCTTCCTAGGTCGTCCTCATAGATGCAAGCACCTAATCGGTTGGTCCTAAGGTATTATAGTTGAGTCTTGTAAGGGCCTTCTACCCTTTGTAAATATGGCATGCCTGAACTTCCTGTGGGCCTCTCCATTCCATGAGACATTTCAGACTCGCTAGTTTCAGAGCTAGGGTACTGCGAATAGTGGCTCAACTGCTGGGCCCAAGACCTAGCAGTATGATTGACACTAGCCTCTGAAGACCTAAGAATCTATCTATCTCTTCCTAGGTGTCGTCCTGATCTAAGGTTCATAAACCCAATTGAATAATCCCAAATTTCTCAAGTACAATTTTCGTTGCTGAGTTCTTTTGTATTAGACACTTGTTCCTTTTAATTTTTCTTAGGATGTCACTTCTTGTCCAATCAATCTTTGTCGCAATGAACACTTAAGTTTTATCGTACTTTGAGTTTGGTCGCTCGATTTAAATTCTTTTCCCTTAGGATGTTTCGCAAATTTAATCTCTTGGTACTTGCACTTGAGTGATTAGAGTTCTTGGACTTGGTCGTGCTTAACGTATCCCTAATTGATCAAAACCTCTATCCGTACTTAGCCTACGCTATGGATTGACAGATGGTGTTGAGAATTTCCAACCTTAGTTTCTCTCCTTGGTTGCCCTTGTGTGCCCAGGAAGCGTATTCCCAAGCTTGCACTTACTCTTGCTTCGAGTACCCTTCGATGCTCTCAAAGGACCTGTAAAAGTCCCAAAGTTAGCTCAAGAATTTGAATTCCATTGATACAACAGACCATGTTCATTCATGCAATTCAAAGATCAAACTGTTCTTTGGCTTTATGGAAAACAATCCTAAATATCCCTTTGTTTTTCTTCCCCCTGGGTATGGTCACTCCAAAATACTATATCTTTCCAACAAAACAAAAATCACAGCAAACGGATTTCGTATGAGAAAGTTATGACTGTTCAGGGTTTTGGGGTTAAAACGTCCAAACAGGCTAACAGTCAAACAAGGTCTTCTCCAACTATTTGTTTATGGCCTCCCTATGTGCCCTATAGCCCAATATTCATGTCCAAAATTATCCCAAAGTCTTCAATTAAAGTCCCTAAAAACTTGGCCAAAATTGCCGTCAATCACGATCGAGTGGTCTCTCAATCGCGATTGATATGTCAGCCGCGATGATGTGTCGGTCGCGATTGATAGGTCCATCGTGGCTGTCAGTCACGATTTATGGGTCAATTGTGATTAACACGTGGCCCGTAATTTCAATCAATCGTGGTCAAAGCATCGTTGACTCTGTTGATCGTGATTGATGGGTCAATCACGATTGACACATGGCACGCGGGGTCAGTCGGTCATGGTCAAACAGTCATTGACTCGGTGAGTCACGATTGACAGGTCTGTCGGGGCTGTCGATCGCGATTGATGGGTCGATCTTGACTGATGGGTCGGTCGCGATTGACACGTGGCATGCGTAGACTGTCGGTCGTGTTGAGTCGATCGTTGACTCTGTCGGTCGCGATCGACAGGTCCGTCGGGGCTATCAGTCGCGATTGATGGGTCGATCGCGATTGACTAATCAGTTGGCAAGCGTCCCTCGTCGTTTGTCGATTGCGATTGACAGGTCGATCACGATTGATAGAAAACCGAGGAATTTGATAATTTTAAACACACTTTTGGAATGCCCTAGGCCTAGAGATCATGTTTATGCACTTAGTTTTGCAAAAAGGTTCATTTTTCTGTCGGTCGCGATTGACAGAGGTCAATGCCTCGAGACCTACAGAGTCAAAATTTTTACCTACTGAAGTTGGTACAGCTACTAGGGATGCTGATTCTTGTAGAAAATCTTAAAAAACACAGAAAAGCACAAGCACACAAATGCTCTCTCTCTCTCACACACAAGTGAAATGAGGAGAATGGCATGGGTATGGTGATATGACCAAAAAACTGAAATTTTCACGATGATGGAGATGGAGGTGGGAGATGGTGATGATGATGATGGTGATGAAGAAAACAAAAGAAAATCGATAAAAGTGAAGAAAATACCTATGACTCCAATGCCTCAACTCTACGTCTTACCATCACGCGCTCGTCCTCAAAGCTCGATCCTCGACAACGGTGCCAAAATTTGGTGTAGCTCAGTCATGAGTAGCACCTCCTTTAATGTCAATCCGGTAAGACATGAGGATGGTATGAAGACCTCGAACAAGTGATGGCACAAGTGTGTGAGTGAGAAGCACACTAACATGCACACACACACGCACACAAGGCAAGAACAAAGAGAGAGACAATGGAGTTCTTTAGATTACTCAATAGTGCTCTTACAAGTTCAATTCTACAACAAGCTAACCTCAAAAATGAGCTCTCTAGCTCTATTTATAGTTTTTGACTAGTTTTTGGCTCTGTCCAAACCTAGTGTCTAGCCTAGTTAAAAATTAGGTTCTAGGGCCTATTTGAGGGCTCAAACGAAGTCTAAAAAACATGAAAATTGGTACGATGATACTTCTAATACTCCTCAAGCTCGAGGACTCCTCAGCTTGCACAAAATGGAGTTACAAAAAGGTGAAATGGTATTTACAATGATTTTTAGTGATGAGAATCACTGTTATGAAGATGTTGATTTGGAAAAATTTGAATGGCCTACTTGCCAGATCTTTGTTGGCTACTTTGTCTGCTTGTGCCTTCTCTCCGCTCTGGCTCCCTTCTTTGGCTTCCTTGTCTTGTGAGGCCTTGGGTGCTTTGACTGCTGCCAACACAAGAACAAAGAGAGAAACAATGGAGTAACTTCTATTACAAAAGAGTTCTCATACAAGTTCAAATCTACAACAAGCTGACCCCAAAAATGAGCTCTCTAGATCCTTTTATAGTTTTTTGACTAGCTTTGGTCTTGTCTAGACCTAACGTCCGGCCTAGTTAAAAATTAGGTTCTAAGGCTACTTTGGAGGCCCAAACGAGCTCTAAAAATTATGAAAATTGGTACATAAATATTAATAATACTCCTCAAGCTTGAGGACTCCTCAGCTTGCACAAAATGGAGTCGAAATAATAAAAAAATGGTATTCACAATGGTGTGAAGTTACTAAAATCACTATTTGGAAAATATTGCTTCATAAAAAATGATAGGATCTGTTTGTCAGATCTCCATTGACAGCTCTGCCTACTTGGCCCTTCCCTTTGCTCTGATTCCTTATGTTAGCTCCCTTGTCTTGCAATGCACTGACTGCTGCCAACAAGCATCACAACAA
This sequence comes from Ceratopteris richardii, assembly GCA_020310875.1. Taxonomy (NCBI): domain Eukaryota; kingdom Viridiplantae; phylum Streptophyta; class Polypodiopsida; order Polypodiales; family Pteridaceae; genus Ceratopteris; species Ceratopteris richardii. The sequence continues at coordinate 6,117,816 of CM035408.1, read as the reverse complement.
CCATCGATGGTTGGTAATATATATTTTTTCCCTTTTACTGATGATTATTCAAGAAAAGTATGGATGTTTTGCATAAAACAAAAATCAAATGTGGTCTCTATGTTCAAGAGATTTAAAGCATAGGTAGAAAAGGAAACAGGACGGTACATAAAGACTTTGAGGTCTAATGGAGGAGGAGAATATATCTCCAAAGAATTTTCAGATTTTCTTTATGAAAATGGCATCAAATGAGAATTTACATGTAGGTATACACCTCAGCAAAATGGAATTGTTGAAAGGAAAAATAGACATATCATAGAAGTTGCAAGACGCATGCTCAATGAGATGAAGGTGCCACTAAACTATTGGGCTGAAGTAGCTAGTACGACTATTTATTTGATGAACAAGTGCACAACAGTTGGAGTGCATAATCTAACTCCTAAGGAGGTTTATTCTAGTAAGAAACCTAACCTTACACATCTCAAAGTTTTTGGATGTGTGTTTTATGTTCACATTCCTCAAGAACTAAGGACAAAGATGAAGCCAAAATTTAGAAAAATGTATTTTCATTGGATATTCATCGGAGCAAAAGGGATTTGCTTCATTACTTCTTCGGTATGGAAATTTGGCAACTAAAAGAATGCATCTTTCTATCCCAAAAGAAGTATTGCTTTGATTTACTTTCCAGATAAAACATGGACCAATATTGGCGCTCAATCTCTACACCTCTTGATCTCAACATCAAGCTCACATAAGAATACACATCACCACTTCTAAACGTGCATGACTATCAACAATTAGCTGGCTCTTTGCTATTCCTAGACCAACATTAGAACTCACATTGCATACACACTTGGTATTCTTAGCCAATTTGTTCATTAGCCTTGTCAGACACATTGGCAAGTTGCTTAGAGGTTGTGACTTTGCTACCTTTTCCTCACACAACATCATGGTCTTTGGTACAAAAGGGGAATTGATCTCAATGGATATTTTGATTCAGATTGGTCTTGTGATCCTGACTCTAGAAGTTCTACCTATGGGTATATACTTTTGTTTGGCGGAGGACCTACCTTTTGCACAAGTATTAAGAACATTGAAGAAGCTTTTTTTGGTTAAAACTTTGTTTTTGTTTTTGTTCGTACACTAGATAACATATAGATGTGAAAGAGTGACAATGTCTCCATCAATGTGTTTGTTCATGAGTAATGCACGTTTCATCTTTATGAACAACCCTCTTTTGCCTCGAAGTCTTGGCACCATGAAAAAAGATCAAGAACATGTGTCTCTTGTGTGTGCATCTCGAGAGTGATGTCCAAAATACAAGGGGATCCTCCCAAGACTGATCTTGAGTTTATTGCATGTCCCAAACATGAAGTGGAATTGTCATGACCCTACAACAACAATGCATTATGAAGCATATGTGTTGAATAATTTTTCCTTGAATTTGACATCAGCTACAATTCAATTCTTGAGTCAAGTAGATGCCTAGTAATGTGAATGCTTCTCAAACCTCTCTATGAGTGCTTGGGTATTTGTGAAGGCCTCATCTCCATGAGAATGGGACCTAGAACTGAACCTATTGGCAATGATGGATCAAACTACTCACATGTAATCTATGTTTTTAGCAAGTCAATTTTTTTCGCACCTTGGATGCTACCCAAGATGGGCTATGTATCAGCCATGAAAGTCTCAAATCACTTCCACATGTATTCTAAAGACCTCATCTCTTCGCATTGACTTAGTGTTTCCTTGCTGGTGAGTGCATTACACTTGGTATTAAGGCCATGAGGGAGTCTATGACAGTGCAATGAAATGTGAAATGTATCAGCAATGTGTTAAGCTTGGAAAAACAATGAACGTGGGTATGGAAAGTATGACTAGGCAAGTGAGAAACGTGTGCTCAATGAACTCAAATACATGCAGCCTATACTCTTTATTACATCATGCAAATGTTGGCTAGGGTGAGATGTTGAGGGCCTTTCCTTCCATCTTCTCCGTGGAAGATGGGAACATTGTGGAACTCTTTAAGTCACACTCGATCCTTGCAAAGTGAGTGTTGTCTCCAACGTCTTCCTCATCTTCAAGGAAAATAATACAAAAACATGAGTGCATGCTTCCACTGAGTCCCTCACACACTACAAATAATGAAATTGCCATGAGGGTGAGTTGTGTTTCACTCTCGTTTTCCCATTCTACGACAAGTGAAGGCATGGAAGGTGTTTTGCGAAAATGGTGTACATGTTCCCTTCTAGTGCAAAATGGGCTTCATGCTTCAATTGGTTCATGCCCTCGGAAAAAGGTAACATCAACATGGGCTGAAATCATGCTTTAGAAGGTTCATGCCTCTTGACAAAGGAAACAATAATGCAAGCCGAGTCTACACTTCAATTGGTTCATGCCCCTCAAAAAAGGTAACATGGTCGTGGGGTGAGCTTGCACGTTGACCGGCTTGCACCCCCTTCCACAAGGTAAAAATTCATGTTGTGAGATGGCTTCACGGTTCACTCAATCCTTTCTTCATGAATCAGACGATAGACACAAGATTTAGCAGGCCATGTATAACCTTATGGATGTCGCCCATAGGTGGTGGCGTAAGATGGAACAAGATAACAAAGAGTCCAAGACTTGGGATCAGTTCAATATCTTGTTCTATAATGATTTCATACTGCCTGATGACAGGTATAGAGAGGTAGACACTTGGTTCTTCATGAGTGAGAAGAATCAGACAGTCTCGGAGTACACATATAAGTACAAAGAGGTGCTTCTTAAAGTGCCTGATACTATCCCAAAGTTTCTCTAGGTCCACAAGTTCATCTTAGGACTGAGAGAAACTATTAGAACATTGGTGAGGAAGGAGAGATGTAAGTCCTTGGTATAGGCCACAAAGATGGCTTTAGTCTATGAGGATGGACATAGGGGCACATGCTTCTAGGTTCAGAGGTCCTCATGGTCTAAGGTCATCAACCCTTCCACACATCTATTCTTGGTTTGATCTTCTAGAGAGGCTAAGTAGGTGCATATGATGAAGAAAGTTGTAGGAGGTAAGAGAAAAGTGTTTGCTCTAGCTGAGAGGGCTTACAATAAGTCTATTATTACCCCTCAATAGAAAGAGAAGGCAATGAAAGAAGGATTATGCTATGGGTGTCTAGGGCAGCACCTATTCAAGAATTATCCTAAGAAAAAGAAGATAGCATGCACCATAGTCATAAATCCTACTCAGATCAAGAGTGATGATGATGAGGACTTTAGAGATCCCCCATCACCATTATCATTTCCCATAGTGGCCATGACAGTCACGAAAAAGACCTTGATTATGCCAAACGTTGTGCTTTTGCTACTGGCACATAAAGGATATCAGTTTCCCAACACAAAACTCATTGTTATGAGGGGGATCGTGGCACGACAGCCTGTCAAGGTAATCTTTGACACTAGGTCGGCACACAATGTCATTAGTTCTTTGACACTAGGTCGGCACACAATGGCATGGGATCGATGAGTTGTTGATCTACCTATTCAGATCCATTCCAATGAGGACATATTGGATTTTGAGATAGAGACATTAGCACGTTTCGATGTAGTCCTTCGTAAGAAGTGGCATGTGAGGGACTAGTCATTGACTTTTCTTTGCATGTTTATCAATTTGAGCATGAGGGGAGATGATTACTGATCCATGGAGAACCAGCACTTTTGGACACACCACATTTGCTCTCATTTTCTTCTTTGGTCACATTTGGCATGGCACAAGAACTCTATTTAGAGATGTTTTGCTGGTATTGATCTTAATTTATACGCCCAAGTGGAATTCGGTGCATTCCAAAAGTTAGGAAACCCAAGTACTTAAAGACAAGCTGTTTGATAGTGTTTGTTCTAAAATTCAATGAAAAACAATCTGATAATCCCTCTTTCACTCTTTATTTTTGTATACATCCAGCAAATCTGTTCAAAAGAAAAATTCTAACTAAATTGAGTCCGATGAAAAAAAAAAGATTCTAGAGATAGAGATTCTTCATCTAGTATGAAAGATATCTTTTAAAACACCAATTTATTGCCAAATCCATGGAAGCACTGGTTTACACATTTCTATTGGTAGCCACTTTAGGAATAATATTCTTTGCCATTTTTTTTCGAGAACCTCCAAAAGTACCTACTAAAGGAAAATAGAAGGAAAAAAAAAAAGAAATATCTCTGTATATATGTGTATATATATACACAGATATTTATTTAACAAGTAGAGTTCGTTGCTTTGGAAAATAAAAAAAATCTATATGATTAAAATAATTTTGGTTAGATAGGGACCTTCCCTCAAAAAATTCACAAGGAAGGTCTCTTGATCTATCTACTCTTCATGTTCCTCAAAAGGATCTCTTAATTCATTGGATGGTTGACCAAAAGCAATATATATGGCATAACCTGTGAAGCTTATAAGTGAACATGATATAAAGATAGCTACCAAAGTTGCAATTTCCATTGCCATGTAACCCAATATATTTTCATTTCTACTCAATATAGTCGTATACAAAGTCAGCAAAATTCAACCAGTTGAGTAAATTTTATGGCTACAAAAGCTATTAATGAAATTCCTAGGAGTAAACCTAAAGTTAGTTCTTTGGGAATTACTTTAAAACCACTTAACTCAGAATATGGAAAAGTTGCTCCCGGCTGGGGGACTACCCCTTTAATGGGTTTTTTCATGACTCTTTTTGCCATATTTTTAGTAATGATCTTAGAAATTTCTTATTCCTCTTTTTTGTTGGACGGTGTCTCAGTTAGCTAGTAAATAACCTATAAAAAGTCCCTTAGCCTAAAGCAGTAGCAGTAGCTAAGAACTTGTAAAACAAAAAAGAATAACAATAAGTCAAAAGGTAGTTCAATTGCATAAACTTTTATTTTGTATTTTTTACTATATTGACAATCTGGGTGTGTGACTCGTCGAATTAATCTGGTCCAACAAGTAGAGACTACTTAATTTGTTTATTTGAGTAATAAGTCTATTTAATAACATCACTTTTTTGCCTGGTATCACCTTGATTGGTTAGCACCCGAAACACAAAGAAGAGATACTTCTTGAGAAAATTCAAACTAGAATTAAATTGTACCAATTAAAGGATTAAATTTCCCCAAGAGACGCAATTGGTAAACACTACCAAGTTGCTTAAGATTGATTGTAAGTACATTTATTTTCTTTACTTTGTGCATTCATCGTGTGTTATGATGGATTCATGCAGTCATGGAGACTCTAGTTGGAATGCTCCAACACTTTCAAAAAAAGTGAGAGCAGAGTTTCAAGAGTTGTTCTTGAAAGAATTACCTTTTGGTTTGCCTCCTTGCAGTAACATAGAGCATATAATCAAATTGGTAATAGGAGAAAGGCTGACTACTCGGCCATCATTTTGAATGAGTTTACAAGAGGAAAATGAAGTCCACAAGTTCATGGACGAGTACCTATAGAAAGTGTTGATTAGACCTAGCTATTCACACTTTGCAGCACCAGTTCTTCTAGTGAAGAAGAAAGATGGATCTTATAGGATGTGGATCGACTACCAAGCACTCAATAAGATTACTATCAAACACAAATATCACATGCCTAGGATTGATGATCTTTGAGATACTCTAGGTGGATCCATTGTATTTGGTAAAATAGATTTAAAATGTGGTTGGCATCAAATTAGAGCAAGACATCATGATGTAAATAAGATAGCTTTCAAGACCCGTTTTGTTCATTATGAGTATTTGGTCATGCCATATGGTTTGACTAATGCACTAGTGACATTTATGATGTTAATGAATGGCATTTTGCAACCGCTCATTGGAAAGTGTGTTGTTGCTTTTGTTGATGATTTGTTAGTGCATAGTAGGACTTTGCATGAGCATGAGAGTCATCTCCGATTAGTATTGAATGTTTTAAAAGAGAATCAGCTATATGTTAATCCGGAGAAGACTCAATTGTTTCTTCCAATGATAGAGTATCTAGGTCATGTGGTATTGGTCGATGGAATTCAGATCGATCCCAAGAAGGTCTCAGTTATTTTATCTTGGCCTACTCCTCATGATGGGGGGTAGTTACGGCCATTTTTAGGACTTTCCAATTTTTATCGTAAATTCATCTCTTCGTTTTTGTTGATACCAGCACCTATGATGAACTTGCTTCAAGGCAAAGTTCCATTTGCATGGAAGCAAGAGCAGCAAGAGAGTTTTGATACTGTGAAACAAGTTGTTTCAGAGGCTCCTATACTCAAAGTGGTAGATCCATAGAAACCCTTTGAGTTAGAGGTCGATGCTAGTGGCATAGCCATAGGGGAAGTTTTGAGCCAAGATGGAAGGCCAATAGCTTTTGAAAGTAAGAAATTGAGTAGTGCACAACACAACTAGACAGCGCACGAATAGGAGTTGTATGTAGTGGTGCATGCACTTAAATTCAAGAGACACTATCTTTATGGTGCAGATTTTAAGGTATACACAAATCACCATACACTAAAGTATTTTTGTAGTCAACCACATCTTCAAGGTAGACATGCTCCTTGGGTTGAGCTCATGCAAGAGTTTCACATGGAAATCCTATATAAAAGAGGCAAAGAGAATATAGCTATTGATGCATTATCACGGATAATGTATCAAATGAGCTTTACATTTCTAGAAAGCTCATTGCTTCAAGAGATAAAGGAAGCATAGGTGGAAGATCCACATTTGTTACAGATTATTATTAGACCCATCAATGATGACTCTATTATAGGAGACAGGAAAGTTCTAGCTGTTTCTTCTCCTAGTAGAGCAAACAAGTCCATTTCATATTCCTATTTCTCATAGGAGATTGGAATACTCAAAAAAAAAAGGAAAGGTTTGCATACCACATTCCAGAGATTTGAGAAGAAAATTCATGCATGATAACCATGATGTGCCTCATGCAAGACATCTTGGTGTTGACAAGATAATACAACTTGTTAAAAGAACATTTTTGTGGCCTGGGTTAGCTAGAGATGTCCAAACTTATGTTCAACAATGCTTTATGTGTCAAGTCAAGAAAGCAAAAAGGGTAAAGACATCAGGTCTTTTGCATCCTTTACAAATTTGAGATCATAACTGGGACAGTGTATCCATGGACTTCATAGCCAGGTTACTGTGGACCCAAAGGAAGCGGGAAACTACCCTAGTTATGGTAGACAGATTGAGCAAGATGGCTCATTTCGTACCCATGCAGGAGACGATAGAAGCTCCACAGGTAGCGGAGTTGTTTATCCGACATGTCTTCATATTGCATGGGTTACCGACATCCATGTTTCAAATAGGGATGTCAGATTCACAAGACACTATTGGAAGTTTGTATTTGACAAACTGAAAGTTTCATTAAAGATGAGTAGTGATGATCATCCTCAGACAGTTGGTTAGACTGAGAGGGTTAACCATATTTTAGAGGAAATGTTGAGGGCATATGTGTCTGAGAGACACAAGTTGGGATAGTTATTTGCCACTAGTTGAGTTTGCTTATAACAATAGGCCTCATAAGGTGACAGGTATGTCTCCTTTGAGATGAACTATGGCATGAATCCCAATAGTCCTAGTACCATAGGCATGCCAAAGAAATGTCCTAGTTCTTTGGATTTCTTAGCAAACCTCCAAGCAAATTTCAAAATAGATAAGGCCAAGATGTAGCAAGCTATTGATAGGGCCAAAGAGTATGCTGACAGGAAGAGATCTCCTAGATCCTTTGAGGAGGGAGAAAGACCCTTTCTTTAGGTACCAGCCAGATCTACTTCACTCTCCACAAGGAAGTGTAGTAAGATTTCACCAAGGTTTTGTGGGCCTTGGAAGATAGTTAAAAAGCTAAGTGAAGTTGCATACTGATTAGAGCTTCCTCCAGATCGCAGAGTCCATCTAGTGTTTCATGTCAGTAAACTTTGAAAGTATATTTCGATGGAGGATAATATAATAGAGGGTAATTTTTTCTTTGCAGGAAAGTGATAGCACATATCATTCTCTAGATAGGATACTAGATCGGAGACAGAAGCAATTGAGGAATCGTGTCATCCAGGAGTATCTAGTAGCCTAGAGAGGATTATCACTTACTAACTCTACTTGGGAATCAGAAGCTCTAGTTTGCAAGTGCTTTCCCTCATTGATCATTGAAGAAAATGATCTTTAGAAGGGGTAGAGAGTGTTAGACATTAATCCACAGGGATCATGACATTGATCCATAGGGATCAGTCTATGTGTGTGAGGGACAAGGGCCAGCTAGCCAAGGTCCCAAGCTCGAGGGATACCCTAGGTACTCATAGTAATGGGAATAAGTGTTGCATGATGTACACATGGTGGCACTAGAATATTCTAGATCATTGCTATTTTTAGAATGCAAGAGGGTATATATGGATGGGAGAAGATTCACACACACATCATTCAAGAACTTTGCTTACAAAATCATGCATGGCATTCACATCTCCCATTCGCATCTCCCTCTTCCTACATTTCCCCCTATATCTCTTGTGTCTATGTCTGTAAATAGTACTATCGATACTAGGATTCCTTGTGCCACACAATTGAGGCACAATTATCGACCGTTAGAGGAATGCAACACCATTCTCCTCGAAGAATCACAATGCTTACATGTTAGAGTCACTACTCTAGAGGTTGAATACCACACCTTACGGGCACAATACAACACCCTCCTTCAAGCCCACAACAAATAAGACTCTATAATGCAAAATGTGGATGAAGAGGCCACGAAAAATATGAGACTCATGTTGGATCATGAAATGTGGCACAATGCTAAGCTACATAGGAATATGGGCTTACTTAGACGGCACATTTCAACCACATTGGAGGAGAGCAAGTGTCTTCAACATCAAATCAAGAAAATTTGGAGGCTATTATGGAAGGGACCCCGCAAGCAACGATTAGTCCAACCAAATTCCAAGTTGTTCCTTTTGACCATATTTACATATTATCAGAGGAACATGTGAATTTGTTATATGCATATGATAAGCTAGAGGGAGAACTAGATGAGCTAAAGAAGCAGCAAGCCACAACGAGCACTAAGGTGCCTAAAGCCATCTCTCTACCACCAAACACTCAAGAAATTGAAAATATCCAAAAACAAGTTGAGGAATTGCAAGCAAAAATGTTATGATATGAAGGAGCCAGAGCCACATCCCCCACTAGTAGAACCCGAATGAGAAGAGAGTAGAAATATTGGTGGAGGAAACATTTGAGGAAGCCTATGAACCACAACTTGTACCTAGAGGTAAAGTCGCTAAAGAAGGGTAGGATACCTATGATGCACTTGTATCACAATGGTTAAAGCAAGTAGAAGAAATCGGACAAACACATGGGGATTGGGTCAGGATTCAAATTCAATCACTGTCAAACCTAGAGGAAACCATTCTTAAATAAAAATACTTCAAAAACTTGTCCCACCAAAGACTCATCACCACTTTTGAAATGCAGTACATGGCGTACTTTGTTCTTCTATTTTACCATAATGTAGAAATCAAAAGGGTCACTATAGAGGAACCTACCTTTGCAATGCAATTTGAGACTAGTGCCCTCCTAGCAAGAGCTAAAAAAGGGAAACTTTTCCAACCAAACTGGCGAGCACAATTACTCGAGACATAACCAGAGACGATGAGAGCTTGGTCCAATACTCCCCTACTTATAAATTACAAACCATGCTATTGTCCTATCCCTCATCAACGACCATGGCTTGAAATTTCCATCAAAGTACGGAATGGAAAAGGATGTTCAGATTGGATCAATTACCCCTACTTCGCTCCACCAAAAGGGCCACCCATAGTTGTATATATGGTCTTTACAGTATGCCATTGTACATCAAGACTAAAGAGTGTCCCATACATTGTAGCTAAAATGTGCATGAAGATCTTCAAATATATGAGAATGGTGATCAAAATGTTTTGAGATGTCAAAGCACCATTGTTGGAGTTTGAGGTCTGCAAAAGCACAACACACAATATTGAATGTATTACCAAGAGAATGTCCAAAGATATATAACCAACTAGGTTTATAGGCATATATACAAGCCGGGGGAAAAACCACCTAAAGAGGGAAAAAGGTGCCCCAACAGTCCTAGTGTGTTCACACACCACTACCTAAAAATATCAACAAATCCTCCTTGGGAGTAATGCAATGAATAAGGATTTGGCACTCATGTATAAGGAAGTAACAAGATTTGTGGAATCAATCCACAAAAGGAAGTAATCCCAAAGCTTTGGAAAACGTTTGAAACTTCTCCCTAGGCAGAGCCTTTGTGGAAAGTTATGCAATTTTCTCTTGTGTGCGCAGATATGCCTAACGGATCTCTCTAGTATAGAACCTCTCCTTGACATAATGATAGTGCACCTCAATGTGCTTAATGCAAGCATGGAACATAGGGTTCCTCACAACTGGCAATGCACTCTGACTCTTAGTGAAGATGGTGGTGGTAGAAGACTGACCAATGCCCAAATTAGCCATAAGGCATCTGAGCCACACACACTCAATAGTTGTTATAAAAGCTGCCCTATACTCAGTGTCACAACTAGAAGAGGCCATAGTAGGCTGCTTCTTGCTCAATCAAGATATGCATGAGCTACCAAGCATGAAGGAAAAACCACTAGTGGACACATGAGTGTCATGGCAACCAGCCCAGTCAGAGTAAAAAAAAAACCATGTACATCTGGCGGTAGTGATCCCCCCTTGGGATTAAAAAATCCAAGTAGTCAGGTACCACTCAAGTAGAAAAAGATGCACTTAACCACCTGCCAATGCTTGACACCTGAGCAATGCATAAACCTGCTCATCTACAAGATAAAAAACTAAATATCTAGTCGAGTAATGCATAAGTAAATCAAGCATCCAACAGCTTGCTGATAAAGAACAACATCAAATGCATCTGTAGCATCATGAAGTCCAAATCATAAACATGTCTCCATAGGAGTGGCAATAGGTTTGTAGTCTTCAAGGCCAAAATGCTATAATAATGTGTCAATATATTTTGTTTCACACAAATCTATTTTATAATCAACTTGCATAAATTGAATGCCCAAATAATGATGCGAATGTCCCAAATATAATATCTCAAATGAGGCATGCAAATCAGCCTTAAAATCAGCAATATGCTTCTCATGAGGACCACTGAGCAGCGTCTCATCAAGAAAGACAACAATGATCAGAACCACATCATTTTCATGCTTAACATATAAGGTGCTCTTAGTTGGACTGTTCTCAAAACCATGTGCAATTAGGTAGGCATGTATCTTTTCTTACCAAGCACGTGGTGCTTGCTTCAAACCATATAATGCCTTTTTCAACCTACACACTTTGTTTTCATAACCTTTTTGAACAAAACCATGGGGCTAGAAAACATACACCTCTTCATGCAAATCACCATTCAGAAATGGAGGTTTAATGTCCAACTGATGTACATTCCAACCATGATGAGCTGCAAGTGCACAAATGCTACAAATAGTAATCATTCGGCATATAGGAGCAAAGGTCTCATCAAAATCAATGCCTCTTTCTTGAGTGTTGGGGGATTCTTGGACAACAAGGGATTTGAGTGTTTGTAGGAGAAAAGGGAAAGACAAGAAGAAAAATACACACTGGAAGCCTTTGTCGATTGATTATAATAAGACAAATACAATGGTGATGCACAATACAATCCAATGCTTCTGTGCAAAATCCCACAGAGTGCTCAATTACAAAGTACCAAATACCCAAGGTATTGTTGTTGTCGGCCTCCTCTGCACCAGACCTCCACCTTCTCCAAGCCTGCACTTGTGCACACCTTGCACCAAGCTTCCAATAAGGGGGAGGGATGGACACCTTCTGTCGGCACGCACACACTGCAATGAGACCTTGGGATCCTTGGGGGATAGCTTAGCACTTCTCTGCACACTTCTTAGTCACTCTTCATGCACACCTTGCATTCACTTCTCTGCGTCGCACACTATGTGTCTCTTGCACTTCTCTCTCTTGCCTTCCTTAGACTATGCTCACACCTCTTAGTCTTAGAATAGTCCAAGAATAGTCCTTGCCTTGATTTTAGTGTTGATTCACGTACGCTCCTAACTCCAAGAGTATCTTGGTGCTCACTTTGATGTCCCAAAATTGTCTCCAAAAGTGGGCAGCCAATGACTCCCTATTTTGTCCTGTAGTGACTTTAGATTAAAACAAAAAATTTTAATTGGGAGGCATATTTTCACTTCTGCGTATGTTGCCACTTCACATACCTTCACATTTTCCTTTTAAGTCTTCACTTGTGCACTTAAGAGAGGGTTCACCTGAACCTTTCAAAACACTTTAAAAATACTTTGAACCTTAGGGAAATTAAAATACCTCTGCAACCTGCAACCACTTTCTCCAATTCACCCTTTGTGGACAATTACTTGTGCACTACCTGTGCACCTTGACACCTGCACTTCGAACACTTTGACTTTGCCCCTGTTGACCTTGACCTTGAGCTTATTGAATTTGATTGGTTTGACTTTGACCTTTTGACTTTGACTATGGTTGACTTTGAATGTAGTTGACTTTGACCAATATGACTTTTATGGGCTCAACAGCTGCCCACCACCTAATGTGCTCTCCATCCCGGAGAGCTATAGCCAAAACTCGGAGCACCATGACTTTGAGCTGCAAAATCTTCAAAAGGACACCTAAGCAGCTACCAAGTCCACCAGAAGCAGGAGAGACCAAGCACGAGAGAAGAACCCAAAAGTGGAATATTTGCATGGAAAAGCAAAGGAGAGCAATGGGAGGGTGGAAAGGAGGGGGAAGGGAGGGCTGAGGGGGCTAAGATGGATATGGCAGGGAGGGGTTTCAGGGAAGGAGGGTACGGGGAGGGTGAGGGGGTAGGAATAGGGCGTCCGAAGAGGGTCAAAATGATCAAAAAGTAGAGCTACAGAGGGTGCATAAGAGAAAATGTTTAACATATGGTGAAATGAGGTGAGAATAGACAATTTGGACCATGTGTTTAAATAAAAACATGTGATAAATGTGCTCAAAACATATGGTTTTTGACAAAAAAAGTCAGAGAAAAGGTGGGATGTTGGAAAATTTAAGTCAAAAAATGAATCTAGAGGTGCCAAAATACATGAAAATGACCTGAGTTGTGAAAAAAATGGCCATTTGAGGCACGATCCAGAGCCAAAAGGTTTGAGCCATGAAAAATAAAAATAAAATAATAAAAAAAATAAAAATAAAAGGAAATAAAATAAAATAAGAAAAAAATTATATATATATATATATATATATATATATATATATATATATATATATATATATATATATATATATATATATATATATATATATATATATATATATATATATATATATATATATATATATATAGTAAAAAATGAAACTTGGTCCCTCTTTTTTTTTGTGTTGGATCCGAACGCACAGATGAAATAAAACGAAAATAAAAAGGAAATATATATATATATATATATATATATATATATATAAAGAAAATAAATATAAAATAAATAATAAAAAAATTAAAATAACTAAAATAAAATAAAAAAAGGGCGGGGGGGAGGGGCGGGGGAGAGAGAGAGAGAGAGAGAGAGAGAGAGAGAGAGAGAGAGAGATTTTTACTTTTTTTTAATTTTTTTCTTTGATTTTTTTTTGAAAAAAATTCCTAGGGTTTTTTTTGGGAAAGATATCCAAAATTAAAGAAAAATGGAGAAAAATTACCAAAAAAATCAAAAAAATCCAAAAAAATTTGAAAAATTTCTTATACCACCAACACACCAAAGAGTGAGCAACGATTTTCAAATCAGCTTGAACCATTCTCAGATGCGAGAAAAATTCCCATTTGGCTATTTGATCAATGCATCATTATTTGATGTAGACCCCCTCCCACAACACACATATCAACCAGCACATCAAGCAATGGATCATCAACCACAAAATCTCAATATGAGATGCAAGCCAATGATGTGATGATCTTTATCATACTAGGAGTCATGCATACACTCACAAGGAGTCTCACACCTATGTACACCCATACACACACATGCAAGAAAACCTCACTCATGGATAAGACACAAGAGCTCCTAAGAAATTCACACTTCATTAGAAGAGAGAATGAAAAAGAAGCACTACAAATGAGATTTAGTTCAGTTTTATAGGCGAAAGTGACCCTCTTAGCATTTGTGTTCAACCTATTTAAAATTGGTTCCTAAACCCTCTTTTCTTTTTTTAGAGTACAATGAATTGGAAAGACACACACACCTGATCTCGTAAGATAGAGGCACCCATCTTGGGGAACTCTGAGGCATCCAGCCCTAGGTAGGACTTGAACCCTGGCCATCTACCTAGGAGTACAAGACACATCTGCTAAACCATGCTCGCTAGATTAAACCCTCATTTGAGATACGAGTTGAGTGCAAAAAAATCCCATAAAATCTTAAAGGTGGCCTTTTACAAAAAAATGGCTGATTTGAAAAATAGTTTTGGAAAATTTGGGTTCCCATTAGCCCGCAACATTGCTTGAGTGCATATGTCATGCATCTTGCTTTAATTATTCACAACATTGAACATTTTCTCTCTCTTTTTTACTTTCAAAAATTGCTTTACTGAGTCTCTGTCTCCAACACTTCTCCCCTCCTAGAGTTTTTCATCCCTAACAAACAATCTATAGGTGGTTGGTATTGAGGAAGTGTCAGCATTGAAGTTCAATGGGGGTTGATGAGGTTGTACAAAACAAGATATGATATGCAATGCAAGTGATATTCCCCTCTTTTTTAAAGGAAGAGTATGGGCATATTACTTAGCTCACTGCATGGGCAAAAACGAAGGAAAAGTGTTTGTGCATGGGCTTGTAGGGTATCCCTATGCATGCATAGTATACAATCCAAAAGAAATAGAAATGGTGCCAAAAAAAGAGGGACTTGAGGGGGATGCCCAAGGGGTTGTTGTTGATGAGGCATCCTATTCTAATGATGGGAAGAATTTCACCTTATGATAACATGTGGTGTAGAGCTTGGATGTAAAAGTCATGTAGCTTGGAAGACTTTGGAGAAATACTAAATTCCCATTGCACATTGGTGGTGTGTGTTGACATCACAAGGGTATGATGCAATGCCCTTGAATCTGACACTAACTGAATGCATATTTAAAGTGCAAATGATCTCAAAATGTGTGCAAGAGACAAGCTTGTGTGATGAGCACATGGATTTTGCATGAAGAGCTTTGTCGTGTTTTATTGTTGCTTGGCAAGAGGAGATAGAAAATCATTTTGGAATGGTACTTTTGAAGTGGATGATTTTGGTTCAACAACGATACATGTCAAATCATGGTGTGTGAGTGAGTGTGTGCATTGGTAAAGATTGGCTTGGTCTTGGGTTGCCATTTCATACTATACTTCTATTTGGGAGACACCTTGCATTGTGGTGGCCTTCACCATGGTTGGATTCTAGGTACCTTGGAAACCTTAGGCCAAAAGGAAATGGTTTTCTGTGACTTGGGCCTCCAAAAGTATGTATCCCCTTCTTTGAATAAAATATGAGATTGAGGTATCCAAATTTGTTTGATGTGCCCTAAAACGTTGGGATATTTGGGAGTGATTGTGGGTGCTACTTTTTGATATTGAGCTAGTGTCATCTTCTTAGGTCTCCATATGTATTTGAAACCATCTGATGAATATATCTAGAATTTTGGGAAATATATTTGTTTTATGTGGATAGGCTTTTGTGCACGTTCCATTGTGCTTTCCTTCATACTCATTGATGATGTGTGTCTGACTTATTCTTATGACTTCTATTTCTTCATTGGGTTTGTTTTGCATATTTGACTCGGTTGTGTCCTTCATGTTGATGATGATGTACCAATGTGGGTCTTAGGAATCCAAATCTAAGCTTTAAATTTTTTATTGTTGAGGAGGTGCTTTGGAACCCACATCTGCTTAATTAATGGACCTGGATGTTGAAGTGCTTTTGGCTTATGTTTGGATTGTATTCTTTGTGGAGATTTTCTTTGGTTTTGTGACCTAGGTAGTGGAGTGTGCTTATTCCTTCCGTGATAAGTACATGCCTTCTTAGATGCTTGAGATGTTCAGCTTGGCCCTTTTGGTACCTCGATCTCATTGATGTATGGACAACTTATCTTACTGCTTCATTGATTCCTTTGCTTGGGTTAGGCTTGAATCTTATACTCCCTCCCTCCTTGACCTTGTAAACATTGCATCCAAGGGTAGGCTTTTCCTTAATGTGACCACTCAAATGACTAGTGTAGGATGTAGCATCAAACATACTTAGAGTGGTAATTGTGAGCCACATAACCAAAAGCTTCATCTAGCCTTGGACCTTCAACATCACAACACACATCATTGCTGACTAACTAACTTAGAACTTTGAACTAAACGTTGGTAAAGATCTATGTCCATGTTATATTCTTCAATTATATCCAATTTCAATTCTACATGATATGGTGATCTTGGAGTGGGCTCAAGCATAGGGGAATCCTTCACCATGTCTTGGACATCCGTGACACTATTGTTAGTTCCTTTGAGAGAGCGGGTGATTGTTTTGATGAATAATCAATGTGCACTTAGTAATATCCAAAGAGGCTATGTGTTCAACCAATGACTGGTTTCCCAAAATGACATCTTTTGCTAAATCATGATCATGACAGTAATAAGAATGTGGTATGTATGGAGTATTTATCAATGAATATCCAAATACCAACTTTCCCCACACATTGGATATTTGTGCCACTGATACCATTGAGTGAAGCTTGTGTCTTGCAAGAAACTAAGGATTACGACCACCATGTACTAGAGAGATGACTCTCCTCCAACCTTATATATATATATATATATATATATATATATATATATATATATATATATATATATATATATATATATATATATATATATATATATATATAGCAGCTCGAACCAACAAGGACCACAAATGTAACTAGAGTCTACAAGTGGACGTGCAATCTCCTCCACTCCTTTAATATCTTCCACTAGGGTCTACTAGTGGTTGGAGTGATCTCGACCACTGCTTTTGTACCTTACACTAGAGTCCACTAGTGGTTGGTGTACTCGCCAATCAAGTTAAGTCCCATTGGACTCAAGTTCTAGAGATCCTTGGGCAAAACGTTCTCCCCATACTCCCAATGGCCCAATGGGGGTTGAACCCAACACCTCTTCCTTTACAACCTTGAGACCTAACCACTAGGCTAAGTGTATCACTTGTTTAAGAGAGCCCATAAACTTATGCTTAATTCTAGTCTCGAGATCTTTTGCCATACATGAGCGAACAAACAGTGTCCGATTTCAAATCCATCTAAACTGGTCGGACCCTTAGATCATAGACTTACTTTATTACATTCTTCCCCCTTGAGAAAGATTTTCTTCTTAGAAAATAAATCTATATATATTAACCATAGGCAACCCCCATGCCTCATGTTCTAAAAATCGAAAGAACATGTTTCATCTCTATGGTGGGATCCCTACCCAAATGATTCAAAGCACTATCTTTCTTTGTAATTTGATGAACTGGTCAAAGTACAAAGTAGTGAATGAATAATAAGGGTGGATGTAAAAATATCCTTAGCCATATCATTCTTTCTCGATGTGCGATCTAGGCACAACCATGTGAAATGGATGGATTCCAATTATTAGTCTATTCCTAGGTATAATTGGTGCATGGACTTAGTAACTAAGGCGGGATTCTTATCCCTTGCAAGACTTTGAGAACCCTTGATTCACATGAATTTGATTTGGAAAACTTGAATTTTGGTTGGCCCAAACATCTAACTTGGATGTTTGTACAATGGTTTACTCCCAACCAACAATTACTTGATTTTTTCACCTGCCTGGAGGACTACTTTGTCCTAATGGGCTTCAAATCCTATGTGAATTGTAGGAGGAAATTTCTCCATTTACTTTGGTCAACGGTACTATAACTTGACCAAGTCAAATCCAAAATGAAAATTGTCCAACTTAGGACACTTTTCTCAAAGACTTTATTTTTAAGTTCTTGGGAACCTATAAGCAAGTCCTAACTTCTCTTTTCTAGAGTGGACTAAACCCTAGAAATTCATTTATGCTATATAACTTGAAGCAAAATCAAATGAACAAGTCATCTTAGATTTATCATCTTTTGAAGATTGGAAAGGTTCTTGTATAGAACATCTATCTAGGTGTTTAATTTAGTTACCTGGTTCCTCTCAAGTTACCCTAGACTTTTGAAAAAAGAATCGGACACTATATCTAGGTCAAATCCAAAAGATTCGAAAAGTAGAAAGAAAGAACTAAAACCTTGTACAACCAATTTAGGAATGCAATTCTTGTGATTTTCTTTGATTTAAGGAATTGAATCTACCGGGTTACACTAGGAACTTGATGCTTGACTTAGTCACTTTATTCCTTAGTGGAAATACTATTTCAATGTCAAATTCCTACTTCTTGAGATATTTGTCAAATATTTTTGAGTAAAAAACTCTTTATCTTGAATTTTCCATAATTCAAAGAAGAACAAGTCTATGCCTTATTTGGAAAACAAGATCTTGGAAGTTACTTCATATCTTCTGCTTCCTTGATGTTGAAGTATCTTGAGAACATTATATTATCCTCCTTGAATTTAAACTTCTCCTTTGATTTTTAATTCCCTTGAGGATCGAATCCAACTTCAAGATCCATTCTAGGACTAAAAGATAACTATCATCCCACGGTCTGATGTCCCATTCCATATTTTCTACATCAATCTCGATATAAAATACAGTGTCCCATACCACCCTATTTTATATTCACATTGATGTGTGAGTGATATTTATCCTGAATTCTAAACATATCTTGATAGAGTACCTTCGCTCTTCAATCCTTAAAAATAATTTTGAAGCATCCGGCATTACCTCTAACTTGATATTCTAGGTTTTGATTCCTTCACATGATCGTTTCATGATCTTGTGCTTGCCTTGGAAATTTGAAAACCTCTTGATAGAATATCCATTATTTTTTGCTAGGTTTTTCAAATGAAAACCAATTAGAATTCCAAGTACTTGAATTTTCATAGATTCAAGTACAATTGGTTTATTCTTGGCCAATTTTTAGCGAGAAGAGCTTTTTACTTCTTATCTTTAGATTCCTTTCTTACTGAAGCTTTAAGTAGCTACCTTGGTCGAGACTTTACATGAATCTCTCTACTACTTAAGTTTAAGCATCCATGCATGAAACTAAGGATTATAACCACCACGTGCCAGAGGCATGACTCTCCTCCCAACCTTATGCCTATATATATATATATATATATATATATATATATATATATATATATATATATATATATATATATATATATATATATATAGCTGCACAAATCAATGAGGACCACAAATGTAACTAAAGTACACAAGTGCATGTGCAATCTCCTCCACTCTCTTAATATCTTCCACTAGAGTCTACCAGTGGTTGGAATGATCTCGACCACTGCGTTAGTACCTTACACTAGAGTCCACTAGTGGTTGGTGTACTCGACACTCAAGTTAAGTCCAATTGGACTCAAGTTAACTTGAGTTAGAAGGCTCTAGAGCTCCTTACATGTCTCTTGAACAAGTGATATCCAAGAGAAAAATATTGAATGTTTCTTGGTATTACATGAAGCTCCTATATCGATTAGTGATCTAAACACATTCGTAGTGTGAAAGCTAACTTTCACTTCTATGAATGGATGTGAAATGCGGCCTCCAACAATAGTTGCATGCACCATCTCTAGAATTGGTAGGTAATCATCATCATGTACTCATAGTATTAAGATATTGTCTTGACCTCTCCTGTATAGTTGATTTCTTATAAACACCTAGTCTCAATTTTCTTCTAGGGTTTGCCTTTTTACTCTATCAATACCTTCTAGGAACTTATTGTCACATAGATGCTTGGCTATGTGTTCGATCTAGGTGGGAACCTTGGTAGTTTCATATAGATTAGAATGTTCCATTGGAGGCAAGATTTGACATTCATCACATTGTGACACATAAGTTTGTGTGACTTTTTTCATTGTGTATCAATAGGATCCTAATTTCTATAGATTTTTGTAAGGTTCTAGTTTGGGGGAAATGTCATCCAAAAACATCATCATGTGCTTGAGATATCAAGTCCATTCTTTCATGGTCATCTACACAATACAACAAGATGTCCATTGGGTCTTGGTAGTGCATGTTCTGGCTAGGATATGAAATTTTCTAGAAGCAAGAAGTCTCTGGAAATCCACCTCGTTTATAATCTTGCATGTATACATATATGATCTAGTGAATTCTAAAGTCAAGTTACATCAGACACTTTATAGATTTTAGAAATACAATTTTATTAGATAATGATTACAAAAATAGTTCACAAAAGTCTGCATCGATGGTAGCCTAATAATGGCAACCTAACAGTGGCATGCATGGTGGCCTAAACCCACTACGATAAATTACAAAAAAATCAATCCTCTTCTTCTGAAGGAAGATGGATATCTCTGTCCCAATCATACACAAATACATCAAATATGGCATTTAACTATCTGACTGTTAGTATATGATCAATGTCTACCCCTCATGATTGTATGCACATTTTGTAAGGCCCCCTTTATGAGGAGAAGCCAAGCGTGCATTACCCAATTGATGGCAATCCCAACTTGCATGTTGGATGAAGGTCATATTGGACCATGTAAGGTATTATAAGGAAAGGGAGTTACTAGGGTCCCCAATTGTGGGGTCCGGGGCAGCGGTGAGCAGCCCCTGGCTAGGGGGTCCCAGGGGGCCAGCGGGCCCCCTGGTGGGGGTCCGGGGGCAGCGCCCTCGGCGCGACGATAAAGGGAATATTTCATGGAATATTCCCTATCAGAGTCAGAAATCATTTATATTTGTTAGGTCGGTTCAACCAGTCTAAGCCGTGTATGGCAATTACGCGGGTGGTGGCCGCCCACGCTCTACCGCCCATGTATAGCCATCCATGGCAGACCACCCATGATCCTATATATACATGACTTCTGCACTACCTGAGACACTGAGTTGAGCCAGCATACCTCTACCTTGTATCTCCCGTTCTAGAGTTGTCTAGATCACCATTTAAGCTCTACCTTGAGAGCGCACGCGTGGACAACGCCATCATCTTTGTACTTGGTGCTAGTAGAAAATTATTGAGATTCTCCTATATCTTTTATCTTCTCTGCTATTGCTCCTGTGTTATATTGCGTAACTTTTGTCTTACATGGTATCAGAGCCGTAAGGTTCGAATAGCTTGAGAAGTATCACTACTTTAGCCTACTAGCATACTAGAATATCATTAGATTATTCGAGTGATTAAATGATGGCTTCATCGTCGAACACTGGTCTTTGTGCTTCAGCTAATGTTAATGCTGCACCTATTCGAATTCGTCCACCTGCATTCACTGAAGGGAAGCTGGATGGATCCAACTATACACTCTGGAAGTTCAAAATTTCTGCAATTTTGGACTCCTATGAATTACTTGACACTGTCATGGGACCGATGGGACTGGATCCAGAGCCTATACCAGTTGAAGATCCAGCTAATTCAAGATTGATGATTCAGCCAGATACAGATCTTCTACGAGCTTGGAAGAGGCGGAATGCTGATGCATTATGTGCAATTGTCACTAGTGTAAGTGATTCTGTGCTTACTTTAGTTCAACATACTACTAAAGCACATGAGGCTTGGGGCATATTGGCTCAACAATATGAGACCAAGAACCACACTAGGATACATAATTTAGAAAATCAGTTGGCAAATGAAAAGCATTCTGATTCTGAAAAGGCTGAAGATTTTATCAAACGGATAAAACATCTTCAAGACCAATTGGCTGCAGTTGGTGTTGTTATAACACCAGAAGAGCTGGCTCGAAGATGTGTACGTGTTCTTCCAGCAAAGTATGATGGATTAGTAACAGCCCTTAACACTCAGGTAAGACCAACTCCCCTCACATCTGAAGAGTTTTGTGCTATGCTTTTAGAAGAAGAGATGCAGTTGAGGAATCTGCAAAGCACAAGTGATGCTGCATTTTCAGCAAATGCAAAAGGTAAAGGCTCTTCTGATGTATCAAAGAAGAAGCCAAAGAAGAAAAAGTTCACAGGAAGTTGCTTCTATTATGAAAAGAAAGGCCATGCCATCAAGGATTGTAGGAAGAAGCAAGCTGATGAACGAAATGGGACTGTAAAATCAGCATGGAAGAACAAAGAGTCTGCAAACAACACAAAGCTGGAACTTTGGGTAGCTATTGAAGAGGTATGTTCATCTACTGAAGCTCGTGCTGATGAACCATGAATTTTAGATAGTGGAGCTTCTCGCCATATGACCAGTAAAAAGGATTGGTATAGTTCCCTAGTGCCTCTACGGGAATCCATCAATGTAGTGGTGGGAAATGACTCCAAGTGTCCAGCCGAAGGAACTGGAACCATCTCTTTTATCACTTCTCCAGGTGTTGAGAAAAAGTTATCCGATGTTCTCTATGTACCTACACTCAAAAGAAATTTGTTGTCAGTTTCTGTAATAACAGATCGTGGACTTGAAGTTCACTTCAATAAGAGTGGTGCAGAAATCATGGATTCATCAGGTAATGTTGTAGGTAAAGGGATACGACGGGATAACTTGTATGAGTTAAGTGCTTTAACTGCTACAGAAGATAAAGATGTAAGCACGTTATGGCACCAAAGATTTGGGCATCTCAGATTTGCAGTTTTGAAGGAGATGCAAAGAACAGGGATGGTTGCTCATTTGCCTGCATTTCCAGAGTTGCAAGAACCTTGTGAAGCTTGTATGATGGGCAAGCAACAACGAAAGGCATTTCCAAGAGAGACCAGCAATCGATCTCAAGCTCCTCTAGAGTTGGTACATGCTGATCTTTGCGGTAAAATGTCTACACCTACTTTAGGAGGATCTTTCTACTTTTTGCTGTTAGTCGACGATTATAGTAGAAAGATATGGGTTTATTTCATTCGAGAGAAGGCTGATGCTTTTGAAAATTTAAAACGTGGCATAAGTATGTAGAAAATGAATCAGGAAGGAAACTGAAGAAATTTAGAACAAATAGAGGAGGTGAATTCTTGTCAACAGAATTCAACAATTACTATAAGGAGCTTGGTGTGAAAAGGCAACTTACCACAGCTCATACACCTCAACAAAATGGCGTTGTTGAGCACAGGAACAGGACAGTAGTTGAAATGGCTCGTTGTATGTTGACGGCTCAAGACATGCCTGATTCATTCTGGGCAGAAGCAGTCAATACAGCAGTCTACATCCTCAATAGAAGCTACACAAAAGCACTGAAGGGGATGACTCCTCAAGAAGCATATTCTGGTAAAAAGCCTTCAGTTTTGCATTTCAGAATTTTTGGTTGTTTCTGTTATGCACATATTCCTGATTCAACAAGATCAAAGTTGGATTCAAAAAGCAAAAAGTGTGTCTTCCTAGGATATAGTGAAGAGTCTAAAGCATACAGGTTGTGGGATCCTGAGGCAAGGAAGATTTTTGTCAGCCGAGATGTGGTGTTTGATGAACGACCATACTTAGTAGAAGATAAAGGTAAATCTACTATCTCATCAAACGGAGAAATATCTCACCTTGTGCCTATCAAAAGACAGGTTAAAGTTGAGGAGGAGGAAACATCTGATGGAGAAATTTCCTCAATAAAAAGCCAACCAGTTGTAGCTGCACAGCGTAAGCCACTACCGAAGTGGGCACAACAGCTCTTTGATGATCACAATCCACATGTAGATGTACCAGAATCATCATCGGATGGATTACGAAGATCAAAGAGAATAGAGGAGCAAAGAAGAGCCTCAGAACACATTGTTAACATGGCTCTAATGGCAAATATCATGGGTTCGATAAAGGAACCTACCACCATTGAAGAAGCCATTGATGATCCACGTTGGAGAGCGGCAATGCAGTCTGAGTATGATAGTATACTCAAAAATGATACATGGGATCTAGTCGACTTGCCGCCAAAGAAGAAGGTAATAGGTACTAAATGGATTTGGAAAGCTAAGTATAAAGCTGATGGAACATTAGAAAAGTATAAGGCACGATAAGTTGCACAGGGTTTTTCACAGATTGAAGGATTTGATGTTCAAGAAACTTTTGCACCAACAGCACGCATGACAACTATTCGGACGGTACTTGCAGTAGCTGCACAAAAGTCCTGGCCTATTTTCCAGATGGATGTCAAATCTGCATTTTTGAATGGTCACCTCAAGGAGGAGGTATATGTATCTCAACCACCAAGTTTTGAGGTGCCCAATTTAGAAGATAAAGTTTGCAGGTTGAAGAAAGCTTTGTATGGACTTAAACAAGCTCCACGGGCTTGGTACCAACGGATAGATAATTTTTTCAAAAACATGGGTTTTGAAAGAAGTACTTCTGATGCTAACTTGTATGTAACAAAAAGGGATAGCAAGCTAGTTGTCGTCATTGTATATGTAGATGATTTGATCATTACAGGAGATCATCAGGAACTCATCAATCGAACTCGGATGGGCTTGGGAACTGAGTTTGAAATGACAGACTTAGGTCTACTCCATTTTTGTCTGGGAATTGAAGTATGGCAAAGGAAGGATGGCATTTTCATCTCACAACAAAAATATTCCAAAGAAATTCTCAAGGCATTTGGAATGATGGAGCGCAAACCAACTAGCACACCTATGGAGGTAAATCATAAGCTATCTATGGATGATAACATGCCTGATGTAGATGCTAAGAAGTATAGGAAGCTCGTTGGAAGTCTTATTTTTCTGTGCAACACTAGACCAGACATTTGCTATGTTGTTGGAGTGTTAAGCAAGTTTTCCAACAAACCTAAGGAGAGTCACTGGAATGCTGGAATGCGAATTCTAAGGTACATTGCAGGAACCTTGGATTTTGGTATTTTGTATACCACAGGTGATACACTCCAAGGATATTGTGATTCAGATTGGGCTGGAGATTGTGATTCTAGAAAATCAGTTTCTGGATATTGTTTCTCACTTGGTTCAGGAATATTTTCTTGGGTAAGTAGGAAGCAACCAACTCTCGCACTCTCCTCCACTGAAGCAGAGTACAAAGCAGCTTGTTTTGCTTCTTGTGAGGCAGTCTGGTTAAGGAGAATTCTTGCAGATCTAGGCTTTCCATCAATTATGCCAACTGTACTCAAGTGTGATAATCAAAGTTGTATGGCTATTGCAAAGAACCCAGTATTTCATGCTCGCACCAAGCACATAGAAGTACAGTACCATTACATTCGTGAGCTAGTTGAAGATGAAATTGTGGAGCTAGAATATTTCCCAATAGAGGCAAATTGTGCTAACATATTCACTAAAGCACTTGGAAGAGAGCAGCTCAACAGGCATCTTCAACAGATGGGCATAGGACCGAGACCTACTTGATTTATCATCGGTAAACATTGAGGGGGGTGTTAGTATATGATCAATGTCTACCCCTCATGATTGTATGCACATTTTGTAAGGCCCCCTTTATGAGGAGAAGCCAAGCGTGCATTACCCAATTGATGGGAATCCCAACTTGCATGTTGGATGAAGGTCATATTGGACCATGTAAGGTATTATAAGGAAAGGGAGTTACCAGGGTCCCCAATTGTGGGGTCCGGGGCAGCGGTGAGCAGCCCCTGGCTGGGGGGTCCCAGGGGGCCAGCGGGCCCCCTGGTGGGGGTCTGGGGGCAGCGCCCCCGGCGCGACGATAAAGGGAATATTCCATGGAATATTCCCTATCGGAGTTAGAAATCATTTATATTTGTTAGGTCGGTTCAACTAGTCTAAGTCGTGTATGGCAATTACGTGGGCGGTGGCCGCCCACGCTCTACCGCCCATGTATAGCCGTCCATGGCAGGCCACCCATGATCCTATATATACATGACTTCTGCACTACCTGAGACACTGAGTTGAGCCAGCATACCTCTACCTTGTATCTCCCGTTCTAGAGTTGTCTAGATCACCATTTAAGCTCTACCTTGAGAGCGCACGGGTGGACAACGCCATCATCTTTGTACTTGGTGCTAGTAGAAAATTATTGAGATTCTCCTATATCTGTTATCTTCTCTGCTATTGCTCCTGTGTTATATTGCGTAACTTTTGTCTTACACTGACTGGATTCTCCATTGAAGTGGTGAACACATCCTCCAGAACGGTCTTCATTGGATGTCCCAGTTTACATTCCCAAGATGCATTTTTTCTTTTTTTTTTCATAATCAACAGACAAAACATCTACAAAATGTTGATTAGCTCTTGTTGTGTCAACTAGTTGCACTTGCATTTTCTGTTTATTTTCTATCTTCTTCACTAACTCTAGATCTTTCTCTTCTAGTTTCTTCTATAGTCTGGTGACTTTCTATATTTCTTTGGAAATTTGAAATTCCTTATGTTCTAGAACCTGTGTCTTTTCTTGGATAATCCACTTAGCATCATTTAATTGATTCTCTAACTCTTCTATAAAGTTAAACTTAGCAATAGTAGTCTGTGAATCATTGTTAATGAAACAATTTGATTTTCTAAATATGAATGTCCAACCTGCAATAGATCAACATTCATCTTGAATTTTGCCTTATCCATCAAAGCTTGAGCTTTCTGCATTGTCCATTCCTGAAATTGCTTTCTTAGAGTACTCTGCTCCTATTTTGATTTTTAAAGTTCTATTCATAAAAGTGACAATTGACCACTCCATAGCTCAAACTTGCCTTGTTGAGATATCTACTTCCCCAACTCCTTGTTGCTTAACTCTTCCTGTTTGAAACTAGTTTTTGCTTGATCAAAGTGAAAAAAACACAAAGCTAACATTCTTGAGGCATCCACTATCATACAAAGTTTTGGGCTTGAAATCATTCATGTGCCAGTGAAATCATTCACATACAAAAGTAGGGAAACTGCACTTTTCTTACCTGCATTCCTCCAGGCATGTATAATTCTATTATTTAATGATAGAAAGTGGATGTGCCTTTGATTTTTGGTATCTTCTTATTCATGCTCCATTGTGTTGCTAGCTTCTTCATCTGCCTCCCTCTCCTTTTCTTCTTTTTGTTTTAAAAGCTTCTTCCAATTCTTATCTCTTCCTTTTTGCTTTTGCCTTGGCTTCTACTCCTCAAACCAACAAAATGCTACTCTAACAATTTCTTTCCATCATCTTTTATGTCAATCCTCCTCCTCATTATCTGTATCTAAATCAATGGGGGAATCTAGTTGATTAGTGCTTTGGTGAGGAAGATTGGCTTAGATATTTTGACAACTTGTCATATATTTTCCATAGAGTTCCTACTAAAAACAAGAGATTCAAAATTACCTCGAGTTTGGTATGAATGTTGGTTTCTCGATCCATGGAAGTGTTTTGATCTCCCTCTTAATGCATCAAAACATTACCTTGGCCCAATCAACCTTTCCATTCATTTCAAAAGCTTCATGTACTAAAGATTATGGTGAATGTGAGACCCCATAGTGCTTCACCCACAATTTCACAACAAATGTTATGAAATGCAAATACCACAATAGTGATGTCACAGAGTTACATATACTTGAATAAACATGAGCATGGTTTGTCGAACAGCTTCTCCATATCTAGCAAGGATATGATTACTCCGAGCATCATGACACCCTCCTTATTGATCTATAGCTACTATGTGATAATCTCCAGGCTCAAAGTGCATACTCGTTCTTTTCATGGATCTGCACTAAGCCTAAAACTAGTGACATGCTCACCTTCTTGCTCTATGGACACGTTAATCTAGTGAAGAAATTGGATGGCCATCGAATGCGGCAGGACAACCTAACAATCCACCATTGCATATTTGAGCAACCCACGACATGCCAACCATTGTATGTGCATTTGTGGCAATCTATTGGGTAGGTGCACCTAGTGAATTTCAGGCACATGGATGAAATTAGGTATCATGCTTGCCATCATGAACCACAAAAGCCATGAACTCATAATCGTTTCCAATAGTGTGCAAGACTAAGCAATTTGCAACAACACTAGCTCTCTCTAACATTCACACTCAATGAAACTTACCGAAACATTGGATTTCAATTTAAGTATTGGAAACAATTTTTCCCATGTGCTTCAATTAATCTTGAATGTGGATTTTGCATGGCTCAAATTTCACAAGAAATTCCATGATTACTTCAACTTGTGAGCTAAGTCGAACAATGCCATCCACTTTTTCTTAACTATGCTTGCAAAATCTTAGTCCTTCACTTCCTTCTTAAATGCAAGATCTATCATCAATCCTACTAAGAGCTTTTCCCGTGCCTTCTTGTGACATTTCTTTCTTTTATTTTCATTTATATATATAAAACAATATACACTTTTATTTTTTCAAGTTGTTGCCTAGCTCTAACATAGCTAGAGCTTGGACCCATTGACTATAGCCTCTAAAACTTCTCCATTGAACATGGCAAGTTTGAAAGTGGCTAGAACAACTTTGGAGTGAATCCGAAATGGTTTGTTCAACCATTTAAACTTTCCAAACCTGGTGCTTCATCTTTCAATTGAAAAAGAAAACTAGATCCCCAATCTAGAACAATAGAGGCTTCAAATTTTGGTCATGCCAATCGCATTGTCTAAGCTAGACCCCTTGAAGTAGAAAAAAGCTATAGTATTGATCTTCCTCTAGCTATTGTAATTTATCCATTTGGTACTCCAAACAATCCCCTGGTAAGAGCTTGTCATAGATTATTACCCACAAACTAAGCATAACAAGATCTAAAGGAGTAATAGCTTCAAGTCTGTAAGCCAATGTAAATGGAATACAACACACTGCAACCTTATATGTTGTTCGATAAACCCATAACATAGTAGAAAAATAATGCTCCCACTTTATTGGATGCTCAAGTAACATCTTTTGTAACCTCACTAGGGGACTTTGTTTGGACACTATGCCAAACCATTTACTCAAGGATAATATGGAGAACTAAATTTATGCTCAATGTGGTAATAATCCATAATGTATATAATCATGTGGTTAAGAAGATGAGTATTCTAATCTGACACTAGCACAAGAGGAAGTCTGTAGCATGGAAATAAATAAGTGAAGAGAATAATGGATACACTCCTAGCCATAGCATGTAGAGTTTGTACATGTGAAAATAAAAGTTTGGCCTAAAGTAGATGTGGTGAATTGGATCCATGAAATCTAGTTCCAGCTTCTCAAATGTTCTAGAGGCAAAAGTGGTTGTAAGGGGAATCTATGGATGCCACAAGGTTCACCTATCCATTGACAAGTGTCACATTTTTGAACAAAATCATGAACATTCCTATGCAAAGTCGGTCACCAGATTCCATTTTGGAGAATTTTCTTTGTTGTCAAATAAGCATTGCAATTCCATCTAGCAACACCAAAATGGGCTTCGAAGTTTACTACAACATCTTCATGTGGGGATACACAATGCAACTAGAATCCAAAAATTTCTTTATAGTAAAGATAATTCAAAATAACAATAAATTGCTTACTCCATAGGACAAGATTCTTGCAAACAATAGATCATAAATGCATTGGGGGAACACTCATTGCTAAAAACAAAACCATTTCATTGTATCAAATGGGTTTTCCTAAATCAGGTTTTGAATCCTCTATGATATGAAATATCTCTACATCAGAAAGAAAATTTTGCACTCCATTAGGTGGCTCTCCAAAGTTGAATCAAGTTAGAAAATTAGCCACCACATGTGGAGTTCCTAGTCAATAGACAACATTGTACTCAAATTCTTGTAAGAGCAAGACCCATCATGCGAGTTTGTAAACCAAGTTTTGTTGTTTTACCAGATATAGCAGCACAAAATGGTCCACATGAAAAGTAAATGTATGCCTTAATAAGTAATGTAGAAACTTATCAATAGAATATATGAAGCCCTGGCATTCCCTTTTGGTGACTAAAGAATTCTTCTCAGCATTTGTCAATCCTTGACTTGTAAATTTTCTACATTAAGATGCTACCAATGGCCACATCTAATGCATTCATAAACATATAAACAAATGAGCCCAATTTGTAGCCTATGAAATCGGAGCCTTGGTGAATAAAACTTTGAGTCACTGGAAATTTGAGCCGCATTCTTCCATCCATTGGAATTCTCCAGATTAAGCATGAGCCACTTGATTTGGTGGGATAGCCACATGAGCTAGACATTGTAGATGTTGGCGATGCCATTAACTCTTATTTTAATAATCATTAAATTTATTTTGCAATCTGAGGAGGTGGAGGTTGCAAGACAGTTTTCGCTTTATTTGGATCACCAATAGTTGCTTCTTTTGAAATGATATGCCCTAGTAACTAAAGGTGAAAACCCATTTTGGATATTCAATTGGGACAATAAAGCCAACCTACAATAACCAACCAAATCTCCTTTAACCTATTTGACAAAATTTGGATTCATCCTATAATGTTATTGGATTATGGGTAATGCATTCGATTTTAGGTGGATTATGTGTTGATACAATCGAGCATCAAGACCCTTCACGTCTAACTAATCAAATGCAAACACATCTTTGAAATCGTTTGATAACACAAGCAACTCTCCTCATAATGCTTTAGGCAAATTTTCATAGACATTGACCAGCTGTGGTTTGAATTGAGAACTAAGATTAAAGTATTCCACTTCATCTTCTTAAACATGGATCCTAGTTTCTTCTCATCCTTCACTTCTTGTAGCAAGTGCTCATCCAAAATTACATAAGGATTTTCCTTTGACTGGACTGCAAATATAATTGGTATGTTGCTAAGCTACTGAGCCATAGTTTCATTAATATCAACAATATCCATCAGCTAGAGGTCGTTATTTTCTTCTGGGAATTCGGCCTCCTCATCCTGTTGCAATCCTTTTAGCATATTTGAAGCCTCTACAATGGGTAATAGTTGATTCTTCAAACAAGTATGCATATTTTCCATGGTTACCATATATATTTTACACCCCTTTTAGAAAGTAAGTGCCTAAGACCCCCAATCTTGCTGCACTTTGGCATGTTTCAGTTAGGGGTGTCCCAGTATGAAATTGTAATCATCCCATTTCCATAATATATCAATGACCACAAAGGTAATATGGAAGGAAAACCTTGTATTCTAAGTGGAATATCTTTAAGAAGTCCAATGGATTGGACTCGAGAGTGGTCAGCCATATGAATGTAGAAAGGTTGAATATCTGCCCACCCCATCTGCCAAAAATAGGTAATGCCGCCATATTGACTTCTGAGCCACCATCATTGAGGACTCTATAAATTGACCTAGACTTATACTAGAAAGTAAATAATGGCACCACATAGACTATGAGGTTACTTTCAGTAGTATCCACTTGATTAGCTGGTACACTTTTTGTAGATGCTAGGAAATCAGATGATGCGGGTTATGCTCGAATATGTGTGCCAAAAAGTTTGAGCAATGCATGCCGAAAAGCTTGAACTAAGTCCAAAAGTTCACTGAATTGCATTTTCATGGTAGACTTGCATAAAAGTTTCCACAACTTTGGAGCTATAACAAGTACTTCGTTTTCCTTCCACACTTCTCAATCTCATAGCTTTTGGTTGTTTTGACTGGGTAGATCTATCCTGTTGATCTTCGTGACCTCTCCATATTGTTATATTAAGATTGGTCCTTCTTGCTAGAGTGTAGCCTATGTCCATACCAAACCCTTCAAATTGAATTGCAGGATTGTCGTAGGGGTAGCGAAATATGAAAGAACATTCGTCTTCATTAATGGCTTGAATATACAACAGAGAACCCTTGCGAAGACTCTACAGATTCTCTCTCCTCTTTCTAGAACTCTCCCATAGTGACTACCCACCCACATAATATCTCCTCACTAAGTTTATTGAAGTTTGCACCTTTTACAATCTTGCATGCATACATATCTTTCAGAATCGATAGTTACACTCAAAAATCCCGTGACATCTAAAGGCATGTTTATATCACAGACTTTAGAGAGTTCAAAAGTACAAAATTTTGAGACAATAATTACGAAAATGGTCAGCAAAAGTCTAATAGAGTACGAATAGATTACGAATGACATATATTCTAGCATATAACTGTTGGAGATAGACGTCTGCAGAAGTACGCGAATAGCACAAGGAAGAAGAAGAAGCTTGGAGCACAAACACACAATACTGAATGTATTACTAGAGAATGTACAAAGATAAGTAGCCCGTTAGGGCAATAGGCCTATATACAAGCCGGGGAAAAAAAACCTCCTAAAGAGGGAAAAAAGTGCCCCGGCAGTCCTAGAGTGTTCACACACATCACTACCTAAATATATCAACAAATCCCCCTGGGAGTGATGCGGTGAACAAGTAGCTGGCACTCATGTATAAGGAAGTGCCAAGCTATGTGGAAGTCACTCCACAAAAGGAAGTAAGCCCAAAGCTTTGCGGAAAGCTTCAAACTTCTCCCTGGGTAAAGCCTTCATGAAAAGGTCTGCAATGTTCTCCTGCATGGGCACATATGCCAAGCTGATCTCCCCAGCAGAGAACCTCTCCCTGACATAGTGATAATGCACCTCAATGTGCTTAGTGCGAGCATGGAACACAAGGTTCCTCGCAACTGCCAATGCGCTCTGACTGTCAGTGAAGATAGTGGTGGCAGAATTCTGACCAACACCCAAATCAACCATAAGGCGTCTGAGCCACACACACTCAACAGTAGCTGTGAAAGCTGCCCTATACTCAGCCTCACAACTGGCAGTGGCCACAGTAGGTTGCTTCTTGCTCAACCAAGATATACATGAGCTACCAAGCATGAAGCAAAAGCCACTAGTGGCCACACAAGTGTCATAGCAACCAGCCCAATCAGAGTCAAAAAAAGCATGCAAATCTGGCGGTAGTGATCCCCCCTTGGGATAAAACAACCCAAGTAGTCGAGTATCACTCAAGTAGCAAAAGATGCGCTTAACCGCCTGCCAATGCTTGACTCCTGGGCAATGCATAAATCTGCTCATCTATGAGATAGCAAACTGAATATCTGGCCGAGTAATGCATAAGTAAATCAAGCATCCGACAGCCTGTTGATAGAGAACAGCATCAAATGCATCTCCAACATCATGAAGACTCAATCGTAAACCTCTCTCCATAGGAGTGGCAATAGGCTTATAGTCTTCAAGGCCAAAATGCTGCAATAATGTGTCAATATATTTCGTTTGACACAAAGCCATTCCACCATCAACTTGCATAAACTGAATGCCCAAATAGTGATGCAAATGCCCCAAATCAGAAATCTCAAATGAGGCATGCAAATCAGCCTTAAAATCAGCAATATGCTTCTCAATAGGACCAGTGACCAGCATGTCGTCAACATAGACCACAATGATCAGAAGCACATCATTAGCACGCTTAACATATAAGGTGCTTTCAGTAGACTGTTCTCAAAACCATGTGCAATCAGATAGGCATGTATCTTCTCATACCAAGCATTTGGTGCTTGCTTTAAACCATATAATGCCTTCTTTAACCTGCACACTTGGTTTTCATGCCCTTTTTGCACAAAGCCACGAGGCTGAAAAACATACACTTCTTCATGCAAGTCACCATTCAGAAATGCAGTTTTAATGTCCAACTGATGTACATTCCAACCATGATGCACTGCAAGTGCACAAATGCTCCGAACAGTAGTCATACGGCAATAAGCCTAGCCTTATACCTGTCAACTGTACCATGAGGTTTACGCTTCAGCTTGTATACCCACTTAGTGCCAATGGCCTTCTTGACAAGAGGCAAGTCACATAAAGACCCAGTACCATTCTTCATTATGGCATCATATTCAGATTGCATAGCAGCCATCCAATTTTTTGAATTTTGTGCATCATCAAACGAAACAGGCTCATTCTCATCAGAAAGACTAGATGCAGCCATAGCATAGCAATCTGATGCAAAAGAGGTACTATGAGAGCCTGAACGAGTACGATATGATAGAGGTGCATCTAATTTGTTGTCATGCAAAGTTTGCACCAGCCATTTTGGCATAGTTTTTGCCTACTCAATATCAGCTCTCTCATCAACTAGTGCATCATGTAAGTCTGCATCAAAAATGGAATGATCTACATCATCACATGAAACCTGCAAAGGCTGAGAAGTTGCCTCATTAGGACCAGCACTAGACTGTCCACCTGTAAAAAGAGGCATCAAAGTATCATACATGTCTTTGGAGCTAACAGATGTCTCCTTAGTACATGAAAGCAATGGCTGCATAGCAACTTCCACAAAAACAACATCACGGCTAACCAGAATGCGTTTAGTCTGTGGATAATACAAACGATAGCCTTTACTTTCAGAATTGTACCCAACAAAAATACATTTTACTGCTTTATCATTCAATTTTCTGCGATGTTGTGCAGGCACTAATGCATATGCCAAACAACCAAAAACACGCAGATGAGCAACAGATGGCTTGCGATCATGCCAAGCCTCATATGGAGTGATAGACTGCAGCGCTTTAGTGGGACACATGTTTAGTACATATGCTGCACACATGACAGCCTCAAGCCAGAAACTATGAGGTAAAGCCTGACTCTTGACCATACACCTCGCCATCTCCATGAGATACCTATTCTTCTATTCAGCAACTCCATTCTGTTGAGGTGTATACGGCACTGTACACTGGTGTTTTATCCCACGTTCAGCCAGAAATGCATTAAAATCAAAAGACATATATTCCCCCCCTCGATCAGAATGGAGGGTGCCCATTTTACATGCTGACAGATTTTCTGCCAAAACCAAAAACTGTTTGAAGCACATGAACACTTCGGACTTTGCCTTCAATGGATATACCCATGCATGCGTGGAAAAATCATCGATGAAAGTCACGAAGTAAAGATAATTCCCAAAATAAGGTGTTTGCATAGGACCACAAACATCACTATGTACAAGTTGC
This sequence comes from Ceratopteris richardii, assembly GCA_020310875.1. Classification (NCBI taxonomy): domain Eukaryota; kingdom Viridiplantae; phylum Streptophyta; class Polypodiopsida; order Polypodiales; family Pteridaceae; genus Ceratopteris; species Ceratopteris richardii. Next base: position 6,083,013 of record CM035408.1, on the reverse strand, counting down.
AATTTCTGAGTAGCCCGAACTGAACCATCTTTTGGAAAGGATGAATGTTGCATTTTGCCCAAAATACAGCCACAAACATGTTTTCCAGGTGCCTCAAGTTTGGGCAACGAGGACACCATTTCAGATTTCTGCAGGCGTAGCAAACTAGCAAAATTCAGATGACCAAAGCGTGCATGCCAAAGCTTTGCATCTGACATAGCCTGCGAATCATTTACTGCACATGCCAAATCATTTACAGATCTTTCATAGTCTATGAGCTTAAGCCCACGACATAATATGCCAGAAGCAATAATCACATCACCATTTGACAGATCATGAACTATACACCTGTCATCAACAAATTTCACAACCAAGCCAATCTTGGCTAATGCAAAAACTGATAACAGGTTCTTTTTTATCCCTGGCACAAATAAAGCATCTGACAAAGTGAAAGAACTACCATCAGCAGTAGTCAAAATGATCTTACCAACTCCCATAACAGGATAAGAGGAGTTGTTGGTGCATGTAAGAGTATTCCCTGTGGGGGCAGGCTCGAGTGAAGAGAAGAAACTGCGCTGCGAGGTAATATGTTTGGTCACCCCACTATCAAAATACCAAACATCTGAGTCTACTGCAAACATGCACGCTCATGAGAAGATGGGTCAAAACTGCAGACAGTAGTAAACACCCATTCTTCTTCCTGCACAAGATTTGCAGACTCTGTTTTTAGTGTAGAGGCCTCTACAACAACCATTCCAGCCTCTTTCTTCTTTGCCTCTTTAGCAGCCAGTTTTGGAAAGTTCTTTATGATACAATACTTACAAAACAATTTCTGCTTTTCTAATTTCTTCTCATCTTTATCTTCCTTCTTCAAATATGCAGAATTAGCAGATTTCTGCTTACTAATTGAAGAGCTCCATTTTCCTTTGCCCTTCTGACTAGCTAGGAAAGCTTGATCTGTAACTCACATAATGGACTTGTTCTGCCTGGACTGATCTTCCTGCAATAGAACAGAGACTAACTCCTCAAATGATAGGGCATTCAGATTGCCTTTCATTCAAACAAAGAGTAGAAGCAAAACTCTGATATGAATCAGGAAGACCATTCAGAACGGTCTGCACAAGTGAGCTATCTGGTATAACCTGATCAGCAGAAATCAATTGTTCCTTCAAGTCTTTGATCTTCGTTAGGAAATTGTCCATAGAATCACCTTCATTCATGTGCTCACTCTCCAACTGTTTTTGCAGGTAAGCAACACGAGCCTCATTCCTAGCTTGGTACAATGTGGTAAGTGTATCCCAAGCATCCTTGGCTGTTCTGCAAGAGCGAATGTGAGGAATAATAGCACGTTTGACAGACAAAACTATCAATGCATGTGCATGGGCGTCTCTTCCATCCCAACAAATCTGCTCTGCAGTAGGTGCAGCAGAAACAGTAGCACGAACAGGAATCTGCGGAATATCATCTTCGACACCATCTTCATCAGCTCTAGCACCTGTATTTGCAGTACCTATAGTCACCCTGCACAATGTTCCACAATCCTTTTGCAACCAATACATGTCGCATCATATAAGCCCATAATGGGTAGTTGGTACCATCCAACTTATCCTCAACAGCCAACATACGGAATACATCACTGCTTTCAGCCATGGCCGGTGACTAAAATACCTTGATGCAAAAAATTGACTGTATCTCAAAAAGTTGAAGAGAACTGCCCAAACGAGTTCTGCTAGAACTGTAGCAGACTTTGAGACGCTTAAACTGGCGAACAGAAACTAGTATATACCTTTGGCACAAAAAGATGAAATAGCCTGCACAAGCAATGCGATAGTGCATTCGGAGGCCGAAACGAGCTCAGATCACGATTTTGGCACAACAAAGCGAAGATGTTTTTATCTCAGAAACACATTGAGTATGCTCACCAAAATTCGTGCAATTCTGAGACTGCAAACGGAGGAGTGTCGACGGCGCCCTAGATGAAGCGACGACCCGCTCTGATACCAATTGTTGGAGATAGACATCTGCAGAAGCACGCAAACAGCACAAGGAAGAAGAAGAAGCTTGGAGCACAAACACACAATACTGAATGTATTACTAGAGAATGTACAAAGATAAGTAGCCCATTAGGGCAATAGGCGTATATACAAGCCGGGGGAAAAAAACCTCCTAAAGAGGGAAAAAAGTGCCCCGGCGGTCCTAGAGTGTTCACACACATCACTACCTAAATATATCAACAATAATGATGGAGGGCTTCAATTACGGCACATAACAGAGGCTCTCTTGGAACTTGGGAGAAGCATCAAAGGGAGGATGAGAGATTAAAGAGTATGGGCGTGATTGTTGAGTAGCTACTATTGAGCAAAAACGAGAAGATAAAGGAAGGGAGTCGATCGTGTATTAAGGAAGTTGGGAGCTTGTATGGAAGTGTGTGTGTGTGTGTTTGAGAGAGAGAGAGAGAGTTGGATCTACATACCAAATAGGGAGAGTGTTTGTGGTAACAACCCCTTAAATTGTATATGCGGAAGTTCTTGAAGGTATATAGAGAAGTTGTACATATGGCTGACTAAGAGAGATAAAGAGACCAGAGATTGTGAATTATATTTACGTATAATTTTGGATACAAGATACAAAGATCTGGAAGCAACAAGGACATCAATGCACTCAACTCGGACCAACAAATCCCAAGCCTACTAAGACTCAAAGAAAGAATAAGACGAGCTCATCCTCTCACAATTGGGCAAAAAACTCAACTTTATGACACACACTAGGAGGGGGGAAACACACAAGTCATTCCATATGAGAATGTTGTACAACTAGGGTTAATTGCATGGGTTCCAAGGGTTGAGACCCTTAAGTTTCCTAGAGAAACCCTCGGGAAACCTTTGGAGAACCCTTGGGTTTTATTTATAAACTCCTTGGGAATTGAATGGTTTGAACCTTAGGGTTTTTATCCTAAGGCATGGAGCTCTATTAATTGAATAATTCAAGTCAAGGACCCTTGCAGATGTATGTACAAGTCTAGTGCTCATCTATTAAGAAACCATGTGATTTTCAAGTGATCCCATGTTATTCCATGTGAGCCCATAGATTGCTCGACTTAGAAAATCATGTGAAAAACCCTTCTTGGGAAAGTATGTGACTTGGACACATGGCAATCATAGACCTCTTGTGCTAGAGGTTTTTACATGGGTGGAATTGCATGGGTGGATACATATGCTCACTCTCACAAGGTGGAAATTATGCTGAAGGCTTGGAAGTTACACTACACTGGTACATAAAGCCAAAGTTTTATTGGAGCTTATATAGTACATGTTTTTTTTGGGGTTTTTTGTAGAGACAAATCTCTTGAAGTCCCCATTCATATGAAGTTGATTTTTGGGGAATTGTGCCTTTGTGGGAGTCTTATTATGTCAAGGATACTTTGCAAAATATTTTATGTTAAGGCCAACTTGAGGAGGTATAGAGGGTCCATGGTGTAGACAATACACACACGGAAGCAAAATGAAAAGAAGAGTGTAGTCACAAAATGAAAGAGTGTAAGAGACTCAAAGTGAGTAGTCCAAGAAATGGGTAAACTCACATGGATTATAAATGAGCTTTCCACGAGCATAAAATAGGCTCTACAAGCTTCTAACCAAGTACAAAGTGGAGGAGACCCCATCCTTATATAGGTTTGGTCTTCATAGTAAATCATATGTGGGATACTTCCCCTTAAAAGGAGAATGAATGCAATGGTAGAAGTAAATAGAAAGGTACCCAAATAGAATGAGATACAACTAAAATAAAATGAAATCGAGTATCTCCTAGATAATAAAAAATGGAGCTTCACTTATGCGGATACATATTGAAATGAAGTAGATGAACTCATTTAATCAATGCCCCCTCTACAACTCCATTTTGGAGTGTCTAAACACTATAGAGGACCACCAAACATCGCAATGGAGCTAGAGGTAGTGCCTTTGTGAACATGTCAACCAGGTTCTCCTAAGAGGTATAATGCTTTGTAGCAATCTCCTAAGATACAAGCTTCTTGCACATGAAGTGGTACTAGCTCTTTAGTGCTTGGTCCAAGCATGGAACACTGAATTCTTGGCAATGGCCAAGGCTAACTAGCTATCAATACGGATGCATGTTAGAGTACCTTGCAAAATACCAATGTCAAATAATAAATGTTGAAGCCAGATGGCCTCATATGCTACAAAGTTGGATGCTTGGTACTCGACCTCGATGGATGACAAAGCAATTGTAAGTTGATTCTTGCTTTCCCAAGAGACAAGTCATGAGCCAAGAAAGAATGTGTATCCAAAATTATTAGATCATCAAGAATCAAGATCACCGGCCTAATCTGAATATGAATATGTTGCGAGATCAATGCCCCCTCAGTCTGTACAAAAGACCATGATGTTTTGTGAGAGCAAGGTATCAAGGTAGTCGTTGAGAAACTTGCCAATGTGTCTGAGGAGGCTGATGTGCAAACTGACTGAGTATGCCAACTGCATAGGCAATATCTAGTCTGGTGTTGTCTAGGTAAAGTAAAGATCCAAATAGCTATTGATAAGCATGCACATCCACAAGCGATGATGAGTCCTCCACTCCAAGCTTGATGTTTGGATCAAGTGGTGTGGATAGTGAGCAACACTTGTCCATGTTATACCTAGATAGAAGATAATAGAAATATTTCTTTTGTGAGAGGAATATGCCTTCTTTTGTTTTCCACACTTTCATGCCAAAGAAATAGTGAAGAAAACCAAGATTTTTCATGGAATACTCAAGGTGAAGCTATACAATTAAGAATCCGATTTGTTTGCCATCTCAAACTGTCAAAATCAAGTCATCTACGTAAAGGATGATTATCCCAACTAAGGACTCTCTCTAATATATGTATAAGTTAGCATCATCAGTGCTTCTTTGAAATCCTTTATCTTTGAAGAACTTGTAGATCTTTCATACTAGTCCTTGGGAGCTTGCTTAAGACCATATAGTGCTTTGTGAAGTTTATATACATGATCTTTTTTTTCAAAAAAAGAGATCCTTTGATTAGTTAGAATTAAAAAACACCCATCGGACTACAATCCATGAAGTGAATAAAAGGGGGAAATCATTCCATAGAACCATGAGAGGAACTGCAACAAATCTAACTCCTATGGGAGGAAATGTAGGGGGGGTGAGGAGTAAGAGCCAAGCATGTGGCTGGTAGCTCCAATGGATTGTATCACCCTAAAGGTAAAGAAGGAGCCTTTCTTCCAAAGCTGAAGAAAGGCAAGCTACCAATGAGACATGCCATTAGAGTCAACCTAAAGCTAGTCTAGTTCCCCCTACAATGTATGAATCAAATCTAGCCAAAAGTCACAACTGGTCTCAGTCGAGGGAATCATGCATCACTCAAAGATACATCGGCACCAAGATCTCCAAATAAACCACATGGTAAGTCTACTGATTAGCTCCTAGTAGGGGTCATCCACGCCACTCCATGGAGGAGTGTGAAGATCTTGAGTGGTGCCAAGCCTCCAATCTTGTATCAACAAAATTGCACTATTTGCCTCATGCTCATAGCAAAGGGTGGGGCTAGTAAGTGAGCCCCAAGCAATTGCAACTCAAGTGATGGTCTAAGGGCCCCACAAAGTAAGCAACCGCAAAACCCACTACCAAATCGTTTGTGCCAATTGAGAGTCCCAAAGGCAATGCCACTAAGACTCCTAGTGAAAGCCACAACCCATGCAATCCGGAGGCCTACCCCCATAGCTAAACCAAGTGCCAAAAACAATGCCCCTATGGGACACCAACCACTAAAAGAGGATAACCTATCGAGACTATTGAAAACCCCAAATACAACACCAAAAGAACAAGAGAAACTCTTTTGTGAGCCCACCACATTGCCAAGCCTCAACTACAGTCGGAGTGGTCAGGCAGTAAGACTCAATGATCCACCTCCCCAACCGAGTCGGGTACTGAAAGAACGGAATAGTGTGGGCCTCTCAAGGGGAGGGGATCACACCATTGCCAATCCCTCTGGTCCCAGCTAAGGCAAGATAATGATTGATCCTCCCAGACCCATAGATACCAATCGAATGGGTTCGAATGTCCATTGGGTTAGGATCAATGTGCCAGTCGTTGCCATGAGTGCCAACCACCCAAATCCATTGAAAGGTGCATTCCATGATGATCCCATAATCTGGTGAAGAATTGATCAAACATCCCTCATTCTAAACCTCCTCACCAATATCAAATAAGAGGGTCCCATATGAAGTGATGCCCCACACAACAATCAGAACCTTTGTCTAAGTGAAGGGACCTAGTCAAACCACCTATTGCACCAAAACATCTTGAGTGCCCCAATGTCTCGAGATAGGAGCCTCAGTGTCCTTGATCATCTAGAGAGCACCATGCATCCTCATACATCTATCCTATTGCTACTCCTCGGTGAGGCCCCTAAAGCTAATCCAATCGGCCACACAATGCCCAGGACCTCTAGCACACTTCCCATGAGAAACATGAGGGCAACAGCCAACCATGAACCCCCTTTCCATGTAGATGAGGGGATTCCAAGTAATAGGTTGATGGAGTTGCTCCTCAATGTAGGAGGGCGGCCACTAAACAAGATTAGATTGGAGCTTCTCCCAAGATCGGAAATACTATAAGCAAAACAACCCTCACTCCATTGCAAGATGCACATATGCCTTATCTTAGCAAATATCCATCTGATATTGGATGGCCAAGGTCCACCTATAGCAAGCGCAAAGAGCCCTAGCTACTAACAAAGAAAATTAGGCCAAGAAGCAATCCACAAACAAAAAACTTGTCTAGTAGGGCTCTACTTTGATAAGCAGGATCAATGATCCAAAGGCCACCATGCTCCAAGGGGAGGGTGATGACCAACCAGGCAACCTTATCCCTAGTAGGGCTACCATCTCTATTAGACCATAAAAATTTCCTTATTAGCCACTAAATCTAGCTAATATAAGAGCTTGAAAAGATCTGGCAAGAGGTGACATACTACATCATAGTGAGGAGGACATGGTTCACCACCACAACCATCCCATCCAAGGACAAACGTTTAGTTCTCTGATGCAAAAGCTTCCTCTTGATGGTAAGGAGGAGAGGAGAGATTTTTTGCTTGGCTGAGAGATCTAGACTAATCTAGCACCCAAGGTATCTAACTACCCTACTAGTGAAACTACTCACAAGGATGCCATCCAGGAAGAGCATTTGAGCCAAGCTAGAATCCACATGAATCCTATCAGTTGATCTTGGCACTAGAAGCATCACATAATCTCTACAAAGCATGCTAAAATCTGGACATATTAACCTCAAAGCCTTGCAAGTAAATGGCCATGTCATCAGCAAACTCAACATCCAAAATCATCTTGTCCCTAACCAAGAGTTAAATGCCCTAAAGCATGTTGAACTTTGAGGTCTACGAAAGCACGCAAACAACACAAGGAAGAAGAATCTTGGATCACAACACACAATACTTAATGTATTACCGAGAGAATGTACAAAGATAAGTGACCCATTAGGGCCATAGGTGTGTATACAAGTCAGTGGGGAAAAACCTCCTAAAGAGGGAAAAAAGTACCCCAATGGTCCTAGTGTGTTCACACACATCACGATCTAAATACATCAACAAATCCCCTTGGGAGTGATGTAGTGAATGAGGAGCTAGCACTCATGTATAAGGAAGCGCAAAACTATGTGGAATCAATCCACAAAAGGAAGTAATCCCAAAGCTTTGTGGAAAGCTTCAAACTTCTCCCTAGGTAGAGCCTTTGTGAGGTCTACAATGTTCTCCTGTGTGGGAACATATGCCAAACTGATCTCTCCATTAGAGAACCTCTCCCTAAGATACTGATAGTGCACCTTAATGTGCTCAGTGCAAGCATCGAACACATGGTTGCTCGCAATTGCCAATTCGGTCTGAGTGTCAGTGAATATGGTGGTGGCAAACGATTGACCAACAACCAAATCCTCCATAAGATGTCTGAGCTACACACACTCAATAGTCACTATGAAAGTTGCCCTATACTCAGCCTCACAACTGGAAGTGGCCACAATAGGCTGCTTCTTTCTCAACCAAGATATGCATGAGCTACCAAGCATGAAGCAAAATCCACTAGTGGACACACACGTGTCATAGCAACTAGCCCAATTAGAGTCAGAAAAAGCATGTAAATCTCGTGGTAGTGATCCCCTCTTCGGAAAAAGCAATTCAAGTAGCATGGTACCACTCAAGTAGCGAAATATGCGCTTAACTATCTTCCAGTGCTCGACACCTGGGAAATGCATAAACCTGCTCATCTATGAGGCAGGAAACTGAATATCTGGCCAAGTAATTCATAAGTAAATCACGCAGCCAATAACGTGCTGATAGAGAAAAACATCAAATGCATCTCCATCATCATGAAGACTCAACCACAACCCTATCTCCATAGGAATTGCAATAGATTTGTAGTCTTCAAGGCCAAAACATTGCAATAATGTGTCTATATATTTGGTTTGACACAAAGCTATTCCACCATCAACTTCCATAGGCTCAATGCCCAAAAAATGATGCAAATGCCCCAAATCTGACATCTCAAATGAGGCATGCAGGTCAGCCTTAAAATCAACAATATGCTTCTGATGAGGACCAGTGAGCAGCATGTCATCAACATACATGACAATGCTCAAAAGCACATCATTTGCATGCTTAACATCTAAGGTGCTCTCAGTTGGACTGTTCTCAAAACCATGTGCAATCAGGTAGGCATGCATCTTTTCATATCAAGCACGTGGTGCTTGCTTCAAACCATATACTTCCTTTTTCAACCTGCACACTTGGTTTTCATGCCCTTTCTTCACAAATCCACGGGGCTAAAAAAACATACACTTCTTCATGCAAGTCACCATTCAGACATGCAATTTTAATGTCCAAATGATGTGCATTCCAACCATGAAGAGCTACAAGTGCACAGATGCTATGAATAGTAGTCATTCGGCATGTAAGAGCAAAGGTCTCATAAAAATAATTGCCTCTTTCTTGAGCATAGCCCTTTGCAACAAGCCTAGCCTTATACCTATCAACTGTTCCATTAGGCTTATGCTTCAACTTGTATACCCACTTAGTGCCAATAGCCTTCTTGCCAAGAGGTAAGCCACATAAAGACCAGGTACCATTTTCCATGATAGCATCATATGCTGATTGCATAGGAGCCATCCAATTTTATGAACTTTATGCTTCATCAAACAAAACTGGCTCATTTGCATCACAAAGGCTCGAGTCAAACATAAAATAACAATCTGATGCAAAAGAAGCACAATGAGATCCTGAACAAGTATGATATGTTAGAGGTGCATCTAATTTGCTATCACGCAAAGTCTACATCAGCCATGTTGGCACAATTTTTCCTCCTCAATATCAGCTCTCTCATCAACAAGTGCATCATGTAAATCTACATTAGAAATGGAATGATCTACATAATCACATGAAACTTGTAAAGGTTGAGAAGTTGCCTCATTAGGACCAGCACTAGAAAATCCACTTATAAAAAGATGCAACAAAGTGTCATACATGTCTTTGGAGCTAATGGATGTCTCCTTAGTACATGAAAGTAATGGTTGAATAGCATCCTCCACAAAAATGACATCATGGCTAGCCAAAATGCGTTTAGTTTGTGGATGATACAGACGATAGCCTTTGCTTTCAGAACTATACCCAACAAAAATAAATTTCGTTGCTTTATCATCAAATTTATTGTGTGGTTCTTTAGGTGCTAATGCATATGCTAGACAACCAAAAGCACACAAGTGCGCAATAGATGGCTTGCAAGCACGCCAAGCCTCATGTGGAGTGATAGAATGCAATGCTTTAGTGGGACACCTGTTAAGTGCATATACTACACACATATTAGCCTCAAGCCAGAAACTATGTGGTAAAGCCTGACTCTTGACCATACACCTCGCCATATCCATGAGTGACTTGTTCTTCCGTTCAAAAAATCGATTTTTTTGAGGGTTATATGGCACTATACACCGATGTTTTATCCCACGTTCAGCCAGAAATGCATGATAATGAGAAGACGTATATTCCACCCCTCGCTCAAAACGAAGGGTGCCCATTTTACATGCTGACAAATTTTCAGTCGAAACCAAAAACTGTTTGAAGCACATAAACACTTCAAAATTTGCTTTCAATGGATATTATACCCATGTATGCCTAGAAAAATCATCAATGAAAGTCACGAAGTAAATATAGTTTCCAAAAGAGGGTGTCTGCATAGGACCACAAACATCACTATGAACAAGCTGCAATTTCTAAGTAGCTCAAATTGAAACATCTTTTGGGAACAAGGAATGCTGCATTTTTCCCAAAATATAGACTTCACATACATGTTTACCAAGTGCCTCAAGTTTGGGCAAAGAGGACACCATTTCAGATATCTATAGGCATAGCAAACTAGCAAAATTCAGATGACCAAAGCATGCATGCCAAAGCTTTGCATTTGACATAGCTTGAGAATCTTGAACTGCACATGATGAATCATTCACATATTTTGCATAATCTATGAGCTTATACAACCCATGACATAAAATGTCAGAATCAATAATGATGTCACCATTTGATAGATCTTGAAATGTACATCTATCATCAACAAATTTCACAACTAAGCCAATTTTGGCTAATGTTGAAACCGATAATAGTTTTTTCTTGATCCCTAGCATAAATAAAGCATCTGAAAATATAAAAGAACTACTATCAACAATATTCATAATGATCTTACCAACTCCCATAATAGGATAAAAGGAGTTGTTGGTGCATGTGATAGTATTCCCTGTAGGGGCAAGCTCAAGTGAAGTGAAGAAACTGCATTGCGAGGTCATATGTTTGGTTGCCCCACTATCAAAGTACCAAACATCTGAGTCTACTATAGACATATAATTTTCATGAGAAGATGGGTCATAATTCCAAACAGTAGTAAATGCCCATTCTTCATTCTACACAAGATTAGCTGACTCTGTTTTTGTTGTAGAGGCCTCTGCAACAACCATTCCAACCTTTTTCTTCTTTGCCTCTTTTGTAGACATTTTTGGACAACTCTTTATGACATGATCATTTTTTTATAGTATTTGCAAAACAATTTTTGCTTTTTTGTTTTCTTCTCATCTCTATCACCCTTCTTTGATTGTGCAGAATCAGCAGATTTTTGTTTACTAGTAGAAGATCTCCATTTACCTTTGCCCTTATAGCCAGCAAAGCTTGATTTGCAACATGCATAATGGACACCAGTTGTTCACAGGCAAATAATTGGAGTAGATGTGTGCGCCTACTGATGAACACCTCTGAATGGTACTCCCAAAAACCGGTAGTAAACATTTCTTCGAATGTCATTTTATAGCATGCCAATAAACATTTGATGCGACAGTGCCAGTCATAACACACCCGGAGCGATCGTATCGTGCTCATATCATACGCTAAATCTTGATTACCATGCTCGAAGCTCGGGGTGTTAACATGTGGTGCCTTGACACGACAGAAGACCTTGAATACTATCTGCATCATGTCAAATATTTTGATCGTCATATGGGTAGCTACATCGTCCATGCGGCGTAAGTGGGGGAGACAGTGGTGAATAGTTTCCATCATATATCCTACAATGGGTGTTCTGGTGGGTGGAGTGAAATACGGGTAATTGAGCCAGTCCTGGCACTGCTTGTTGTTTTGTACTTTGATTGCAAAGGCCTTCCAAGAACGGTTGGGATCGGTCCCCAACATGGTTTATACTTTAAATGCAGGGGTGCCTTGACCCATGTGCTCATCATTTTTGGATATTGCTATAATAAGTCCTGGCGCCAAGTTGTTTGAAAGATTTCTCCACTCTGTGCATCCGGTGTCAAGTCATCAGGCTCAAACTGAGTTGCATGGGAGGGTTTCTTGCATGTCTCCTTTTCGATCGCCAATTGGTATTCTACCATTAGCATAAAATATGGCTTATATTGCAGCTCATGCCCAGATATATACCTGCGAGGGGCCAAGTGAGCAAAATAAGGGGATTGTAAAACGTTCCTCTATCATAGCCATTGCATGTAATTGAGCCTCCACGCATGCTGAGTGATCTTCCCCAGTTCTTCTACAGTCTTCATCCATGCAGGTGTAGGGATTTCAAAGGTGGTCTGGCCTTCAGCTGTGACACGTCTGCCTTGGATGGGTTGGGGTTCGTAGGCTTCTTCATACGTTTCCTCCACCGGGATAGATACAGTTTCTTCCTCCGTTGGGAGTTCTGGTGGGGAATCCGTCCTAGGGGGTTCTTCGTATGTTCTGATCTGTGTTTGAAGAGTCATTACCTGCGCACATAGAGCGTTGAGTTCTTCAATGATTTTAGTAGGTGTGGCCGCAGGAGCTAGTGGTACTTGCTGTACAGGTGCTCGTAACTGTAACATTTTGTGTTCCTCCTTGAGATTCTGGTATGCCTCATTCATACTGTCATAATCTTCTAGTAGTCTGACATGGTCTTCCAATAGTATCTTCATAGATTCAGAGGGGACGGCTTTAAAACAGCTAGGACTCAGAGGTTCGTCTAGTTGATCTAAAGCAGCTTCAAGGTTCTCTCTATTCTGTTCTTGCAAGCATTGATTCTCTTCTTTGGTTGCTGCTAGGTGGCATCTTAGTATTCCCATGTTTCTAGTGAGTGTCGTGTTTTGAATGTTTTGAGCCCTTAACAAATTTTCAATATCCTTAATGGCCTCTTTTGTCTTCTGTTCACTTTCTAGTTCAAGTGTACAGTAGGCCTCATGTAGCTCTTGGTAGCGTGTGTTGAGGGAGGCATTCTCGATGGTTAAGGAATTTAGCTACGACTGTAAGTCGTTCAGTGTCTGCTACAGTGTCTGGTAACTTGTGCCTAGAGATGTGAATTCATCTCTCACTTGTGTCATACATGTGAACATTTGATGGAATGCGGTGTCAATGGTATGTGATAATATTAACAGCGGAGTGAGTGAAGATGTTGTGGGTCTGGGTGTTGATGCAAGGGGAAGGGGAAATAGGGATGGGAAAGTGGATCCAGTGGTGATTGTGGAGAAGTGTGATGTACCTAAATGTGGTGGCGAAATGGATGAGGTGAGTGGTGGTGCGGTGGGTGGTGATACTTCCATGTCACTGGGCGTTGTGTCGAGTGCAGTGACCGTGAAAAGTGGAGTGATAGTGGGTGCTTGAGTGAGTGTGAATACAGGATTTACAAAGGTTGCCGAATAATTTACAGATGCGGTTTCTCGTATTGCTTGGTGGAGAGGGGAGAGAGGAAATACAGTGGGGCACGGAGGTGAGACGGGGGAGAAGGTTAGTGGAGGGGGAAATGGGAATCCAGATAGGCATGTGCAATCAGATAGGCATGTATCTTTTCATACCATGCACATGGTGCTTGATTCAAACCATATAATGAAAGTAGTGGTTGAATAGCATCTTCCACAAAAACAACATCATGGCTAACGAAAATGTGTTTTATCTATGGATGATACAGACTATAGCCTTTGCTTTCAGAACTATATCCAACAAAAATACATTTCATTGCTTTATCATCCAATTTCTTGCATTGTTGTTCAAGCACTAATGCATATGCTAGACAACCAAAAACACGCAAGTGAGCAACATATGGCTTACGACCATACCAAGCCTCATATGGAGTGATAGACTACAATGCTTTAGTGGGACGCCTGTTAAGTACATATGCTGCACACATGATAGCCTCAAGCTAGAAACTATGTGATAAAGCCTGACTCTTGACCATACACCTAGCCATCTCCATGAGTGACATGTTTTTCTGTCAGCAACTCCGTTCTATTGAGGTGTATATAGCACTGTATACTGATGTTTTATCCCACATTTAGTGAGAAATGCATTAAAGTTAGAGGACACATATCCCCCCCCCGATCAGAATGGAGGGTGCCTATTTTACATGCTGACAGATTTTCAGCCAAAATCAGAGATTTTGAAGCACATAAACACTTCAAACTTTGCTTTCAATGGATATACCCATGCATGCCTAGAAAAAACATCGAAAAAAGTCACGAAGTAAAAATAGTTCCCAAAAGAGGGTATCTGCATAGGACCACAAACATCACTATGAACAAGCTATAATTTCTGAGTAGCTCCAACTGAACCATCTTTTTGGAAGGAGGAACACTGCATTTTTCCCAAAATATAGCCATCATATACATGTTTACGAGGGGCCTCAAGTTTGGGAAAAGAGGACACCATTCAAGATTTCAGGAGGCATAGCAAACTAGAAAAATTCAGATGACCAAAGCATGCATGCCAAAGCTTTGCATCTAACATAGCCTGAGAATCATGTACTGCACATGCCAAATTATTCATAGATTTTTCATAGTCTATGAGCTTATACAACCCATGACACAAAATGCCAAAATCAATAATCATGTCGCCATTTGATAGATCATGAATTGTACATCTGTCATCAACAAATTTCACAACCAAGCCAATCTTGGCTAAAGTTGAAACTGATAATAGATTCTTCTTGATCCCTTGCACAAATAAAGCATCCAACAATGTAAAAGAACTACCATCAATAGTAGTCAGAATTATCTTACCAACTCCCATGACATGATGGAGTTGTTGGGACATGTGATAGTATTCCTTGTAGGGGTAGGCTTGAGTGATGTGAAGAAACTCTATTGCGAGGTAATATGTTTGGTTGCCGCACTATCAAAGTACCAAACATCTGAGTCTAGTGCATACATACACTGTTCAAGAGAAGATGGGGTCAAAACTGCAAACATTAGTAAACGCCCATTCTTCACTCTACACTAGATTAGTAGACTTTGTTTTTGGTGTAGAGGCCTCTGCAACAACCTTTCCCACCTCCTTTTTCTTTGCCTCTTTTGCAGCCAATTTTGGACAATTATTTATGACATGATCATTTTCTTTACAGTTTTTGCAAAAAAAAATTCTGCTTTTCTGTTTTTTTCTCGTCTCTATCATCCTTCTTTGATTGTGCAGAATTAGCAGATTTTTGCATACTAGTAGAAGAGCTCCATTTACCTTGGCCCCTCTAACTAGCCACAAAAGCTTGATTTGCAACACACATAATGGACCTGTTCTACCTTTATTGATCTTGCTTCAACTTAAAAGAGACTAATTCCTCAAATGTTAAGGCATTTGGATCATCAAATGAAGAGTAGAAGCAAAACTCTGATATGAATCGGGAAGACCATTCAGAACAGTCTGCACAAGTGAACTTCCAGGCAAGACTTCATCAGTAGAAATCAATTGTTCCTTCAAATCTTTGACCTTTGTCGGAAAAATGTCCATGGAATCTCCTTCATTCATGTGCTCACTCTCCACTTGTTTTTGGAAGTAAGCAACACGAGCCTTATTCATCATTCTATTCTCAAGACGTTGGTGGACAACTCTTCATATGGATGCACATACCTATGTGAAGAGCTGTGACACATGCCAATGTGCACAATATCTGATCGGAAAAGATGAGATGCCTTTGAGGCCAATGATGGGAGGACATGCATTCTCGAAGTGGGGTATAGATTTTCTAGGTCCTATTAACCCCTAGCTAGAAACTCCCATGCAGAGTACATCATTGTAGCCACAGACTACCTTACAAAGTGGGTAGAAGTCAAAGCCACAACAAAGAATGATGCTCAAATGACAACTAAGTTCTTATTCGAGAATGTGATCACCTGGTACGGATTACCAATAGAGTCAGTAAGTGATAGAGGTACGCACTTCTTGAACGAAGCCATTGAAAACCTTCTCCAAGAATTCATGGTAATACATAAGAAGTCTAACCCCCTATCATCCACAAGCTAATGGACAAGCCGAAAGCACAAATAATATCCTTTGTAATGTATTGAAAAAAAAAAAAAGCTGGTCAATAACAAATGCTCTGATTGGGATAAACAACTTCATCATGTTGTCTGGGCTTATCGCATTGCCTATAAAACTGTACTCAATGGCACACCATTTTAGATCGTCTTCGGACAGAATGTTGTGTTACCATTAGATTTCTTGATCTCGACTTTAAAAGTAGCAGAAGAGCACGAGTGGAATGGACACGAGTTGTCCTCCAAGATCTTTGATCTAGAACATTTAGGTGAGACCAGGCTACGAGCAGCAGTGGGCATCTACGCTGCAAAGAAAATGCAAATGGCATACTTCGATGCACACATCAAGGATAAAGGATTGAAAGAGGGAGAACTAGTGTTGGTTTATACACTAAAGAAACATGCCCGTTATTTGGAAAGACGAGGATACGAACCCTGTTAGTATATGATCAATGTCTACCCCTCATGATTGTATGCACATTTTGTAAGGCCCCCTTTATGAGGAGAAGCCAAGCGTGCATTACCCAATTGATGGGAATCCCAACTTGAATGTTGGATGAAGGTCATATTGGACCATGTAAGGTATTATAAGGAAAGGGAGTTACCAGGGTCCCCAATTGTGGGGTCCGGGGCAGCGGTGAGCAGCCCCGGCTGGGGGGTCCAAGGGGGCCAACGGGCCCCCTGGCTGGGGGGTCCCAGGGGGCCAGCGGGCCCCCTGGTGGGGGTCTGGGGGCAGCGCCCCCGGCGCGACGGTAAAGGGAATATTCCCTGTCGGAGTCAGAAATCATTTATATTTGTTAGGTCGGTTCAACCAGTCTAAGCCGTATATGGCAATTACGCGGGCGGTGGCCGCCCACGCTCTACCGCCCATGTATAGCCGTCCATGGCAGGCCACCCATGATCCTATATATACATGACTTCTGCACTACCTAAGACATCGAGTTGAGCCAGCATACCTCTACCTTGTATCTCCCTATCTAGAGTTGTCTAGATCACCATTTAAGCTCTACCTTGAGAGCGCACGGGTGGACAACGCCATCATCTTTGTACTTGCTGCTAGTAGAAAATTGTTGAGATTCTCCTATATCTGTTATCTTCTCTGCTATTGCTCCTGTGTTATATTGCGTAACTATTGTCTTACATGGTATCAGAGCTGTAAGGTTCGAATAGCTTGAGAAGTATCATTATTTTAGCCTACTAGCAGACTAGAATATCAGTAGATTATTCGAGTGATTACATGATGGCTTCATCCTCGAACACTAGTCTTCGTGCTTCAGCTAATGTTAATGCTGCACCTATTCGAATTCGTCCACCTGCATTCACTGAAGGGAAGCTGGATGGAACCAACTATACACTCTGGAAGTTCAAAATTTCTGCAATTTTGGACTCCTATGAATTACTTGACACTGTCATGGGACCGATGGGATTGGATCCAGAGCCTATACCAGTTGAAGATCCAGCAAATTGAAGATTGATGATTCAGCCAAATCCAGATCTTCTACGAGCTTGGAAGAGGCAGAATGCTGATGCATTATGTGCGATTGTCACTAGTGTAAGTGATTCTGTGCTTACTTTAGTTCAACATACTACTAAAGCACATGAGGCTTGGGGCATATTGGCTCGACAATATGAGACCAAGAACCACACTAGGATACAGAATTTAGAAAATCAGTTGGCAAATGAAAAGCATTCTGATTCTGAAAAGGCTGAAGATTTTATCAAACGGATAAAGAATCTTCAAGATCAATTGGCTGCAGTTGGTGTTGTTATAACACCAGAAGAGTTAGCTCGAAGATCTGTACGTGTTCTTCCAGCAAAGTATGATGGATTAGTAACAGCCCTTAACACTCAGGTAAGGCCAACTCCTCTTACATTTGAAGAGTTTTGTGCCATGCTTTTAGAAGAAGAGATGCGGCTGAAGAATCGGCAAAGTACAACTGATGCTGCATTCTCAGCAAATGCAAAAGGTAAAGGCTCTTCAGAGGGATCAAAGAAGAAGCCAAAGAAAAAAAAGTTCACAGGAAGTTGCTTCTATTGTGAAAAGAAAGGCCATGCCATCAAGGATTGCAGAAAGAAGCAAGCTGATGAACGGAATGGGACTGTAAAATCATCATGGAAGAACAAAGAGTCTGCAAACAACACAGAGCTAGAACTTTGGGTAGCTATTGAAGAGGTATGTTCATCTGCTCAAGCTCGTGTTGATGAGCCATGGATTTTAGATAGTGGAGCTTCTCGCCATATGACTAGTAAAAAGGATTGGTATAGTTCCCTAGTGCCTCTGCGGGAATCCATCAATGTAGTGGTGGGAAATGACTCCAAGTGTCCAGCTGAAGGAACTGGAACCATCTCTTTTATCACTTCTCCAGGTGTTGAGAAAAAGTTATCCGATGTTCTCTATGTACCTACACTCAAAAGAAGTTTGTTGTCAGTTTCTGCAATAACAGATCGTGGACTCGAAGTTCACTTCAATAAGAGTGGTGCGGAAATCATGGATTCATCAGGTAATGTTGTAGGTAAAGGCATACGACGGGATAACTTGTATGAGTTAAGTGCTTTAACTACTACAGAAGATAAAGATGTAAGCAGGTTATGGCACCAACGATTTGGGCATCTCGGATTTGCAGTTTTGAAGGAGATGCAACGAACAGGGATGGTTTCTCATTTGCCTGCATTTTCAGAGTTGCAGGAACCTTGTGAAGCTTGTATGATGGGCAAGCAACAACGAAAGGCGTTTCCAAGAGAGACCAGCAATCGATCTCAAGCTCCTCTAGAGTTGGTACATGCTGATCTCTGCGGTAAAATGTCTACACCTGCTTTAGGAGGATCTTTCTACTTCTTGTTGTTAGTCGACGATTATAGTAGAAAGATGTGGGTTTATTTCATTTGAGAGAAGGCTGATGCTTTTGAAAAATTTAAAACGTGGCATAAGTATGTAGAAAATGAATCAGGAAGGAAACTGAAGAAATTTAGAACAGATAGAGGAGGTGAATTCTTGTCAACAGAATTCAACAATTACTGTAAGGAGCATGGTGTGAAAAGGCAACTTACCACAGCTCATACACCCCAACAAAATGGCGTTGTTGAGCGCAGGAACAGGATAGTAGTTGAAATGGCTCGTTGTATGTTGAAGGCTCAAGACATGCCTGATTCATTCTGGGCAGAAGCAGTCAATACAGCAGTCTACATCCTCAATCGAAGCTACACAAAAGCACTGAAGGGGATGACTCCTCAAGAAGCATATTCTGGTAAAAAGCCTTCAGTTTTGCATTTCAGAATTTTTGGTTGTTTCTGTTATGCACATATTCCTGATTCAACAAGATCAAAGTTGGATTCAAAAAGCAAAAAGTGTGTCTTCCTAGGATATAGTGAAGAGTCTAAAGCATACAAGTTATGGGATCCTGAGGCAAGGAAGATTTTTGTCAGCCGAGATGTGGTGTTTGATGAGCGACCACACTTAGTAGAAGATAAAGGTAAATCTACTATCTCATCAAACGGAGAAATATCTCACCTTGTGCCTATCAAAAGACAGGTTAAAGTTGAGGAGGAGGAAACATCTGATGGAGAAATTTCCTCAATAAAAAGCCAACCAGTTGTAGCTGCACAGCATAAGCCACTACCGAAGTGGGCACAACAGCTCTTTGATGATCACAATCCACATGTAGATGTACCAGAATCATCATCGGATGGATTACGAAGATCAAAGAGAATAGAGGAGCAAAGAAGAGCCTCAGAACACATTGTTAACATGGCTCTAATGGCAGATATCATGGGTTCGATAAAGGAACCTACCACCATTGAAGAAGCCATTGATGATCCACGTTGGAGAGCGGCAATGCAGTCTGAGTATGATAGTATACTCAAAAATGATACATGGGATCTAGTCGACTTGCCGCCAAAGAAGAAGGTAATAGGTACTAAATGGATTTGGAAAGCTAAGTATAAAGCTGATGGAACATTAGAAAAGTATAAGGCACGATTAGTTGCACAGGGTTTTTCACAGATTGAAGGATTTGATGTCCAAGAAACTTTTGCACCAACAGCACGCATGACAACTATTCGGACGGTACTTGCAGTAGCTGCACAAAAGTCCTGGCCTATTTTCCAGATGGATGTCAAATCTGCATTTTTGAATGGTCACCTCAAGGAGGAGGTATATGTATCTCAACCACCAGGTTTTGAGGTGCCCAATTCAGAAAATAAAGTTTGCAGGTTGAAGAAAGCTTTGTATGGACTTAAGCAAGCTCCACGGGCTTGGTACCAACGGATAGATCATTTTTTCAAAAATATGGGTTTTGAAAGAAGTACTTCTGATGCTAACTTGTATGTAACGAAAAGGGATAGCAAGCTAGTTGTTGTCATTGTATATGTAGATGATTTGATCATTACAGGAGATCATCAGGAACTCATCAATCAAACTCGGATCAGCTTGGGAACTGAGTTTGAAATGACAGACTTAGGTCTACTCCATTTTTGTCTGGGAATTGAAGTATGGCAAAGGAAGGATGGCATTTTCATCTCACAACAAAAATATTCCAAAGAAATTCTCAAGGCATTTGGAATGATGGACAGCAAACCAACTAGCACACCTATGGAGGTAAATCATAAGCTATCTATGGATGTTAACATGCCTGATGTAGATGCTAAGAAGTATAGGAAGCTCGTTGAAAGTCTTATTTTTTTGTGCAACACTAGACCAGACATTTGCTATGCTGTTGGAGTGTTAAGCAGGTTTTCCAACAAACCTAAGGAGAGTCACTGGAATGCTGGAATGCGAATTCTAAGGTACATTGCAGGAACCTTGGATTTTGGTATTTTGTATACCACAGGTGATACACTCCAAGGATATTGTGATTCAGATTGGGCTGGAGATTGTGATTCTAGAAAATCAGTTTCTGGATATTGTTTCTCACTTGGTTCAGGAATATTTTCTTGGGTAAGTAGGAAGCAACCAACTCTCGCACTCTCCTCCACTGAAGCAGAGTACAAAGCAGCTTGTTTTGCTTCTTGTGAGGCAGTCTGGTTAAGGAGAATTCTTGCAGATCTTGGCTTTCCATCAAATATGCCAACTCTACTCAAGTGTGATAATCAAAGTTGTATGGCTATTGCAAAGAACCCAGTATTTCATGCTCGCACCAAGAACATAGAAGTACAGTACCATTACATTCGTGAGCTAATTGAAGATGAAATTATGGAGCTAGAATATTGCCCAACAGAGGCAAATTGTGCTGACATATTCACTAAAGCACTTGGAAGAGAGCAGCTCAACAAGCATCTTCAACAGATGGGCATAGGACCGAGACCTACTTGATTTATCATCGGTAAACATTGAGGGGGGGTGTTAGTATATGATCAATGTCTACCCCTCATGATTGTATGCACATTTTGTAAGGCCCCCTTTATGAGGAGAAGCCAAGCGTGCATTACCCAATTGATGGGAATCCCAACTTGAATGTTGGATGAAGGTCATATTGGACCATGTAAGGTATTATAAGGAAAGGGAGTTACCAGGGTCCCCAATTATGGGGTCCGGGGCAGCGGTGAGCAGCCCCGGCTGGGGGGTCCAAGGGGGCCAGCGGGCCCCCTGGCTGGGGGGTCCCAAGGGGCCAGCAGGCCCCCTGGTGGGGGTCCAAGGGTAGCACCCCCGGCGCGACGGTAAAGGGAATATTCCATGGAATATTCCCTGTCGGAGTCAGAAATCATTTATATTTGTTAGGTCGGTTCAACCAGTCTAAGCCGTATATGGCAATTACGCAGGCGGTGGCCGTCCACGCTCCACCGCCCATGTATAGCCGTCCATGGCAGGCCACCCATGATCCTATATATACATGACTTCTGCACTACCTAAGACATCGAGTTGAGCCAGCATACCTCTACCTTGTATCTCCCTATCTAGAGTTGTCTAGATCACCATTTAAGCTCTACCTTGAGAGCGCACGGGTGGACAACGCCATCATCTTTGTACTTGCTGCTAGTAGAAAATTGTTGAGATTCTCCTATATCTGTTATCTTCTCTGCTATTGCTCCTGTGTTCTATTGCGTAACTATTGTCTTACAAACCCATGATCATTAATAGAATTTCCACTAGCGAGAATTGGCCACCCTAGAAGGTGACATCTTGCCAAACTATATTAATGGATGCCGAGTGAAGCTATACCAAGAACCTCTTAGAGAGGATATGCTAATGAGACTCAACACTGTTAAGAAGAGGAAAGAGGAACAGGTAAGGGTTACAGAAGAAGCACAGACAGAGGCTAGGGAGTGCCTTATAAAAACAAGTTAAGGCAACTAGGACTAGATGGCAATCCCAATGCCCCAAGATATCACACAAACATCGGGTGTAATTGCTTCTTGAATAATCGATCGACGTCCCTTTGTGACCATAGAGGTAGGACAAGGAAAGAGTGTGAGGACTGTGAGAGCCTTGATTGACTCAGGTGCAGCAACTTGAGTAGTTATACTTTCATACTGCCAAGATCTACAATTGAACATCAATTCCATAGACGCCTATCTCATAGGTTTGGGAGGTGTGGAAACCCCTTGTTTGGGCGAGGTGGAACTTCCCATCTACCTTCAAGATTTCCCAATGAAAGTCGAAATTCTAGTGTTTCAAGATGAGGACCTTACAAAACCACATCTTGGATTCAACTTCTTCAAGTTTGGGTACATGAACAATGCAATACATTAGAATTAGAGACTTTCATGCTCACAAATACAGGTGTCACACATTCTCATAGCTCTTCCAAGAATAATCTTCAATAAGAAGATATTGTGTGTGTCAATAGCTCTATAATGCAAAAGGACTTAATCATGGAAGGACAAGCTAGCCCAAGACAACAGCTATATCAAATAGACAAACAAAATTCAAGAAGAAAGTACATATGGGCATGAAGCAGATCCTGGTACAAAAAGGAGAGCAACTACTAGTTTTGACACAACAATTCCCATCCATGCAAGCTAAACATGCCAAAAGAAGAACAAGAAACTAGGACAAGCTCAACCACAAGGTATCCGACAAATTTGGGTGCCTAAGAAATTAGTTGCAGCTCAACAAAGGCAAATACACATGTGGGTACCCAAGGTACTCTTACATGCACAAAACCCTATGCTCTCCCACACGAGAAAAGTCTCTAGAAAGAACCCAAGGAAAGGCAAGAGTCAAAACCAAGCATGAATACCAAAAGAAGATCAACTCACCTCTTCGACAATAGCAAGGAGGCAATCAACAATGATATGGGCTTGGAAGCCAAAAGCACTAGTAGCACCCACAGAACCAAAGAGCCAACCATGTGGGATACAAAATTTAAGCAACGAATCAAAGATGAAGACATCCAAAGTGACTTGTACACAGCCAAACATAGTTCTAAAATGGATCCCTATAAGGAGGAATGATCAACTGTCATTTTGAGATCCAATGGATGCCTCCAACAAAGGCTACATCAACATCTACATGGACAAAGAAGCCTCAACATGCAAAAACCATGTGCCTTTGGCATAAACCTCTCATTTACACCATTCAGGTCATGCACTTCCATAGTATGCATTAATATAGGGCCACATTACATGGCTGTTCATAGACACAGTTGAGAATCTCAGGCACATGAGACACATTTGACATATGTAAATTATTTTATTGATACTAACATCTTTCTTCTAGTTTTGTGACATTGCTCCTAAAAAAAAGGGAAGGAAAAAAAAGAGATAAAAGAAAAGAGAAAAAGAAGGCACATGACCATGCACTCAAAGAATCTCATCAATGAGCCATCAACAAGGACATCCATCAACAACGAATGACAAGCCAATGGTCAATTGTTGTGATGGGAGTACAACATGCAGAGATGAAAAACAACTGACCTTTCATCATGGCAAGCACACCCTACTTCAGTAACACTACAACCATGATAGATTAGGAAACCTCTTCATCAGCATACCCTTGAGCAATTCACTCAAGACCCAATTTTTTGCACCATACTTCCTACAGTGCATTCTCCAAGTAAGCATGCATAGGGCCACATTACAAGGCCATGCACAAGGCACATATTTTTTCAACCCATGCACTAATGCACTTACCCATCATTCATTATGGGTCATGAGTGCTTGGCATGGAAACTATTAAATCCATGTTTGAAAGATCTAGAGAACATCAAGGTTACAAAAATAATAGCAACGAAGCAATCCACTACCAATAGCTGCTCTCAAAATCAACATTGACAACCTCTTTTGAGCAACTAGCAACTTTTGAAAGCTCACAAATATTTCATCATGCAAGAATCCAAGGAAGAAGTACATACCAAGGGACTACAACTTGTAAAGGCTCGTAGAGACAAAATGAAGAACTAGACAACCAACCCTACTACATTTGGAAGATAGATTGCTTTTGTTCATACATGATTGACACTACCTCTCAAAGCACTACATGACCACTACAATAAGGGTCTGTCAGGGACAAAAAACTTGAGAGGGGGGGAGTGTTGACACTCCGGGTCAAGCACAAGGTGCAAAAATGAAGCAAAGAAGTGGACACACAATAAGAGGGAGCATGTAGCGAGCTCCAAGAAGCATATGTCAAATTTTTAGAAGAAATCCCTATAAAAATGGTGATTTTTATCGCCAAAAACCATTGTAAATACCATTTCATATTTTTGCAAGTCCATTTTGTTCAAGCCGAGGAGTTATTGAGCTTGAGGATATTAGAAGTAGCTACCTACCAATTTTCATAATTTTATGATTCTATTTGAGCCCTAGAACCTAATTTTTAACTAGGCCAGACACTAGGTCTAGAGAGGGCCAAGACTAGTCAAAAAACTATAAAAAGAGCTAGAGAGCTCATTTTTGAGGTTAGCTAGTTGGAGAGTGAACTTGGTCTTGAGCATTGTAAACTTTCTTTGAGCTTGCTAATAGAAGCTTCCATTGTTCCTATATTTGTCATATTGCCTTGTGTGTGTATGTGTGTGTGTGTGTTTGCATGCATGTATGTGCTTTTCATTCACATTTGCTCACCACAATTGTTCACGATGTTCATATCCTCCATGTCTCCATGGATTGACAAGTAAAGGAGGTGGTACTCATGCTTGAGCTATAGTAGCTCAAATTGAATCATCTTTTGGGAAGGCATAATATTGCATTTTTTCCAAAATACATCCCTTATAGACATGTTTACAAGGTGCCTCAAGTTTGCGTAGAGAGGAGACCATTTCAGATTTCTGCAAGCATAGCAAGCTAGCAAAATTTAGATGACCAAAGCATGCATGCCAAACCTTTGCATCTAAGATAGAGAATCTTGAACTGCACATGTTGAATCATTCACATATTTTTCATAGTCTATGAGCTTATATAGCCAATGACATAAAATGCCATAAGCAATAATAAAATTTCCATTTGAGAGATCATGAACTGTACATTTGTCATCAACAAGTTTGAAAACCAAGCCAATCTTAGCTAATACTGAAACTGACAAAAGATTTTTCTTGGTCCTTGGTATATACAAAGCATCTAACAATGTGAAAGAACTACTATCAGTAGTCATCATAATGAGATTTCCAAATCCCATTACATGATAATAGGACTTGTTGGCACATGTGACAATATTCCCTATAGGGGCACGCTCAATTGAACTAAAGAAACTACACTGTGAAGTAATATGTTTGATTGCCCCACTATCAGAGTACCAAACATCTGAGTCTACTATACACATACACCACTCATGAGAATATGGGCCATAGCTACATACAGTAGTAAATGCCCATCCTTCATTTTGAATAAGATTAGCAGACACTATTTTAGGTGTAGAGGCCTCTACAACAACCATTCCTACCTCTTTCTTCTTTGCCTCTTTTGTAGCCAATTTTGGACAACTCTTTATGACATAATCATTTCCCTTACAATATTTACAACACCGTTTTTGCTTTTTTGTTTTCTTCTCATCTTTCTCTTCCTTCTTTGATTGTGAAGCATTAGCAAATTTTTGCTTACTAGTAGCTAAGCTCCATTTACCTTTGTCCTTTTGACTAGCTAGGAAAGCTTGATCTGCCACTGCCAAGTATAAGGTTGTAAGTGTATCCCAAGCATCCTTTACTATCTTACAAGAGTGAATGTGAGGAATAATGACATGTTTGACAAACAAAGCTATCAATGCATGTTTCCAAGCATCTCTACCATCTCAATGAAGTTCTCTATAGTAGGTGCGACAAAAACCAAAGCACAAATAGGAATTTGAAGATCATCATCTTCAACACCATCTGCATCACCTTCACTAATTGTATTTGTAGGTGTAGTAGGACATTTTTCAACACCTTGCATAATATTCCACATCTCTTTTGCTACTAATACATGATGAATCACATGTGCCCACAATGGGTAATTCGTACCATCCAACATATCCTCAATAGCCAACATATTGAATACATCATTTCTTTCAGCCATGGTCACTGACTAAATACCTTGATGTAGAAAAATGATTGTATCTCAAAAGTCAAATAGAGCCACCCTATTGAGCTATGCTAAAATTGTAGCAAACTTTGAGGTGCCTATACTAGAAAATTGAAACATGTATATATGTTTGGCACAAAAGGATGAAATTTTATGCATAGGCACTATGATAGTGCATTCAAAGGCCAAAATGAGCTCAAATCAAAATTTTGATGCCACGTAGCGAAGCTATTTTGAACCTCTCTCTCTCTCTCTCTCTCTCTCTCTCTCTCTCTCTCTCTCTCTCTCTCTCTCTCTCTCTCTCTCTCTCTCTCTCTCTCTCTCTCTCTCTCTCTCTCTCTCTCTCTCTCTCGTTGGAGTTAGACATTTGTGGAAGCGTGAAAATAGCACAAGGAAGAAGAAGAAGCTTTGAGCACAACACAAAATATTGAATTTATTACCACTATAATGTACAAAGATAAGTAACCTATTAGTGCTATAGGGGTATATACAAGCTAGGGGAAGAAAACCTCCTAAAGAGGGAAAAAAGTGCCCCAGTGGTCGTAGTGTGTTCACACATATCACTACCTAAATATATCAACAAATCCCCTTAGGAGTAATGTGGTGAACAAGGAGGTGGCACTCATTGATAAGGAAGTGCCAAGCTATGTGGAATCAATCCACAAAAGGAAGTAATCCCAAATCTTTGCGAAAAGCTTCAAACTTCTCCCTAGGCAAAGCCTTCATGAAAAGGTTGCAATGTTCTCCTCCGCGGGCACATATGCCAAGATGATCTCTCCAGCAAAGAACCTCTCCCTTACATAATGATAATGCACCTCAATGTGCTTAGTGCGAGCATGGAACACAGGGTTCCTCGCAACTGCCAATGCACTCTGACTGTAAATGAAGATGGTGGAGGGACTCACCAACACCCAAATCAGCCATAAGACGTCTGAGCCACACACACTTAATAGTTGTTGTGAAAGTTGCCCTATACTCATCCTGACAACTAGAATTTTTCACAGTAGGTTGCTTCTTGCTCAACCAAGATATGCATGAGCTGCCAAGCATGAAGCAAAAAGCACTAGTGGGGACATGAGTGTCATACTAAACAGTCTAGTGAGAGTGAGAAAAAGCATGCAAATTTGGTAGTAGTGATCCCCGCTTGGGATAAAACAATCCAAGTAGTCGGGTACCACTCAAGTAGCAAAAGATGAGCTTAACAGCCTGCCAATGAACACTTCGAACTTTGTTTTCAATGGATATACACATTCATGCCTGGAAAAATCATCAATGAAACTCACAAAGTAGCGATGGTTCCCAAAAGAGGGTGTCTACATAGGACCACAGACATCACTATGAACAAGGTGCAATTTTTTAGTAGCTCGAACTGAACCATCTTTTGGGAATGAGGAACACTGCATTTTGCCCAAAATACAGCCTTCATATACATGTTTACCAGGTGCCTCAAGTTTGGGCAAAGAGGACACCATTTCAGATTTTTGCAGGCATAGCAAACTAGCAAAATTCAGATGACCAAAGCATGCATGCCAAAGCTTTGCATCTGACATAGCTTGAGAATCATGTACTGCACATACTAAATCATTTAGAGATTTTTTTATAATCTATGAGCTTATATAGCCCACGAGATAAAATGTCAGAAGCAATAATCATGTCACCATTTGATAGATCATGAACTGTACATTTGTCATCAACAAATTTTACAACCAAACCAATCTTGGCTAAGGTCAAAACTAGTAACAGATTCTTCTTGATCCCTGGCACAAATAAAGCATCTCACAATGTTAAAGAACTACCATCAGTAGTAGTCAAAATGATCTTTCTAACTCCCATAACAGGATAAGAGGATTTGTTGACACATGTAATAGTATTCCATGTAGGGGTAGGCTCGAGTGAAGAGAAGAAACTGTGCCACGAGGTAATATGTTTGGTCGCCCCACTATGGAAGTACCAAACATCTGAGTCAACTACAGACATGCACTGCTCATGAGAAGATGGGTCAACACTGCAAACAATGGTAAACACCCATTCTTCATCCTGCATAAGATTAGCAGACTCCGTTCTCGGTGTAGAGGCCTCTGCAACAACCATTTCGGCCCTTTCTTCTTTGCCTCTTTAGCAACCAATTTTGGACACCTCTTAATGACATGATCATTTGCTTTATAGTATTTGCAGAACAATTTCTGTTTTTTTTATTTCTTCTCATCTTTGTCTTCCTTCTTTGATTGTGCAAAATTAATAGATTTCTGCTTACTGGTAGAAGAGCTCCATTTTCCTTTGTGCTTCTGTCTAGCCAGGAAAGTTTAATCTGCAACACGCATAATAGACTTGTTCTACCTAGATTGATCTTCCTGCAACATAACAAAAACTAACTCTTCAAATGTTAAGGCATTTGGATTGCCTTTTCATCATCAAACGAAGAGTAGAAGCAAAACTCTAATATGAGTCAGGAAGACCATTCAAAAAAGTCTGCACAAATGAACTGTCAAGAAGGACTTCATTAGTAAAAATCAATTGTTCCTTCAAATCCTTGATCTTTGTCAAAAAACTATCCATAGAATCACCTTCATTCATGTGCTCACTCTCCAACTATTTTCAGAGGTAAGAAACACAAGCCTCATCCTTAGCCTGGTACAATGTGGTAAGTGTATCCCAATCATCCTTCGCTGTTTTGCAAGAGTGAATGTGAAGAATAATGGCACGTTTGACAGACAATGCTATCAATGCATATGCCTGAGCATCTCTGCCATCCCAACAAATTTGCTCTACAGTAGGTGCAATAGGAACCGCAACACAAATAGGAATCTAAAGAATATCAGCATCTTCAATGCCATTTGCATCAACTTCAATACTTGTATTTTCTGGTGGAATACGACGTTTATCAACACCCTACACAATGTTCCACAGTCCTTTTGCAACCAATACATGTAGCATCATAAATTGGTACCGTCCAGCTTATCCTCTATTGAGATATCAAGCTCAACATGTGATGATCCAAGATGACACGTATCAGTTTTTCATTTCTTTGACATGTATAGTGGTCAAGCCAGTATATATCAGGGATTCTTCATTGAGCTATACTAGATTTATCTACCGAGAGTGATGGCACATTTCTTTCTTGCTAGCTCACTCATTTGTGGACATTAGATTTTTCCTTATGTACTTATATTTATATATTGCACTTGTATTCTTGTTTTAAATCATTCTTGTACATTCCTTTTATGTAATAGAAGAAGAAGAAGAAGTGTATTCTTCCTTGCCTCAATTTGTGTGTGTGCTCCTCTTTGAGTGTGAGAGTGTGTGTGAGCTCTCTTCCTTATCTCCTTCCTCGTGACATGGTATCAAAGCCAGGTTGGCTGTAGAGAGCTCGTGGAGAAAAGGCATGGAGAAAAGCACGATTCTTAAAGGACCTCAAATTGCTACAAAAATTGGCATGAAGGTTGAAGACCTCAAAATATTTTTGAAAGCTAATCCTTTAGGGTCACTCATTTTTCTCATATCAAAGTTTCGGAGTCGTCTCGACCTCTGTTTTGAGCCTACAAGGTGGGGCCCACAAAAAAACCAGGTTATTTTGCAAAACTGTAACTTGCGTCGTATTTGGCAACACTGATGTATTCTAGATCCAGAATTTCAAGTGATTTCATGTACTGTTGATACACGAAAACTGTGTTTTTCTGAGATCGAACTGTCACATCATAGTGTGATAGTGTTCAAGCAGAAGTGCTACTTGTAGTGTTTTGCAGTGTTGTGAATAGCTGCAGAAATCACAAACGAAGATGGAATGAGTCATCTTATGAGTGATAAGCTAGACAAGAACAACTTCCATGCTTGGAGATTCAGGGTGATGAATTTCCTGATGAGAAAAGGCTATTGGAAGTACATCAAAGGAGAGAACGAAAACGCTCCGCAGTTACCAAAGAGGAATCGAACTGCAGACCAGTTAAGAGTGTATGAAGAATGGAATCAAGGAGCATGAAAGGTAATGTATTGGCTAGGTTAGCATACAAGATATCATGATTGGGCACATACAGGATGCCAAGACTCCGAAAGAGGCTTGGAATAGTTTGGTCACCAATTTTCAAACAAATACATGCAAAAGTCAAATGTGTGCATGCATCCATAGAGTACCATCAAATGTTGTCAAACTGTGCTAAAAAACAATAGAGAAATTGGACATGCACCATTCATTCAAAAAAAAAAAGCCAATCTTGAGATAAATTCCAAGAAAATGCCAACGAGCGATGAAGATGGGAAGATCCACTAGGTGCTTATAGAAGCATTTCACAAGGCAAGCTACACTAGCATAATCCTCCATTAGCAAGGGTGGAAGGGTGTGAAAAAGAGGAGGAAAGAGGGTGGGAAAATAGATGGAAGAGAAGGGTGGGAGGATGGGCAAATGAGACCCAAAGGGCATAAATTTGATGGCGAAAGACTTCTTCCAATGAGGAAGCAATACAATGAAACTCAAGTACCACCAATACCTCCAAAATCACCACCAAAAGAAGCATCAAGACCTCCACCTAGTCACCTCCAAAAGAACCACCAAGACATCCACGTAGTGCTTTGGTAGCATAGTACACATGTGGAAACAAAATGAAATGAAAAATGTACTCACAAAATAACAAAGTGTGAAACTCAAAAGCGAGTAGTTCATGAAATGAGAAAACTCACATGGATTAAAGTTAACTTGCCAAAAGCATGAAGTAAACTCTCCAAGCCTCTAACCAAATACAAAATGGAAGAGAGTCCCTCCTTATATAGAGTTAGAGAAGGCTCTCCAAAATACATCAAATGTGAAATACTTGACCGTGAAGGAGAATTAATACAAAATAGAAGCAAATGACAATGTACCAAAATACAACCAAATAAATATGAAAAAGAGTGTCTCTTAGATACAAAATGGAGAATGGAAGATAAAAACACGTTGTCAACACAATATAGATATGCCAAGTTGATGCACAAAAATGTACACCTTTATCTTTCCCACTGTTTAAGATTTAAACCCATTCAATGTGGTTGCAACATTAAAAAATTGAAGAGCACATCTATTTCATAATAATCATCCACAGTGAATGTGCATAATTCCTATGGTGCAATCATACTAAAAAAAGATTGAAAATAAACATGCTATTAGAATAGGTTGTACTAAAATAGCTGTCTTAAAAGTTCAAGATGCAAAGCTACTTGGTTGGGAGAAGTCTGCCGAGGAACAATTACCATCCCTTTAAGTTCAAGCTGCAAAATTTGTTTACTTGGCAAAAGCTTAAGGAGGCATGTTACATAGAACAAAGCCAAACCATAGCTCCTGGTGAAAGAGGCATTGTAATGAGATCAGAACACGGAAGTTTGGAACAAGAAAAAGAGAAAGCTCATGTCTTGTTATGCCCAATCCTGACTTGTAGAAACTAGCGAAACGAGCAAGATTTGGCATATCCTTTTTGTTTCTTGTGATATACAAGATGTATGGAAGAACAAGTAATTCGCACATCTCCCTGTAAGATTGCCACTTTGGAGAATATTAAAGGCTTCTAATCTTAGAAAGCGTTAAGTCTCTTTGGAACAATCATTATTGGGACTCGGGAGGTGCAATAGTTAAATCAAGCTATGGTGTGGAATGAGATGCGTTGCGAAAAATCTGGTTATCTTTTCAGAATTTGGTGATTCTTTTCAGGCTTTATCATTAATGCAAATTAATGCGCACCTCTGTATGATAAGTATATCACCTCCAAGACTCCCCAGATCCTATGAAGCATGAGTTAGATGTCTCCCACAGCCTTGCATAAGATAGATAATTGCATGAAATTGCAAAATTGAAGAGAATAGAGCACATCCATATAGAAACCCTAACTACTTGTGTGCTTGAACGCCCATAAAAAAACATGTTGGACTTGAATCTTACCATTAGATGACTTCCCAATCTGCAATGATCATGGATCAAGATCTTGCAATCGTGCGCACACTAAAAACCACTGGTAGTGAACATCACATTCCACAGCACTTCATAATGATATGCTCGCATGGATGATCTAATACTTGGCAAACTTCTGAATGAATTAGTCAGAGATCAAGGCTCTAGAGTTCAGAAAGACCAGAAATGAAAATGGTAATTGTGCACCACATTAGAAATGCATGCATGTCCAAGCCTGCACAGCCTAGTCGTTTGACGCCTTGAGTCTCTGGGAGGAGGTCCTGAGTTCAAGCCGTGGCTGGACATATCTCTGAGTTCCTCAAAGATGGGTGCCTCTGCCTTACGAGGTTGGGTGTGTGAGTGTGTTTCCAATTCATTGTACCCTCAAAAAAAAGGAAATGCATGCATGAAATCATACAAGCAGCATCACTAACATGATCTGGAATCAGAGATTCTTCCTTCACATAAAAGACGAAAACAAGATCAAAACAAGTTATTGTGGATTGAAATTCCCATCCAAAGCCCGAGAAAAACAGAAAACCTTTGAATTCCATTATTCATACAATCATCGTAAAGCTCTGTGGACTAGCACTAACAGCCAGGAGGAGCTGACAAGAAAATGGTGTTTGCTACATTTTCTGCTTTCCTAGAGCTTTGGAAGCTTTGCTTTTACAAGCACAAATTGCAAAACTTAGAGCAAGCCTTTTTCTGCAATGTATTTCCCAGAAGTAGCTCATGAGAGAATGGTATTGATAGCTTGCAAACGCTGCCAATCACCAAAGAAACATCTTCAGCAAGGCAAGAAAAAGCTCTCCTTTATCTGTGTAATGCTACAAAGTTCATGTGAGTACCCTACTACTGTCCGCTTATCTCCTTCAGGACAAGCCATTCGGCACTTCTATTGATTTGCATGTATATGCAATGTAGGAATTTCAACTGAAAAGCATAATGCACATGGGAGCCTTCACAAAAAACTTTTAGAGTGCCAAAAAGCTCACCAACATACACACAGAGCCATCCACGATTAGTCCTAACTGGGTACCGCAAAAAACACTGCAGACCCATCTCTATAGGTTAAGCTTCCATTAAAAGTATGGTGAAATCTGGGATGATTAGTATCAACTTCGCAATTGATACACAGGATGCTCCAAGAGACTGAGGATTTATTTCCTCATTTAGCTGGTCCCTACTGCGCTAGAGAGTGCTTGCTTAAGGCCGAGCCCTTGCCTCGGGACTTGGATTGCTTCTCTGCAAATCGCATAAGCCTTTCCTTATGCTTGAGGCAGCCAGCAAAGTCCTCACCATAGATACCTTGGGTGTACCCATCACAACCAAGAACATGGACAATGAAAGGTAAATTCTGTTCATCTATACCTGCATTTGGGTGCCCCGTTATCCCTTGCATTTTTGTATCCACATCCTTCCAATGCGTGTGGAGGATCATTGATTCCTCGACATTAATGTTCTGTTCAGATGCCTTCACCTCATCATTGGAGAGGGATCTTTCGAGAGTGCCATGGTCCACTTCAGGACCGAACTTTGTAGGTGAGGACCTGAAAGTCAAAATGTCTCCATTGTCAGGGTCTTTACTGCCCGTCATGTGCATCTTCAAGAATGCCTTAGACCACTGGCAATTTCTGATCAAGAAAGTATCAGTCCTAAGATCAATGGCAAAGGTCTGTTGATGAGGCGTTTGCCCAACAGAACCGAGCAAAATAACGTTGAAACCTGCATATCTTTGCAGAGGAAACTCGAACATATGGTCCGTGATAACGAGGCCTGCATGTGGAAACCACCATAACCATTCTGCATGAGGATGATCGACCATTGATCTATGCAGCTGGGTCATCCTAGATGGAAAAGCGGACCCCTCCGCCTTCAGAGAATCCAAACAGGTAGTGCTTGTGGAGACTTGGAATCCGTGCAACGCGCTGTAATGCAGCTTGTTCCGCAGTGATGCAAGAAGGTGGGTCGTACCCACAAGTTTTTCGCAAGGAGACGATAGTAGCATGAGGACATTCTGAGTGCAATTTGCAGAGGATCCTCTAGAGTTGCTCTTTTCGCCCCAGTCTGGGAGATCTTTACCTTCGAAATTCCTTCCAACAGCTAAAATTGGCGAACTTTTGCGGTTCACGTCCAGATTGGCCAGCAATGCCACCTTCTTCTTCGTCTGTTTGGGCAGAGGCATTGGCTTATATCCATCCGACCTCTTCTCCGGCGTTGGATTCCTGCTTTCAACCGCTAGAACTGGCGGAACAACTTTCGATATACGCGCCCCGTCCTCCTTTCTGGAAACGCCAGACGATGGTACATCGCTTTCATCGTCCTCCGGCAGAAGCGAGGGCACTTTCGCTTCTTCCACTACCTCAGCCAACATTCTCGAGTGTTTCCTGTGCAATGCCACATTATGGAGATGCAGCTTGATCTCTTCATAATCTTGGGCAGGTGTGCCAAACTTGCCTGCCCCAATCGTGTTTCTCAGAACAAGGAATGTAAGTAGGAAGCAAAGGCAGGAGACCCTCATATTTCTGAGGGTCCTCTGCAGCTTCCTCCTGACCTTCGGGCAAATTAGGGGTCTCATAACGAGAATGTGAGCTGTCGCTTCCTGAAGAGAGAAAATGCGGTCTACTCTGACGCACAGTGAACAGGAAGAGCTAATCTGCGTTCTTTCATCCTCACATTCCACAGAGAGAGAGAGAGAGAGAGAGAGAGAGAGAGAGAGGGGTAACGCAGTGGAGCAAGTGCTGCAGTTATGGACGGCGAGGGAATAACTCCAGCCGGCAGGGCTGATCGGCAGCCTCGTGTTTTCAGCCGGCCCATCGGCTTTGTGAGTGTAGCTGCTCGCACGTTGCATGGGGCCCGAAGGAGCTATTGTCCAATGTATGCGCGGCATGGTCTGCTCGGCGCAACTTTCAAGTAAATCAACTCACGCAAATGGATAACGTGGAGGCTGCCTTTCTAATACTCTGATGTTCCTCTCTAACGATCTTTGTCAATTTTATGATCAATGAATTAAAGCAGCTGTTAACGAAAAAATATGTATTACCACTGACATCTAAAAAGCAAAAAGCAGATGAAGAGTGCTGAAAGAGTTCTTAAAAAAAAAAGCTCTTACAATTGAAATATCCAGAAAAGATTGTTAAACTCAATGAACCAGGCTTGAATTTTTGCTTTTCTGGGTTCAAATTTTTGCGTTTCTGGGTTCAATTCTTGTTTTTGTGGGCTCTGCGCCAATGCTTTCGGCTTTTGGTGGACATGGGTCGGTGATGTGTATCTCAACGATCTCTCAATTTTTTTTTTTGAATTATGAAATCTTTAAGTCGTTAACTTCCTCAGCTCTAGATTTTTGAATTCTAAGATTTGTAAGTTGTTGCAGGCTGTTAAGGTAGTTGGTTGGGTCTCTCGCCTTTTGAGGTGGGGACGAAGATTCAATCCCTGCCGGCCACATGTAAGGGACATGTATAACCTGGAATGATGAAGCATATGGCTGATGTGCCATCGTTTGACTAGCCCTGCGGTAGTTGTGACTGCCATTCAATCCACTCTTGTAAACCCATGGGTACTATGCCCTTCCTTGTATAGTTGCAATTTCAAAGTTAAAGTCCGGGGGAGTAGGCCTCGGCCGAACCCTTTTTTTTTTTA
The DNA here is from genome assembly GCA_020310875.1 of Ceratopteris richardii. NCBI lineage: Eukaryota > Viridiplantae > Streptophyta > Polypodiopsida > Polypodiales > Pteridaceae > Ceratopteris > Ceratopteris richardii. The sequence continues at coordinate 6,047,234 of CM035408.1, read as the reverse complement.
AGATTTGTAACTTTTGTTCATATCTTGTGGGATAAGGGGGGTCCCATGGGTACTATGCCCTTCCTTGTATAGTTGCAATTTCAAAGTTAAAGTCCGGGGGAGTAGGCCTCGGCCGAACCCTTTTTTTTTTTAAGATTTGTAACTTTTGTTCATATCTCATAGGTCGTGTGGTAGGGCTTTAGCCTATCTAGACGAAGGTTCCAAATTTAACTCTCAGGCTCGATTCGTAGGTGGTCTAGTAAGCTTTGGCTTTTAGAGATGGAGGTCCAGAATTCAACTCTCGAGTTGGACGTGTGATGGCTTTGGCTAGTTTAAATCAGTTGTGATCCAATCTAACCAGTTGTGACCCAATCTAACCCCTACTTTGTAGGATACGAAAGGTCCATAGATATTATACTCATTCACTTGTACAATTATACTTTGAAAGTTAAAGTCGAGAGAATAGACGTCTCTAAAATTTAATTTCTTTTTATTAAAAAAATATATAACTTTTTTACAAAACAATCTATAAAATAGACTCTCATAGGTCAAACATCCTCCTGCCGACCCTCCTTTTATTAAAAAAAAAAGATCTATAATTTTTTTACATAAAAATCTATAAAATAGACTCTCGTAGGTCAAACATCCATCCTATAGAGATTTTATATGTATCGGGCCATATGTAATTTGTATAATTGAGATGGGAACGCTCTTTTCTTATCTTCTCGCAAATTGTTATTCTCTCCTCTTTTCTTTTCTTTGGTATGATTTCATGATTTTTCCTAAGAAAAAGGCATGGCTTCAGCATACCATACTCGCAACCATCATTTGCGCTGCTTTCGTAAATATTTTGGTTGAAGAGATAGTATGCCCAATTTCTACATGTTTTTTTTTTTTAATAAAAGAAAGTTCGGCCTTATTCTAATCTCCCGGACTTTAATTAAAATAAAGAAGAAAGGTTACAAGTGGATGGATTAGTGCCCATGGGACCCCCCAAATCCCACAATGCAGGGGAGGAATATGATAGCCTAGAGGGCATTACAAATGAGGCGAATAAATTCATCATCACCCTCATGTGGGACCCATTTGGGTTTCAACTTGTTGTTTTTGAGGAGATGAATACAGTGATGTCTAAACGGCGGAGATCTCTTATCTCGGGAGATTCTTTTACCTAGAAGAAACAAGGATTTCTCGATCGACCATTCCTTAGGAGTTTGGCCAAAATTGACAGCACATCGCTCCCTCCAAATCTTCCAGAGAGTCTCACCCCTGATGGCATTCCATAGCCTCGATGAGCATCCGACGGCCTCACCCAACATCACCTGTTGCCAATTGATTTGGTTCGAGAGTCTCAATACTCGGGTCACGTGACGCGAGATAACATGAGACTTGGGGCAGTCGAAGAACAGGTGAACTAAATCTTCGATGCATCGATGACAGCGCTTGCACCATGGCGGCACACCACAGATTTTGTTAGCCCTTGCATTGGACCAGATACCTTTATGCAAGATCTGCCACATGAGAACAGACTTTTTGACCTCAATTATGGGGTGCCAAATAGACATGAATTTTAGTTCCCACCGTAGTTTGGTCCAAGAAAGGCACCATCTCTTGTTAAGAGTATGGTGAACATCTAAGTTCTCTTTGAAGTTGGGAGTTCTGGATAGTTTCTTACCATTGCTCCATTTGAGGCCCTCCAGGCAAGGAAGATCCTGACCGCAGAGAAGGCGGGTAGTTGAGTGGTCCCATGCTAAACACCTGCTTTGAAAAAGAGTCCATTCCTCAAGGGTAATTCTAAGTCTCGGATCCAATTCTTTGAACCTAATCCACTGGCTGGTCTCTTGTTTCCAGAGTTGTTTCCACTGTTTGAACCCCTTGTTCCATAAATGCTTTGCAGTTTGGAGGTTCCAAGACTCCACCCCCCTAATTCTGCAGATCGGGAACCAGATAGAGTCATTTTGTCTTATCCCAGTCGCCCACTTCCACTCATCACTGATTCTGATGAACTGTTTGGCCTTGTTCCAATTCTTCCATAAAGAACACACGAGGCTAGATCCTTTAGGGGACACCGGGTGGGGGGAGAACAAAAGCGTGAGAATCCCTATGTCCTTTCACCCCGGAAGGCCAACTAAGGCGACCAATAGGGGGATGGATTCCCTAGCTTATTTCCTTTTGAGGATGTTACACATCTCTTTCGATGGTTTGTCGGTCTTCCCCGCCCACCAATCTTTGAAGAAAATTTGAAGATTTTTCCTTTGAACCTCCTCCTCTAATCTTAGTCTTCCCCTAATTTTCAAAAGACCTTGTTGGTAATGTAACTTACCTTTGTTCACCTCTTCTTCAAGCCGTAAGAGCCTCTGGTACACCATTTCTCTTCTTTTTTTCGGATATCTCTTATAGCCTTTTGAGTCCTGATCAGAATTTTTCGAGTCCTTTCCACCGCGCTTCTCCAGCACTTAGCCGGTTCATTACAGTAGGCAAAGACTTCCGCCCACACTTCAGAAATTTCTTGGTGGACAGAGGGGAGGGAAAATGATGTCTGACAAGCATGAAACCAAGGGGCTTTCTGGGACATGGGAATCGGTTTGAAAGACAAAGTAATCGGGTAGTGGTCCGAGATAGTCAGGTCCATGTGTTGGGAAATCGAAGGAATACCCCACTGAAGGATGGTGTTCTGATCGATGTAACATCTATCAAGTCTTGCTTTCCTCAAAGAGTCCCCCGATTGGATATTTGACCAGGAGAACCCCTTCGTGTCTTTCACCTCGACCAGGTCGAGATGGAGTTTGATTTTATCCCATATCTCTTTCTCCTGACCGTCAATAATTTTTCCTTTGTTATTCCATCGGTCCTCAGGAAACTCAACCATATTGAAGTCCCCACAAATTAGAAGATTATGTGAAAGGGAGTCGAGGGAAGCCCAAGTATCCATTCTATCTGCTTCTCCATTAGGGGCATAAATTGAGACCACAATGAACTGGAAAGGGAACCCGATAGAGGTAGCAATCCAACGATGATTCCGATCTTCAAAAGTCGAGGTCACATTGCCAGACAAGGAGTGACTAATACCGATAGCAGCAGCCCCCATCCCCCTAGGGTGAGAAGTGGAGAACCAAAGGTGGTTCAGAGAAATGCGTTTAAGCCGTTTCTGGAGATCCTCTCCGTCGATCTTGATCTCTTGTAAGCAAATAAAGTTGGGATTGAGGCACTTGTCTTTGAACCACTGGCCAAGAATCGCCGCTCTTGATGGGTCAGACAGACCCCTGACGTTTACTGATGTGAATTTCATTAATGATGGTTGCCCTCTTTGAGGGGAGGGACCCAATCTTTTTTCTTCTTGTGGTCTTCTTTTTTCCTCCCAACTTCTTGAATTAGGATCCTACTCTTGAGGGGGCTCTTCCAAGGCATGCCAGAAGGTTGTTTTCCTTTAAGCTTTGACTTTTGTTGTGGCAATCTTGGAAAGCATACTGGAAGGGTAGGACCAAAAAAGGAGCTTTAGTTGTCTGGGTTGTCTTCATTACTGGTAGTGAAGCCTTCCTCTTTACTCGTGGTGTAACCTTCTTGGTTGTCTTCTTTGCTGGTAGAGCACCCAAGGGTATTATCATTGGGGTCTTCTTCATAGAGGTTCTCCCCTGGGAAGTCGACCTCATTAATCTCCTTTTCTAGGTTACAGTACATGTTATTCGAAGGGGCAATTGTCGTAGTGTTCCTTGCTGTTGACCTTTGAGGGCTAACTTTCCTCTTGTGTCTTACTTGAGTGAAACCTTCTGAATCCGTCTCAGCAACGCGAGTTTCCTCTTCTTCCTCCATCGGAGGGGGATGACCCTGAGTGTCATTTTGGGGCAAAGGAAAGAAAAATAAAAAAATAAAAACCAATTTCTACATGTTGTAGTTTCAAAGCTCGAGTCCATTAAAAGCATCAATATTTACCCCCAAAAAAAAATTTTAGAAGTGAAATCTCAAACAACAAAAATGATAGTATTATGCTACATAGCTATCAAAAATGTTCATCCCCACGGGTCTATGGGAGGAATTCCCTAGTTCAAATCCTATTTGAACATATCCATGAGTTGCCCAAGATGAGTACCTCTACCTTATGAAGTCAAATGTTTGTGTCTCTTAATTCATTGTACTAAGATCGGGTGTGTGCCTCTTAATTCATTGTACCTTCAAAAAAAAGGTGATTTAATGAGATAAAGCTATTGGTACATAGGAAAGGGAAAACTTTAAGAGTAGAATTTGGAATATAAAAAAATTGTGAACTATTTCGTGACCATAGCATACCTGGCCAAGTGACATACACGCCAATTAGGAACTCTTTATACAAGTGGCTTTTAGTCAGTTCATCATGAGCGCATAGTATTCTTTCTAACTCATGTGGAATAGATTGAACATAGATAGGCTCTACAAACTTACTATCTAGAATGAGGTTGTCAAATTCATTTGATTTTCTCTTTAGTAGCTCACATGGAAGACTAGATGGATCTGACTATCCTCTAAAAGTTGGAGCTTGTAACTCATCTTTCATACTCTTTAAAATATTGTAAATGGACCATAATATCTAGATGATAATTTGGACAAGGTCACAAATTCATGGTTTCATCTAGATGGAACTCTAAGATAGACTTAATCCCCTAACTCAAAGTTCATTTCTCTCCTTTGAAGGTCAGCATATGCTCTAGCTCTATCTTGAGCTCTCCTAATGCTATCTTTTGCAAGTATAAGCATATCATTCATCTCTTCCAAGAAATCCTTTGGAGCTTGGACTCTATCATGTTGCAACCCTATTGCATAAGGATCTCTAACATGGAACCAGTACATAATCGAATGGTCTATGTTCTATGAGAGAGTGTTGGGCATTATTATATGCAAACATTAGTATGGTTAAGTAATCTTCCCAATTATTTTGTCATTTATTCACATGTGCATGAAGTGAACCTTCTAGAATTTGGTTACGTCTTTCAATTTTCCCATCTATTTTTTGATGTTTGATAATAGTTTTTTTTTATTTTTACAGTTAATTTCTAATGAAATGTTCATTCGCATGGTTAACCACGAGCTGTATTGAAACCATCCATTTGTTGAAATGAAAAAAGCAATTTATAATCTGTTATTAATCACACACCAGTTAAACTATGAAGGATGGAACAAAAAATATTAAAACATGATTATTAAAATCAATAAATGTAAACAACTTACATTGAATGTGCTATGAACATGGAGACTCCATGAGGAGAGTGCAGAGACTCTTAGCACAGAGGTAGAATGAACGAGCTTCATTAAACTAGTGAGGACTATCCAAAAGTCATTTCTTTTAATTTACTCATAGTTGTGTAAGTCAAGGAGTCCTTGAGTTTAAGAAGTGATTCAACCCTTTAGGATTTACAACATTTTAATGCACTCAAATCGGACTTCAAATGAGGGTTTAGGAACAATTTTAACATAGGGTGGACATTAGAGTGTGAAAAGCTTTTAACTTGACTATAAAATTGAACTAAACCCTTTATTTGTGCATGGTTCTTCTTATTCCTCTTTATTCATGCTTTCTTCAAATCAAGTTCAAGTTTCTTAGGATCTCTTGTGTCTCGCCTACGGCTGAGGTTTGCTTGATTGTGTGTATATGCATGTGCACGTGTGTGAAACTCCTTCTGAGTGAATGCGTGACTTTGCATAGTGAGTGTTATCATACCATCGACTCATCTCTCATATTGATATTTTGTGGGCAAGGATCAATTTGTTGACATTGGTTGATATGTGTATTGTGTGAGCAACTTTACACCAAATACTTTGGCACCATTGCTAGGGACAAGACTCACCAATCATCATGCTTGAACGATTGCAATTGATGAGGTAAGCAAATTCAAGAGTTTTTTTCTTGTTGGGATTTCATCTCCATCATTTTTGGATCATTTCCATTAGGTTTAGCTAGCTAGATATTTAGAAATAGTAAGTTTTGCATTTTTAGGGTTACTTTTTGAAGCTTTTCATCAAAACTCAAAAATGTCTTCTTCATCATCAATCCCCACTTTTTTTTACTTTTTTTCTTCATTTTCTCCATCTCCACCCTTGTGGGGGTTTTGGTATAGTATGTGAGGTTTGGCAGCCTTAAGGTTGAGGAATATGAGCTCTATCTGTATATTTCAACGTTTCGAAAAGGCACAAAAGGAGGCATGTGCACTGCAATTACTAGTTGCAAGAGGAGGAAGTAAATTAATTTACTTGTTTGCTTTGCTCTCTAAGGAGTAAAAGGAGTGAGAAGAAGTGAGAAGATTTCATAATCTTGGGCAGGTGTGCCCTATTCTCCTTTTTGGAAACGCCACATGATGGTATATTGGTTTCATCGTCCTCCGATAGAAGAGAGGGCACCTTCACTTCTTCCACTACCTCAGCCAACATTCTCAAGTGTTTCCTGTGCAATGCCACATTATGGAGATGCAGCTTGATCTGTTCATAATCTTGGGCAGGTGTGCCAAACTTTCCTACCCCAATCGTGTTTCTCAGAACAAGGAATGTAAGTAGGAAGCAAAGACAAGAGACCCTCATATTTTTGAGAGCCCTCTATAGCTTCCTCCTGACCTTCTCGCATGATCATCTAAGTGACATAGTTGTTATAGGGTTGTGTCATGGGCCAAGGCCAGCCCACGAAGTCTTGAAAGCTTGGATTAAAACCCATTGGAAGCTAGATGAATTATCATTAAACATATTCAATATTGCCCCAATAATTATTTTCTGTTATTTTTTGAAGAAGCTAATAGTGCCTTGCATGTTATTAGTGAATGGTTAATGCGAAACATTCTTGTGTCCTTTTTTGATGGCACATTGGGTTTAATCCGAAAGGTCCTAAGCCCGAAGATTCCTATGTGGGTGGAATTTCATGAGCTGCCTATTGACTTTTACCCTTGGGTAGAAAATTTAGGTAACATTGTTGGTAAAGTTCTTGGACAAAAATCTAGGAATAATATCATCAACCCTAAGTGGGATCCTCAAGTTTTAATTGAAGTAGATATTGCAAGAGAAATCAAAACCCACATAGTTATTAAATACTCAAGTGGTAAGAAGCTACACACCCAGAAGGTTATGTATAGAAATCTTCCTAATGCTTGCTACAATTGTTATAAGCAAGGGCACCTTATCAAAGATTTCCCTCTAATTCAAAACCAAGGGCAACAAGTGGCTATGGAGAAAAACAAAGATATTGACAAGGGTGAATAATCTGTCAGTGCTACTCCCATCCCCCATTTTAAAAAACCTCTAAACAAAAATTAAAAAAAGGGTTTGAAGTCTGATAACATGTATGATATTCTACTTCAGGATGTTTTCAACCCGTTCAAAGATAAAGCTAAATTTGTTGATAATCATGATTCCCTAGGCTTGAAAGAAAATGTGGATCCTAATGCCTTGATTGCAGGTAAAGTGGTTTGTCAACCTAATTTTAACAATGATAAAGCCATGCATATCACTTGTGTGAATTCTGATTCCCAGGTTAACATTTCAACTGTTATGATAGCTGAAGCCTTTAATCAGGAACTTGATGCCATGGACCAGGACAAAATAGATAATATGGATGATGACTTTGGAACTAATGACTTTGTTCCTATGTCTCAGGATGATGAAGATCCAAAGACTTTGTCTGCTACACTTCAACCTAAAAGGAAAGATGTTGTGAGGTCATCCTTTTCAGCAAATAAGCCTACAAAAAATAGTAGGAAATAATTTTTGTCTGTTTATCATGTCTGAACGGTCTATTTTTCTCCATTAATGTTAAAGGACTTACTGAACTCGTCAGACCCAAGATGGTTGCAATCTCTGCCCAAGATTCCAGATGTTCTTTGTTTCTAGGAAGTTAAAATTGGTAGAGTCTCCCTCAAGATTAATCTTAATTTGTTGTCTTCCAGATACAAGTGGTATTACACCAATCATCATGATGGTAAAGGAGGTGTTGTTATTGGTCTGTCTTTGTCTCTCGTGCATATTACTGCTGGCAATTTTGTTGGTGATTCCAATCAATGGTCAATGGTGTTCCATTAAACTGGGTAATCCCTATGACCTATCCATAGTCTCTATTTATGCTTCTAATTTTAGCATGTATAGAAAGAACTGTTGGGAAGATCTTATGCGAATTCAAGGGCCTATGATAATGATGGGCAACTTTAACATGGTTACTTCATTAAAGGATAGATGGGACTGTAAGGGAAATATCATTAGAGGTGCTGAAAAGAATGCTTGGTCTGATTTGTGTAACTATCATGATTGCATTGACTTATCTCATAATTTTGGTTTCACTTGGTCCAATAAACAAATTGGTAATGCCTTTTTGGCTGCTAAGTTAGACAGATGCTATGCCAATACCACCATTTTTCAAAAGTGTTGGGACATTAGTGTCCAAAGTGATAATACTCTTTTGGTTTTTGATCACAAGCCCTTGTCTGTTTCCTCTAAGATGGGTAGTCCTTCTTTTAGATCTGGATGGCCTCATTTAGATGCTAACCTCCTTAAGCTCCCTTGTATTATGGCTCAGGCCAAAAGAATTTTCTCCCTTCACATTAGTGCCATAATGTCTCCTTGTAAGGCTTGGGAAAATTCGGTGAAAGATGTTCAACTCTTATTCAGTCAATGTAAGAAACAAGCTAAAGAGAATAGAGCCAAAAGAAGAGAGTCTCTCATGGATAAGTTGAAAACTCTTGATGTTACTTCTCAAGAATATCAAAACATAAACTTGAGACTTAGCAAGGAAAGATATCTCGAAGCTAGTTACTCTCTTGCCTCCTCAAAAGAGTTCTGGACTGGGAAAATGGATAGAAACATAAGCATATGTTCCCTCTATTGAAAAAAAGCAAAGTTAGGGACTTTATCCCTATTATTCAAAAGAAAGAAGGTGAGCACACTATCAACATTGAGGAGACTGTACAAGAAGCTAAAAGCTTCTTTATGGATGTTTTCTCTGGTTCTCCCAAGTGGGGGGAGGACATCCAGAGGGCCAGAGCTACTATTTCTTTGAAAAGGAAAAAAATGATTCCTGAAAGCCTGGTTCCCATCTTGGACCTACCCCTCACTGTCGGTGAGATAAAAAAAACCATCAATAAATTGAAACCCTGTAAGTCTCCTAGTTTTGATGGTCTTCCTAATGAGTTTTTTATGATGTTAAAGGATTTTCTCACTCCATATATTCTTTTGGTTTGGGAAGAGGCTGCTAGTAAAGGATATCTCCCTTGCCACATTAACATTGGAGTTATTAGACTCATTCATAAAAGAGGCAACAAAGATGACCTTAATAATTGGAGACCCATCACTTGCCTTAATTCCATCTATAAAATATTTGCTTCCACCATTGCTAGAAGACTTAGTCCTTTGATGAAATTCTTCATTCTCCCTGAGCAAAAGGGTTTTATAAAAGGTAGGTACATTATTGATGCTATTATCCCTATGGGAAGTTATGGATTAATGCTAAGGAAAAAGGTCAAAACTACTATTTCTTCAAAATTGATTTTGATAAGGCTTATGATAGGATTGAGTGGTACTTTATTCTTCAATCTCTTCATGATATGGGTGATGGTCAAAGACTTATTAAGTGTGTTAGTACTCTTTTGGAAATGCTTGCTCTAGAGTGGCCATTAATGGGCATATCTCTGATCCTTTTAGACCAAATAGGTCCATAAGACAGGGTTGCCCTTTAGCCCCTCTTTTATTTGCCATAGCTAGTGATGCTCTAGGGTGGCTTGTGAAGGATGCTATGAACTATGGTTTTATAAAAGGTATTAACATTCCTAATTCCCCTTCCCCTCTTGGATTGCAAATATTTGTTGATGACACTAATGTTGTTATGAATGTTGATGATTTATCTATCACTAATGTTCTGGAATGCTTGAAGATTTTCTGTCTTCTAGTGGGTCTAAAGTTAACCACAACAAAACTAGATTCAAAGCTTCTAATAATGTTCTACCTGATTGTGTGGCGAGACTTGGATGCAATGTCTTAAAAGATGGTGATATTTTCAGGTTATTGGGGATTCCCATGGGATTTCAAGTTTCTTTTGCTCAAAGATGGGACTGGGTGGTTGAGAAATTTAAAGGTCACATGCATACTAGTATGCTGCTAATAGTTCCCTCCCCCACAGAACTTTTGTTCTAAACCATTATATTCTCCCAAAACTTGTGTATTTCATTGCTTGCTGGTCTCCTTCTAATAAACAGATTGAGCAGGTAATTGCTTTGGCTAGAAGATTCCTGTGGGGAGGTAAGATCCATCAAAAGAAAATTCCTAAAGTTGCTTGGAATATTTGTTGCTTGCCTAAGTCTTAGGGAGGTCTGGGTATATCCTCTACCCTAAGAAAATGGCTGAAAACCTGGCTACTGAATGGGTGTTAAGAAGTCTTGACAGTACAAATATTTGGGCTTTTCTTCTTAAGAGAAATACGACTATCTTTTTTATTGAATACAAGGCTTGGACCAACATCAAGCTGTGGGATATTATTGTGTCTCCTCAACCTATCACTCATGTTGGAAGTCCCTTGGTTTGCAAGTTTTGGAAATCTTGGTTCAAGGCTAAAAGATCTTTCTATCCCCCAGTGATATGTCTTGGGCTTATGAATTTTACATGTAGGAATCTCCTTGGCTGCGGTGGTTAGCATTTTGGAAGAAATGTAGAATTTCTATGAAAGAGCATAAGTGTCATAAGGCTGGTTATACTACCTGGAGTGATTTTGTGATTAATGGAGTGGTGAGGTCTAATCTGCAACTAGTTTCAAACATTAATGTCTCTAGGTCTTGCATGTAGGTTTTGGCTAACCATAAAGCATCGTTGGAATCCAAACTAGAGTGTTGTCAAAGGAAGAAGCTCCTGATACAAGATGTTGTTGCGTACATTTTCAAAAGATTTAAAAAAGACAAGGGTTCTGTTAATCAAATTCTGGCAAAGCTTAACTCTAGATGGAAAGTCAACTGGTCTATGCAACAATGGTCTTATATAAAGCTTTGTGGGCATTCCAAGATTGCAGCAAACACTCCTTCCTTTAATGGATGATGATTCATCATGGTCCGTGGATTAGCCCCAAAGTCAGGAAAGTTTTTATTACTAGAGGAATGTGTACATTATGTGGCTTAGTGGAGGACGTTTCCCACTTATTTTATTATCGTACTCATGCCAAAAAGTTCTGGCAACCTGTGAAGAAGTATTTGCAGACCAATGGTTTTCCCCAATTAAACAAATTGGATCTTCTTCTTGGGTGTTGCAGGAATATGGATATTCTTTTTTGGAACATATAGAGGGGGCATATTCTTTGGTCCATTTGGTTGAGTAGGAATGATGCCACCCTGAGTAAAGGAAATATGAATTTTCTCATTTCCCTTCCTGTAAAGCTTAAAAAAGCCTCGTTAATTATATTCAGAAAATCGCATCTGCCCCTAGTCCTAACTCTGATATTTTTAGGATGATGTCTGAGAGCAAGTACTCAAGATGAAGAGACTTAGTCTCCTCTCAGTATTCCTTTAATCGGTTCTCTATGTTGTTGTCCTTGTAATCCATTGTTCCTGCTTTAGTGGCTCCTGCCCTAAGCATAGATTGTATCATCTTCTAAGAACTTAAACTTTCTTGCTTTTTCAAAAAAAAAGGGATCTCGACTCTCATAACAAGAATGTGAGCTGTCGCTTCCTGAAGAGAGATAGTGTAGTCTACTCTGACACACAGTGAACAGGAAGAGCTAATCCACGTTCTTTCATCCTCACATTCCACAGAGAGAGAGAGTAGGAGGGGTAACACAGTGGAGCAATTGCTACAGTTATGGATGGCGAAGGAATAACTCCAGCCGGCAGAGCTTGTTCGGCAGCCTCGTGTTTTCTTTTTTTTTTGAACATAACACGAAATTTAATATAGGAGTAGGAAAAATAAAGATACGCTGAGGGAGACCAAATCCCCAAAAGGTCATATACAAGCTTCCAAAATTGAATCATGGATAGCCTGAGAGAGGAATACATAACCATCATATTATCTTTCCATCTATTGGGACTCATTCCTTTGATAACAGAGAAGGGACTAGTAGATCTAGGGTAAGAGTCTTTAATAGACTTTTTACAATCATGAAGAATGTTCTTGATGCCTTTATTACAAATGAACAAGAATACTTTAGCATTACTAGAGAAGAGTTTCTGATTTCTATTTTTCCAAATGTGCCACATAATATGAGCCTCAAAATCTGCCAAAGGACAATGTCCATATGTCTGCTGACACCTAGAAGAATCTCTTTATATCCAAGAGGAGAGCTATAAGAGACAGAACAATACATGTTGATCAAACTCCAATACTTTTGAGAAACCTTGCAATTAATGAAGAGATGAGGGAGGTCCTCAATTTGCCCACAGAAAGAGCAAGTTCTCGCACTTATATTAAATTTCCTTGCTCTACTCCCGATCCAAATCCCTTGATGCATAACAAGCCAGAGCAAGTGAGCCTGTTTTGAAGTAGGAGCAAAATCCCATATGGATCTGAACCTGTACTTCCATTGGTGATGATTCCATTGAAGATTCCATTTAGCATTGAGTTTGGAAGTAATCCTTTGAGCTGAATAGTAAGACTTTTTAAAGGATGAATACATGTTAGCAGCAACATCTTTCATCTCAATTCTTTTATGGTAGTTATATCCTCTCAGCTTGCCAATCAACCAGAATCTTTTGTCATATAAGATCTGTTTACACAAAGAAGACAGCCCATTAGTCTCATCAATAAGATTAGCACTTATTACCTGGTTGTTGAGAGAAAGGGAGCTCCAAGAGTCAAACTCAGCCTTCCTGCATTTGTTCATTCTAATGGACAAATTCAAAGGTTTATTGTTATCAAACCAACCAATCCATATAGAGCTTTGAAACAAAACAGAGACACTGTTTTCAAAGTAGATGGGAATCGTATAGTCTTTTTTCATAGCCATCCAAGCATTCCAAAATGAGCAGACCCATCTACTCCCTTTAGGATTAATTTGTACAAGAGAAGTGACAATATCCCAGAGCTTGATGTTGGCCCAGCTCTTGTAGCCTGAAACATAAAAGTTCTTAATATTCCTTTTAATGAGAAGGGACCAAAAATCTTTAGAATAAGTGGATCTTAATATCCATTTAGCTGCCATTTGAATAGCCATCTAAGAAGGGCATATAAGACCAAGACCACCTTCCTCCTTACTAACACAACAAACATTCCAAGCTATTTTAGGAATTTTATAACTGGTTTGGGTCCCACCCCATAGAAATCTTCTAGATAGAGCAATGACCTGGGAAATTTGCTTTTTGTTAGCCATCCAACAAGCAAGAAAGTAACAAAACAATTATTTCTCACAACACAGGCAGGGAGAACTTTATTAGAAGCATAAAAACTAGTTTTAGAATGATTAACCACAGAGCCACTTGCAAGACAAAACAGATGCAAACAATGCAAAAAACTCTCAGCAGATAAGTTATCAGCCAAAGTGATCATGTTAGTGTCATCAACAAACATTTGAAGACCTAATTGGGAAAAAGCCTCAGTGATAGCAAGCTCTTTAACAGTACCTTGTTCCATACAATCTCTCACCAACCAGCCAAGAGCATCACTAGTGATAGCAAATAACAAGGGGGCCAGGGGGCGACCTTGCCTTATAGACCTGCAAAGCTGAAAGGAATCAGAGAGGTGACCATTCATAGCCACTTTGGAGTTAGCATTGCCAAACAGGATACTAGTATACTTGATAAACCTTTTTCCAGCCACAATGTCATACAACAATTGAAGAATAAAATCCCATTCAACCCTATCATAGGCTTTATCAAAATCAACCTTAAAAAAATATGTATCAATCTTGTTTTCATTAGCAAATTCTAATCCTTCCCAAATAGAGATAATGGCATCCAAGATAAATCTACCCCTTATGAAACCTTTCTGCTCAGGAAGAATGATCTTATCCATAACAGGACTAAGCCTTCTAGCCAAGGAAGAGGCAAATATTTTGTACAAAGAAGTCAGACAAGAGATAGGCCTCTAGTTATTCAAGTCATCCTTAGCTCCTTTTTTCTGGATCAGTTTGATAACTCCAGAATTGATAAAAGTAGAAAGAGCACCTCTCCTCATGGCCTCTTGCCACACCAAAAGAATGTAGGGCACAATGAAATCAATAATCTCATGAAAAAACTCATTAGGAATGCCATCAGGTCCAGGAGATTTGCAGGGTTTCAATTTACAAATGGTTTCTCTAACCTCACCAGTAGAGAGGGGCAGGTCCAGGATAGAGACCAGATGTCGGGGAATCATTTTCTTCCTTTTAAGAGCAATAGTAGCCCTAGCCCTCTGAATATCCTCCCCTCTCTTGGGAGGCCTAGAGAAAACATTGGTAAAGAAGCCAATGGCCTCCTAAAAGCTCTCCTTTATAGAAGAAGCATAACCACCAGTACTCTTTTTCAACATGGGGACACAATCCCTAGCTTTCTTCTTTTTTATGAGGTCAAACATATGCTTGTTAGGTTTATCCACTTTCCCAGCCCATAATTCTCTGGTAGAGGCAAGAGCACCACTAGCTAAGAGATAGTTTTCATACCTCAACCTATCCTGAAGATCAAGGAGCTTCTGAACCTTTATATTCTCATCAAGATTCATATTCCTAATATTCTCTATCTCTCTCAGAATCAGCATTTTTCTTTTAAATCTAATTTCCTTGACTTGGAGCTTCAACCTGGTAAAAAGGGATTGAATTTCTTTAATAGATCTCTCCCAAGCTAAAAAGGGAGAACACTTGGTATTAAAATGATGCTTGATAATATTCATAGTCTTCGCTTTCACACACTTCAACTTAAGGAGAGAGGCATCAAGATGAGGCCAACCAGCTTTATACTCAGGGGGGTTTTTGAAAAGCTTTATCTTTAAAGGAGAATGGTCAGAGAGACTTAAGGTCATATCAATGTCACATTTACGCTACCAAAGGTCATACAACTTGTTAATATTCATGTACATTCTATCAATTCTAGCAGAAAGAGGCCTGTTAATACGTCTATTACTCTAAGTGTGCCCATAATCGAAAGAACAATCAACAAGGTTAAGAGAATTAGTCATGGTCATCCAACTCTTCTTCCCTTCACCTTGAAGAATATTATTAGGGTTACCAGCATGATCCTTATCAAACGGAACCATATTAAAGTCACCGATCAAGATCACATTATCAGCCAAGTCAGAAAGCTCTCTCCAGCATAAACTTCTTTTAGTTATGTTATTAGAAGCATACATGCTAACAATAGTGTAATTTATGGGGTCCTTACATCTAAGGCCAATCCATTGATTAGTAGGACTAAATAGGACTTCCTCAATGCACTAAGAGAGATTAGAGACAATACCTATAGCAACACCTCCCTTTCTGTTGTTATGCTTGGTAGTATACCAATTGTGCTTATTAGAGACAATCTGCAGGTTAGCAAGGGGATCAAAACCACCAATCTTTAGCTCTTGAAGACAAATGAAATCAGGCATAAGGGAGCAATCCTTCATCCAATTGTTAAGAATTTTGCTTCTCACAGGATCAGTAATACCTTTTATGTTGAGAGAAATGATATTAATCACATCCATGAGAGAATAAAAAAAGAGGGAAAAAAGGAACCAAACAGAGAGCTTATTTTCTGCTATTCTTAAGGGGTTTAATAATGGACCCCGAAATTCTAACAGCTTCTTTCTTCTTAGGTTTACTTTTTATATCTTCTCGTGAAACACCAACACCTTGCATCTCTACATCTTCAAAATTATTTTCCTGCATCTTCTAAATGTTAAAATTATCTTGCTGTTCTAACTGTTCAACAAATTCATCAAGGGCTTGACATTCCATGACTGCAACATTTTCACCTGGAGAAGAATGATCAAAGAGATTACCAGATCCTAGTTTGTCCTTCTTACTTTTTCTATTGCCCACAAAGGTCCACTCTCCTTCCATGGCTTGGTGATCAGGTTATGACACATTCACATGATTATCTGGAACTGGCTGAGGTGAAGTACCTGGAGTCTTATCTTCCTCTCTAGTGTCCAAAAAGTCATAAGGATTAGTCACATTTTCTAAAAGAACATCATACTTATTATTCCAATTATTAGCAGCTTTTTTTTTTCTTTGAAGGTAGTTTTCTTTTGTTGGTTATGTTGATGCTGCCCGTTCAGGTCTTTCAAGTTACCACTATCAAGGTTGCATTCTTTTTTATTAACAAGCAAGGGACAATCTTTTATAAGATGACCTTGTTTAAAACAATTGAAGCAAGCATTGGGAAGGTTTTTATAACTTGCCTTTTGCTCATGGAGATTAAATCTTCAGAGTCCTTCAATGTGATGACTATCTTGACTTCTTTGGAGATGTCAACTTCAACAAGTATCTGAGGATCCCATTTGGGATTGAATCCATTTCTAGATTTTTGTCCCAAGCCCTTACCAATCAGTTTACCTATTTGGTCAACCCATGGGTAAAATTCCACAGGTAAGTTAGGTAGCTCAACCCAAACAGGAACTTTTGTGGGTTTAGCACCTCTAGGGTTAAAACTAGGATACCATTTAAATAAGGAGGGGGGCACATTCCTAATCACTCAGTGCCCTTCAGACATCACCTGCATAGCACTGCTTGCATCCTAAAAAAAAAACAGATAGAAATTATTTGGCAGGAATTGAACATGTTTAATCCAGGCTCTTAAAACTTCTTGAGCTGGCCTAGGACCATGACACAATCCAATGAGGACTTTCTGATATAACATATTATGCCAGTTATTTAAAGAGTCCCTATCAATCACTATACAGTTATCATTAATATCCTCAAAATCAAAATCTATATTTATTCTGTTGGCCTCTACTTCAACATCAAAAGTACCTATTTTACTCGCATCATCAGAGATCTTTTGCCTTCCTTTGACGTCTACAAGGGGGAAGGGGTTAACAATAAATGAAGGATTTTCAAACATAGAACAAACCCCTTGATGACTCTGCAGAACATCAGCATATGATCCCCTAGGTTTCAGAATGTCTTCATCGTTAAAACCATTTTCCCCATTAGGGTAAGCCAAACCATCATGCAGAATGGAATGCACATTCGTAGCATCATTGAGAGGAGCTTTGCTTCCATATCCATTAATAAGATCGACCCTGTCATTCCTATCCTTGCCAACTACATGCTTAGAACCATTCGACATGCCATTTTGTAAAGCTTCATGGAGAGCCATGCGTAGAGAGAGCACTTCCAGGGCAGGGCAAATACCCAAACACCAAGGCCAGCCAAGGGCCAAACCTGCTAGCTCACAGAGGGGGGCTGAAAGGGCGACCCCCCGCAAAAACTCAAGAGAAAGTCACGACATGCAGGGACAGAGCCCGAGCTAGGGTTCTTGTGCCTTGTCTCGACCATGAGATGTTCTACCCAAGACGCCTCTGCTTTGTGTCTACTCCGAGTGAAGCCTCGTGTTTTCAGCTGGTCCATCAACTTTGTGAGTGTAGCTCCTCGCACGTTGCATGGGGCCCAAAACAAGTATTGTCCAATGTATGCACGGCATAGTTTGCTCGGCGCAACTTTCAAGTAAATCAACTCATGCAAATGGATAACATGAAAGCTGCCTTTCTAATGTTCTCATCATCCTCTCGTTAATTTTATGATCAATGAATTAAAGCAGCTGTTAACACTACAAGGAATACGGGCGTATAGCAACGGTTAAGGCGACAGAATTTTGTCGCTATAAAATTGCAACTTGCGTCGTAATTAGCGTCGGGCGCGGACCGTCGATTAGATGATGCAAAAAACGACGGTATTTGCGACTTGGATTGCAACGCTCCTGTACAACATCGCTAAAACGACGCTATTTAAACGTGTTGCTTAAGTGACGCTTTTTTGCGTCGCATAAGCAACGTCGGTAGCCGTCGCATAAGCGACACTTTTTTGCATCGCATAAGCGACATCAGTAGCCGTCACATAAGTGACGCTAAAATGTTGCTTATATGATGACGAATAGCATCGCTTACACGATGATCTGTTGACGGACAAAAATTAAAACGTTGGAGGCTCTGCAATCGGCATTTTCATGCATCCGATCGAAGAGCTCTCCAACGTTCGCAATTGCACTGCGCTTACGAGCTGAAGCAAGTATATGCAGAATTGTTGTTTTGCCTAAGCTCTCTGTTATTGTCTCCCTCTGTCTTTGTTTCTCTCTTTCTACATCTTTCTCTCTTTGAATTCTCTCTCTCTAGATCTCTCTCTCTCTAGATCTCTCTCTCTCTCTAGATCTCTCTCTCTCTCTGTCTTTTCTTTCTCTCTTTATTGCAGGTTATTCAAGAAGCTAACCAAGCAAAAACTATGGCTAACAATTGTAAGTACAATTTCTATTATTTGTAGATCATTTGAATTGTGTTATTTTCATTACATACCATACTCACACTTATTGATATGCACTCATACACTTATACATGATGAAGATGCACACACACATGCATATACCTACATATACACATATACATGCACATACACACACATACACATAGAGTTATACATATACATGCATATACATATACACACACATACACAAGAACATGCACATATTGATACATACATATACACTTATACATGCACATGCACATACATACATATACACACACATACACATGCACATACATACATATACACACACATACATATACACTTAGGTACACACATATGAATGAATTATATAATTAAAGTATTAAAACACATATACACATGCACACACACATGCACATACCTACATATACACATATACATGCACATACACACACATACACATAGAGTTATACATATACATGCATATACATATACACACATATACACATGCACATGCACATGCACATACTCATACACACATATACACTTATACATGCACATGCACATACATACATATACACACACATACACATGCACATACATACATATACACACACATACATATACACTTAGGTACACACATATGAATGAATTATATAATTAAAGTATTAAAACACATGCTTAATATAAACAATAATAACAATCAATAGAACAAAACTCTTCATTACTTAATACCATACACACAATTCAAAACATAACTGAAATGAAAAATATATAGATAAAAAATATATATATATCAATGTAAATACATATAATCCAATGTCATAATCAACTAAAATCCTAATCATCATCATCATGATCATCATCATCATCAGCAGCAATATCATGATCATCCTGATCTTCCTCATCCTCATCGTCATGATCACCCTGTGACGATCGAGATCGTCCCTCCCATGTTTGTCTCTCCACCTCATCCATATTTGTCTCCCCATAATACTCCTGTATTACATATAACAAACATAAATCAATAAAATAATTAAAACATTCATAACAACAAAATAATTATATAAAATTTAAAAATACTCACAAAGGCATCAGGATGATCTTGTATATACTCGCCCAAACGTCGATATCCAAAATGTGTAGCATACTCGATCTCGTGTTTCGTAGGATATCGGCCATAATCCTTTCGCTGCAATGAAACAAATAAAAAACATTAGTTGCTTGCATTTTAACTAAAATAAAAAATATACTCACAATAACACATATACTTATAAACATAGCTACAAAACCATTATGGCCCATTTGGCCTAAGTGCGATGTGTGGCCCGACTCCACTCTCTTCTTTGCAGCAGCCTGTTTATTCAAGAAAAAAAATACATAAATTAAATGTAAAAAATTACTAAAATATATAAAAATTATAAATATAAACTATTAATTTGTGTAACTTCTGCTGAGGAAATGACTCCTGAAGACGTAGCCGTCTACGAAAAAACTGCCACGACTCAGGTGGTATGTTAGCTCGCCTCTTATTTTTTTCGACCATACAATATCTCCTGTTAATTTAATCTCAAACAGAAAAAAAAGTCAGAATACATACACATATACACACACATACACATACACATACACATACCCACATACACATATACATGCAAACATATACGCATGCATATATGTATACATATACACATATACATACATATAACATAAACACACATATACATATCCACATATATACGTACACACACATGCATGCATATACACTCATTCATACAAAATACATGCATTTATCCCACAATAATATGTAGTTGTGTATATGTGAATATGTGTGTATGTGTAAATGTGTATATGTGACTATGTGTGTATGTGTAAATATGTATATGTGAATTTTTTATTTATGTAGATAATCAAATTATTAATATCAAATACCATTATTTGTAGATTCTGATCAATCAGATGGAACTCCACCACCGTCTCCTCATCGTGCAACGACTTTATACTGTAAGTATATGAAATATTTAATTTTAACTATATTTGATGGATACATAACTTATATTTTTTTTATGTTTCTTATGATGTGCAGATTCTGATCAATCAGAGGGTACTCCACCACCTCCTACCCATGCAACGATTTCACATGTGTCCTCCGATAGGAATTATGATGAATTTTACTATCAAGAGCATATTATATGTTGGTGTAACTCTTGTTATGGCACGCATCGAAGACCACGATTGGAATGTATTCAACATGAGGCAGAGTATGGTACTTTTGAGCGTGCACCATCACCTAGTCAACGTGATAATGCTTGGGTATGTATTTTCTATATATATTAATGTCATTATTTTATTTAAAAACCATGTATAAAATCAAATTATTATTGATATACAGGAATACTTGCTCGATGATGATGATTTTTCTCATAATGTTAATATACCTCGTACACGTCATGGACTTGCTGTTCATCAATTACAAGCAGAGGTTTCTAGAAATCCTCTACCTCCTAGTTTAGAGAATGAAACGGCTGGAGATTATCCATTGCCAGCTCGTGATCGTTCTTTAGTATAAACATATGATAGAAGAAGATATGGAGGATGGAATAGAGGACCACTTCCTTTAGATGGAGAGGTTTTCAACTTTTGGGGTAATCGCTATATGATTGCTCCATCCACTATTACTAATGCTGGTCGTGGTCTCTTTATTGTAGAGGATTTGTATGTGCCTCCAAACTCTGAAGTCACTCTTATGTCATTTTGTGGTCCTATACGTTATGTTCAAAGCATGAGTACTTATGGAATATGCTTGAACGCAGCATCCCTTACTAGTAGAAGGATTTTGCATGCAGAAAATGAAAGATTATATATTGATGGAAGGTCTTACACACATGGAAATATAGCAGGTTTAATAAATAGTAGTCGAGGGTTACATAATAGTTCAAGGACTAATTGCACATTTGAGGAGCGTGAAAATAGTCATGAATCACCATACATGAGTAGAGATGTATCAAGATACATAGTTGTCAATGCTATAACTACATTACATGCTGGTGATAAACTATTAGTGAATTATGGATGGCGTAGACCTCCAAGAGCACCTTTTAGCTAGAGAGAATAAAAATTTTCTATCCATATTTAATAAGTTATATACTTAATTTTATATTTGAAGTTTAATTTTTATTCATTTATGGAATACTAATGAGTTTTATTTATATGTGTAGATTCCAACGTATGATGTTGATGATATTTGTCCACAGCATTCACAATTACCAGTAAGACCTCATTTATCAGAAGCTTCCATGAGGAGGCTACGCAAAAATAATCCTGTGCAATATGCAAAGTTGAAAGATCTATATTCAAAAGACGATAAAGTACAAGATTTGTGTGACAATGATGAAGATGATGGCATGGCAGATTTTATTGAGGATTGGTATCAAAATGACAGTGAGAGCATGGATATTTCTAAAAATGAGAAATATCTTCGAGAGGAATGTCTAAAGCATGTATATGAAGGAAGTCGTTTGGCACGACTAAGTGCGAGCTTACTTATTCTCAACCTTCAAAATCGTTTTGGATGGAGTAATGTATCTGTTACGACACTATTAAATAAATTTCAATTTTCTATCTATTTATATAGATATATATATGCATAAATATATATATATATATATAAATACATGCAGGTTTTTATTCTTACTTTAGATAAGGTAAGAACAAGAACTTGAATTGAATGGAAACTTTTTGTCCGCGCATCTTTTAAAACTATTAATGCATCTTTCCAAATATTCGCAATGGTGACCTGGATGAATCGCATGCACAGAGGTTACTCAAGAGACAACAATCTGATTATAATGGAGTAGTCCACTTTGTATCCTAAAGTTCAGATGCTCATCATTGACATGCAAGAGATTTACTGCATACCCGAGAAATCCTGCTCTATCTTGAGTAACCTCTGTGCATGCGATTCATCCAGGTCACCATTATATGAACATATGTGTGAATTGACAGGATACGATTGTTTGGATGGCAGGATACGATTGTTTGGATGGTGGGATACGATTGTTTGTTTTGGAGGATATGAATGATTTGTCGATTCACACATATGTTCAGTTTGAAAGTGTGAATTGACAAATCATTCAATGAAGGTACATACTTCATATCATCCAAAACAAACAATCGTATCCTGCCATCCAAATTTTGCGTAAATATTTTGAAAGATGCATTAATAGTTTGTGTGTTTGTGTGTGTGTATGTGTCTATGTGTGTTTGTGTGTATGTGTGTATGTGTGTATGTGTGTTTGTGTGTGTGTATATGTGTGTGTGTCTATGTGTATGTGTGTGTGTCTATGAGTGTGTATGTGTTTATGTGTATGTATGTATCTATGTGTGTGTATGTGTGTATGTGTATGCATGTATGTATGCATATATGTGTGTATGCATGTGTATGTGTGTGTATGCATCATTATGTGTGTATGTGTCTATGTGTGTATGTATATGTGTGTGTTGTCTATGTGTATGTGTGTGTGTATATGAGTGTGTATGTGTTTATGTATATGTATGTATCTATGTGTGTGTATGTGTCTATGTGTGTATGTGTATGCATGTATGTATGCATATGTGTGTGTATGCATATGTATGTGTGTGTATGCATCATTATGTGTGTCTATGTATGCATGTGTATGTGTGTATGCATCATTACGTGTGTATGTGTCTATGTGTGTATGTGTGTGTGTATATGTGTTTGTATGTGTGTATGCATGTGTATGTGTGTGTATGCATCATTATGTATGTAAGTGTCTATGTGTGTTTGTGTGTGTGTATATGTGTGTGTGTGTGTCTATGTGTATGCGTGTGTGTCTATGAGTGTGTATGTGTTTATGTGTATGTATGTATCTATGTGTGTGTATGTGTCTATGTGTGTATGTGTATGCATGTATGTATGCATATGTGTGTGTATGCATGTGTATGTGTGTGTATGCATCATTATGTGTGTATGTGTCTATGTGTGTATGTGTGTATGTATATGTGTGTGTTGTCTATGTGTATGTGTGTGTGTGTATATGAGTGTGTATGTGTTTATGTATATGTATGTATCTATGTGTGTGTATGTGTCTATGTGTGTATGTGTATGCATGTATGTATGCATATGTGTGTGTATGCATATGTATGTGTGTGTATGCATCATTATGTGTGTCTATGTATGCATGTGTATGTGTGTATGTGTGTATGTGTGTGTGTATATGTGTTTGTATGTGTATGCATGTGTATGTGTGTGTATCCATCATTATGTGTGTAAGTGTCTATATGTGTTTGTGTGTGTGTATATGTGTGTGTGTGTCTATGTGTATGTGTGTGTGTGTATGAGTGTGTATGTGTTTATGTGTATGTATGTATCTATGTGTGTGTATGTGTCTATGTGTGGATGTGTATGCATGTATGTATGCATATGTGTGTGTATGCATGTGTATGTGTGTGTATGCATCATTATGTGTGTATGTGTCTATGTGTGTATGTGTGTAGGTATATGTGTGTGTTGTCTATGTGTATGTGTGTGTTTTTATGAGTGTGTATGTGTTTATGTATACGTATGTATCTATGTGTGTGTATGTATCTATGTGTGTATGTGTATGCATGTATGTATGCATATGTGTGTGTATGCATCATTATGTGTGTCTATGTATGCATGTGTATGTGTGTATGCATCATTACGTGTGCATGTGTCTATGTGTGTATGTGTGTGTATATGTGTGTGTGTCTATGTGTATGTGTGTGTGTTTATGAGTGTGTAGGTGTTTATGTGTATGTATGTATCTATGTGTGTGTATGTGTCTATGTGTGTATGTGTATGCATGTATGTATGCATATGTGTGTGTATGCATATGTATGTGTGTGTATGCATCATTATGTGTGTCTATGTATGCATGTGTATGTGTGTATGCATCATTACGTGTATGTGTCTATGTGTGTATGTGTGTGTGTCTATGTGTATGTGTGTGTGTCTATGAGTGTGTATGTATTTATGTGTATGTATGTATCTATGTGTGTGTATGTGTATGCATGTATGTATGCATATGTGTGCGTATGCATATGTATGTGTGTGTATGCATCATTATGTGTGTATGTGTCTATGTGTGTATGTGTGTGTGTATACATTATGACAGTGTATGTAAGCATGTGCATTATGTATGCATATAAGTATGTATGTATGCATATGCATATGCATTATGTATGCATATGCATATGCATATGCATTATGTATGCATATGCATATGCATTATGTATGCATATGTGTGTGTGTATGCATATGCATGTAAGTATGTATGTATGCATATGTGTGTGTGTGTATGCATATGCATGTAAGTATGTATGTATGCATATGTGTGTGTGTGTATGCATATGCATATAAGTATGTATGTATGCATATGCATATGCAATATGTATGCATGTATGTGTATGTGTGTGTATGCATATATGTGTGTGAATATGTGTGTGAATGTGTGTGTACATGTGTCTGTATGTGTGTATGCATGTGTATGTGTGTGTATGCATCATTATGTGTGTATGTGTGTGTGTCTATGTGTATGTGTGTGTATCTATGAGTATGTATGTGTTCATGTGTGTGTATGTGTCTATGTGTGTATGTATCTGTGTGTGTGTATGTATGTATGCATGTGCATTATGTATGCATGTAAGTATGTATGTACATTGTATGCATATGCATATGCATTATGTATGGATGTATGTGTTTATGTGTGTATGTCTCTGTGTGTGTGTATGCATATATGTGTGTATGTGTGTGTATATGTGTCTGTATGTGTGTATGCATGTGTATGTGTGTGTATGCATGTGTATGTGTGTATGTGTCTATGTGTGCATGTGTGTGTATATACTATATGTGTGTGTGTCTATGTGTATGTGTGTGTACCTATGAGTGTGTATGTGTTTATGTGTGTATGTGTCTATGTGTGTGTATGTGTTTATGTGTGTATGTGTATGCATGTACGTATGCATATGTATGTGTATGCATGTACGTATGCATATGTATGTGTATGCATGTGTATATGTGTGTATGCATCATTATGTGTGTATGTGTCTATGTGTGTATGTGTCTATGTGTCTATGTTCTATGTGTGTATGTGTTTGTGTATATGTGTGTGTATGTGTGTGTGTCTATGTGTATGTGTCGCTACACGTCTATGAGTGTGTATGTGTTTATGTGTGTGTATGTGTCTATGTGTGTGTATGTGTCTATGTGTGTGTATGCATGTATGTATGCATAGGTTTGTGTATGTGTGTGTATGCATTATGTATGCATATGTGTGTGTATGCATTATGTATGCGTATGTATGCATATGCATTATGTATCCATATGTATGCATGTATGTGTATGTCTCTCTATGTGTGTGTGTATGCATATATGTGTGTGTGTATATGTGTGCCTATGTGTGTATGCATGTGTATGTGTGTGGATGCATCATTATGTGTGTATGTGTCTGTGTGTGTATATGTGTGTGTATGTGTGTGCGCGTCTATGTGTGTGTATGTGTGTGCACGTCTATGTGTATGTGTGTGTGTCTATGAGTGTGTATGTTTGGATGTGTGTGTGTATGAATGTGTGTCTATGAGTGTGTATGTTTGGATGTGTAAGTGTATATGTGTGTCTATGTGTGTATGCATGTGTATGTGTGTGAATGCATCATTATGTGTGTCTATGAGTGTGTATGTTTGGATGTGTGTGTGTATATGTGTGTCTATGTGTGTATGCATGTGTATGTGTGTGAATGCATCATTATGTGTGTATGTGTCTATGTGTGTCTATGTGTCTATGTGTGTATGTGTCTATGTGTGTATATATGCATATGTGTGTATGTGTGTGTATGCATGATGTATGCATATTTGTGTATGCATTATGTATGTGTATGTATGCATGTGCATTATGTATGCATATGCATTATGTATGTGTATGTATACATGTGAATTATGCATGTATATGTGTGTGCATGTGTATGCATTATGTGTGCATGTGTGTATGTGTATGCATTATGCATTGTGTATGTGTGTATATGTGTGTGTATTTGTGTGTATGTGTCTATGCGTATGTGTGTGTGTGTCTATGCGTGTATATGTGTGTGTACATATGTATGTGTGTGTACATATGTATGTGTGTGTAAGTGTGTGTGTGTGCGCATACCTGCCAATGGTCTCGCTCTCTCTCTCTCTCTTCCTCTCGCGCACGCTCTTTCTCTCTCTCTCTCTCTCTCTCTCTCTCTCTCTCGGTCTCTCTCTTCTTGCTCGCGTCCAAGTCCCGGCACAAATGTGCCGGGAGAAATCAAATTTTTTTTTTTACATTCCAGAGCGTCGCATATGCGACGCTCTGCAGTTTGCCAACATCGTTAAATTCGTTGCTAGGCAGTGACGATGATAGCGACGCTTTTTAAGTAGCGTCGCTTATGCGACGCTATCGTCGCTTACGCGACGAGGGTCAGGCAAAAAAAAAATCGAAATTCCTACCGTCGCTTATGCGACGAACTCGTCGCATAAGCGACGGTTCCCGTTTTTTTCCCGATTCGGGGGTGTCGCTATGCCCCCCTTTTTCTTGTAGTGTAAGGAAAAACTATGCATTACCACTGACATATCTAAAAAGCAAAAAGCAGATGAAGAGTGCTGAAATAGTTGTTTAAAAAAAGCCCTTACCAGTGGAATATCCAGAATGTAGAGGAACTGAAATCTAGAGAGAGAGAGAGAGTTTTAAATTCAATGAATCAGGCTTGATTTTTTGCTTTTATGGGTTCAATTGTTGTTTCTGTGGGCTTTTGTGCCAATGCTTTCGGCTTTTGGTCGGTGATCTGTATCTCAACGATCTCTCAATTTTTTTTTTAAACCTCCGTTTAGACTTTGAATTATGAAATCTCTAAGTCGATAGTAAGAATGTGCAACTTTCGTTGCTCTAGATTTTGAATTTTAAGATTGGTAACTTTTGTTCACGTCTTGTAGGTCGTTTGGTAAGGCTTTGAAGGTTTGGCCTCGTACGGCTTTGGCTTCTCGAGGCAGAGGTCCAGAATCTAACTCTCGAGCTGGACATATGATGGCTCTCGTTACTTTAAATCAGTTGTCGTCCAGTCTAACCCCTACTTTGTGAGATACGAGAGGTCCACAAATATTATGCCCATTCATATGTATAAATGTACTTTCAAAGTTAAATCGAAAAAGAATATGCTTTTCAACCTCTTTTTATTTTACAAACAGATTTATATTTTTTCTAAAAAAAATCTATAAAATAGACTCTTGTAGATCAAATATATCCCCTAATTGTACTTTCAAAGTCAAAGTCGGAGGAGTATACGCCTTGCAAACCTCTTTTTATTTTACAAAAAAAATTATAATTTTTTTACAAAAAAATCTATAAAATAAACTCTCGTAGGTCAAACATCCGCCTGTCGAACCTCCTTTTATTAAAAAAAAAGATTTATAACTTTTTCACATAAAATTCTATAAAATAGACTCTCGTAGGTCAAACATCCATCCTATAGAGATTTCTTATGTATCAGGCAATATTTGATTTGTATAATTGAGATGGGAAAGCTGTTTCCTTATCTTCTCGCAAATTGTTATTCTCTCTTCTTTAGTATGATTTCATGATTTTTCCAAAGAAAAAGGCATGGCTTAAGCATACCATACTAGTAGTGGGCAGACTTTTTGTGGCTTTGCACCATCAT
This sequence comes from Ceratopteris richardii, assembly GCA_020310875.1. NCBI lineage: Eukaryota > Viridiplantae > Streptophyta > Polypodiopsida > Polypodiales > Pteridaceae > Ceratopteris > Ceratopteris richardii. The sequence goes on along the minus strand of CM035408.1, from coordinate 6,019,241 downwards.
TTGAGCTGCTTTCCTAAATATTTTGGTTGAAGAGATAGTATGCCCAATTTCTATATGTTATGCTTTCGTATTTATTTTGGTTGAAGAGATAGTATGCCCAATTTCTATATGTTCTAGTTTCAAAGTTCAAGTCCATCAAAAGCATCAATATTCACCCAAAAAAACTCTCAGAAGTGAAATCTCAAACGACAAAAATGATAGTATTATGAAACATAGCTATTAAAAATGTTCAAGCCCACATAGCCTAGTGGCTGATGCTTTGAATTTGTGGAAAGAAATCCTGAGTTCAAATCATGACTACATATGTGCATGAGGTGTCCAAAATGAGTGTCTCTACCTTACAAACTCAGATGCTTGTGTCTCTTAATTCATTGTACTAAGGTCGGGTGTATCTATCTCTTAATTCATTGTACGTTAAAAAAAATGGCGATGTAATGCAATAAACCTATTGGTCCATAGGGAAAGGAAAAGTTTAAGAGTAGAATTAGGAATATAAAAAAATTAAAATTATGAATTATTTCGTGACCATAGCTAGCCAACTCATACCTTTCACATGCACGCCAAATTAAAAAAAAAGAAAAAGAAAAGAAAATCTTCAAACTTGAATTTTCATCGATTATCTTGGCTTAAACACTCATCCTATGAGGAGTTCCTTTTTGTTGCACACTATAACTTCAAACAAGACAATGAGAGCCCGTGTGAAGAACTCTATGAAGATGTGTCATAATCCATCCTCCCTTCCACCTATCCTACTAGTATCTTTCTCCCTCTTCATGTAAGGCATCCATGTGGATGCCCACATGAGGACAATTTTGCACTCGTAAGTAAATGGAGGTTCCCACCCACATATCACATTTCCTTCTCCTTAAATCAAATTTTCTCCTAAAAAATGACTCTAGAAGGCTTATGAAAGAGAAAATGACTACGATCATCTCATCGTTCCCATTGAACCCTATGTACTTTGTGCACATGGTCATCTTTTGTGTCTACATGGCATTAGAGTTACACCATTAGCCCACTACTCAGTCTTTATTCTTTATTTTCCTTTTCTTACAGGAGTAGCCCGAGATATGTCATCTCAAACTCATTATTCAAACTAGCATGCAATTGTTTGATGAAACTTGCATGATCTCCTATAATGATCAAATAATCTCAATATCATATGACACTCACTAGCTAGTTGTCTTTTCTCATAACATACAAACTTGCATCACAAGGACTTCTTTGAAAGCCTATACTTTGGAAAAAATATTCAATTCATTGGTACCTAGAGGTCCTGATCCAACCCCGTGCCGCTCCCCTTAGACCTCCTTCCTGACAGTGGAGCTTAGCTTCAAGCTCTGTAAACTCTGAGTTCCGCACTACTAGCTTTTGTTCGATCTTTGCAATCAATACATCCTATCTCTTTATTTCATTACTTTGTTCGTTAGCTTTTCTCCTTTAATCTTTGCACTTCCTGTTCTTCTTTCTATAACTTGGTCTTCGATTCTTTATTGGTCTTCTTCAATTTCTATTGCGATTTCTATGGTTTGTGTGATTTCGGTCTAGATATCTTGGCCTTCTCTTTAGTTGCCACCTTTAGCATAATATTTTTCACTAGAACTTTGTTGGAAGATGCATTCTTGGAAGTCTTTTTGAAGAAAAATAATTGTAAAATGGTAGAAATTTGTAAAAATATTTATGCAACTGTTGTAAAAGTAAGGAAGAGTCTTCCTTATATAGGATAGAATCTTATGTATTTTTTCTAGAATTTTTGGAAACTCCTAGATAGCATATTTTTAGAATAATAAAGGAAAGGACCAAAATTCAAGTGTGAAAAGGGACACTTGAAAATGTATATAAGCTAATTTCCTCTATTATGAGGGGGTTGGTTAATCATTTGTTTACATGCTACCCAAGTGAATAGAGAAGGAGTTTTCTGCTGAAAATCGTGTTTTCTCCTCTTTTGTGTGGTTTCTTAGATTTGTGAGTCTTATTCATGTGTATCCATGGAGATTTGTGAGTTTCTATTGTGTAAATTTGTTGAATGTGTATGAAGAGAGCTGAATACTCTTGTGTTGAGTGATGAGTTGATGAAGAATGGTGCTGGAGCTGAAAATCGTCTGTTTTCACATAATCGCGATTGTCTCGTCTGTATGATACAGGTGATATTTTTTTATTTTGACTTCATAATTGTGTTCTGCTGATAAAATAGCATGCAATAGACACCAAGATTGTAGAAAATGGTGGAGATTTGCTCAAGATAATCCAAACCCTAGAAATTCCTCTTCATCTTCACTATTCTCAGAATTCCAGCCATTATTCTCTTATTTCTTGGATTCTATCATCTTGAAGGGGCTGTGGTCTCAAGAATACTTCCAGGATTGACAAAATAAAGATGTCTTGTTGATTCTTTATGCTAAATGATTGGAGAGGACAACTCCAAAGATCAATAACAAACATTTAGCATAAAGAATCAACAAGACATCTTTATTTTGTCAATCTTGGAAGTATTCTTGAGACCACAGCCCCTTCAAGATGATAGAATCCAAGAAATAAGAGAATAATGGCTGGAATTTTGAGAATAGTGAAGATGAAGAGGAATTTCTAGGGTTTGGATTATCTTGAGCAAATCTCCATCATTTTCTACAATCTTGGTGTCTATTGCATGCTATTTTATTAGCAGAACACAATTATGAAGTCAAAATCAAAAAATATCACCTGTATCATACAGACGAGACAATCGCGATTCTGTGAAAACAGACGATTTTCAGCTCCAGCACCATTCTTCATCAACTCATCACTCAACACAATAGTATTCAGCTCTCTTCATACACATTCAACAGATTTACACAATAGAAACTCACAAATCTCCATGGATACACATGAATAAGACTCACAAATCTAAGAAACCACACAAAAGAGGAGAAAACACGATTTTCAGCAGAAAACTCCTTCTCTATTCACTTGGATAGCATGTAAACAAATGATTAACGAACCCCCTCATAATAGAGGAAATTAGCTTATATACATTTTCAAGTGTCCCTTTTCACACTTGAATTTTGGTCCTTTCCTCTATTATTCTAAAAATATGCTATCTAGGAGTTTCCAAAAATTCTAGAAAAAATACATAAGATTCTATCCTATATAAGGAAGACTCTTCCTTACTTTTACAATAGTTGCGTAAATATTTTTACAAATTTCTACCATTTTACAATTATTTTTCTTCAAAAAGACTTCCAAAAATGCATCTTCCAACATCCTTCCCCTCCTAAGCCTTTCGGCTCCTGATGAAAGATTTTCCTGCTCTTCTGCACTGATCACTTTTCTTCATTTCTTCTTTCTCTAATATACTTGTGACAGCAAATCATGACTTTTTCTTTCTGTAATATTTAGATTATTGACCATTTCAAATAATGCCTTTCTCCACTTTACTGCAGCTTCTGGTTTATCTATGACATCCTTTTTCAAGTATTCTGTATAGGCAGCTTCATATGCTGTAAGTCTGGACTTTGTAACGACTGATAGATTTCCAAAAATCTCTGACTCCCTTTCAAAAAACCCATAATCAAAGGCATCTTCAAAAATTTGCAAGTAATGACTGCCCAAAAATATCACTCTGCTGTAATAGGCCATTAAGCAGATTCTGTCAGGTGTTTCGCTCAAATCAAATAATAAGGCATCTGTTGGAGAATTAAAGCCGATATAATTTAGTGTTCTAATATCTGTGTCGGTATAAGTTTCTATACAAGCCAAAATTAATCTCATTATTCTTATAAGTAGAATGCAAGTAGGGTCATTGACATCCTTGTATGTAGTTATCACAGACTCAGCAGTATTCACCATATAACTCTTTGTAGGCCATGTGCCTGCCTTTGGTCCTGCTACTTTCGGGAAATTTAACCACTTAGGTGGAATCTGACCTTCTCTTCTTCTATCCCAAAAAGTTGTCCATTCTCTCCTTCGTGCCACTGGGCAGTAAGCTGGATTGATCTTTAAATGAAGAGGTGCCTCTTTCCAGATTTTCCTACACTCTTTGTTGGCATCCAACCATTTGTTTCTCCACTTAGGATTGGCTCTTTCAAATAGTTCTTTAGTTACATTGATGTCCTCTTCATACTCAAGGTATTTGTTTGGAGGTAGCCCAACTCTGGCCAATTGATAATTCTTTATACTCTCCATAATCATACATAACGGTATTCCCAATCCATCTGCGGCCCAGTGATGCTGATCTGGATTAATTCCCTTACTTAATGCAAATGTGACAATTTGCTCTTCATACTCATCATGCATCTTTCTGATGAACTCCATTCTAGAATCTCTACTTGTCAGCAATTTCTTACAAAATCCTCTGAATATTCTTCTTCCAATCTTTTGTCTGCTGGTTCACTGTCATGTTGTATTCCCTCAGTATTTTCAACCCCATATTCTGCTGCATATGTGGTTTCCACATGTGTTTCTTCCTGGATTTGTGGCTTATCTAATTTTTTCTGTAATTCTTCTATCATCATCATCAGACTTCCATTCTGTTGTGCCCATAGTTCTCTTTCTTTTTTCCATTCATTCTGTTCCTTTTCTCTCTTTGTCTGCCAATCACTTCTTTCATTTTCCATATCCATGTATAGCTTATTATACCCTCTCATAGATGTAGCAGCATGTGTACTAGCCTGCTTTTCTAATTCCTGTGCTTCTTTCAATTCTCTTTGTAATCTCTGAATCTCTTTATGTAATCCTTCCTTTTCTTCCTCTGTTATTTGGATTGTCTGACTTTCCTCCTTTAAATGCCCTTCCTCCAATAGCAGCTTATTGATTTCTTCATTAGCTTTAGTCAAAATTTGATAGGAGGTTTGCAGAGTTCTATATCTTCCTCAATCTTTCTCAACTCTTTTTCCAATTTAGTGTTCTGCTCTGTTAGTTGTACACTCTTTTCTTCTAAGTATTGAATCTTATTTTGCTTCTGTACTTCTAGCTCTTCCAAAGCAATTATTTTACTGGAAAACTCCTCATTTTTCTCTTGCACCTTCCTTAGTTGCTCTGTCATCTGCTCCTTCTCCCTTTTATGCTCTTTAATAATCATACTGCCTTTTTCAAATTCTGACTCTGCTACCATCCCTGAAATGATCATGTTCCGGCTAGAGGGTCTGAACTATTCAATGTTATTCATAATGAGTTGACATGCTGATCTTATACTCTTTGGTATTCTTTCCAATCCTCCTTCCATTGTTATTTGTTTGGTTTCTAGCTGTTTGTCCTCTTTGCATTCACTCTCCTCTTCCTCTTCTCCTTCATATTCTATAATCTTGGCCTTGTTTTCTTCATTACTTGTATGAGTGTCCAATGTTTCTGAATCTGCCATGTCTTCCTGAACACCTGAATTATTGTGCTCTAATACATCTGAGATCAGCTTTGTTTCTTGTACCTTTTCTTTCTCCAATACCTGTTGAGTCTCTTTAGAAAGATGTCCTTCCTTTGTTTGCATCTCCTTCTCCTGGCTTAGAGTTTCCTGCAACAGGTTATATTCAGTTTCCTTACAAAAATTTTCCTGACATTCACTTGCTTGTTCTTCCTGTCTCTCCTTTTTCTGTGCTAGAACTGTTTCAGTTACTTCCAAATCTTTCACTTGATCATTACTTCTTTCCTCTTTATGTTCTTCATCCTGTTCATCAATGTCCATGAGGTCCATTGCTACCTCTTGTTCTTGATCCCCATTGGATGTAAATTCCTCATTATTCTTCAAATCATGCAGCACATCCTTTATACTCTGAATGATCTCTTTTTCCACTACTTTCCCTGAAACTTTTTGAACATTGCCTTCTTCAAATATTTCCTCTGCTTCTTGTAGTGGATCTTGATCTGTGCCTTTTTGTTCTATGACTGAGCTGCTCACTTGTGCATTCTTGGCTATTTCTTCTATGCTCTCATCCAATTTAAAGTAGGTTTGTGAGGGTTTTGTCCATAGGGATTCCATCCCAGTATGCACTAGTCCACATCTAACTTCTTCCCTTATTTCACTTGCCTGTTCTATTATTACCGCTTTTCCCTTTATTAACCTTCTTTCATCTTCCAGACTGAGCTGTTTTTCTGCCTGTTCCTGAATTGGCTTCTCCTGAGACTTCCTCTTCAACTCCTCAGGTGTCTTTTGCTTCTCAGAGGTCTGTATAATGACATTAGGAGTATTTGGTATTGACAAATTTAGACTTTTTAACAGAAAACTCTCAATATCACTATCAGAATCAGATGAAAAGTGTGAAGGTCCTCCTATTTCTGGTTCTATGGGTCTTGATACTTCTTCAACCATGGATGGCTTTTGTGTTTCTTCCAAGATTACTTCCTCCCTCTCTTTGGTGACAACAATTTCAACTATGGATTTTCCCTTTCCCTTCTTGGTCAATTTCTTCTTTTGTATTGATTTCCTTGGAATCTTCTTTTTCACCACAACAGTGGTTCTGGTCTCTGGAGGTCCTTGCAATTCCTTGAAATAGGCCAACAACTCAACTTCTTTCCTGACAAACACCTCCTCAGTTTCAGCTGTCATCATTCGATCATGGAGTGCTTCATAGTGCTCCACCTCCTCCTGAACCCAGTCTGTAGCTTTGCATGAGTAGTCTTCTAGCATTTTCTGATATTGTGCCTCATACATAGCTCTTTTGTTGTTTCCTTGGGTTAAATAGGTGTATAATTGCTCTTTGCTTGTTTGGGGTGGATGAGGTTCACTAGAGGATTGAACCTGTTTCTGTGCCTCCTCAAGCTCCTCTTTTGTAGCTTCCTTCATTTCTAGTTCCACTTTCCTGGGGTCCCCCCTTCTTTTCTTTACAGGAATTACTTCCTCAGATATCATCTTCCTTTTCATACCTGTTCCCCTCATGCGGGTTTGTCCTTCTGTTTCCCTTTCAGTCATTTTCCTTGGAGGACTCTTGATTCCAGCCATAAGGCTCTGAAATAGTGTGCCTCTGGAGCTAATTTCAATTGATCTTCCATCTCTAGAATATGATAAATGATTCTTGTTAAGAACTGGGCTCCATTCATGAACTTCTTCTGTTCCTAGTGCTTTGCTGCTTCTTTCAGTTGTTCATGGATGTATGGTGAGACATCCATTACTCCAAATGGTTTGGTTCTATCCTTGTTGTTGAACATCAATAATGTCACTGACTTATGCGGCATGGTATACCTTGGTAATTTTGGAAAACAAAAGTACTGTAAAAACATCCTTACAGCATATTCCTCATTCTCCCTTCCTTTGAAATCAGTGAATTTTGCATATCCTGTGTAAGTTTCCTTATTCTTTTTGACAAAACTCGGGTCAAGTTTGGTTCCCATTGTGTAGAATTGTAGTGCTGCTCTGATATGTTCTCCCTTGATAGTGATACCTACTTCTTGGTTATCTTTGTTTTTGACTTTGCATCTGAAATAGGCATCATTCCCTCTTCCTATTTCTGTCAAACTGTTCATTACTTGTGATACTCTCTCAAAATCAATGAAAAAGATGGGCTCCTCCAATATTCTGTGCAGTCCTACTGCCTTCCATCTTTTCATATTAACTGCCACTCTTTGGAACCTGTAGAACTCCTGGCACAACATTGTATACTTGTATCCTCCTACTCCCACTGTAAATATGTGTTGGCCAATGATGTTTAGGGTCTCCTTAAGTTCCTTCACCACCTTCTCAGCCTCTGGAATTTCTGGCTCATCATCTGACTCCAGGTCCACTTGTTCCTCCACAGTTTCACTGTCCAGAAACCAATGGCCTCTTGATAGAACCACTGATTCTGCCTTGAAGTCATGAATTGGCAGCTCCTTTGTATTCACCATTTTCTGAGGAAAGTAAAATACACAAAGAAAAACTCTACCCACATAAGTTGCAAAGAAATCAAAGAGTAATATGTAGGAATTTATTTTTAGATGTCATGACATAAGAATGAAAATAAAATACAACATAAATTCCCTTCCTCCAGGAAAGACTCAAAAAGTGATCATCACAAGTGTAGCAAGATGTCTAGTGCAGTCCTTTCTCCTAACCACTCTTTTGGAAAAACAAATCATTTATCAAATGATAGAAAACAAAAAATTAACTAAAACAAAAAACTAACTAACAAAAAATAAAAAATAAGAAATAAAAATAAATAGATCTCTACTATTCTTCTACCTATATCTTGCTTTGTGACATATGATTTTTGTAAAAAACAACATAAAATAAACAATTTTTCTCAATTTTTCTTTCTCTTTTTTTTCACCAATGATTTTTTTCTCTCTCTTTTTTTTCTTTTTTCTTCAGCAATGATTTTTTCTCTTCTCCTTTTTTTCAAATACTTTTTTCTATTTTTTTTCTTTTTTTTCATTTTCATTTTTTTTTCATAATAATTCTTTTCTTTCTTTTCTTCCCCTCCTCATTCTCTTTTTAGAAAAGAAAATCAGGTCTAATAAGTATTTTCCATAATTTTTATGATTTTCTAGATGTAGATCAAATCTGGATGATCTTTTTTCCACTGGACCAGTTCTGATTTTTTAACCCAATACTTCCTGACTCCAATTGGTTTGGTTCCCAGCAAACCACCATTCCCTTTGGATAAGCATTTTGTAGGAATTTTTGGTTGCCATATCCATTTTATCCTTGATTCCTGTCTCCATGAGGAGACCTGTTGTAGACTTTGATTCCATGTGCTTTTTGCTCTGATGCTTTGATTCTTTGGACAATGCCATGATTGCCATCTTCTTCCTATCTCTCCATCCTTCTTTGTTCTTCCAATCTTTTGCTGATTTTGATTATATGAAGCTTGATCCTTTAACATTTGTATTGGTAATGTTTGTATATCCTCAAATGCAAAAGTGAATCCTTCAAAGTGTATATCATGCACATCTGATGGAATTTCCTGTTTTTCATTACTCAATAAAAATATTAAAAACCTTTTGTCATTTATGTTCAATTTAAGCTCCATTTTTTCAAAATCCAAGATCACTTTACCTTGTTGAAGCCATGGTTGACCTAAAATCACTTTTTCAGTCATCAAATTATCTGGCCATTCTTCACAGTCTATTTTCATATATTCTTCATTAAACTTTACTTCAATAGTTAGTGAAGACATGCTCTGTACTATTTGACCTTCTAATGTTTTGATTAGGGTTCTACTTTCCTTTCTTTTTATGTTGAATTTACTTACCAGGGCTGAACTAATCAGATTTACTTGTGCTCCAGAATCTATCAAAACCCTAATGCTTTCATTTTGAAAATCCATTATCATCACAGGGACATGTTCCTTTGGTTTGAGAGGAGATTCACACAGACAGACTTCCCTAAGCTCATTGATTTTTCTTATCCTTTCCATAGCTTCCTATTGAGCTTCTTTTCTAATGTCTTCCTCTTCTCTTTTCCTGTTTTGAGCTTGTTGCAACCTTCTCCATTCATCAACAGTTAATGGGCAATCATACCTCTTAACTCTACATCCACTTATAAAGTTTGGCATGATTTCTCCGTCTATGTTAGCTAGTTGAATGGCTCCACTGTTGCTTATTTGATGTATAATATATGGTCCATGTCCTTTTTTCTGGAACTTTTTCTGATGTTCTCTGACTGTGTAAGCCAGCACTAGATCTCCTACCTGTAGATCTTTCTCTTTTATGTGAACATCATGATAAGCTTTTTGCCTTTTCTTGTCCACATATAAACTCATAATGGCTTGGAGTCTAGATGCTCCCAACTTTTCCAATTCCATTACTCTTTCTGATAGTTCATGTCCAGTCCAATTATAGTGATTTCCTACTTTTAATGTTGGAATAAGGAATTCCATAGGTAAAACTGCATTTTGTCCATATACTAGATTGAATGGTGTGCTCCCTATTGCAGTTTTATAAGCCACTCTATAAGCCCATAGGACATGATTAAGTTGTAGATCCCAATCATTTTTGTTTGTGTTCACTAATTTTGATAGTACAGTACAAAGTACTTTATTAGTACTTTCTGCTAGCCCATTGGCTTGTGGGTGATATGGGGCTGACTTTCTATGACTGATCAAGAAATATTCAGTGATGTTTTCTATGATCTGGTTTACAAAATGAGTCCCCCTATCACTTACTAGTTCAATTGGAAGTCCAAATCTGGTGATAATGTTTTCATATAGGAATCTGGCAGTAGTACTAGCATCATTTCTCTTTGTGGCTTTGGCCTCAACCCACTTTGTCAGGTAATTTGTAGCCACTATGATGTATTCAGCATGGGATTGTTTTGCTGGAGGATGTATAGGTCCAATGAAATCCAAACCCCATTTACTAAAGGCTCTGGCTGAAATTAATGGAACCAATGGCATATCATTTCTTCTATTTGGCCGACTTACCCTTTGACAGACATCACACCTTTTTACATAGGTTCGTGCATCCAGAAATAGCGTTGGCCACCAAAAACCAGAATATAAAATGAGTTTAGCAGTTCGGTCACTTGAAAAGTGTCCTCCTGCCACTCCTGAGTGTGCCATTTCCAACATTTCTAGATATTTATTCTCAGGAACACAAATCCTTAGGTATCCATCCATTCCTCTCTTATACAACTGTTCCCCTATCAATTGATATTCCTCAGAGATTACTTGTAAGTTTTTTGACTTTGTACTAGCTATCACTTGTTTTCCTTTCTTCTTCCTTCTTAATTCTTCAATGATATTTTCACTCCAATCTGGATTTTTCTGGAACCAATATAGAGTTATGAATTCTGAATCTTGCAATGTTTGGCACTTCTTGCAATTGGCCATGTATTTTGATACATCTTGAATTTTATTAGGCCAATGTACCCCCATCCTATTGAGATTACTTAGGGTGACTACCGTAGAAGCATGAGTGCAAGGGTTCCAATGATGAGCTCTCCTCAGATATTCTTGTTGCTCCTCCTCAGGAGTGCAATATTCTAATATGCCTGTGTGGTTGAGATGGTATAAATGCCCAGCTAGTAACATGAAGTTCCTGCTTTGTAATACTAGGTGTGCATTATTCCCAATTGTTCTACAAGGTCCCATGGTTAATAATGGTACTAAAGTCATGGCCCACTTAGGAACACTCCCTACCTTAAACAGATAAGTGTCCGGCAGATTGTCATCTAAAGGTGAACTGGGTTCTTCAGACTGGATTCGAGATAAATGATCTGCTCTCAAGTGTGTTTTCCCTTGTCTGACCACCACTTCAAACTCAAATTCCATAAGCAAAAGAAACCATCTGACTATTCTTCCTATGTGACAAGGATTATTTACCAAATATAACAGAGCTTGATGGTTTAAAAAGAACTTAAACTTGTTGGCCAAAAGGTAATGTCTGTATTTTTTTACAGCAAATACCATACCCAATCCCTCTCTTTCAGTGGTTGTGTAATTTTTCTCTACTAGATTCAATTGTCTACTAGCATAGGCCACTGGAAAATCTAACTTGCTTCCTTCTATTGGTTGTGCTAACACACATCCCAAAGCATAATTGGAAGCATCCACATGAACATGAAAATTTTTGTCCCATTGAGGTGTTTTCAGAATTGGGGCTGTTACCAAACAAGTTTTTAGAGTTTCAAAGGCTTGGTCACACTCCTTGGTCCACTCAAACTTTGTAATTAGGGCATATAAGGGTTTTGCTATATCAGCAAATTTGTGTACAAATTTCCTGTAGTACCCACAATGTCCCATGAAAGTTTGAAGTTCCTTAACACTCGTTGGTCTTGGAAGCTCTATTATGGCCTTTATTTTCTTCTCATCAGTTGAAATTCCATTTTTAGAGACTATATGACCCAACATTCTTCCTTGTCTGACAAAGAATACACATTTTTCTGGATTTAAACATACTCTGTAGGTTCTTCATTTCCTGAATATATTTTCTAAGTCTTGCAAGTGATCTTGTCTTTTTAATGAAAAAGTACAAAGATCATCTACATAGATTTCCATTACCTTTCTCAGGAACTCCTTGAAAACATGACACATCAATCTCTGAAAAGTTGCTGGAGCATTAGTTAATCCAAAGGGCATAACCCTAAAGGCATAAATTCCCCATTCTGTGGAGAAGGCAGTTTTATGTTGGTCTTCCAATGCTATAGGAACCTGGTTGTATCCTGAAAAACCATCTAAAAAACTATAAACCTCCTTCCCAGCAACTCTTTCTAGAAGATGATCTGTTATAGGCAGTGGATAATTATCCCTTATAGTTGCTGCATTTACTTTTTTCAAGTTAATGCATACCCTAAGTTTCCCATTCTTTTTTGGTACCACAACTATAGGAGATATCCATTCTGTATACTCAATTTCATAGATGAAATTGGCAGCTAATAGCTTGTCAATTTCTTCCTTTATCTTAGCAGAGTATTTATCATTAAATGTGTAATGTCTCTGTTTACTAGGTTTTGCTTCAGGTGTAATAGGAATCTTATGCTCACAGATTTCAGGATCAATACCTTTCAAATCCTTATAACTATAAGCAAATACATCCCTATAATTTCTTGCCAAATTTCTTAGTGCCTCCTCTTCTTGAGTTGTCATGTCATCAGCCACTACAATGTGTCTTTCTTCTCCCTCATCCTGAGTGATCATGATCTTTTTAGTTTCTTCCTCATTATCATAAGCCTCTCCTTTCTTCTTTTCCCTCTTTGGTTTCCTTCTGAGAAGTAATCTATTTTCCACTTCATAAGTCTTGAAATTTTCTAGTACATCAAACTGTTGATCTTTGTTCACTTCCCTTGTCTTCTTCTCTTTATCCTGGTTTTCTTCTATTTCCTTGTGTTTATTTTTCTTGTACTTACCTGAGATTTTATCCTTAATAGCATCTTCAGCTTTTACTTCCTCCAAAAATTGTGTCTTTCCTTTTTCTAATATCATTTCTTCTTCTATGTCCTCTTCTGTTCTGGATACCTTTATCATTTGTATTCCAATGTGAAAAATATCATATCCTTCTTCATTTTGAAATTCCACACCTACATATTCATCACTGGCTAGATCCATGGTAGCCAAGATTTGATTCCACCCATAGGGCTCAAATTCCTCATCCTTGAATTGTTGAGGTACATAATTCTCATCTTGTAACCCTCTTTCTTCCACACAATCCTCTCTTCTTAATCTTCTTTTCCTATTGGTCAGATTTCTTATCATATTGCACTTCCATACTGATGATTCATCTTCATCCTGGTCCTCCATTTCTGATTCCTCACTCAACTCTTGATTCTGATGAACTTTATACCATTCTTGAGGGGATATGTCACAGTAGTGCCCATTTCTTAGATTTACTTTGGTTATTCTTCCCTTACTCTGTAGGTATAAGCAATCATTACCCCAATCTTGTACAATTTGCATTTGTCTCACGAATGGTCTTCCTAGGATAATTTCATATGAAGTAGATTGTGGGAATTCAACTATAGCAAAGGTATGTTCTATCTCTATCCCGCATATGTCCACAATCACTTTTTCCCATATTCCTAGGGGTTTCTCTATATGTCCATCTGCAAGTTGCAATCTCATTTTTGTGGGTAATAATTCATTTTTTCCCCATTTCTCCCAAGTTTGTTTAGTCATGATGGCCACTCCTGATCCACTATCCAAAATAGCTTTGGCCTAGTTTTTACCAAATTGCATTTTTAAAGTTGAGTTTCCCTCTTCTCCCTCACAATATCCTCCTATCTTATCAATGGGAATATACCACAACTCCTCCATTTCCTGTAGTTGTGGGTGAAGATTTTCTGGTGTTGTCTCCCATTTTTTCACTTGGCTCTGTAAGTGAGGATTTTGTTTCATTAAATCTTCCTGTGTGGCATGATACAAAGTTGTGCATCTTTTGTCTACATTCACTTGGAGTGTTACTTGTGGGTTTTCTTCCTTGATACTCTTTCCTCTTGTTTTTGATGTCTCAGATTCCTCCACTGTTTTTTGAGAATTGTCTTCTTCCCCCATCTTGAGTTGTACTTCCCGAATGATTTGTTTACACTTCTGCATTCTTTCATGTTCTAAGTCTGGCATCGGATAAGCCATTGTATGATCAGCAGGGCTTGGTCCCTCTTGAATTCTTCCTTTGTATGCTTTTATCAGAGTGTCTAGACTTTTTCAATTTCCTATTTCCAACTGGGTCTGTGTCTTTGGAGGAGAAGTATTGTTTGATTGTTCCCTATTTTCTTCTTCAATATTTTTACTCATTTTTTGCTTCCTCTCCCATTTCCCTTTTTGTCTATATTTCTTTACCTTTGAGATTGAACCTTCATTTTGTTCCTTAGTTGTTCTTTGTTGTTTTGTTTGTGACCTTGTTATAGCATTTACATCCACCAAGTCAATGTCACTCAATTCTTCCTGTTCCATGATACTGACTGCTTTTAGTGGTATGTTATTAGGTGTGTTTTGTTGTTTTTGAGGATTTTTTGGGCAATCCTTTATCAAATGCTCCCTGCCACAATCCTTGCAATATGCTCCTTCTATTCTTAATGTAGGAGGTTGTGGACAATCTCTAATGAAACGATCTCCCCCACACCTATAACAAGTTATCTTTGGTCCTCCTTTGAATTGAGGTTTTTGATTGGACATGTAATTATTGGTTATATACATGAAAGTGGTAGTGTCCATCTCAATTCTTCCATTTCCCAAGTCTAAAGCTTGTAATTTTGGCTCTCTTGATTCATAACCTTCCCATTCTTCTTGATATCCCTCATTCCATTGATAATCTTCCTTGTATGGTGGCTTTGTTCTTGAGTTTCCCTCCTCTATTGGTGTGTATTTGATTGGCACCACATTTGTTGGTATAGGAGGTTGTTGCCCAAGCACAGGTCTTGGTTGCTCACTATACACTGATTCTCTTTGGCTCCCATAGTCTCTCTCCTTTATGGGTTGTTTATTATAGAAGCACTCTTCCCTGGTATGGTTGGTCCATTTCCTCTCTAGTGTACAATATTTAAGTGTCTTTCTCTCTTGCAAATGTGGAGGCTTTTGATATGGGCATTGTTGTATCAAATGACTTTCTCCACAATTGTAGCGTTTTTTATTTGTGTTTATCCTAGAGTTTATCAAATTGGTTTTAGTGATTACCTCTAGGGCTTTAGCAATGGCCTGAACCAACTCTTCTGCTGGAGGAATTTTATCTTCATATGATCTGGGTTGATCAAATGCTAACAGGTCTTGGCCTCTATTATCCTCCAAATCTATTGCTTCTTTTACACAAGCTCCTAGGTCAAGGCATCTCCTGTAGTACACTAGGGTTCTTAATTGAGCACTTCTCAACCCTTCTATGAATAGGGATACTTGTCTAGCCATGGAAGGTACTTCCTATTTAGGGCATCTGGCAATATATTGTTTAAATCTCCTGGCTGCCTCCCTGACATTTTCATCCTTTTGTTGTTTAAAACTGTGTATCAGAGTGGCTGTGCTATGTTTTATCCCAATCTTCGAGAATTCTCCAATAAAGGCTTCTAGGAAGGATTCAATATCTAGGTACATTTCTTTTCTCAAAGGGATGAACCATGATAATGCTGGTCTAGTTAGGGTTAAACCAAATGCCTCAAATTGAACTTTGTAATCTTCCACCTCCTCAGCTCTAATTAATTGCCTAAACTCTGCAGCATGAGCATGGGGATCTGAATACCCTTCATATTGATTTTTCATACATTTGGCTACTTGATATGGTCTAAGCATTCTACCCTGAGGTTGCCAATGGTGTCTTCTTCTGAGTGGAAATTCATTATATCCTTCTGGTTCCTCGTCAAAGGGATTTGGGGAAACATGTGTCCTCCTCCCATGTTGTTGCTCAGTATTAGTATAGTTTTCATGTGGTCTAGGTAAATCTGGTTGTCCCATGTTATGCTCCCAAGGTCCTTTGTCAGCACATTGCCCTAAGTCATTTGAATTTTCTGGGTCTTGGGAGAAGATGTACACACACCCTTGCCTATCCTCATACCTACCATCTTTGAATTGAGCTACAGGTGTTATGTTTAGGGGAGCTTCTAAGTTTCTCAATCTAATGAGAAACTTATGCATTCCATCTTGATATATATAGGTGCCGAACCTATTTGTATACATGTACTTGAGGATATTTCTGTAATCCCCAGTTTCAATGGGCTCATTTGTTTCATTTAAATTTTCCATGTTGTTTTCTTGCCCTAAATTTCTTTCTTGCCCTTCCCCTACTAATGACTCTATCTCCTTCCTTCCCAGGTCTTGACTAGTAAGTGAATTTAATTTGTTCCCAGACCTAAGGATCATTCAGCTAATTTTCACGATTTTGAGTTCAAACTAGTGATTTTTTACCAACTTCTATTAAAAATCGAGTTTTTCAAGATTTTCTAAGTAGGATGGTGTTTTTTCACGATTTTGTGACTAAAATCGTGTTTTTCACGATTCTGTGTTTAAAATCGTGTTTTTCACGATTTTCAACTAAAAATAGTGTTTTTCACGATTTTCTAAGTAGGATAGTGTTTTTTCACGATTTTGTGATTAAAATCGTGTTTTCCACGATTTTGTATCCAAAATCGTGTTTTTCACGATTCTGTGCCCAAAATCGTGTTTTTCACGATTCTGTGTTTAAAATCGTGTTTTTCACGATTTTGAACTGAAAATCGTGTTTTTCACGATTTTCTAAGTAGGATAGTGTTTTTTCACGATTTTGTGACTAAAATCGTGTTTTCCACGATTTTGTATCCAAAATCGTGTTTTTCACGATTCTGTGCCCAAAATTGTGTTTTTCACGATTCTGTGCTTAAAATCGTGTTTTTCACGATTTTGAACTGAAAATCGTGTTTTTCATGCTTTTCTAAGTAGGATGGTGTTTTTTCACGATTTTGTGACTAAAATCGTGTTTTCCGCGATTTTGTATCCAAAATCGTGTTTTTCACGATTCTGTGCCCAAAATCGTGGTTTTCACGATTTTGTGCTTAAAATCGTGTTTTTCACGATTCTATGCTCAAAATCGTGTTTTTCACGACTTTGTGCTCAAAATCGTGTTTTTCACGATTCTGAGTTTTAAATCGTGTTTTTCACGATTTTGTGCTCAAAATCGTGTTTTTCACGACTTTGTGCTCAAAATCGTATTTTTCACGACTTTGTGCTTAAAATCGTGTTTTTCACGATTCTGAGTTTAAAATCCTGCTTTTCACGATTTTGTGCTCAAAATCGTGTTTTTCACGACTTCGTTTCCAGACAATCGTGATTGCTCATAATTGTAAATAACACGATTTTCTGATGAAAATCGTGTTCTGGGAATCGCGATGTTGTTCTTTTGTGCTCAAAATCGCGATTTTGTGTTGACCTCAGAATCGCGATTTTGAACAATTTTTAGAAATTTTTCAAGTTTTAATTTTCAGATTTCTCTTTCTTCTAAATCCCTTAGGATTTTTGGTCTTATCGGTTCATTAGGGTACATCCAAGGGTAGATATAATCACTACATGTGATGGGAGGTAGCTTTACTCTGCCATCACTTTGTTTCCATCAGTCATTGAGATTACAAGAACTAAATGTATGAAGCATCATAATTTTTTGAGATGTTTCCGCAGTGTGGTCATTCTGGTCCTGCTGCTTCCGATGTTTCTCCACCTCTGCTTTCGGTTGTCTTTTCTTCTCTTCCTCTGCTCGCCTATTTTCTTCTTGTTGTTGTTGTCTCTTTTGTTTTTCTTCTTCTAATATCTTCCTTGCTACCTCTTCCTCTCTCCTTTTCCTTTCTGCCTCTTCCTTTGTAGCTTTTTGTTTAGCTTCCTTCCTCCGGTTCTCCTTCACCTGCTGCTTGTGGAACTGCTCTTCTTCATCCCGATCACTTGTTGTTTGATCCCGTGAGGTTCCTTTGACTTGTTTTCTCTTTGCAGCTTGTTTCTTCAAAATTTGGAGAAAAATCTCGAGTGAGACTACTATACATGGTCAGGGTAAAAATGTCGGTATTTTGGTAAACAATAATGTGAAAAGAAATCCAATTTTTGAGTGGAGCATAGCATTAACTTCCCTTCATATTCTCCAGAACAACCTTTCACCTCCTTCTTTAACTTTCAAAAAATTATTTCAGCCCAATTCATCTGTGTCTTAGCCATTTCCTTCATCAATGCATACAGTTGTTGTGAGACACCATAATGCTTTGCTTGCATATTGATTACCATAGTCATTAATAATAAACCCAATTTAACGGAGTTGAGTCTGATAGCTAGATGAATTTGTATTCTCTGG
Source organism: Ceratopteris richardii (assembly GCA_020310875.1). Classification (NCBI taxonomy): domain Eukaryota; kingdom Viridiplantae; phylum Streptophyta; class Polypodiopsida; order Polypodiales; family Pteridaceae; genus Ceratopteris; species Ceratopteris richardii. Next base: position 6,001,139 of record CM035408.1, on the reverse strand, counting down.
AACACGACTTCCCCAACAACCTACAAATCTCTACCGCATCAATTGATTCAGTACTAGCAGTAATCCCATCGTTGGCGATGTGAAACTTTTCTGCTATCAAAGTTGGTCATAATAAAAAAGTGCTATCCTTTTTGACATGGAGGCTAATCTCATAAATGTTGAGATCGTTCTTGTATGTCTGTCTCGTGATCTCCTTGGCTAGGTCTTTAGTCTATGGATGGGGATGAACACTTTGCCAATCCAGCAGCGTGCATTGCAGAAGACCTCTGCACTCGAACCAATCTTTCTACTCCTGAGAAAGATTGTCTAGTACATTTAGAAGATGCACGTCCAAGAACATGAATGTCATATCTACACTTTGGCTTTGTCTGCTGATTCCTGTAAACTGCTATCACTCTGCTCGCTTTGCTCATAAGGTTTCCAAATAAGCCGAATTCGACATTGTCATAAGCCTTTTATTATCTTCATTTTTGTGTTGAGAGCGTCGGGTCTGCATCATGACTACCCTAAATGGTATCTTTACTTTGGCGATTCTGTACTCATTATACCCCTCATAATAATAATCACCGGATTAGATTCAAAACAATGCCACTATCGCCGTCATTAATTGATTGTACGATTTGCATGTTGAGTAGTTATTCCACCACTTTTGCACAAACTTTTATTTTCCATTGGCCAAAAAAATCTGTTATATATATATATATATATATATATATATATATATATATATATATATATATATATATATATATATATATATATATATATATATATATATATATATATATATATTCAATTTTCAAAATTACCCTTCGGATGACTAATAGGGCTGCAATTTGGACCCAGTAATGATTGTTGGTAATACTTCTCTGGACAACATAGTCTGTCGAAATGAACTTGGTTTTGCATAATTCGTGGATCCGAAATAGAGCTATCCATCGCAATTTCAATTTTCCCATTTTTTGCTTCATTTTTGAATGGAAATACAGTAGTAAGTCACCGAGTCTAAAAATTTTTGTTTGTAAATTATGATCATGCCATTTCCTCTGTTGGCTCTACACCTCTTTTACTAATAAAAAGCTTGTATATCTACGTTCATCCAATTGGTGCAACTTATCCATCCAATATGCAAACGAGTCTTCTTGTAGTAAACGCTTCTGGACCACAATCTAGAGACTTGGAACTACAAACTCAAACAAAAGGATAAATTCTTGTCCATAAAGCAGTTTGAAAGGAGTGTTGCCTATTGAAACCATATATCATGTCCGGTATGCCCAAAACACTGTGGGGAGAATAATTTCCCACTGGTCCATGGAGTCAGTTAACATCTTCTGCAACATGTGCAAAAGGACTTTATTTGTTCTTTCTTTTGGAAACTAATTCCAGAGAGACTGAACCGTGGAAAGATTTAATTCTGAAGCTTTTTAGCAACTGTGCATGCCGTAGATTGTTTTGTCACCTAGGCTTTTGCCCATCTAGTATAGAATCTATGCAAGATTGGACCAATAAAATCTAAACCCCATTTTTGAAACGGCTCTAGCGGAAGGATAGGTTGCAATGAAAAATGGTGACTATCTCGGGTTTCTCTAATACCTTGACAAGAGTCACAATTCTGCATTGCATTCTGAACATCCGTGTACATCATTGGCCACCACATTCCTACTTGTTGAATTTTTCATACCATTATCAAATGATTGAAGTGACCACCTGCATCACCTGCATGAGCTTCAGAGATAACTGATGCCACCTCATGGGGAGATACACAACATAGCTAGATACCTATTGGATCTTTATGATACAACTAGCCCATGATGATAGTAAATCGATGACTCCAGAGACCAAGTTTCTTTTTGGTCGCAGACTGCAAATGAGACTGGGCTATTCCATTCTTTAGAAAACTCAGCATCTCTTCATACTAGGTTCGAGAAGTTTGCGGAGCATCTTCAAACTTTGCCACTACAAATACCTTCCTTTTGCATAAGCACACTGCTAATGGCCTTATTCAATGCATCTACAAATACATGAAAGGGTTCTCTCCAGTATGGAGCTTTCAGGACAGGTATCGTAGCTAACATCTTTCGTAATCATTCAAACGCAAGTTGGGCTTCCTCCATCCACTTGAACTCTACCAATCAGACATGTGCTAATTTGTTTAGTGGTATTGTGATATGTGCTAGTCCTCGCAAGTGTTGTCCATGCCACTGAAATTGTCTTAGGAACCGTTAAACCTCTTTTGGATTTCGGGATGCTAGAGTATGACCTTGACTTTGTATGGGTCCATGGCAATGCCATTTTCCGAAATGATGTGGCCCAATAAATTTCTACATTTTACTGCAAATGTTGATTTGTTAGGATTAAGGCAAAGATGTATCTTCTTGCATGAATCAAAACATGCTCATAAGTGCTCCAAATGTGATGTCATCTTTCCAGACATCGAGAGATCATCCAAAAATATTTGCATAAAGGGCGTAAGATATGGGGCAAAGATCTATTGCATGCAGTACCGAAAGGTGCTTGCTGCAGTCCACAAACCAAACCCTATGATTGTACATGTGAATACCTCCCAATTTGTAATAAATGTTGACTTAGGTATGTCCTCCTCTATTATTCATACTTGGTTGTAACCATTGAAACCATCTAAGAAAGAATACATCTGTCTGTTGGCCACTTCATCTAACATGCTGTCCAGAAACAACAGTGGAAAAGGATTAGGTATTGTCATCGCATTCAACTTCCTGGAGTCTATGCAAATTTGTAACTGCTTGTTCTTCTTTGATACAATGACTATTGGTGAGACCCGTTCCCAATTTTCTGTGGGAACAATATATCTGAATTTGATTAATCTATCCAACTCGTGCTTGGCCTGCTCCGCAAAGTTCAGGTTCATTCTGTACCTTTGTTGCATTACTGGAGTAGTTTCTAGTTTGATTAAGATCCAATGAGGGTATATTTTGGGATCCAGACCTTTCATGTCGACGTATGTCCAGGCAAACACATCTTTGTACTACCGCACTAGTGCAATCAATGCCATCAAAAATTCATGAGAAACCTCCACACAAATTCAGATCGGTTTATGTTCTTCGATAGTGCCTAAATTCACTACTTCTAATGAATCTTCTTCAACACGGATTTTGCTTGGCTCCATAGGTCTTTCATTATCGGATTTGCAATGTCTCCGTCCTCTGGTTCCAAAAGTTATGTGCAGATAGAGGCAGCCATGCCGCCACAGACTGAACTGATGACTGTGTTTACATCAATAACTTTGAATGATAATAGGTCTCTGTTGGCTTTGAGAAATTACCATTCTTTGTTCTCCTCCATCCCATCCAACATGTGCAGAGGTTCTGATAATATCGGCTTATGTTCTAGAAGGCAGTATTTTTCATCCTCTAGTTGAACCAAAAACTTCGCATGTCCTTTTCGGAATGTAATGGTCTTAACGCCCTAATTCTATCATACCTTGGCGTTCCTCAACCAGGGTCATCCAAGTAGTAAATTGTAATCAAATTCTTTCCTTTAAGCTCCAGTACCACAAATGTAATAGGAAACACCACATGAGAAATTTTGATGGGAATATCTTTGATTAGTCCCATCAGTTGCAGTCGGGACTGGTCAGCCATCCGTACAAAAAATGGGGTTGGCTCAATACTGTTCCAACCCATATGTTTATACATAGTCATTGAAGCAATATTAATGCTTGATCCACCATCAATCAAAACCTTAGGAATAGCTTTATTTTTATACCTACCATGATGGTGGGGATTGCATAATCCACCACTCTATCTCGAACATCTTTTACGATACTAACTATCGGTTCGAGGGTCAAACCAATGAATATTCCTTCTGCAATTGCTTAAATAATTTCTCCTTGAAAGCTAGAATGAGTTCTAACAAGGCTCCTAGCGATAATTCAATATGCCAATTCTATAGTAACTGACAAGAGGTACCTTCCTTGAATGCTACTAGAATCGTATCATTCTTGTTTCGTTCTGCCCTAGACATTTGGTTTTGCAATCCGGTACCAATCTCTTGGTCACCAAGTGTACATGTAAATTTTTTCCTTGATAGCCGGTTGTAATCCATCCACAAAGAATCATGCAGCATCTCTTCGAAGGGACATTTATCTATAGGGAACTATCGCATCGTGGATCTAAAGTCTGATGCATATTGCTCCACCATCCCTTTTTGCATCATGTACTGTAGAGTAGCATAGAGTTCCAAAATGGTTTTGGTAGTCCGGAATCATTCCAAGAAAGCTTCTTTTAAATTGTCATATGATGAAAAATGGTATGGAGGGTGCTCAATGAGACATTTAACTTCATCTCCTACTAGAGTAGCTTGGAATACCTGAGATTTATGATTGTCATCTTGTAGATGTCGATGATTGAAGACATTCTGGTTTTTGAATAAGCGCACATGCACATGTGGATCTTCATCTGTTTGCCCATAAAAGTGGGTATAATTCAGCCCTAGAAGTTGATTTCGGTACACCATAGTATCTTCAAATTATTCTAGGATACTAAGTCGAGTAAAAGGAACTAGGGCTAAAACCAACTCCAATTGGGGTTTGCTACTACCACTTTGGCCTGAATTCACAGGGCACTCTTCTTCCTGCTACTGGCTCTATCGATCGGCTCCATTGAGTTCCCCTTGCCACTAAGCTTTCACTAACTTATTATTCCTCCCCTTGAATATCCAATCCTACAAGAGTTTCGGAGATAGCACTCCATTCTCCACCCAGTTCAACAATTCTTGTGAGATACTGGCTACTTCAGCAATTCAAATATCTTCGAGAATTAATGTTGCTAAAGTTTGCTTAATAAATTTCTCCAAATACTCATGCTGGTAATTATTTTTCATATATTCCTTACCGCTCCGCAATGGCATCAATTCAAGCAAAACTGCATTTCAAACCCAACCCCATCCCATCATGGTCGCCAAATGTTTATATGCTAAAAATGTATGTGACAAACATAACATCACTTTCTCCAAAGGTAGGGTACCAAAATGGGGATAATGACTATAACACTACAATCAGTGTTTATGTTCCTTAACTTAACTTCACACTAATATATTTTGGAATCTTTGCAATACACAGAGACCCAGAGAAACTCTCAGAAATAGATAGACATAAAAAAGAAATATATCTGCAAAACACTTGTTTATTATAGATAGATTTCTCTTACACTTCTTGATCTCTTACATTCAATTACGACACTATGTGCTTTCATAATTATGTAATACAGAGCTTCATATGATAGAATTTTTGGAATCACATCTCCACACAAAGAGACACTTCCAAATCCCACACCATAATGTACCACATTGTTCTCTTCTTCGTAATCTCTTCACATCGTTCTGCACTTTGAAAATAATGAATACTCAATATTTCCCATCTTACAGAAGCCATTGAGATCTCCATATAAATAATTTCCCCTTTCCTATTATAAAATGCATTATAAAAGTGTGGTCGTCCATTCCAGTTGCTAACACTATCATACTCAACCTTCATTGCTGCTCTCCACTTGGGGTCTTTGAGTGGTTCATCTATAGTTGTGGGTTCTTTTGTCGATCCATAATTTCAACCATAACAGCCATATTGAAAATATCATACAAGGCTCTTTGTTGCTCCTCTGTCCTATTTGATCTATGTTGCCCATCTAAAGATGACTTTAGAACATCAACTTGAGGGTTAAAATCATCAGAGAGATCTTGTGCCCAGTTTGATAGTGGCATATGCTATGTGGAAACAATAAATTGTCTTTTTGTGGAGGAATATCATTATCTAATGTCTCCTTCTCATCGATCTTGACATGTCTATGCGAAGGCACAATGTAAGTTATTTCTTCGGTTGATGAGATAATGGGTTTAGCTTCGTTATCCACTAGTTGTGGTTGCTCATCAAATACCACATCATGGATGACAATGATCTTTTTTGCCTCTGTACCATAATAGGTCCTAATCATTGTTGATATATTTTAGTATTGATGTGTTTGAACACACTTAGGAACGCTCATGCATCTTTTTCCCACTTTAGGAGGTTTTTCCCCCCCAGCTTGTACATATGCCTATAACCCTAATGGGTCACTTATCTTTTGTACACTCACTTGGTAATATATTATGTATTGTGTTGTCCTTCAAGCTTCTTCTTCTTCTTTCGTGTGTTGTTCATGTACTTTTGTATACCTTGAACTCCAAGAGTCTTGAAGTACAATTTGAAAAGGATGATGTAGAAAATCTTGGATGGAATAAATGTCATGAGGAAGGAGATAAGGAAGAGTGCTCTCTCACACACTCTCACACTCAAAGGGGGGCACACACACAAATTGAGGCAGGGTAGAATGGTCTTCTTCTTCTTCTTCTTGTACTACATAAAAGGAATATACAAGAATGACATAATACAACTAGTGCAATATATAAAGAACAGTACATAAGGAAAAATCCAATGTCCACGAATGAGTGATTCTTAGTCCACCACGACCATGAATTACCAAAAGATTTCATCGTGGGAAACGAGTGGTTGTTCGAGCACATAGCCTCTTTGGACATGGCTATGTGCACACTAAGTATTCATGTGACCAATAGAACCATCACATGCTCTCTCGAAGGGATCAATAAAAGTCTTATAGATGCTCCAACGGAGAATGTTTCCCCCTATACTTGATTCCAAATCAAATTTGCCACATCATGTACAATGAGAATTGGATCTTGCTATAGAATATACAAAAATGGACATGGATATCTACGTCCATCTAGTTCTAGGTTAGTAAGTAGGCAATGATGTTTTTTGTGATGAAGAAGATCCAGTGCTCAATGTAGATTTTGATTATATGGATCAAAGATACCACTCCCAATATGAGTCTGATGATGCATCATGCATTAATGGCTTGAGTGGTCACATTAAGATGAGGAATTCCCTTGGAAATAATGTCTCCAAGAGGGGGGAAAGTTTGCAATGCAAGCCCAACCCCGAACAGAGGAATCAACAAAGAAGTCAAATCACACATCCATGCACCACACGTATTTGGGTTAAAAAAGGAATGACCCATCTTACAACAACTCAAGAATCTAAAGAGACAGGCACATATCAAAAACTCCCCAACAAAGTGCTCTATACAAGTTAACTAAGCAAAGAGAAGCTCCACAACTCACACAATCAAGATGGGTCCCACAAATATGTTGACAATGTAAGAAAATAATAGCATAGTGGAATAGACTAGTAGATAGAGTTGAGAGAAAAATGCAGACAAAGATAGACACACACTGCGAGATAGAGAAGTCAAATTCTCATATTGCCAAGCATAATGCAGTTACAATGATGGTGTTGTCCACCCGTGTGCTCCCAATGTAGATCTTAGATGGTGATTAAGACAAACACTAGATGAAGGGCTTACTAGTGTGCAATGCTATGTAAGGCTCAACCTAGCCCATGCTTATATAGCTTTTAGAAGGGGAGTTGGTATAAATAAATGTAGTCAAGAGATATAAAATAGTTAGCAAACTATACAATCCGACAATATCTCTAGGACCAAAAGTCTATTGTCTCAACCCTATGGGCCGGGAGGATAGGCCCCCCGGACCCCATGGAAGGGGGCAAGCCCCCCTCTTCACTCCACCCATTAAGGTTCTATGGGGAAACTGTACGATGCCACAAGGCCTTTATTTTCACCTTGAATGGCAACCCAATGGCCCGAGAGTTTATGCCCTACCTAACCTAATGGCGAGGCTCACAAAGATCCTCTATAACCATCAACAATCACACATAGACCTCACCTAACTTAGAAGTTAGGGTTCCACAAATGTTCGGGCTCTCACAATGGCTTCTCCTCATAATGAGGACCTTACAACTTAGAGGACCATGGATCATTTGTGGTCACTTGAGGGTGCATTATTGAGCATATCTAACACCCCCTCAATGTCCGCCCTGCGGTGAACTACCTCCTTGGTCCAATCCCAAGATTTGGAAAGTGTCGATGAAGTTGCTCTCTCCCAAGAGCCTTGGTGAAGATGTTTGATCCATTCTCTTCATTTGGACAATAACTTATCTCCACGACCCCGTTCTCAATCAACTCACGCACATAGTGATACTGAAATTCTATGTGCTTGGTATGTGCATGGAAAATAGGATTCTTGGTGATGGCCATGCAACTCGGGTTGTCATATTTGAACTCGTAGCCTCCTATCCTTGTATTCCTATGTGCCATGGGATCCTCCTCAAACATACTTCTTCACATGTTGCAACACATGCAACTTTGTACTCAGCTTCAGCAGAGATAATGCTACGACTAGTTGCTTCTTATTGATCCAAGAGAAAATTCCTGATCCTAAAGAAAAGCAATATCCAAAAACTGATTTTTGGGTATCAATACCTCCTGCCCAATCTAAGTCATAGTATCTCACCAGAGATGATCCTTCTTCATAGAGAATACCATAATGAGTGTTTCCATTCACATACCTGAGTATCCACATGCTTTCCTTCCAATGAGTTTGTCAAGGCTTATTTGAGAACTTGCTTACTACTCCAACAAGATATCTGTTCTACTATTGCACAAGTAGATGAGACTTCCAACTAATTTCCTATATCTTCAAATATCCACTAGAGGTGAAGTAGCTTCAATAGATAATTTTGTATTGACCTCTATAGGTGTAGAAATTTCCTTGAAATCCTCCATGTTTGAATGCCTTCAATATCTATCTTGCATACTTTTGCTAAGAGATAAAAATCTTCCCTGGTTCTTGCCAAACTTCAAGGCCTAAGCAATAATGTATTAAGCCCAAGTCTGTCATTTCAAATTCTGAACTCAAGGAATCTTTTGTTTGTTGAAGAAGAGCATCATTTCCTATAATCACAAGGTCATCTACATAGAGTACAAGCATAATTGTCTTCCCTCCTCTCTTTAGAACATACAAGTTAGCATTAGAAGCACATCTCTTGAAACCTAGATCCAAGAGATACTTATCTATCAGATGGTACCATGCTCTAGGGCTTGTTTCAACTCATGTAATGCCTTCTTCAGCTCATATACCTTGTTCTCTAAATGGGGAGCCTCAAACCTTGGTGGCTGAGACACATGTACCTCCTCCTTGAGGTCTCCATTCAAGAATGCTGATTTGAAATACATGTGATAGATTGACGAATGCTTATGTGCAGCCAGAGAAAGTACTACTCAAATAGTATTCATCCTTGCAGTCAGCACAAATGATTCACAAAAGTCAATGCCTTCAACTTGTCAGTAGCCCCCTTCAACATGCACCTTGCCGTCTCCATGATGGTTTGATTCCAATGTTCTACAACACCATTCTATTGAGGGATATGTGCCATTGTGAGTTGATGCTTGATTCACTTACTCTTGCAAAAATCTTGAAACTCTGTTGATGTGAACTCATCATCGCCATCTATCGTGAATTTCTTCATCCTCTTCCCTGTTTCAGTTTCAACAATATAAAGCCATTCTTTAAACTTACAAAAAGCTTGAGCCTTATCGTGAAGGAAGTACACCCACATCTTCTTGCTATAGTCATCGATAAGTAACATGAAGTAGAAAGATCCGCCCAAGGCCCGTGTAGGCATTTTGTCACACAAGTCAGCATGCACCAACTCTAGAGGATAGCTTGCCCTGTTGTTGCTTTCTTGTGGAAATGCCTTCCTCTTTTGCATGCCAATCATGCAAGCTTCACATGGTTCCTTCATTTTTGCATTCGATGGTAGGTGTGCAACCATACCCCTGCAATGCATCTCCTTCAGTACAAGGTATTTGATGTGGCCAAATCTCTCATGCCATAGCTTACTTGTGCCCACACTTGTAGTGGTTGTAAGAGCACACAACTCATACATGTTGTTCCTCCTTATGCCAATCCCAACAATGTTGTTGTTACTGTCCATAATCTTAGATCCTGTCTTATTGAAAGATACTTGATGAACTTGATCAGTTATAGAAGCTTTGTTTGATTTGTGGAATATACAACACATTTGAAAGCTTTCTGACATCCCCATTAGAGTTAATGAAAGAAACTGCACCTTCACCCTCTGCATGACATCATGCATTGTTGCCTACTTTTATTGTGATGGGTTCCTTTAGAGGCTATAAGGAACTGTAAAGATCTTTTCTGCTCATCATGTGATGGGATGCACCACTGTCCAACACCCATGAGTCATCCATTCCTGAATCTTTAGCCAAGGAGCATGGATTCTCTATCGTAACAAATAACTCAAGCTCTGTTTCTACTGTGTTAGTGGACTCCTTGCCCTTGCATCCTTTTGAAGAGCCATTCTTCTCTTCTGCCTTCTTGATGTGACAGTCTTGGATTCTATATCCTTTCTTCTTGCAATGGAAACACTCTCTCTTGAACTTCTTTTTGTCATTCTTCTTTTTGTTTCCATCTTTTGAAGATTCCACTTTGCCTCCTTTGGCATTTGCTGTGAATGCAGCATCTCCTTTGCTACCACCACTTCTTGCCTTGAGCCGCATCTCCTCCTCTATGAGTAAGGCACTAAATTCTTCAAAAGTTAGTGATTGAGGTCTGATTTGAGTATTAAGAGTAGTTACCAAACCATCAAACTTAGGTGGACGAATTCGAAGACAACACTGAGCTAGATCCTCACTTGACTTTTGTACACCTGCTCCCTCCATTTGATCTCATAGATTCTTTATGCAAGTGATAAACACCTCTGTAGTCTCCCCATCAACTAACCTTTCTATTGCTAGATGATTCTCCAAGTTTTGAATCTGTGTCTAATTACAAGTTTCATATTGATTTCTCAATATGTTCCATGCTTCACACGCCTTGGTAGTATGTTGAATGAGAGCCAGAACACTATCAGTAGTACTTGTAACTAGAGCACATAGTGCATCTATGTTTCTACATTTGCAAGCATGTAGACGATCAACATTAGGAGGAACCATTCGACCAAGATTATTTGGATTAGGTGTTTATTGGGGCTCATGATCAGTCCCAAGAACGAAAGATAATTATACGGTTTTGAAGCTATTCTCATTTACAATACAAACATCCAAAAGCTAATAATACACGAACGCAAACTGCTAGGATTAGGATACTGATTCCACCTTGGCATGGAGACCTCAATGGTGTGAAGCAAAGAACTCTAGAACTCTTCTCATGTTTATTCTATCTCGCAAGGTGATGGTTATTCCCTATCATGCAAGTACTTTAGAAAGATAAAGAGAAAGATTGACGTAGATGGCACAATACTAATGCACTAGTTGAACTAAGCAAGGAGGAGGACAAATGGTGGACATGAAATGGATAGAGAAGATGGAGTATAACTATGCCATTATTTCTCTAGGAATTTGAGAACTTTGAGCACATTTTTTCAAATCCATCATTGACATGAAGAAGGCATGGCAACGGTGCTCAACAAGAGAACTGCACATGCTGAAGAATGAAGCATACTTATGTAATCAATGATGTCATCATTGAGCAACTATACTCTAGGCTTTGATAGAAGTGTGGGTAAAAACGAACCTTGTTTTGAATGGTCTACACAAATGGTGTATGTACATTAATTTAGACATGATCAATAGGAGGAGACATGTAGTTTTTACATACCTACATACGTACACACGTACACACACATACATACACACACACACACACACACACACACACACACATATATATATATATATATATATATATATATATATATATATATATATATATATATATGTGTGTGTGTGTGTGTGTGTGTGTGTATATATATATATATATATATATATATATATATATATATATATATATATATATATATATATATATATATATATATATATATATATATATGCATACATACATACATACATACATACATACATACATACATACATACATACATACATACATACATACATACAAATGGTGTATGTACATTAATTTAGACATGATCAATAGGAGGAGACATGTAGTTTTTACATACCTACATACGTACACACGTACACACACACATACATACACACACACACACATATATATATATATGTGTGTGTGTGTGTGTGTATATATATATATATATATATATATATATATATATATATATATATATGCATACATACATACATACATACATACATACATACATACATACATACATACATACATACACACACACAACATGATGGTCGATGTCTTGTAATGATACAAATAAGCCCCTTGCAAGGGATTAGACACCACCCCACATATACATAGTAGGTCCTTTCCAATGGGTGTTAGTATATGGGCAATACCTACTCCTCATGATTATATGTACCAATGCACATTTTGTAAGGCTCCCATTATGAGGAGAAGCCATTTGTGCATTACCCAGTTGACGGGAATCCCAAATTTCATGTTGTATAAAGGTCAAATCAGACATCTAAGCTATTGTAAGGAAAGGGAGTTACTAGGGTCCCCAATTGTAGGGTTTGGGGTAGGAGTGAGTAGCCTCAACTAAGGGGTCCTAGGGGGGCAGGAGTCCCCATGGTGGGGGTCCGCGGGCAACCCCTTGGGATGATAATAAAGGGGAAATTCCATGGAAGATTCCCCATCAAAATAAGAAACCATTCATATTTTTTAGGTCGATTGAATTGCACTAAACTACATATGGAGATTATGCGGGTGGTGGCTACCCATGTTCTACCACCCATGTCTAGTCATCTATGAAAGGTCACACTTCTCTATTAGCCTATATATATACATGATTTTTGCACTATCCCAAACATCAAATTGAGTGAGCATACCTCGACCATGTAAGTCCCTATCTAGAGTTGTCTAGATCACCATTTAATTCTACCCTGAGAGCATACAGGTGGATGATGCAATCATCTTTGTACTTGATGTTAATAGATTTTTTTTTGAAATTCTACTATAATTTTATCTTCTTTGCTATTGCTCTCGTGTTATCTTGCAAAACTACTTTCTTACATGGTATCAAAGGTGTTAGGTACCTATTGGTAGAGAGGAGTACTTTCTTTCAAGTATATTTTTGTTATCACCATAGTCCATGAGTGATGGATTCATCTTCTCATGTTGGTGCATGTGCTAATGTTATTGTTGCACAAATTTCCATCTATCCACTTGCACTCACTGAAGGGAAGCTTGATGGAAAAAATTTACGTCCTTTGGAAGTTCAAAATTTCAAATTTGGACTATTATGAGTTGTTGGATAATGTCATGGGGCCAACATGACTTGATCTAGAGACAATTTGGATGGAAGATCCATCATATCCTCAAGTGACAACCCAGTTTGATTTAGATCTTCTTTGAGCTTGAAAGAGGCCAAATGCAGATGCATTATGCACCATTGTTACAAGTTTAAGTGATTCTATGCTTACTCTAGTCTAGTACACTACAAAAACACATAAATCTTGGGGCTTATTCGCTTTCCAGTATGAGACCAAGAATCACACTTGAATTCAAAATCTTGAGAATCAAGTAGCAAATGAGAGGCACTCTGATTGAGAGAATCTTGAAGACTTCATCAAGTGAATTAAACATTTACAAGGTCAATCTGCTATTATTGGTGTTCTAATAACACCTCAAGAGCAGGCTTGCAAGTGTGTTAGAACTTTTATTGAAAAATATGATGGGCTTGTAACTACTCTTAATGCTCAGAGTAAACCTTCCCCTCTTACCTTTCAAGAGTTTTCGGCATTGCTTTTGGAAGAAGAAATGCCTTTGAAGAATAGGAAAGGTTCAAACTTTCAGCAAATGCAAAGAGCAAAGGCTCTTTTGATAGCTTACAAAAGAAGCTAGAGAAGAAAACTCCACTAAAATTTGTTTCTATTGCAAAAAGAGGGATCATGCATTAAGCATTGAAGGAAGAAACAAGTTGAGGAGAGAAAAGGTACTCTCAAATCCATGGAAAGGAATCCACAAATAATACTGAACTTGAACTATGGGTTGCCATAGGGGAGGTATGTACATCTACCCAAACTCATGTGAATGAAACTTGGATGTTAGATAGCAGAACATCTTGCCACATAACCAGTAAGAAGGATTGGTATAGTTCCTTAATGCCTCTACATAAGACATCACCATCAAGTGTGGCCAAACCAATTGCTTCTCTTGAAGATACATGGCTGACAATGAGTGGAACATAGTCCCTCTTTTGAAGTTTTTTTGCATGCTACTTTAATGCATATATTGGGATAAAATTACCTACTTGCAGATCCTTATCACATATGTGTGCATCATAGTAGGATTACTATCGCATCTTTGCAGCATAGATGTCTATGACTGCATCAAGATAGGTCTCTCGTAGTTGTTGTAACTCATCCACTAAGAGTGGGGGTTCACGACCCATCCATTGGTAATCTCATGAAAAACTTAACATGATAACAAGGAAGTTGATAGGGAGTAGTAGGCACTCTATTTGTAGAGCAAATTGAAAGGTGTGACACCTATAAGTGTCTTGTATTCCACTTGAAATGCACAAATAGCATGATGAAGCTATTTATCACAATCAAACTTTCCATTGTTAATGATCTTCATAAGCACTCTGTACAAAACTTTTTTGGGAAACCCTACTTGTGCATTGCTTGTTTTGGAAAACTAAAAATTATGCTATCAAGCACTTAAACACTTAATTGATAAAATGTGTTTCTCGATCACTAACAATTTTTATTGGTAGACTAAACCAAGTGAAAACATCTTCAAATTTGGCTATAATTTGCACATCAATCTTGGTTGTTGCCTTAGCCTTGGCCCATTTTGTGAGGTATATAGTAGCCACAATTCTATATCCTACATGAGAGCTATGCACCACTGGGTGAACAAAACCAATGTAATCTATGCCCCATCTAGCAAAGCCCCTATTACCAATTATGATTCTTAATGGCATGTACCTCTTGGAAAAATATGCAGATATTTAATAATTTCTCAAGAAATACACCTGCAAATACAGTTATTGAAGGTGATGCAAATGGCATTGAAGATGATGATCTTCAAACTCCGTTTCATGTTGCGGTTCTTACTACACCCATTACAGAGAAACTTTCATGGGATGGCAGAGATGCTTAGGCACATGCCTTGATAGTCTTGTCTATCAAACATGCCAATATTTCTAACATTCACTCTTGCAAAATAGCAAAGGATGTTTGGGATACACTTACCACTTTATACCAGGCAAGGAATGAGGCTGGTGTTGCTTACCTCCGAAAAAAATTGGAGAGTGAGCATATAAATGAAGGAGATTCTATGGACATTTTTTTTACAAAGGTCAAAGATTTGAAGGAACAATTGATTTTTGCTAGTGAAGTCTTTCCAGATAGCTCATTTGTGCAGACTATTCTTAATGGTCTTCCAAATTCATATCAAAGTTTTGCTTATACTCTTCAATTGATGATGAAAGGAAATCCAAATGCCTTAACATTTGAGGAGTTAGTCTTTGTTTTGTTGTAGGACGATCAATCAAGGAAGAATAGGTCAATCATGCATGTTGTAAATCAAGCTTTCTTAGCTAGTTAGAAGGGCAAGGGAAAATGGATCTCATCTACTAGCAAGCAAAAATCTACTAATGCTACACAATCAAAGAAGGAAGATAGAGATGAGAAGAAAATAAACAAGCAAAAAATAGTTTTGCAGATATTGTAAAGCAAATGAACATTTCATAAAGAGTTGTCCAAAATTGACTGCAAAAGAGGCAAAGAAAAAAGAGGCTAGAATGGTTGTTGTAGAGGCCTCTACTCCAAAAATAGAGTTTACAACTCTTGTAAAAAATGAAGAATGGTCATTTAATAATGTATGCAGTTATGAACAAT
Organism: Ceratopteris richardii; assembly: GCA_020310875.1. NCBI lineage: Eukaryota > Viridiplantae > Streptophyta > Polypodiopsida > Polypodiales > Pteridaceae > Ceratopteris > Ceratopteris richardii. Next base: position 5,985,384 of record CM035408.1, on the reverse strand, counting down.
CTTCTCATGATTCGTGCATGTCTGTAGTAGACTTAGATGTTTGGTACTTTTATAGTGGGCCAACCAAACATATAACCTCATAGCGTAATTTCTTCAATTCACTTGAGCCTACCCCTACAAGGAATACTTTTAGATGCACTAACAACTCCTCTTATCTTGTAGAGGAAGTCGGTAAGACCATTTTGACTATTTATGGTAGTCCTTTCACATTTTCAGATGCTTTGTATGTGTGAGAGATCAAGAAAAATTTGTTGTTAGTTTTAGCAGTAGCCAAGATTGGCTTAGTTGTCAAATTCGTTGACAACAGATGTATAGTTCATGATCTTCAAATGGCAATGTGATTATTACTTGTGTAATTTTATGTCGTGGGCTATATAAGCTCATAGATTATGTAGAATTTGTGAATGACTCAGCATGTGTAGTGCAACATTCTCAGGCTATGTCAAATGCAAAGCTTTGGCATGCACTCTTTAGTCATCTGAATTATGCTAGTTTGCTATGCTTGCAAAAAATCTAAAATGGTATCATCCCTACCTAAACTTGAGGCACCTTGTAAACATGTTTGTGAAGGCTGTATTTTGGGAAAAATGTAGCATTCCTCCTTCCCAAAAGATGGTTTAGTTCGAGCTACTAAAAAATTGCAGCTTGCTCACAATGATGTTTGTGGTCCTATGCAGACACCTTCTTTTGGGAACTACCTTTACTTCATGACTTTCATTGATGATTTTTCCATGGATGCATGGGTGTATCCATTGAAAGCAAAGTCCAAAGTGTTTATGTGCTTCAAACTGTTTTTGGTTTTGCTGAAAATATGTTAGCATGTAAAATGGGCACCCTCTATTTTGATCGAGGGGGGAAATACATGTCTTCTTATTTTAATGAATTTTTGGCTGAACATGGGATAAAACATCAGTGTATGGTTCCATATAGGCCTCAAAAAAATGGATTTGCTGAAAGAAAGAATAGAATGACAAGGTGTTTGGTCAAAAGTCAGTCTTTATCACATAGCTTCTGGCTTGAGGTTTTTATGTGTGCAACATATGTACTTAATAGGTGTCCCACCAAAGCACTGTTGTCTATCACTCCATATGAGGCTTGGCATTGCAAGCCATCTATTGCTCATCTGTGTGTCTTTTATTGCTTGGCATGTGCATTAGTGTTGGAACAACACAAAAAATTGGATAGTAAATTAGTAAAATGTATTTTTGTTGGGTACAATTCTGAAAGCAAAGGTTGTTGTCTATATCATCCATAGTCTAAACACGTTTTAGTTAGTCATGATGTTGTTTTCTTAGAAGATGCAATTCAGCCATTACCTCCATGTGTCAAGAAGACATCAATTAGCTCTAGAGATGTGTATGACACTTTGCTGCCTCTTTATATAGGTGGAAAGTCAAGTGTTAGTCCAAATGAGGTTATTTCTCAGCCTTTATAGGTTCCACGTGATGATGTAGATCATTCCATTTCTAATGTAGATTTACATGATGCACTTGTTGATGAGAGGGTTGATATAGGCGAGGCAAAAACTATGCTTAAATGGTTGGTGCAAACTTTGCAAGATAGCAAATTAGATGCACCTCTCTCATATCATACTCATTAGGATCTCATAGTGCTTATTTTGCATCAGATTGCTATGCTATGGGTGCCTATAATTTTTGTGATGAGAATGATCCTCTTTCTTTTGATGAAGCACAAAATTCAAAAAATTGGATGGCTATTATGCAATCAGAATATGATGCTATTATGAAGAATGGTACCTAGCCTTCATGTGATTTGGCTCTTGGTAAAAAGGCCATTGGCACTAAATGGGTATAGAATCTGAAACGTAAAACTAAAGGATCATACTGTTGTGATTGGCACTTGGAAAACCTTTTAAATAGGTAGATTGTAGCTTTTTGGAGACTATATCTTTTTATATCTTTTATGTGTACCCTTGAAAAGAAAAATAAATGGTGTGCTAAAAGAAAATAAAAGATTATGGAATGAGGATGTGCATGAGATTTGTGATCCATAAAAAAAAATAAAAGGTGGATGAAAAATAAGAATAACTTGGATCAAGATTGAAGGGTTGGGCGTGTTGTGATAATAAAAAGAAAATAAAGCTACTTCCATGACTTAAAAGGAAAAGAAAAAATTATTAGCCATGGATTGTGGAACTAGTCATAGGGGGATTACTTAGTACAATGCATAGGTATCAATATATGCACACACACACTAGCCTTTGTTGGATTGGAACACAAAGACCATAAGAACTAATTTCATGATCTCTTGTAATGGATCAACAAAATTGTAACGTGTGTCTTGAGAAATACAATAACTGTTTAAAGAATGGACCCTTGGTAGGCCATCATCTTCCTGAATTACTTATTCCATGAAAAGAATTTTAATCTCCTTTCCTTAGCTTGCCTAATTGTCCTATGGTTAGTGTGTATCTCCTAAAGAAGACAATCATCTGTTGGAGATAGACGTTTGCGAAAGCACGTGAACAACATAAGGAAGAAGAAGAAGCTTGGAACACAACACACAATATTGAATGTATTACTAGAGAATGTACAAAGATAAGTAGCCCATTAGGGCAATAGGCGTATATACAAACCGGGGAAAAAACCTCCTAAAGAGGGAAAAAAGTGCCCCGGTCGTCCTAGTGTGTTCACACACATCGCTACCTAAATATATCAACAAATCCCCCTGGGAGTGATGCGGTGAACAAGGAGCTGGCACTCATGTATAAGGAAGTGCCAAGCTATGTGGAAATCACTCCACAAAAGGAAGTAAGCCCAAAGCTTTGCGAAAAGCTTCAAACTTCTCCCTAGGCAGAGCCTTCGTGAAAAGGTCCGCAATGCTCTCCTGTGTGGGCACATGCGCCAAGCTGATCTCCCCAGCAGAGAACCTCTCCCTGACATAATGATAATGCACCTCAATGTGCTTAGTGCGAGCATGGAACACAGGGTTCCTCGCAACTGCCAATGCGCTCTCACTGTCAGTGAAGATGGTGGTGGCAGAAGACTGACCAACACCCAAATCAGCCATAAGACATCTGAGCCACACACACTCAATAGTAGTTGTGAAATCTACCCTATACTCAGCCTCACAACTCAAAGTGGCCACAGTAGGCTGCTTCTTGCTCAACCAAGATATACATGAGCTACCAAGCATGAAGTAAAAGCCACTAGTGGACACACGAGTGTCATAGCAACCAGCCCAATCAGAGTAAAAAAAAGCATGCAAATCTGGCGGTAGTGATCCCCCCTTGGCATAAAACAACCCTAAGTAGCCGAGTACCACTCAAGTAGCGAAAGATGCGCTTAACCACCTGCCAATGCTTGAATCCTAGGCAATGCATAAATCTGCTCATCTGTGAGACAACAAACTGAATATCTGGTCGAGTAATGCATAAGTAAATCAAGCATCCAACAGCCTGCTGATAGAGAACAACATCAAATGCATCTCTAGCATCATGAAGACTCAATTGTAAACCTGTCTCCATAGGAGTGGCAATAGGCTTACAGTCTTCAAGGCCAAAACACTGCAATAATGTGTCAATATATTTCGTCTGACACAAAGCCATTCCACCATCAACATGCATAAACTGAATGCCCAAATAACGATGCAAATGCCCCAAATCAAACATCTCAAATGAGGCATGCAAATCACCCTTAAAATCAGCAATATGCCTCTCATGAGGACCAGTGAGCAGCATGTCATCAACATAAACCACAATGATCAGAAGTAAATCATTAGCACACTTAACATATAAGGTGCTTTCAGTTGGACTGTTCTCAAAACCATGTGCAATTAGATAGGCATGTATCTTTTCATACCAAGCACGTGGTGCTTGCTTTAAACCATATAATGACTTCTTTAGCCTACACACCTAGTTTTCATGCCTTTTTTGCACAAAGCCACGGGGTTGAAAAACATACACTTCTTCATACAAGTCACCATTTAGAAATGCTGTTTTAATGTCCAACTGATGTACATTCCAACCATGATGAGGTGCAAGTGCACAGATGCTACGAACAGTAGTCATTCGGCAAGTAGGAGCAAAGGTTTCATCAAAATCAATGCCTCTTTCCTGCGCATAACCCTTTGCAACAAGCCTAGCCTTATACGTGTCAACTGTACCATCAGGTTTACGCTTTAGCTTGTATACCAACATGGTGCCAATGGCCTTCTTGCCAGGAGGCAAGTCACATAAAGACCAAGTACCATTCTTCATTATTGCATCATATTCAGATTGCATAACAGCCATCCAATTTTCTGAATTTTGTGCTTCATCAAACAAAATAGGCTTAGTCTCATCACAGAGACTAGATGCAGCCATAGCATAGCAATCTGATGCAAAAGAGGCACTATGAGAGTTTGATTGAGTACTATATGACAAAGGTGCATCTAATTTGCTATCATGAAAGGTCTGCACCAGCCATTTTGGCATAGTTCTTGCCTACTCAATATTAGCTCTCTCATCAATAAGTGCATCCTATAAATCTGCATCAGAAATGGAATGATCTACATCATCACATGAAACCTACAAAGGCTAAGAATTTGCCTCATTAGGACCAACACTATACTGTCCACCTGTAAAAAGAGGTAGCAAAGTAACATACATGTCTTTGGAGCTAACATATAACTCCTTAGTACATGAAAGCAATGGCTGAATAGCATCTTCCACAAAAACAACATCACGGCTAACCAGAATGCATTTAGTCTATGGATGATATAGACGATAGCCTTTAATTTCAGAACTGTACCCAACAAAAATACATTTTACTACTTTATCATCCAATTTTTTATGATGTTGTTTGGGCACTAATGCATATGCCAAACAACCAAAAACACGCAGATGAGCAACAGATGGTTTGCGGTCATGCCAAGCCTCATATGGAGTGATAGACTATAGTGCTTTAGTGGGACACCTGTTAAGTACATATGCTGCACACATGCAAGCCTCAAGCCAGAAACTATGTGGTAGAGCCTGACTCTTGACCATACACCTCGCCATCTCCATGAGTGACATGTTCTTTCGTTCAGCAACTCCATTTTGTTGAAGTGTATATGGCACTGTACACTGGTGTTTTATCCCACGTTCATCCAGAAATGCATTAAAATCAAAAGACATATATTACCCCCCTCGATCAGAACGGAGGCTGCCCATTCTACATGCTAACAGATTTTCAGCCAAAACCAAAAACTGCTTGAAGCACATGAACACTTTGGACTTTGCATTCAATGGATATACCCATGCATGCCTGGAAAAATATTTGATGAAAATCACGACGTAAAGATAATTTCCAAAAGAAGGTGTCTGCATAGGACCACAGACATCACTATGTACAAGCTGCAGTTTCTGAGTAGCCCGAACTCAACCATCTTTTGGAAATGAGGAACGCTGCATTTTGCCCAAAATACAGCCTTCACAAACATGTTTTCCAGGTGCCTCAAGTTGGGCAAAGAGGACACCATTTCAGATTTCTGTAGGCATAGCAAACTAGCAAAATTCAGATGACCAAAGCGTGCATGCCAAAGCTTTGCATCTGACATAGCCTAAGAATCATGTACTACACATGCCATATCATTCACAGATCTTTCATAGTCTATGAGCTTATACAGCCCACGACATAAAATGCCAGAAGCAATAATCACATCTCCATTTGACAGATCATGAACTGTACATTTGTCATCAACAAATTTCACAACTAGGCCAATCTTGGCTAATGCAGAAACTGATAACAAGTTCTTCTTGATCCCTAGCACAAACAAAGCATCTGACAAAGTGAAAGAACTACCATCAGTAGTAGTTAAAATGATCTTACCAACTCCCATAACAGGATAAGAGGAGTTGTTGGCGCATGTAATAGTATTCCTTGTAGGGGTAGGCTCGAGTGAAGAGAAGAAAATGCGCTGCGAGGTAATATGTTTGGTCGCCCCACTGTCAAAATACCAAACATCTGAGTCTACTGCAGACATGCACTGCTCATGAGAAGATGGGTCAAAACTGGAAACAGTAGTAAAGGCCCATTCTTCTTCCTGCACAAGATTAGTAGACTCCATTTTTGGTGTAGAGGCTTCTGCAACAACCATTCCAACCTCTTTCTTCTTTGCCTCTTTAGGAGCCAGTTTTGGATAGTTCTTTATGATATGATCATTCCCTTTATAGTACTTACAAAAGAAGTTCTGCTTTTTTGATTTCTTGTCATCTTTATCTTCCTTCTTCAAATATGCAGAATTAACAGATTTCTGCTTACTAGTTGAAGAGCTCCATTTTTCTTTGCCCTTCTGACTAGCCAGGAAAGCTTGATCTGCAACTCGCATAATGGACCTGTTCTGCCTTGACTGATCTTCCTGCAACAGAACAGAGACTAACTCCTCAAATGATAAGGCATTCTTGCCTTTCATCATCAACCGAAGAGTAGAAGCAAAACTCTGATATGAATCAGGAAGACCATTCAGAACGGTTTGCACAAGTGAGCTATCTGGTATAACCTCATCAGCAGAAATCAACTGTTCCTTCAAGTCTTTGATCTTCGTTAGGAAACTGTCCATAGAATCACCTTCATTCATGTGCTCACTCTCGAACTGTTTTCGGAGGTAAGCAACACGAGCCTTATTCCTAGCTTGGTAAAATGTGGTAAGTGTATCCCAAGCATCCTTAGCTGTTCTGCAAGAGCAAATGTGAGGAATAATGACACGTTTGATAGACAAAGCTATCCATGCATGTGCCTGTGCATCTCTGCCATCCCAACAAATCTGCTCTACAGTAGGTGCAGCAGAAACCGTAGCACGAACAGGAATATGCTGAATATCATGATCTTCGACACCTTTTGCATCAGCTTCAGTACCTGCAGTTGTAACAATTGCAGCTGTGATAGGACGTTTTTCGACACCCTGCACAATGTTCCACAGTCCTTTTGCAACCAGCACATGTCGCATCATATAAGCCCATAACTGGTAGTTGGTACCATCCAACTTATCCTCAACAACCAACATATGGAATACATCACTAGTTTCAGCCATGGCCGGTGACTAAAATACCTTGATGCAAAAAATTGATTGTATCTCAAAAAGTTGAACAAAACTTCCCAGACGAATTCCACTAGACCTGTAGTGGACTTCGAGACGCTTATACTGGTGAACAGAAACTGGTATATACCTTTGGCACAAAAAGACAAAATAGCTTGCACAAGCACTGTGATAGTGCGTTCGGAGGCCGAAACGAGCTCAGATCGTGATCACGAAAACACGCTGAGTACGCTCACCAAAATTCATGCGATTTTGAGACTGCAACTGGAGAAGTATCGACGGCACCCTAGATGAAGCGACAACCTGCTCTGATACCAATTGTTGGAGATAGACGTCTGCGGAAGCATGCGAACAGAACAAGGAAGAAGAAGAAGCTTGGAGCACAACACACAATACTGAATGTATTACTAGAGAATGTACAAAGATAAGTAGCCAATTAGGGCAATAGGCATATATACAAGCCGAGGGAAAAAAACCTCCTAAAGAGGGAAAAAAGTGCCCCGGTTGTCCTAGTGTGTTCACACACATCACTACCTAAATATATCAACATCATCAATGTCACTTATCCTGGTGTATTTGAATTTGGCTAAGCTATCGATTTGAAGATCATTAAGGTACTTCTCATGTAGCTTTCATGTTCTTATTTGTGAGGGTTACCTGAAAGAAAACTTGAGCAAGAAAAATAAGTATTATAAGTAATGTGTATCCTCACATTACAAGGTATCACTCTGCCTAGGATTTGAGCACCCATGTCTTATGCAAGGTCATGTAATGTGGCCTTGTATTTAATGCATACTTGAAGTGAAACAAATCTAATGTAATGCAAAAGATAGGGTTGTGCATGAAGCACATGGTTATTGCATGAAGAGGTATCTCTCTTGGTGTCCTTGATAAATCAACTCTGTATTCCGAAGTTCATGTATCGTTAATCTTGAAGCACTATTTTGTGAGTGTTAATTTGGAAGGTATAAAATAAATAAAAAATATATATACATATATACAAGGATGTGGGCTTTTCCTAAGCATATGCATACAATTCACGAGTGTGAGGTGCACATTTATCACAATAATCTAAAAGGCAATGCTTTTAGCTTTTGTGTGTGCTCCTTAATGGTGAATGCTTTCTTTTGTTCTGTAACCAATAAAGAAGTGACTATGGGAGTAGGAAGAGGAATAGTACATGTCTTTGGAACCCACATAGTGCACCTTGTGTTCTTCTTGGATTGTAGTTAGACTTTTTAGGCATCGATTTTTGAATAATCCTAGGCTTTTGTTGTTATGGTTGTTTTGTTTTGTGATAAGTACCCACTTTTGAATAATCTTAGAATTTCTATTGTTGTAGTTGTTTTTTTGTGATCTGTGAACCTTGTTTAATTTATGTGACCTTAAGCTCATGGTATTCCTTGGGATTGGTGTAGATTGATCCATGCAGATAGATTTTGGAGCCCACAGTTCATTATATTTATTCTTTGTGGCACTAATGGTCTTAGGTATCCAAACATATTCAAAAATATGTTTAGGATCTTCATGTGGGGACTTTATTTTTGAAGTGGATTTTTATATAAGGTTCTTTTAGTCGTGCTATGGTGTAGAAAATCCTCATATTTGTGAAGAGAGATGGTGGATGCAATCCAAAGATGAGTAGGTGCTGCTAATACCAGCTTCACACCAGCCAACTGAGACTTCAGAGTTGATTAGTAGACCCTTTGAGCTTCCTAAATCCACCAAAATATCAGCCAAGTACTTTGGAACATGTATTCCAAAAGTTTAAGTCAAGACAGACTAGTTGCGAAATGACTAGCTCCCAAAACTTGCTATTTTTTGACATACACCTGCTGGAAAAAATGAACAGTGCTCTCAACCTGGTAGGAATTAGAAAAATTCCTTTTGGGCATAGCAAATAGACTTAGCAAGCTTCCCAATCCAAGTTAAAACACTTCAAATGATGGACTGAGCATTGAGAACAAGTTTCAACAATTTCTGGAACCTCCCCACAATTCTCGGGGCTCTGCAGAGATAGACCAGTAAGCAGTAAAATGCAGATATCTCCAAAAGTATTAATTCAATGACCTTGAAAATTTATATTCAGAAAGTAGACAAGAAGAGCTATCCAACGCACTTTAAAACACTGAAAATAAATCAGTAGAACTCGAGATATGAACTTCCTCTTTATGAACAAAGAGGTATCCGCCTTGCTAGCTTTGAATCCTTGGTCCTGCAAATAAGTCACCAATCTGAAATTCCAAGCTCTTGGAGCTTGCTTCAATCCATACAAAGCTTTCTTTAGTTTGCATACATAGTTATGATGATGTGCATCCTCATATCCAGGAGGTTGTGCCATATACACTTCCTCAGAAATCCATCCATTCAAGAAAGCATTCTTTACATCAAGTTGATAAAGATTCCAATTTCTAGATGCAGCAAGACTAATGAGAACCCTAATTGTAGGCATTTTTGCAACAGGAGAGAAAGTCTCCTCATAATCAATACCATGGGTTTGAGCAAACCCTTTAGCAACTAACCTTGCTTTGTGTCTATTTATACTTCCATCTGGATTCCTCTTGATTTTGTATATCCATCGAGATCCGATTATCTTCATAGATGGCTTGTTAGGTACAAGCTCCCAAGTGTCATTCTCCTTCAAGGCTTCCATTTCTTCATCCATTGCATCTCTCCAAGCTTTCTTGCTTTGTGCTTCTTCGAATGTGGTAGGTTCTTCATTGGTTGAATCCTTTGCAATGTAGATTGAGTGCTTGGTGACCAAAGAAGTATCATAACCAAACCTCTCTGGTTTCTTCTTCTCCCTCGAAGACCTTCTAAGTGGTTGATGTGAGCTCTCGGGTCCATATGTAGCATCCTGCATCTTTGCTTTACCTTTGTTCTTCCATAGCTTTAGTCTTTCCAAGTCTTCTAGGTCAATCTCCGAATCACTTTCTTCAATATGCTTTGGCTCCTTTGGTTGAAGTGATGGAAAATCTTCATCCAAGTCATACGGCAGCTTCACTTTCCTGTCATCATCAAACCATGATTTGTTTTCATCAAAAATTACATCTCTACTCACAGAAAATCCTTTATTGGTTGGATTGTACAATCTATATTGTAGCTCAGTGATGAGTAACACCTCCTTTAATGTCAATCTGGGAAGACATGAGGATGGTATGAAGACCACGAGCAAGTGGAAGCACAAGTGCGTGAGTGAGAAGCACACAAGCATGCACACACATACGCACACACGCGCTCACACAGTAAGAACAAAGAGAGTAAGACAATGGAATCACTTCTATTGCAAGAAAGTTCTCATACAAGCTCAAACTACAAGAAGCTAACCCCAAAAATGAGCTCTCTAGCTCTATTTATAGTTTTTAACTAACTTTGGCCCTGTTCAGACCTAGTGTCCGGCCTAGTTAAAATTAGGTTCCGGGGCTTATTTGAGGGCCCAAACGAGATCTAAAAATTATGAAAATTGGCAGGCAACTACATCTAAGGCTCCCCAAGCTCGAGGACTCCTCGGCTTGTACAAAATGGAGCTACAAAAAGGCGAAATGATATTTACAAGGGTTTGTAGTGATGAGAATCACTTTAGAATGATGTTGGGGTTTTGAAAAAAATGAAGGGTAGCCTCAGTGCTAGATCTGCATGTGTGTCCATACTTGCTTCTTCCCGCATCCTGTCAACACTCTCCCCCCCTTAGGGTCTGTCGCCTCTGACAGACCTCTTTTCCGCCGTTTGATCAATGTATTTTTGCAGGAGGTCGGTTGCCAATTCTTGTTCTTTGATTCTTAAACCTCTAATTAGATCTCGTTGCAAGGCCTCCCAATCCACTGTACCAGGCATGTCAGGTTGTGGCATTGTGTAAAGCTCGGAATGCATCGTTTGCTCGCATGCAAAGAGATGGAGTAGATGCGTAGGCCGTGGCGCGAATACCTCTGAATGTGCTTCCCAAAACCCCGTGGTGAACATATCGTCAAATGTTTGCTTGTAGCAGGCAGGGAGATATCTTATGCGTGCATGCCATGCGTAAGCCACTCGTATGCTCGGGGTTGTGCTCATATCATATAGCAGGTCGTAATTACCATTAATAAACCCGGGAATAGGAGGTTGAATACGGCATACATTGCGAAAAGTTTTGAGTACGACCTGCATCATGTCGAAGATCTTGAGCATCATCTGGGCAGCGACATCTGGCATAGGGTGGAGGCGTGGTATCCAATGTCTGATGGTTGCAATCATGTATGACACTGTAGGAGTACCGGTTGGGGGGGCGATAGCGGGGTAATTGAGCCATTCTTTACAGTTTGCGTTATTCTGAACCTTGATGGCAAAAGCTTTCCATGATCTGCGTCTTTGCACTGGCCCAAAACACGGATTGTACTTCAAATGCATGGGGGCATGATCCCATGTTCGAAGCATTTCTGGGTAAGTTTCGAGTAACTTTTGCCTCCACGTTGGTTGGAATATGGCCCCTTTTCGTGCCGCTTCTGGTATGTCTTCTGGTTCGAACTGTGTGGCAAATGTTGGGCACTTGTTGGTGACCCGTTTGATTTCTGCATTGTAGTCGGCCAACAATACAAAATAGGGCTTGTATTGCAGTTCTGAACTAGTGATAAGGCGTCTAGGGGCGATGTGCCTGAAGTATTCTGAGTGAAGGATGGTGTCCTCAATGGCCTTCATTGCCAGCATCTGAGTGGATATCCGCTCCTGATGAGTTTGCCCCATTTCCTCTACTTGTTTCATCCATGTTGATGGGGGTTCCTCATAGGTATCTTGACCTTCTTCTGTTACGTGTCCTCCTGGGAATGGTTGAGGCTCGTAGGCGTCGTCGAATGCTTCCTCCACTGGGATGGTAACTGCTTCTTCTTCTAACGGTTGCTCTGGTGGGGAAGGGGGTCGTTCGAACTGCATCAACTTCAGTTTTAGTTCTGCGATCTGCTGCCGTAACTCCAGCACGTCGTTGGTCGTTGAATGTTCAGGTTCGGTTGAAGTAGCAGCGTCTGTCATTTCTTTAGGTTCCTGTCAGTGTGGTGTAGACTCTTGGGGTCTCTGTAAGTCCTTTAGCTGGTCGGCAAGCTGATCATGTGCTTCTAAAAGATTGGCATACGTTTCCAAGATTTGTTGTATGCTTTCTGAGGGGACAGCTTGAAATTTGACCGGGTCTATGGGTGCTCCCGGGGTGTTCTCCATGGCAGCCTCGAGGTTCTCTTGGTTTTGTTGTTGAAGCCGTCTATTCTCTTCTTGCGCTGCTGCCAGATGTCGTCGTAGCAAAGCCATGTTTCGTTGAAGCCGTGCATTGCGGCCCATTTGATCTCGCAGCTGTTCCTCCATGGCTTTGCTCTCTTCCATATGTCTCGCTTTGAGTTGCGCATTTGCCTGTTCGAGGGCAGAGATCTTGCTTTGTGACTCCGTATGAATGAACTCCAGAGCATTGACACGCTCTTGGAGTGTTGCTGAGAGGGTGCAAAGCCCTTTGTTATTTTCTTCCAATAATGTATATTCTTGCTTAAGCTGAGTGGCAGCTTCAAGCATCGTGTCGAGTGCAAGACTAAATGAGGTGGAAGATGGAGGGGGTTGGGAAGTGGGAATGGGAAAAGTGGATGTTGTGCCTACCGTGTGTGGAAGTGGTGATGTGAGTGTAATAACCTGTGATGGTGTTGTGAGAACAGTGGTGGTGGGTGATCCAGCGGATGGTGAGATGTCCATGGGATCGGACATGAGTGAGTGTGATTCGTGAAATGTGAACACCGGGACGGTGGGTGGTGTGATAGTGGTGGCCGTGAATGTGGGGGAGTGAATTTGGGGAAGGGACTTTTTCTTATGTTCCTCAACCTGTTGAAGAATGTTTACAAGGTAGGTCCAGAAGGAGGGTTGGGTGGTTAGTGTGGTGCTCGAGGCAGTTACAAGGGACGGGGTAGGTAGAGTTTGGGGGGGAGGAAATGGAGGGGTGGAGGGTAAAGAGATGGAAAGAGTCTGACTAGTGACAGATGGTTGTCCAAAGGCATGGGGGAAGAAAGGGTGACCTAATTGAGGTTCAAAAACCTGAGTGACAGAGATGGATGAGGGTGAAGGGAGGAGAGTGGAAACGGGGGTGTGTACAATGGTCTCACTATAGGCATGCGTAATTTCCTCCGGTTCATCATTGTGCCTAGGGCTAATCATGTGCACATCTTCTGATGTGGACGTAGCTAACGCGGTAGATACTTCCATCTGAATCATCTTTCCTTGTCGCGGCCGTGTATCAATTCTTCTTTGATCATAAGCAGGGTTCTCTTGATAGACCATGGTTCTCATTGCTTCACTGATGCCACAGGTGTTCGCCAACAGATTTAGTGATTCTACAAACTGGGGGTCGATATGCTCTGACTGTAACATCTGGTTTACTAGGGCCCTATTTGCTTCTTCTGACATTTTATGGCGTCTTTGTACCTGCTTGATTGTTTGGTATAGTCGTTTGAGCTGTGCCGTATATGCAGGGGCTTCGTCTTCACTCTCTTCAGGGTTATCTCTTGGTGCCTTCTCCTGAGCTTGTGTGCTTAGTCTTTGAGGAGGTTGTGCCACTCCTATCTCCTGTACACTACTTGTCTCGCCTCGTGCATGTTCTCTTTGGGTTGATGCCCCCGGATCGACGTTGTCAGGGCAACCTTCACTGTCTGATAGATGAGCCGTCTGCAGAAATGTTTCAAAATCAAAGTTTGGGTCCTCGGTGAAGGTGGCCATCGCTGCAAATTCCGCATCGGTAGGTAGCGGAGGGGCAGAAGGAGTGGGTTGTACCACCTCTCTTGGTTGAGACTCCTGGAGATGGATTATGATTGGTACCACCGGGGCTTCCTCTCTAGTGGAGACTTCGGCGGTGGTTGCTGGAGGGATCAGGACTTGTGAAAGGGATCCATGCATTCTTTTTGCAGGCTGACTCCCTGACTTTCGCCCTTTGAACAGCTCCAGGTGTGCATATTTTAGGGCTCGAGCAACTGGCACATCATATGCCAGACATCTGTAGATGATTCTAGTCAACGCACAGCAACCATGTAGAGTGGGCTTCCTCACCCCCCGCTTGCCTGCCTCATACGCCTGATCTAAGATCCATACCGGCATCTTAATGGGCAAGCTTCCGGTCTCTGCTAAATACAATCCGTACCATATCTTCTTGTGAGGCTGAGTGAAGCGGTCCTGAGCTGGAAATGCGAAGTGCTGGAGGCACATCCGCAGGGGTATGGCGATGTTGGGGGTGAGGGCGCACATGTCTTTGAGCTTCTTGACTCTATTGCTTTTCATTGATTCTGGTATCAAGGGGTCGCGATCTGAAGGCACATGAGTGCCATACATTTGAAGGGCTTCCCTGATTAATGTTACATTTAATTCAAACTTCCTCATCTCCTCCAGATTAGATAAGGAGGGCACCCAGAATGTGCCTGAATGATCTTTATCCCCGGTAGGTTTCAACGTAGCAATCAAGTAGTAACACCTGAGGAAGTCAGGTTTTGGTAGAGCTGCACTGAAGTAAGTTTGAAGTCCTGCCTTTTGCCAGATCTCTTGAAGTGGAGCTGCATTTTGCAAGGTCTCAAATTCTCTTGAAAAGAATTGGAAGGTCCACCAAACCCCTCCACACTCCATCTTGGACTCCCAGATGTGATCTGCGTCTCCCAAATCCCCTGGCATTTCATTGAACCAATGGGAGTGCCCTTTTACTCTTTCGGTTAGCCCACTGGGTGGATCTGGAATAGGAATCCTTCGCACATTCAAGAATTCTTCAGGCCTAGCCGTTGGTGGAGCTTCCACTGGCATGGCATCCCAATTGATAGGAGCACCAGATCCTGCCTGAGAGCTTGTGCCTGCCGCTGTTGCCATGAGAGTAGTTTGCTTATCTGCTGGAAGACGAAAGGCACATTAGTGTTGCATAGGAAACAGGATGTAATGGTGTTCCCTTCACAATACTAACACGACAATCCCGGAGGTCAGTGATTAGTGGTGAGGTGTTTATGATATGTGTGAGTGGTGATTAAAGGTCAGTGTCATCCTAGATGCATACTCTGGTTATGCAATGGGCTCGGAATGCTTCTATGTTAGTGTGGACGGATTTACAGAATAGGGTCAGGGGGTTTAGTACACCGTTTAATTCTCCACACTTTGATACAGGAGTCGTAGCTCTTAGAGCTAAGGACAGGTGAAGATTTCGGTCTGAGAGTGTGATGTATGTGGGACCTTGTGGGTACCCATTTCCAGACATTCCTGGGGTTGATGGGAGTGGGGGCAGTGAGAGGTGTAGGTATCTCATCACTTTCTGCGTTGTTGGCCAAGAGTGCTTGTGAAAGCTGCTTCATCCTCGTGCCTGTAGGTGAAGTAATTTGGGCTTGTAAGCTAGCCTTGGGCACCCATATCTGTCTAGCATTAGGGGTGGCCTTCATTGACCGCTTAGGAACCCAAATAGAAATGGTACGCCTAGGGGTTATCCTAGGAGGCTTCTTCACTTTGTTCCTTGATGGTGAGGCTCGTTTCTTGTTTCTTTGAGAATCTGCTATTGGATCTGTGGGTTTTCCATCCTTGCGCATCCAGATCTGCTTCACACCATGAGATGCTCCATATTGCGCGGGTTGGCGCTCCTGCCTCTTGATTAGCGGCCTCCTTCGTGTAGCGTGATGTTCGGTCCGTTCGTTTAGCATCTTCTTGGACTCATTTAGGAACTCCTTCTTGGCTCCTGAACCTTCAGTAAGATTGCCATTCCTCTGCACCATAGAAGTTTGGACAAGCACAACATGGTTATCTTCGTGTGGATTCCTGGAGGGACCAGGAGTTGGTGCATGTTCTATTGGTTTGAGCGCTTGCTTTTCTAATTCAACCGTGAGACGACTTTGGCCTACCCAAGCCTGAAGAAGTCCACTTCTTAGGTTGAGGTTGACTGCGTGATCATAGATCCAGTCTTGGCCTAAGACAAGAGGTTCGGTCAGATCCTCGTCTTCACACACTAGCACTTTTACTGGCATGAGGACCTCTTGTATGTAGAGGGGAAGATCCACCTCTCCCATACAAGGGGTTTCAACACCTCCTAATCCTATCAGATATGCTTCTATGGGTTTTACCTCCAACTGCAGCTGCTGGCAATAAGAAAGCCGAACTGCACTTGTGGCTGCTCCTGAATCAATTAAAGCCCTCACGCTTGTTGTGCTGTCCTTTTGTCCTATTTCTAGGGTCACAAAAGGTCGTCGGTCTACTATCTTATGGGTGCGTCCACCTGAAGCCTCACACATGGCCATGTGGTAGCCTGGAGACTCTTGAGTGTCAGTCATAGGCTGGTCCCTTCCTCGTCTCCTCAACTTCATTCTTCTGATACGCTCTAAGGCCTCTGCCTGTGCTTCTTCCCGAATTCGTTTTTCCTCCTCTTTACGTTGCTTAGCAATATTGAGTCGGCTTAGCATCTCCTCCGTGAGGGGTTCCTGATACAGTTTGACTCTGCATCCGCTAATATAGTTTGGGAGGACATCCCCCTCTAAAGTGGCTAGTTGTACTGCTCCACTTGTGGAGATCCTATTAATGATCATAGGTCCATAGCCTCTCTTTTCTAGCTTTCTTGCGTGTTGTTTCAATGTGTAGACTAACACTAGATCTCCTGCCTTCAAGCCCTTATCCTTCACATGGGCATCAAAGTATGCCTTTTGCCGTTTCTTTGCAGCATAGATGCCTGCTGCTGCTCGTAGCCTCGTCTCACCTAAACGCTCTAGATCCAAGATCCTAGAGGACAACTCGTGTCCATTCCACTCATGCTCTTGTGCTACTCTTAAAGCTGGAATTAGGAAATCTAAGGGTAGCACCGCATTTTGTCCGAAGACCATCTGAAATGGGGTGGCATTGAGTACCGTTTTGTAAGCAACTCGGTATGCCCAAACAGCATGATGAAGTTGTTTGTCCCAATCAGAGCGTTTATTATTTACAAGTTTCGTCAATACATTACACAGGATCTTATTCGTGCTCTCGGCTTGTCCGTTAGCCTGTGGGTGATAGGGTGCAGATTTCTTATGTATCACCATGAATTCTTGAAGGAGATTTTCAATGACCTCATTCAAGAAGTGCGTACCTCTATCACTAACCAACTCTATTGGTAACCCATATCTAGTGAACACATTTTCGAATAAGAATTTAGCCGTCGTTTGAGCATCATTCTTTGTCGTGGCTTTTACTTCCACCCACTTTGTAAGGTAATCTGTGGCTACAATAATGTATTCTGCATGGGAGTTCCTAGCTGGGGGGTTGATGGGACCTACAAAGTCTATACCCCACTTTGAAAAAGCACGTCCTCCCATCATTGGCCTCAAGGGCATTTCATCTTTTCTTGTCGGATATTGGGCACGTTGGCATGTGTCGCAACTCTTCACATAAGTATGTGCATCCATATGAAGAGTGGGCCACCACAGTCCTGAGAATAGAATGGTCTTAATTACTTTGTCAGGCCCAAAGTGTCCACCTGCAACACCGCTGTGTGCCGTTTCTAAGACTTTCAGGTAGTCTGATTCATGTACGCACAGTCTTAGGTAACCATCCTTGCCTCTTCGATATAGGTTGTCCCCTACTAAGGCATAGTCTTGAGCCTCTTGCTCCATGCTCCGTTTTCTTGCAAGGCTCGCCTGATTGGGCAATGTTCCCGATCTCATGAACTCAACCAATGGAGCACTCCAATCTGGGGTTAATGACACATGATAAAGAGTGGCATGATCCACTGGGGGTCTCTCCTGACATACTGAACAATTGTGAACCCACTCTTGTATTTCCTTGTCCATGCTAGGCCAATACACTCCTAAGCGTTTTAGGTTCTGCAAAGTTCGCTGTTTAGAGTAGTGATTCCCTAGCAGTCCTTCATGGGCTTGTTGCAACCAACTAGCATGTTCATCCTCCTCGACACAACAAGCTAACACTCCCTCTGTATCTTGCTTGTACATACTTCCAGCCAAGATTTGATACTTTAACGATTTTACAATTTCCTCTTTGCTGGTTTTCACATTCTTATTTGCAGGCCCGAAGGTTAGGATTGGTACCAGCTTATTTGCCCATTTAGGAACAACTTCTAAATTGAACAGATAAGCATCGGGCAATTCGTCAGACACTCCTTGCGGTGGCTCTCCTGAAGTGATGCGAGAAAGATGGTCTGCCCTAAGATGGGTTCTAGCTTTCCTGACAACAACTTCAAAGTCGTATTCCATTAGTAAGAGAAACCATCTTACTAAGCGACCTGTATTACAAGGTTTATTGACCAAATATAGTAACGCTTGATGATCAGTGAAAAACTTGAACTTATTGGCCAATAGGTAGTGTCTAAACTTCTTCACAGCATATATCATGCCTAAGCCTTCTCTCTCCGTTGTGGTGTAATTTCGTTCAGCTGCATTTAATTGCCTACTAGCATATGCTATCGGCAAATCTAGGTTCCCTTCACCTGTGGGTTGTGCTAGCACACATCCTATTGCATGATTGGAGGCATCTACATGGACATGAAAGGGTTTGCTCCAATCCGGAGTAGTCAATATTGGTGCTGTGCACAAACGTCTCTTCAGCTCATTGAAGGAAGTCCCGCATTCCTCATTCCATTCAAAATTCGTTAACAGCCCATAAAGAGGTTTAGCTATGATGGCATACATGTGGATAAATCTACGGTAATATCCACAATGGCCCATAAAGGCTTGTACCTCTTTCACATTTCTTGGTCTGGCCAACTCTGCTATTGCTCTTACCTTGTCTTCGTCTGTTGATATTCCATTCTTCGAAACAATGTGACCTAAGATCTTACCTTGGCGTACCATAAACACACACTTTTCTGGATTCAGACACACTCGATAATCTCTACACTTGTTGAAGATTTGCCGGAGTTCAGGGATGTGGTAACTTCTCTCTTGGGAATGAGCGCACAAATCATCCACATATACTTCTAAGCTCTTTCGCAAGAACTCTTTGAAGACATGACACATGAGTCTTTGGAATGTTGCAGGTGCATTGGTGAGCCCAAATGGCATCACGCGGAATGCAAAGATTCCCCATTCTGTGGCAAAGGCCGTTTTGTGTTGATCTTCGGGGGCAATGGCTACTTGGTTGTAACCTGAAAATCCATCAAGGAAGCTGTAAACTTCCTTGCCTGCAACACGCTCCAAAAGATGTTCGGTGATGGGCAGTGGATAACTATCTCTAATCGTAGCGGCATTAACTTTTTTAAGGTTAATGCACACTCGCAATTTCCCATTCTTCTTGGGCACCACTACAATAGGGGACACCCATTCAGTGTGCTCAATCTCATAGATGAATCCGGCTTCAATCAGCCTGTCAATTTCCTCTTTTATTTTGGCCGCATAATTGTCATTATATGTGTAGGGTTTTTGTTTGGTGGGCTTAGCATCAGCGGTCATCGGAATCGTATGAGAGCAGATCTCTGGATCTACTCCTTTCAAGTCTCTATAATGCCATGCGAACACATCCCTATATTCCCTTAATAGAGCTACAAGCTCTGCTTCTTCTTCTGCACTTAGGTCATCACCTATGTATGTACATCTCTCTTCGTTCCCTTCAATGGTCACTACAATTTTTTTGGTCTTTTCTTTATTGTCATATGCTTCTCCTATAATGGCCTCTCTCTTAGGCATTCGTACCAAAATTTTCCTGTCTTCCACTTCATATTTCTTGAAATTTTCTGGTACTTCAAACAATGATTCTTCCTCTTCTTGTCTTACTGCTTTTCTTTTCTTTTTCTTTAGACCTCCTTCACTTCCTTTCTTTGAACTTATCGTTTTAATACTTGCAAGAGGTTCTTCTTCTTTTTGGGTTAACACTCCTATGTCTTCTAAGTAGTGTTCCTCTGAGTCAAAGTAAGTATCCATCACAATGGATTCTAGATCATCATCACTCTCTTCTCCTTCTATGAACTCACTAGGATCACACTCTTCCAACAAGGGCTGACACATGAACACTGAAATATCATAACCCTCCTCATCACAATGGGGTGTCCATTGTTCCTCATTGACTGCAATGTCCATGGTAGCTAAGATTTCTGCCCAACCATGAGGCTCAAATTCCTCATCTGGAAATATCATCGGTGTATAGGCTGGGTCTTTTATTGGTCTATCTCCTGGGGAAGTTCCTTCTTCTCTCGCTTTTCGGCGCTTTTCCTCTTCCTCCGCGACCTTGCACATCCACAAGTGAGTATCTTCATGCAGCCAGGATGGTTCAGGTGAACTTCCAGAATGCACGGAGATAGAGTCTTCGTTCGCTTTGTGGATAGGATTCCACTGTAGGGGTGGTACATCTCTGAAGGTGTGATCCTTCAGATTGACCTTGGTGGTGACCCCTAAGTGCTGTAAGTACAAGGAGTTGGTTCCCCAATCTTGTACTATTTGTAATTGTCGTAGGAAGGGTCTTCCTAGGATCATCTCGTAAACATTATTCTTCTCAAAGTCACATATGGCAAACGTATGTTCAAACTCTACACCACAAGTGGTTAGAGTTATCCCTTCAAGCAATCCGAGAGGTCTTTCAAAATGACCATCTGCCATTTGAAGTTTCATTCTTGTTGGCCTTAAGGTGGGTTTGCCCCATCGTTTCCACAAGGATGTAGTTGCAATAGCAACTCCCGCACCCGAGTCCACAATTGCTTTGGTTGTGTAACCTTGATAGGTGATCGGAAGATAAGTGTTACCTTCTTCACCTTCGCTCATGTCTCCTATCTTGTCGAGAGGTACCTCGGGTATTTTTTGTTTAGAGCCTATTTTTGTTGCATTGGATTCAAGTTCTAGGACCTGATCCTTCACATGATTCCAGAGCTCCGGTTCTGCCTTGAGCAGCTCCTCTACAGTGAGGTGACATTGAACCTTAGTGTTTTTTACAACATCAGTGTTCCTGGGAATCACTGAGTCTTCATTTCTTACCAATATCGTGGGCGCTCTGATCTGGAGAGATTCAGATTCCCATGGGCCTGTGAAATGAGGCAACTCTTGTAAAGAATTAGATTCAAAATCTAATCTCTCATCCTCTTGTTGCTCTGCTTGATCCCCATAGATAGAGGGAATGTCTTGGGGAAATTGATCACGAAGATCATCAATCTCAGGAATAGGAGGGGGATCACCCTTCTCTTTGGCCCATTTCTCTTCTTGTATTTCCCGCAAGAACTCTGGAGAGTACTGTTGTATTGAAGGAGGTATTCCAGCATCCGTAGAATTAGGAACATAAGCTACCATTTGTGGTGAGCTTCCTCTTTCAACAACTGGTTGAGCCTGTGGAGGTAAAGAAACTTGTGATTTGTTTACCAACTGCTCTAATCTTTCTAGTAAGCCTTGGAAATGCAAATCCGGCTTGACAGCGTTCGTCTGATTGAACTTTTGGCTAGTCTCAAGTATAGCTTGAGCTTGTTCTACCATTTTCATGCACATCTTCATCCGTTCAATCTCTAAGTCGGCTCTAGGGTAACTCCTGTCTAGGTTTGCAGCTGTTGGCCCTTCTTGAAGTCGAGCCTGGTAGGCTTTAAACATCATGTCCAAGCCTTCAGGAGTGGGGTCAGCTAATACTGATCCTACTCGGGGTGGTGGGTGGGTTACGAGGGGTGTGTTAGAGGGTGGAGAAATGGAGGGTGATGGGGATGGTAGTGGTGGAAGTGTGTGGGAGTGTGGTTGAGATGTGATTTCTGTGATTTTTTTGCCTTGGTTTCTCTCACACTTTCTTCAAGTTCGTTTATCTTTTTTGCCCATTGTCTCTTCATTCTTTCACGACTATCCTTCCAGGCGCTAGTCCTCTTTTTGGGTATGCTCTCTGTTTCACTCACCTCGGGGCTCTTTTCGGGACCAACACCTTGGTGTTGTTGAAGTGCCTGGGCTCTTGTGATCACCTGCACAGGTGCAGTGGAAGTCACGCTTCCTATGGAGTCTACAACTAACCCCACAACATTGATAGGAGTGATCTTAGGCATGTTATTGGGGTTTTTTGGGCAATCTCGTAGGAGATGCTCTTTCCCGCAGTCTTGACAAAAGCCCTGAATGGTTACTGGCTGAGGTAGTGTAGGGATAGGTAGTGGACAATCACGTACAAGGTGATCTCCCTGACATCTGAAACATGGCCCTCTAGGAAATGGGGGTCGTACCTGCCTAGGTTGAGGTCTAGAGTTGGGGTTTGTGTACATGACATTAGAATACTCCGGTTCCCCACTATTTTCACTTGGGTCCTCATAGTAGTATGACTCGTTATGCTCGGGTGACTGCATGTAGTAAGCCTGTGGGCTATCAATATGTGCGGAGTCAAAACTATGGTCACTGGGGTCACTGTCTGATAGCAATGGGGTGACTGGGACTATGGCTCTGTTCGGATTTTCTTCAGTAGATGCATACTTCACTGGGATCACATTGGTTGGAGTAGGGGGTTGCTGCACTAGGACTGGTTGAGGTCTCTGCTGCCCTTGATAAGGTGGCTGATAAGTTTGTTGCGGTCTGTTGTATTGTGGTGATGGATACTGATTCTGGTATCTACCCTGTTGTGGATATGGCTGAGGATAATTTTGCCTAACAGTTTGTTTGTTATATGGGCAGTCTTGTGCCGTGTGATTGGTGTACCTGCGCTCTATGGTGCAGTACTGGCCACTAAGGTTCGCCTGTGGTTGGGCCATAATGGGGCATACACTTGCCATATGTTCACCGCCACAATTGTAACACCGCTTAACTGGGGCAAATCTTGGAATTTGCTTGCTAGAGACGCCTAGTTTTTGGGCTACCTTCTCTGCAAGTTCCTCGATGGATGCGGATTGACCAGATGTCTGTGTGCTAGCGCTATCAGAATCCTTATAGATTTTTGATAGTCCTAGCTCCTCACCTAGATTGTCCTCAATGTCTATGCATATGCGCACGCACTCCTCTATCGTTCTAGGGTCCTTTAGGTACACATATGACCTGAGCTTAGTGCTCAACAACCCGTCTAGGAACAAGGCCACCTGTTTGGCTGGTGTGGGTAACTCCGGCATAGGGCATCTCTCCAGGTACTGTCTAAATCTTCTTCCAGCTAGTCTGACCGTCTCTTGAGGTGTTTGTTTGAAGCTATGAATTAGTGAGGAGGTGTTATGCCTGATTCCACTCTTAGAAAACTCAACAATAAATGCCTCTAAGAGTTGGTCTATGTTTCTGAAATGCCTCTCATTCAGTGGTTGGAACCACGTAAGGGCAGTGTTCCTAAGGGTTAGACCGAAAGCATTATATTGCGTGAATAGGTCCTCCACTTGTTCAGCTTTCAACACTTGTCGAAATTCTGCCACATGGTCATAAGGGTCTCCCGTGCCATCGAAATAATTCTTCATGGACTTCACAAGTTGGGTTGGTCGTAGGGTCCTAGTGTGTTCTCTCGGCCTTGGCAAAGGAAAATCATCAATGTCCCGGTGATTCCATGGGGTTCTATGTCTCTCAGGTTCTACTCTATTCCTTTCTGTTCCCGTTCTTTCTCTTCCCAGGGAGTTGGCAAAACTTACCTCAGGTTTGTCTCTACCTCTATCTCTTTGAGCGCCATGAGCTTGGGAGGTCCCAGCTCCTTGATGACCAAAGGACACATTAGACCTTGGTTGGGGAAAAACAAATTCACCCTTCCAAGTGTAGGCATGTCTGCCCTGCTCAGTGACCACGAAGATTCTCTCTGATGTAGTGTCTAGGTAGGTTACTTGGCCTGGACTATCAGGGTCTTTAAACTCGTAGATTGTGAGGGTGTTCACCTCCTGAGGTTGAGAAGTTCTATATCTCCAAAAAGCCTCATCGGTTTCCCGATTTAAAAGCAGATCTATGCTTTTATTATCTTGTGGAATCCACTCAGGAGTCATGATTCTGGTCAAGACAGACTTACCACGGGGAGTTCTTGGCTCTCTCTCTAAGTTCCCTTGCTCTATATCTCCCATGTCGGTCTCCGCAATCACATTTCCAAACTCATCAGTTCTATCGGGAAGAGTGGTGACTACATATATAGTCCCCTCTTTATCTAGGTATGCTCCATTCTCAAACTTGACTACCGGGTGGTCTATTCCATGGGGTTGGTCGGGGTTTTTAATCTGGACCACTGATCTTCTCAGTCCGTCTTCGTAGATGCGAGCACCTAGACGATTCGTCCTGATATATTCCAATTGAGTCTTGTAAGGCCCCTCTGGCTTTTCTAGATAAGCCAACCCTGAACTCCCTACGGGTCTCTCCATGTGATAGGACATTTCAGAATCACTGGTTTCTGATCTGGGAGTGTATGGGTAATCACTCAACTGCTGGGCCCAAGACCTGGCAGTGTGATTGACACTAGCTTCAGAAGATCTGAGGCTTCGTCTGTCTCGGCCTAAATGTCTGCCTGATCTAAGGTTCATATGCCTGATTTATTTACCCCCTGGAACCCAAGCACGCTCTCGTTGCAGGTTGATTTTGCATCAATCACTTTGTTCTTTTTAGTTGAATATTATGTTTATGGTCTTGTCTGAAATTGCGTCGTCAGGGGTACTTAAGTGAATTTCCGCACTTGATGAGTGATCGATTCCCGTTTACCTTTTTGTCCCTTAGTGTTTTCGCACTTAAGACCTATTTATTTTCTTGCACTTGGTTGATTAATTCTCTTGGACTTGATTCGTGCCTAACGTTGCCCTAGTTAATTACCACACCTAAGTCGTACTTAGCCTAGGCTAGGAATTGACAAAGGAGGGTTATGAGATCTTCCAACCTCAATCAGCTGGTTGACCAGACAGCTATGCAAGCCCAGGAAGTCTTCTCCCAAGCCCGGTACTCACCCTTGCTAGCTTGCCTCGATTGCCTTGAGTGCCCACAAAGTTCCTGCACAAACTCACCAGTTAGTATAGATTTATTGCCACAAGTATTTGAAAGACACGCTTCAATAATTTTAACCCCTTTGGAGTAGCTCACTGTACCCCCTGTCTCTGAGAATCACTTAGTCCCCCCTATTTCTGGTTTCTAGGCCTTTTGCCCACTCCCAAGGTGCTAAGTTATACCAATATGTCAAAATTCAAGCTCAACTACCCCTTCAATCACTCAAAAAATTTAACTCTCAATTTTCATGCGTTAATGGCCGGGTATCGCGATAGGTCGGGTCGGGGTGTCGCGATAGCTGGGAGTGTCGCGATAGCTCACGGGGTGTCGCGATACCTCGAAGTGTCGCGATAGCTGGGAGTGTCGCGATAGCTCACGGGGTGTCGCGATACCTTGGGGTGTCGCGATAGCTCACGGGGTGTCGCGATACCTTGGAGTGTCGCGATAGCTCACGGGGTGTCGCGATAGCTGGGAGTGTCGCGATAGCTGGGGGTGTCGCGATACCTTGGGGTGTCGCGATAGCTCACGGGGTGTCGCGATACCTTGGAGTGTCGCGATAGCTCACGGGGTGTCGCGATACCTTGGAGTGTCGCGATAGCTCACGGGGTGTCACGATACCTTGGGGTGTCGCGATAGCTCACGGGGTGTCGCGATACCTTGGAGTGTCGCGATAGCTCACGGGGTGTCGCGATAGCTCACGGGGTGTCGCGATACCTCGAAGTGTCGCGATAGCTGGGGGTGTCGCGATACCTGGGGGTGTCGCGATAGCTGGGAGTGTCGCGATAGCTCACGGGGTGTCGCGATACCTTGGGGTGTCGCGATAGCTCAGGATATGGTGAATTTTCCTGTTCTATCTAGGGTTCCTAGGAGCTCTAGGCCTGCGCAATGCCGTGGTGCACTCAGACTCGTGAGAAGGCGAAATTTTCAGACTGTCGTGATAGCTCGAGCTCAACGCCTCGGGAACTGTGCAGACAATTTCTGTACCTGCTGAGCTTGCTGGAGATGATGATGGAGCTGCCACCTGTAAGAAACATGCAAAAAACACACAAATACAAGCACGCACAATCGCTCTCTCTCAAACTCGCACACAACAAATGAGGGAAAGAAAAGGAAGAGGGGATATGTAGTGGGGAAGGAGGTGGAGGTGGAGATGGAGAAGGAGGTGAAGATGAAAATGGAGATGGAGAAAAATCAGAAATTTACCTACTACTTACCATTCCAACGCGTCCTCCCTACGTCTTACCATCACACGCTCGTCCTCAAAGCTCGATCCCCGGCAACGGCGCCAAAATTTGGTGTAGCTCAGTGATGAGTAACACCTCCTTTAATGTCAATCCGGGAAGACATGAGGATGGTATGAAGACCACGAGCAAGTGGAAGCACAAGTGCGTGAGTGAGAAGCACACAAGCATGCACACACATACGCACACACGCGCTCACACAGTAAGAACAAAGAGAGTAAGACAATGGAATCACTTCTATTGCAAGAAAGTTCTCATACAAGCTCAAACTACAAGAAGCTAACCCCAAAAATGAGCTCTCTAGCTCTATTTATAGTTTTTAACTAACTTTGGCCCTGTTCAGACCTAGTGTCCGGCCTAGTTAAAAATTAGGTTCCGGGGCTTATTTGAGGGCCCAAACGAGATCTAAAAATTATGAAAATTGGCAGGCAACTACATCTAAGGCTCCCCAAGCTCGAGGACTCCTCGGCTTGTACAAAATGGAGCTACAAAAAGGCGAAATGATATTTACAAGGGTTTGTAGTGATGAGAATCACTTTAGAATGATGTTGGGGTTTTGAAAAAAATGAAGGGTAGCCTCAGTGCTAGATTTTGCATGTGTGTCCATACTTGCTTCTTCCCGCATCCTGTCAACATATATCCTTTTTGGTTTTGATCATAACCAATGAATACACACTTCTCTGCCTTGGGATCCAATTTCCCTCTTACTTGAGAAGGAATGTGAGCATAGGCTAAGCATCCAAAGATTTTGCAATGCTCTAGACTAGGTATTCTTCCATTCCACACTTCATATGGAGTGGTTCCATCTAGTGACTTAGATGGAAGTCTATTTATGAGATATGTGGCTGTCGACACAGCCTCTGCCCATAGGTAGTTCGGCAATCCCTTTTCGTTGAGCATGGACCTTGCAGCTTCGACAATAGCTTTGTTCCTCCTCTCTGCTACACCATTGAGTTCGGGTGTATACCTTGTAGTGACTTCCCTTTTAATGCCTCTTTCATACAAGAAGGCATCAAATTCAGAAGAGAAGTATTCTCCTCCACCATCTGATCTGAGTCATTTCAAAGTCCTACCTGTTTGATTTTCAACAAGAGCAATATACTTCTTAAAGCAATTAAACACTTCATCCTTGTGCTTCATGAAAAACAGAATGGTCCACCTGCTACAATCATCTATGAAAGACACATAATATCTTGAGCTTGATATAGATGGCTCCTTACTTGGACCCCACACATCCGTGTGCACTAGATCCAAAGGATTTTGATACATATATCCTTTCTTATTGAAAGGTTGTCTGTGAGCCTTGCCGAGTTGACAAGCTTCACACTTATAAATCATGTGTTGCCTTGTGATATTAGGCAAACCAAGTACACTTTGGTCCCTGCAAATCTGTTTGAGTGTCCTCTCACCAATGTGAGCAAGCCTTTTGTGCCATATCTCCAACTCTGTTAGAGTTTGAGATCCATAGCTAAACAAAGCTATGTTCTTTGTATCTTCCACTTCAAAAGTGAAAAGCCTTCCTGTTTTTTCTCCTTTGGCAATCCTTCGAAAGCCTTGCCTTGGGTCTTCAACATATGCTCCAAATCGGTTGAATCTAACCTGCAATCCTTTTTCAACAATCTGTCCAACACTTATTAAATTTTTGGTAATTGTAGGGACATACAAGACTTTGCTTAAGAGGTTCATATTCCCATCTGATGTCTTCACATTACCTATCTTCTCCACTGAGTGCTTTGTATCATCTCCTGTCTGCACTTCATGCTTGTTATGAGGATCTTCCAAATCAGAAAGTAAAGCCACATTTCTTGCTACATGGTTCGAGCATCCTGAATCAATGTAAAATATGTGATCATCATCCTTACCCTTCTTCGTTGATAGATTCATAATCAATAATGAATCTTCTTGACTTTGGTCCTCTGCATAGTTATTGTAGCCTCTTCTTCCTCTATGGCCACTTTGATAGTTGTTGTTGTTGTAATTGTTGTTGTAGTAATTGTTGTTGTAGCCTCCATTGTATCTACCTCTATTTGATCCATAGCCACCTCTATTGAATCCTCTTCCTCTTGAGTTCCTCGGGTTCCTGAAACATTCTTCAGTAGTATGGTTAGATAAGCCACATATGTTGCAAGGTTGAGATGATTGGAATCTCCCCCTGCCTTGCTTTCCACCTCTGCCTCTTCCTCTAGCTCCTCCTCTACCTGCAAAGTTTGCTTGGAAAGAGCTTCCTTCATCTTCATTCTTCCTATTCTTTGACTTGTCCTTGACCTTAGCTTTATCAGAATATAAGGCAGAAGTTTGATTACCTCTTGAGGACTCACCACCTTTGCTAATCTTTGCTTCATGAGTGAAGAGTTGGCCCATGAGTGTGTTGAGGTCGGGTACATGCATATCCATGTATAAATCCATGGCTGTTGTGAATGACTCCCACTTGTCGTCTGCTTTGATTCCATTCATGATTTGTCTAATGATTTGCTCCTCTTCAATTACCTCTCCAATGCTTCCAAGTTGGTCGGAAATCTCCTTCATCTTTGTGACATAATCAGTCACATTTTGCTTCGGGCTTTTCTTCATTGTTGTGAACTCCATCCACAATTGGTTCTTCCTTGCTCGAGTGTTGGAAGAGAAGAAAGAAGAAAGTGCATTCCAGGTCTCTCTTGATGTCTTGCATCCCTTGACATGAGGTAAAAGAAAATCAGAGATTGAGTTTAGAATATAGGACCTTGCAAGTGCATCCTTCGAACACCAATTCGAAAGTCCTTCCACTTCTTCATGTGATGGTTGCCCTTTGTTCCTCATGGTTGGCATTGCTTCATCTCCGGATATGAATCCATATAGACTCCTCCCCTGAAGGTAAGCCTCCATCCTTAGAGACCATGCCGGATAGTTGTTTCGATCCAATTTGTCAATTGTTGATGGAAATCCATCTCCCATGTTGCTTGACTATGCTCTGATACCACTGTGAAGAGAGATGGTGGATGCAATCCAAAGATGAGTAGGTGCTGCTACAACCAGCTTCACACCAGCCAACTGAGACTTCAGAGTTGATTAGTAGACCCTTTGAGCTTCCTAAATCCACCAAAATATCAGCCAAGTACTTTGGAACATGTATTCCAAAAGTTTAAGTCAAGACAGACTAGTTGCGAAATGACTAGCTCCCAAAACTTGCTATTTTTGGACATACACCTGCTGGAAAAAATGAACAGTGCTCTCAACCTGGTAGGAATTAGAAAAATTCCTTTTGGGCATAGAAAATAGACTTAGCAAGATTCCCAATCCAAGTTAAAACACTTCAAATGATGGACTGAGCATTGAGAACAAGTTTCAACAATTTCTGGAACCTCCCCACAATTCTCGGGGCTCTGCAGAGATAGACTAGTAAGCAGTAAAATGCAGATATCTCCAAAAGTATTAATTCAATGAGCTTGAAAATTTATATGCAGAAAGTAGACAGTAAGTGCAATCTAACGCACTTTAAAACACTGAAAATGGATCAGTAGAACTCGAGATATGACCTTCTGAAGGTACTGCTCTGAGTGAGTATAGCAGAGAACAAAACAGAGAAGTAGATGATAATAAATGTATAGATTCACATATGATTACAACCACACTGGCAATGAATATTTGCACAATGGGAGTAGAATGATAGAGCTATGGAGTAAGCTCTTCAATCTCTACAAAATGACATGAAGTGGTCACGTACAAGGCTTGCTAATCACCTCTTCCTTCTTGCTCTTTTTATAGCTATTCTTGGAGGGAGTTTTGAATTCGAATTCGAATGGCTCCACCTAAAAGTGATCCCCAAAGTTAGGAGATATTCCCTCAGCTCAAAAATTCATGATTTTGGTAGTTAGAGCCACGAATTTGCTTTTACATCATGCATGAGGTAAGCCATTCTTTTCCTTTTTTCTTTTTCCATTTACAAGAGATAAAATGAACTCTTTTACAAGAGGTGTTCACATGACTACTCATGTGACTTACAAATGAGGATGATATCAAATATATCAAGCATGTAGGCTTGGGTAAAATGCACCAACAATATTGTCTTATCAGTTTCTTGGGCACCCAAACATGCGATTCTAATTATTGTACTCCCATAAGAGAATCCGGTAATGAGTATTGTTTAGCCACTTGAGATGTGTGTTTGATCATGTTTTTTGGCCTCCCTTGCACTTGTTTATTTTTGTGTTTTTCTTTAACAAGATTAACAAGTGATGGCTTGGATATGTCTACCGTGTCAAAGATAGGCTCAGTAATGTTTAAATGCTTGTTAGGGATCAAGCCATAGAGTGAGAAGAAGTAAAAAGTGGTACAATTATATGTTTTTCTTCTCACATGAGTATCATTTTTTTGTTTGATAGATTTAGACACATGAAATTGTCCAGTAGCCAATCTTTTCCCACTACAACTTGTTCAGTTAGATCATCATCCTCATAGACTAGAATTTTTACAAATATTATGGCCTTTTGTAAATGCATGGGAAATGTAACTTCTCCAATGCATGGAATTTGAATACCTGTATAGCTCGCTCTGCAATAGAGTTGATATTGTAGTGTTATACTAGTGAGGTAGCTTGTCCACTACAAAACTAGGCTGATTAGGGTAGAGTCTTCAAGGAACATCATTTATACAAACTTCTGTCATCGAGATTTATACAAATGAACTTGCACACATAAGCAAATGGATCTGGTAGATGTAGGCAAGAAGCTAACCAAATGTAAAGTATTTATATTATTGTGGAAGGTGTTATAGAGTTGATCAGAACCACCTAGTGTTGCTTATAGCTCCACACGAAACCCTTTTTTGATTGAAGAGCTTACAATTCCATGGAAATTCTCTTTGATACCGAATGTAATAAAGAAATATAGATGTTTAATCTTAAGGTGGATGGGATGTCATATTTGCACCCACTTTCCTTGGCTCTAGAGATCCTTCAACAATCAAATTTCATAATCAAGGACATGAAGGAAGCATGATGCCATCGGAAGGTCCTTGTCAGTAGAAGTGGAATCCATCTGGCCACCCTCCATGCTTTGTGTTGATGTGTGAAACATTGTGTTGATGTGTGAAACATCACAAGAAATGAATTAATGTGACACTAGACAACCTCTATGGTCACCATTAACTCATTGCCACTCCAAACTTTGAGAAATGATAGCCAAAACCAAGAACTTTACTTCTTCAAAATTTCCTAGTCACTAAAATGACATACCTTCAGTATTTTTCTGATTTCTCTTAGCTCAAATATTATTTCTCCAAAATCTTCTAGTGAATGAAAGTAGAAGAGTAGGACTTTCCAAGAAGCTATTATTTGCAAGAAAGGGATCTCTAGAACTCAAGATATGGCCTTCACAAGATCACCCTGTATGACTTGCCAAAACTAGAAATTTTGCCTCCTTTAGTAATTCTGAGTGTCTAAAAATGAAAATTCGATGCCTAGCATCGACTTGCAACCAAAAGTCGATGCCAAGCATCGACTTTGAGCTTTTTTAGCCACTTTTTCAGTGCCAAAATTACCTTATGAACACAAGACATGAGCAAGATCACTTTTATGTGGGAAGTCGATGCCAGGCATCGACTTTATGCTGAAACTCGATGCCAGGCATCGAGTTGTTCCAGAAACCTCATGTTTTTAAGAAGTTCTAGCAGTACATAATACTCAGAGAATAAAACAAGGACTTATCAACACAAACTCGATGCCAGGCATCAATTTGCTTGGAAAACTTCAACTTCTGAAATCATTTCACACAAGACAAACTCTGGAGATGGAAGAAGCAGACTTATACATAGAAGTTTAATAAACTTTTTCCATAACTATGAAACCTCACAAATGCACAGGTGCTTTCTCACGCAGAGAAGCCCGACTATTCTCAGTCATACAAAATGAGTACTAACTCACTTTCTCATTGTCTTCCCCTTCTTCTCTCTCCTCGTCAATTGATACAAACTAACTTATATAGATTTTCTCATTCTCATGATTTTTAAAAAACTTCTAGAACTAAAGTGAACTAACTTTACAAATATAATACACTTATGAATTTGTCCCTTCACATAGGCATGTGGTTTTCTTCTAAAGCTTTGACCTTCAAATATATGCCCAATTAGTGATTGTTTCTCCAACAACTCCCCCTCAATCACTAATTGACATTCCCTGTTTCTTCATATAATCTTCTTTTCTTTTACTCCTGCCATGCTTTTGAATCTGCTGGTCTTCACACCATCCAAGCTCTTTGTCATTATGTCTGCTATCTGATCTTTTGTAGAAATGTACTCCACTTCAATTTCTTTCTCCATTACCTTTTCTCTCAGGAAAATGATAATGTATCTCTATATGTTTTGTTCTTGCATGAAATACTGGATTTGCTGCAAGATAAAGTGAACTCATATTATCTCCATGTATTGTAGGTATACCTTGATCAATGCCCAAGCTTTTGAAAAATGTCTGCATCCATATGACCTCCTTAGCTGCTTCCACAAGTCCTTTGTACTCAGCTTCAGTTGATGATAATGCTACTGTATGTTGTTTCTTTGAACACCAACTTACAAGCTTATCACCAATGTATATCATGTAGCCATGAGTTGATCTTCTGTCATCCTGGTTACCTGCCCAGTCTGAGTCACTATAGGCTCTCAACTTCAAATCTGATGTAAAAGGATAATATAATCCTTCCTTTATAGTTCCTTTGATATATATGAGAACTCTTTGTAAGGTCGCTGGATTGGCATTCTGTAATTTATATTTTTCTATACCGCACGTACCGAAAGGTCGTAGCGAAGTCTTGTATCTTACTATCAATCAATGAAAAGACATTACGGTGACTCTCCGGTGGCGCAGAGACAAAGGGGATCGCCAGACTCTCTGTCTGGGCGATTGGCGATCTGCGGAGATGTCGTCGTAGTGTAGTGTTATCAAATCCTGAGTACTGTTAACTCTTACTTTGTTTAATTACATTAACTTGTGATTAACACAGTAATGTTAAGTTGCGGATAGTAAGTCTGTGTGATGGTAATGAATAACTCCTGTGTTACGCACTACGAAAAGTCTAGCCAGAGTTTTAAGAGTAAACCTGTGTAAGAATTTGATACTGAACATTAACGTAATATTTATTGGATAAGTTAATTTGGGAAAATAAGATATAGGGCCTCTGATTTATCAGACCCCTACCACTCCCAAGAACCCGAAGAGCTTAAAAGTGCCTGAGACGGGAAGCGCACTTTTAACATTGGCACCGTCTGTGGGAAGGTGCCAACAGATTGTGAATAATCAGTAAGGTGGAGCAGTACGCAAGTGGTGCAGAGGTGATATATGCTGGTTACTCGGTCCGGTGAGTCTTATCCAAAGCACAGGAGAGACCAGCATCCCTGGACGGTACCAAATTTGTTAGGGACACCCCTAGGCGGCAGAGGTATAGATCGGTTAAGCCCAGTTGTCGAGGGAGCGGAGCCAGTTAGCAGTGATTTCGGTACCATTCCGGTGACACATGATGAGATTCAGACAGATTCCGGTGTAATTTCGGTACAATCTGTAGAGGGTACAGTAACTTCGGAGTGTGCAGGGATGCAGTGCGCAACGGAGCCGACACCGTCTGGTCAGAATTTGAACCTTTCCGAGGATAAAATTGTGTTACCCAGAGAGATCATTGCAGGTGAAAGAATACCCTGGTTTGGGGAAAGTTCGACAAATTCTGGTGACAGTTCGGTACCAGTTTCGGGGAAATTACAGTTTTCCGGTGACAGTGTGATACTTCCTGGTGAATCTTCATTTCGGACACCACTGTTTGGGGCAAACTTGTCTACCTTTGATACCAAAGCTGAGGACAGACTATTTGATTTGGAGATACGTAAGAGACTGAACGCTATTTTCAAGCCAAAAGATGAGCAGTTTGACCATACAGATTCTGAAGGACAAGAAACACCTCCTTAGAATTCAGGAGACAGCAACGGTACCACAACTAGCACCATGAGTGGTCAACAGCAGCAGCAACAGCAACAACAACAGCAGCAACAGCAACCGCCACTTCCACTGCGACCAGGTCCAACAGGGGTAACTTACACAAAGTTCGATGGATTTCCAGGTGACGATCGTGATGCATATGTACGCACCTTCGAGATAAGCTATGCAGTGCTGAACCATCCACCCAATCCGGCGTACAAGGCCATCGTATTTCAATCAACATTAGTCAATGAAGCAGCGAGGTGGTTAACAGAGTATGATTTCAACCATTTCATTAACTATGATGCAGTGAGAGATGCGTTTTTACAGAGGTTCCGGTTGAAGAAGAACCCTGCCGAAATCTTCGATTAATTGTAGAACAATAGACAGAAGCCGCACCAGACTGTTCAGGAATATGCAACATTGTTTAGAACTCATTTAAGACAACTACCTCTAGCACATGATAATCTACCGGATGATGTTATAACCCAGTGGTTCATTAACGGTCTGACCCCACAATTAAGACAAATTATGATCATCCGCTGTGTGGGTGCTATGACACTAGATGCTATTATTGCGATGGCCCTGCAACTAGAGCATAAAGTTGGAGGATTCACCGAAGATTTAGAGTGGCTGAAAGCCAGTAAGAACGGTCTAGAGGATCCAACTAAATAGATGTATTGCACTAAGTGCAAAAATCCAGGGCACACCAGTGCTACCTGTGCCCTTAATCAGATGTATTGTGCCATCTGCAATACCACCAGACACTCAACAGAAAATTGTGTGTATAATGCCAAGGTGCAGGGACGAGCAGCTATAAACGCCATTATACAAGAACCAGGTCAGCCAGCAACCCACTATGTGCCACTGCAGATGCGAAACAATCAGCCGCAAGGATACCCAAATTACCGGGGACAGCGGAATACTAACTTCAATGCAAATCGATGGTAGGCGAGTACATCAGCGAAAGGTACTTCTCTGCCACCACCTCGATGTCATTTTTGCGGTGAGATTGGCCACATCCGGAGATTTTGCAAGGATGCCACTGAATACGACAAAAGGAAGAAGGAACGTCAAAATCCGATGACCAACATGGTCTATATCTCACCAGTGGAATCACAAGCTGCTGGTCCAGACACGATCGGGTAAGCAGTTGCAACCAGCAGTTGAGGTGTTCAAACCTGGTATCCGTGAGCAGCAGCGAATGTATACCAAAGCTAGCCAATGGGCAGCTAAAGAGCAATTTGTGTTTCCTGATCCAATTCCGGTAACACAGGTTCCCCTGCCAAAGGCGAGAGCAAATGAACAGAATCCTAATCTAGTAACAGCAGAATCATCATCAGAAGCGGGGAGGAGTCCGATTCAAACAGAGCAGGTATGGGAAATTCTATCTAAGGCTTCAATTACTCTCTCTTTGGGATAGTTGCTCGCATTGGTGCCAGGAGTCCGGCAGCTGTTCCAACAACAGGTTAGTCCTGGAACTTCCTGTACTCCGGCGACGGCCGCAATACAACCGGAAGCTAATTCTACGGTGGATCATTCAATCCCATTAATCACTGTCTAGTATAAAAATCAAAAGATTACTCAACTGCTAATTGATGGCGGTTCGGGTGTGAATATAGCAACTGCAACTCTCTGCAAGAAATTAGGGTGGACCCAAATCGAGCCCGTTCAATTTTTTGTACGAATGGGAGATCAATCCTGAGTCCATCTGGTGGGACTCGTACGAAATATCCCAATTACTTTGCAGGGTACCACATTCAAAATGACTTTTGTAGTCTTAGAACTACCAGAATCTAGTCTTGACTACAATCTCCTTTTCGGTCGGCCATGATTGTAACAAGCCAAAGTTATACAGGATTGGTCAGTGCAAGAATTGACTTTCAAAGATAGTCACCATAAATATGTTGTTAAACTCGATGCCATCCAACCCTGCGAGCTTCATGCCAGACCATATGTTGTGTAGCCGGTCCACATGTTGGATGGCTTATCTGACGATGAAGAAGAGGCGTTTCTGAAGAACAATACAGATCTAATCTCTTTAGGTACTGTAGATCTTCAATCGGTAGCAGATTGGAGTCCGGCAGCCTGTACGGTTGTTCTCGTGACTGGAGAGGCGGATGCCGATGATAGTGTTGCTATGGATGGAGCCACCCTACAACAAATTTTACAGTCAGCTGACAATCTGGTGAAACCTCGACAATTCTATGTCTCGGAAGACCAGTTAGTAATATATAATTTGGGTGATGAGGCTAACCCACGACCTGTTAAGATTAAGGTAGGATTGTCCGAGGCATAGAAGATTTGATCTGACTACTGCGTGAGTTTTCCGATGTTTTTGCTTGGGACTATTGCGATATGAAAGGACTTGATCCACGGATCTATCAACATCGGGTAGTGCTCAAACCTGAGGCGAAGCCAATTAAACAATCCAGTTACCGAATGAATCCCAACTATGCAGCACAGGTCAAGGCAGAACTCGATCGATTACTGAAGGTGGGATTCATTGTACCAATCGAGCACGCTGAATGGATATCTCCGATTGTGATTGTTCCAAAGAAAAACAAACAGCTTCGTATCTGTGTGGATTACCGAAAATTGAATGCGGCCACGGTACCTGATCCATTTCCTCTCCCCTTTCTCAACACAATGCTTGACATAGTGGCCGGACATGAGATGTACTCCTTTCTGGATGGCTACAATGGTTATAACTAGGTGTGAATGGCAGAACAAGACATACCAAAAACAGCTTTCATCACGAACTGGGGAGTTTATGCTTGTACGGTAATGTGGTTTGGGTTAAGGAATGCTCCAAGCACATTTCAACGGTGTATGCAAGAAGCCTTTTCACCCTATCTGACTACCTTTATGCAAGTGTATTTGGACGACTTCTCCTTATTCGGCAAGATTGCGGCGCACCTGTATCATTTACGGTGCTGCTTTGAAAAATGCCGTGAATACCGACTCTGTTTGAATCCGACAAAATCTGTTTTTGCGGTTTCTTGTGGCAAACTACTCGGATATATTATTTCTGCAGAAGGAATTCAAGTTGATCCGGATAAAGTTGCAGCCGTGTTGGAGGCTCCAGTCCCCACAACACCGAAAGAAGTTATGCGCTTCCTGGGTCAGATCCGGTGGCATGGTAGACATTTACGGTGGTTAGCTCATTTAGCAACCCCACTTAATCGGCTAATGACTAGTACTCCACGACAGTACGAATGGATCCCAGAATGCCAGACTGCATTTGATCGTTTAAAAGGATTATTGACACAGGCCCCAATTTTGCAACCCCCTGATTGGGAACGTCCGTTCCATGTCTTTGTCGATGCCTCAGACATAGCCAGGCAACAAACTGACAAGTGGTTTCGGCCTGTATATTATGCAAGTCGCCGATTAGCTCCTGCTGAAAGAAACTATTCTGTGACCGAAAGAGAATGTCTCGGGTTGGTGTACTCTGTGAAGAAATTCCGACATTATTTGCTAGGCTGCAAATTCACCTTTCACGTGGATCATGCCGCACTTGTGTATTTGGTCCGGCAGAAATATTTAGGTGGTCGTTTGGCTCGATGGGTTTTATTACTACAGGAGTTCGACTATGAAGTGATTCATCGACCCGGTACAGCACATGCCTTGGCAGATTTTCTATCTCGGCTAGATTTCGGTGAAGCTCCGGTGGGCGTTGATGACACTACACCAGCAATTTACGTTACTGAGCCAGCTCGTGACGAATCTACAGAACCTCTTGTGCCACCTACCTACTATGATATGTTATTAACTTTTCTAACTGATGGATGTCTTCCTCTTCATACTCCTTCTGCTCTGCGGTGAAAACTTGCAATTTACAGTCGCAGATTCCGGTTGATCATCGTTCAGCTGTACTACATGGATCAAACTGGGGTCTTACTTCGCTGCATCCCACCACATGAAGCAGATTCGGTTATTGCTATGGCTCATTCCATACCCTCCGGTGGACATTTTGCAGCAGATCTTACTTACCGGAAAATTCTGCAAAGTGGGCTTTGGTGGCCGACCATGTACAAAGATGTGACTCAGTTTGTGCAGCAGTGTGACACTTGTCAACGGTCTGGATAGCCATTACAGAGACACTTCTTTCCTCTGCAACTTGTCTTGCCTTTGGAACCCTTTCAGAAGTGGGGTCTTGATTTTATTGGACCTATCACACCACCAGCAACCCTTAGCAACAATCGTTACATCTTGACTTGTATAGATTATGCCACCAAGTGGGCGGAAGCTTGGGCTTTACGGTCAGCCACAATTGTCTCGGTGGCAAAATGCCTGATGAAGGACGTATTCCCGCGTTATGGATTACCTCTGGAACTTGTGACAGATCAAGGAACACACTTCGCTAACAATTTAATGTGCATCCTAACGCATACTTTTCAAATTCTGCATAAATTTAGTTCCCCATATTATCCCCGTGCTAATGGTTTAGCTGAAAGTACCAACAAGACACTGTTGAGTATGCTTCACAAATTGGTCATAGAATCACCAGAACGTTGGGATCAGTTACTACCTGCGGTGTTATGGGCATACCAGACTACATACAAAGTTGCAACCGGAATGACCCCTTTCAAGCTTGCTTATGGGTTGGAAGCAATCGCGGCGATGGAGCTCGTAGTGCCAAGCTTACGCGTGGCCCTAACTCAGAAATTACTACCCGAAGACTCTTTGCCATTTCGGTTGGAAGCACTCAGAGACTTGGATGAACATCGTTGGGAAAGCTTCCTAACTCTTCAAGAAGTTCAGTTGCGGCAAGCCCGTACTCATGATCGTTTCCTCAAGACTCCTGTGTTTACGGGTCGATCGCCTCATGTTGCTGTGTGTCTACTTAATGTTCCTTTCACTGTTAATCGCTATTGTATCTGTGTGTTTCTGTGATTTGTGTTTGTTGTGTTCTCTGCGTTCTTGAGCTTTCGCGTGCGCATCATGGAAGCATTAGCCAACGTTGCTACCTTCCGTGAAGGACTCACCCGGACGTGAGTGAGTTTTTGTGCATCCGAGGTCTTTTGAACTTCACTGAATTGCCTTGGCATTCAATGGAGTGTCACCCTTTCTACGCGCAGATTATTGCTGCCATTGCCGCCACACCTGCTACGGAGCAGAGTTGGCCTATTCTTTGTTTGCCATCATGTGTTGTTATCACCTTGGCACTGTTTGCGGCAGCTTTTCGCCTCCCTATGGAAGGATTGGAAAATGGTCCTCTCCTTCCTATTGCTACCATGGTTGAATTATTCCCACGGCACTC
The DNA here is from genome assembly GCA_020310875.1 of Ceratopteris richardii. Lineage (NCBI taxonomy): Eukaryota > Viridiplantae > Streptophyta > Polypodiopsida > Polypodiales > Pteridaceae > Ceratopteris > Ceratopteris richardii. The sequence continues at coordinate 5,946,150 of CM035408.1, read as the reverse complement.
ATCGAATGAGTACGCCATTTTATGTCGCCCTGATCTTGAACGGACCGCATTACAATTTTTGGTTGCCATATTGAATTTGCAGAAACGTACCTATGGGATTTCACGTCCCTTTTATTCAATGATCGATATGGCTTCTCGTGAGCCTGTCAATTTTGCCTCTTTTTATTTACGGCGTATTCACTGTGAATGTGTTACGGTTATTAAACATGTTAATAAGGGTGATCTTCCACGTTCGCGTCTACCACATATCCTTACCTTTCTTTTCCTAGCCATTCAAGCCGCACAACCCCCGCCAAAAGCTCCAATCTTGTTCCACGAAGAATTTGCCCAAGTGCTCGAAGACACAGAAGATGATGATGAAGATCTCTTCCAACTTCTTCACCGGAAACGCAGACGTATAAGCCCCTCTGAGAGTCAAGTACAAGGCTCCACCATCAGACATGAAGAAGAGGTCTTCCATGACACCGCCACTTCAATTCACGTGGAGTCTTCTGGTCCTTCTTCTCCAAATCAGCAGCAGGAACAAAGTGCGTCCACCACCGAATCTGAAGCAATTTCTTCTAAGGAGGATTCTCAGTAGCAGACCCAAGATGATGTGCAAGCCATTGTTGCTGAGATTGTCAATAAAGTAATTACTTTGGTCGATGCTGTAATTGACCGAACTGAAGCGACTACGCAGCAGACTACCGGAATAGTGTTGGTGCCCAACACTCTTATACCCACTCCTCCAACAATGACTCCGGTCAAGCCCATTGTACCTGTTCAACCTATTGTTCTTGAAGAACCCCTACCTCATCTTCTTCACCCAATTATTCTCCACCACCTTCCCCTCGCCTATTATCAGCCTCCTCATCCCAGCCACTTCCTCCTCTTCTTCCTCCGATCCCAATGTTTACTGAATTAGAATTGATGGGTCGTATGTTGATCCAATTTTCGCAGCAACTACCAATACAATTGAAGATGGCAACCAATAGTATCCGTCAAGACTTACAACACAAAGTCGATGTATTAGAAGCTGATATTACCCCCTTATAGGAAGAAGTAGATGCAGTGAAAGTAAAAAATCATGCCCTGCACGTACAGATTCAGCAACTTCAAGCACAGATTACCGGACATGATTCTTTGATTGCCCAAAGAGATGCTGCGTGGCTGAGTTAAGAGCCAAAAATGATTTGTTAAATGCTCGTGATGCAAAGATTATACAGTTAAAACAGTTAGTACAGGATAAACAAGATGCTCGCATGGCACTTGGGAATTTATTGGAAGAAACTCGAGTACAGCTTGATGAAGTCGTGCAGAGAGGACAGGAGATGGCGAATCTAGCAAAGCAGACTAATGTAGAACTCCAGAATGCAAATGCTAATCTGTTTGAGGTAAATTCTGCTCTCAAATCCCAGATGACCTTAACCAATCAACTTTAGAAGGAGATAGCCGAGATAAGGAAGGAAAGAGATGCTTACTATCAGACTATTCAGTATCAAGCTCAAGAGCTGGAGAGAAGAGAAAAGCAGTTGGGATATCAAGCAGAGCGTCTATCGAGAATCGATAAACAAATTGAAGAAATGAGATTGCGCCGAGACGCAGCACTGGCAAATGATTTTTACTTACAAGAGACATTTTTATAGACCCAGACAGAAATTTTGATGAGTCAAGTCATTGCGGCCAGTTCTGTTCGCATTGACGCACAATTAGTAGAGCCGAAAACACTAAAGCTAATGCTGGATTCTTTGAAACAGAAGATCTGTAGAACTTTTAAATTAGCCAGAACCATGTATATACAAGGCATCGTAGACGAGCCTTGATTTTGTTTCCATTGCGGGTTCAAGTCCACCGTGTGTGCCAGTGTAAGGTCGCCAGATTGGCATTCTGTAATTTATATTTTTCTATACCGCACGTACCGAAAAGTCGTAGCGAAGTGTTGTATCTTTCTATCAATCAATGAAAAGAAATTACGGTGACTCTCCGGTGGTGCAGAGACGAAGGGGATCGCCGAATTGTCTGTCTGGGCGATTGGCGATCTGCGGAGATGTCATCATAGTGCAGTGTTATCAAATCCTGAGTACTGTTAACTCTTACTTTGTTTAATTACATTAACTTGTGATTAACACAATAATGTTAAGTTACGGATAGTAAGTCTGTGTGATGGTAATGAATAACTCCTGTGTTACGCACTGCGAAAAGTTTAGCTAGAGTTTTAATAGTACACTTGTGTAAGAATTTGATACTGAACATTAACGTACTATTTATTGGATAAGTTAATTTGGGAAAATAAGATACAGGTCCTCTGATTTATCAGACCCCTACCACTCCCAAGAACCCGAAGAGCTTAAAAGTGACTGAGACGGGAAGCGCACTTTTAACATCTTTGACCTGCAATCCAATGTGGATCCTTTGGACAATGCATGAATTGTGACAAAACTCCCACTGCATAACTAAGATCAGGTCTTGTTAGTGTAGCATAAATCAAACTACCCACAAGAGATTGATACTTCCTTATATCTTTGTATTCTGCACCATCATATTTACTGAGCTTGTGATTAACTTCCAGTGGAGTTGAAGCTTCTCTGCAATTTTCCATATCAAACTTCTTCAATAGATTCAGAAGATACCTTTCTTGTGATACATATATGCCATGATCTGTATAAGTGACTTCCATTCCAAGAAAGTATGACAACTTTCCTAGGTCACTGATCTTGAACTCTTTCTCAAGTAATCTCTTTACCTCCTTGATTCCTTCATCTGAAGTACCTGTGATTATAATGTCATCTACATAAATACAAATGTAGATTGTACCTTCCTCTGTTCTTTTGATGAGTAGACTTGGATCTACTTTTGAACTTTGATATCCAAGGTCATTGAGATATTTCACCAGTCTATAGTTCCATGCTCTTGGAGCTTGCTTCAATCCATAGAGTTCTCTTCTCAGCCTGCAAACAAAATTTTGATACCTAGAATCTATAAACCCTTGAGGTTGTTCCATGTATACCTCATCTGATATGTATCCATTCAAGAATGCATTCTTTATATCCAATTGACTTAGGGTCCATCCTTTTGAAGCTGCAATGGCAATGATTGTCCTTATAGTTGACATCTTAGCTACAGGACTGAATGTCTCATCATAATCTATGCCATAGGTTTGAGCATAGCCTTTCACCACCAGTCTAGCTTTGTATCTAGCTATACTTCCATCTGCAAGCTTCTTCACTTTATAAACCCATTTATTTCCAATTACTTTCTTACCATTTGATTTAGGAACAAGTTCCCATGTCTTGTTCTCCTCCAATGCATTGAATTCTTCCTTCATTGCTTCTTCCCATTGTTTCTTACCTTTAGCTTCATCACAGTTATGAGGTTCTTCATCATCTTTGACCATATATGCATAGTTCTTCTGAGTTATGTAAGAAGTATCATAAGAATACCTTTCTGGTTGTCTTCTTGTCCTTCTTGACCTTCTTGGTTCACATTCTTCATAAGTGTTTGGATACACTTCTTCATCAAATATAGGAGCTTCTTCATTCCTTCTTGTTAATCCACTTCTGGATGTACTTGCTTGCATATAGTCTTCATCTCTATTTACCTGCATAATTGATTTTCCTTTCTCACATCTTCTTACCTCTTTTTCAAATTCTTCAGCTGTATGACTTTGATCTGCATACCAACTTTTTTGTTCATCAAATGTAACATCTCTAGAAACAAGAAATTGTTTGGTTAGAGGATTCCACAACCTGTAACCCATCTGCTTTTCATCATAACCAATGAACACATATTTTTCTGCCTTTGGTTCAAGTTTATGTCTTAGTTGTGATGGCACATAAGCATATGCAATTGATCCAAACACCATTAGGGGAAAAAATGAGCCCTGCATGGGCCTTGTAAGGATTTGGATTAAAAAGCTTAATCTAGGAGATTAAGGGGCCTTGCAAAACCACTAGTAGTATTGTCAAATAAAATAATGATTCACAAAAGGTTGTATTCGAATTCTAAAGATGAACAAATTTTGTCCTTTGGATGCCTCAAATCAATGGCCCAGATTTAATTGGATGCATCTCTAGTGAGAGAACGTCTAACAACATAATGATGAAGACTAGCAGCCGGCGAACATTTTTCAATCTCTCTACACATTTTTGGTCCTTTAGATCAAGAGAGATCCAACGGTAAACCGCAATTCGGGCTGATCGCAATTTCGGAGGTATCCTGAGCTGTCGGATGGGTCCAAGATCAGAGGGTGGACAGCAAAAGGCGCTTTTTGATGTTGGGGCCTCACTCTCAGCCATTAGATCACTTGTATATCCGATGGTTCACATTTTAGGCGCCCAAACTTTCTTGGTTTCAAGCAGATGCGTCCGATTTGAAGCTGGATCCAAGGGTGTAGAACTCATGGCACATTTTTTAACATGAATCTAATCCCAACCATTGATAACAAGAGCAATCCAAGGGTCCAGGTTCATTCGCGCCTTGACTTTTGCTTTTTCACCTTATCCCTTGGATCATTGAACAAATCTAAGGGCTCCTATTGATTTTGAAGCATTCCAAAACCATTCACAAAGCCAAAACCACGAGTTCTAGGTGGTTTTTGTATCTTTGACCACACAAAACCAAGGGAAGCCTATGCCTAGTCTATGTGATTAAGGGAGTAGACTGTGGCCACCACCCTCTTCTCATTGGTCCATCACTAATCAGCCCTCAAGCTAAAAGGCCCATTTAGGGTTCATTTTTTCCCCTAATGACTCTACAATGATTTACTGTTGGTTTCTTACCCCACCAAGCTTCATATGGAGTCATTCCATTGAGAGCTGCACATGGTAATCTATTCACAAGTTATGTAGCTGTATTTACAGCCTCAATCCAAAGATAATTTGGACAATTCTTCTCCTTTAGCATAGCTCTAGCAAACTCAACCAAAGTCCTGTTCCTTCTTTCTGCTACACCATTTTGTTGTGGTGTATACCTACAGGTTACTTCTCTCTTAATACCTGCATTCCAAAGATAATCATTGAACTCTTGGGAGAAGTACTCTCCCCCTCCATCAGACCTTAGTCTTTTAAGCTTTTGACATGTGACTCTCTCTGCGTATGCATGAAAATGCTTGAAGGCTCCAAACACTTCTGATCTTTCCTTCAAAACATACAAAGTTATCCGACTTGTAGCATCATCAATGAAAAGAACATAATACCTTGAGCCACTAATAGATCCTTCTTTTGTTGGTCCCCATACATCTATATGAATGAGCTCAAGTACTCCATAGTGTTTGAATCCTTTCTTCTGAAATGGTAACCTATGTGCTTTACCCATTTGACATGCTTCACATTTATAAACCATATGTTGACTCTCCACATTTGGTAGTCCTAGTACAGACTGATTTGCAACCAGTCCTAGTACAGACTGAAATGACCTAATCTCTTATGCCAGAGATCAAGTTCTGTAATCACTCCTTCACCATGTGTGAGCAAAGCTTGACCAATGTCTCCTTGAACTCTTAAAGTAAAGAGTCTACCTTCTTTCTTAAGGCATGTGGTTTTCTTCTAAAGCTTTGACCTTCAAATATATGTCCAATTAGTGATTGTTTCTCCAACACTTTGTGGCTGAAGGATTTCCTCTCACACTATCCTTCCATAGGATCACCACCTCGATAGTCCCCGACCTCCTCTGGTTCCCTAATGATGCACTCGTATCTGACACATAGACTATCAGAGTCTTAATCATTGTAGCTTCCACACATGAGAGTCCAGATCTAGTGTTGACTTCTTCTTCCCAATGTTGACACCAAAATATTTAGTTTTCGTTCTTCCTTCTGAGCATTCTCCACTTCTCATAATGCAGAGATGCCAGATTTCATCCCTCCTAGTCAACACTTATTAATCACCACTGGTGCATTTTGTCTCCTACTTCCACATTGTAGGCAAGCTCTCTAATCCTTCCAAGAATAATCAACTATCCTATCAGGTGGTTCTTTACCTACCCCACAATGCTACTCGTAGCTTCTTCTCTGAATATATCCAAATCTACTACACCTGCATCTGCTCCCATCCGCTGTAGTTTTGCACTTTCACTGCATCTACTACCTCACCATTCTTGGATAACACTATACATGCATGCACTTCTATTCTACATACATGTCCATGTGTTTGATGCACAATGAGTCCCTACCAATAGAATAATGTTCTATCTCTTAGTGATGTATGGCACTCTATTATGATAATCTATGGCTCTTATCTATCTCCATGTATCTATTTGTCTGGGTGCATATGCTTGTTTCTATGTCTATATCTATCTCTCTCTATGCCTCTCCTATCCATCCATTAGGGGAAAAAATGAACCTTGAATGGGCCTTTTAGATTAAGGAGTGATTAGTGATGGACCAATCAGAAGAGGGTGGTGGCCACAGTCTATGCCCTATAAAATACTAGGCTGAAGGGTGGAGAGGGGACATATTTCTCCCTTATTTAATGAGTTGCCTCTAGAGAGAGAATGAATCTCGTAACTCAGTTGGGCCCAAAAATTCAAAATTTCTGAAAAGTTAAAAAACTCATCATAACACCTGAAAATGGACCCCCCATTACTTTTTAGGGTCAAAAGTACTCTTTTTGACCCCAAATTCAAAATCCGTGCATGTTTTGAGCTGAAAAAAATGAGTTTTTTCAAAAATACTCAAAAAAGAGTTATTTCCCTCCTAAACCTCACATTTTCATACCCAGGTCCCAAAAAGTCATCTTTTCCCACTACTTTCACTCTGTAGCACACCATTGAAGCTCCTGTTTCTACACTCCAACCTACCTGCATCTCCTATCTCGAATTACTGTTGTAGCTTGAAGACCTTTAGCTTCAATGGCAACATCTAAAGCTTCTAGGCGACCAAAAGATGAAATCCTCACATTAAGATGTCACAATATCAAAGCCACAGATGGGCAGTGGCTATCACATGAGTACTCCAAAGGTGCATGGGTGTACATGCAACCCTCTAGAGTTGGGCCTCATCGAGTTAGAGATCGTCGAAACTTAGATCTTCATTGGAAGGGAAAGTTACTTGGCTTCAAGAAGCATAGAGACAATGGGATGGTTGCTATTGTACAACATGTTTTTACAATGGCAACTATGAAACTTGAAAACTCTAGTAGTATGAGATATCCTGTGAACTGTAAGTATTACTCTACAATATTTTATGTTTTCTTGTGTCGGATATATTTCTGAACTATTTAGATATGTTTTTGTTTGTTTCAGATGTATTTCCTTCTACTTTGGTGGAAGAGCAACCACTTCATAGTCTTACAAGTACTTTCCAGGCATTGCATGCAGATGTTGGTGCACTAGTCTTTCCAAATATATCTCCTGCTCAACTTTACCATGATAGATTTTTCTTTTACACACATAGATATGTTGTACCCTCTACAATGAATGGTTAAACTTTGGAAGGTTAGAGAGAATTGAAGTACATTCTCTTCTTAGCTTGGAGTGGCCAAAACCTGATATATGGTCCGTATCATCTTTGAAGCAAAAGATGGTAATGGATATACATAACTCTTTGAAATTCACAAAAGTGTCTAGGTCTGTAGGTTTGCACTAGTCTTTTCCCATTCATTGTTTTGTATATTTATTCCAAGGATTCTCATTCCAAGAGACTTCCACCATGTTCATGTGTAAAGATATCACATATGAGCAAGTCGAAAGTCTTCTTGGTGAAAATTGGGGTTTGATGGAAGGAATTGCAAAAGGTGATAAATATCTCTGTAAAATAGGTGGAACAGGTATAGCATTTCGATATTTGAAACAACGTACTTCATTATACATCAGATTCTACTATGATCGTTGGATGTGCAAACTTGGCAAATGGATACCATTTCAAAGTTCAGAGGGATCTTTGCATTCATTTGAAATAAAGCTTAGATTGCCCAACAATGAAACAGAAACTATTTTAGTGAATAATCATTGGACCTTGGCTAATCTGAGAGAACACTTGATGATTATGGGGTTTGAAGGACTAACTCAATCCATCTTCAAAATTCAAGGACATAAGGTGAGAAATGTTTCATGTTTTTGTTAAAGTAATCTTTTTGTTATTGTTTATTTTACTTTAATGACTTCAATTTGTTGCAAATTGATTACAGGTGGGCAGAAGAATGGAATACAAAATGAAAGTCCCTGTAGATTGGAGCAAAGATGGAATAGAGCTCTCATTGTCATAGTTCTTTTGCAACCTGATAATGTCACTTCTTGGGCCCTAGTCATTGTATCTCATGGTTTTTGCACTTTCAAGAACCTTGTAAAAAGTAGGACAATTGATTCATGTTAGATATTGTATATACCTTATTCTCTGCAATGATAATTTCAAAACTTTTGGAATGTCAAAAATTCTGTTCACTACTTTGAAATGTGGTTGCTCATGTTTTTTTCTGTGCATTATTTTGTCATTCGAAACTCATTTTTTGAAATTGCACTTCTTTATTCTATACTTTTAAAAGTGGGCCCAGTCAATTTAAAAACTTGAAACTGCTATAAAAATGGCTCTATGTGCTCATTTCTCACATTTGCACTCTCAAAGAGCTAGAAAGCACAGACTGCAAGCCTCTAGAAATCTCGCGCGCAAGCAATGGCTGCTAGCACTTCCACTCCCATGAAATCTCCTCGAGATTTATTCATGGAGTTTTTGGAAACTACAGACTACAATGGTCGTACGGATTTGTATGACCTAGTTTGTAGAGTCCCTAATCTTGAAGGGACAATAGCCATGAATTCCGATGTGATCGATGAGATCACAGATTTTATGGAACTCTATATATTCCAGCATATGAGTGTAAATGGGTCCCCTGTGACCTGCTTTTTTACATTCATAAAGGAGATGAGGCATTTGCGAAGCGCTTAAAGCGTTTCATGGCGATTGCTGAGGCTTCAGGGCACCTGTTAGATGACACAGTGCCCTTAATTAAACAATTAAATAAGAAAAGGAAAATGGGAAGAAAATATCTTTCCTACATAGCAACAACAATCTTTTTTGTCAATGAGGAGCCCGAACCTTCACCCATGGACCTACCCCATCTTGTTACTGGGAGTTTTGTAGATGACAAGAAGGAACCCCAGACAGAAGCTCTCAACTTATTAGAAGAGAGTCAAAAAATTTCTAGAGAATTTCCTCAAGGAGTAGTGGACAAATTAAAGGAAGCCAGTACACAGAAGAGTCCACCCTCCAACTTAGACCCCGTGGAACCCACTCTACCAGAGGTAGAGATGGAAATGTTTTCAGTTGTACTTGTTGATGGAGAGGAATTTTTGTTCCTGCACGATATTGAGAAGGCATTCGGTCTACGCCTCGACGAATGCCTTAGTATTTTCAGCTCAACCTCGGATGTTCCCATGGACAACACTTCTGACATTATCGAAAAGGCAACAATTCCACTTGGTGAATCAGTTGCGGACACCATTGCATTTGTGTGTGAAGAGATTTTGAGCCATGCCAACCAAGATGCCAGTGAAGAAGATCTAGCCACAGCAAGGGAAAGAATTTTGGAGAAGAAGATTCCAACATCCCCTGTTGTGGAGCAAAGTGGCATGGCCCATTCATCAATTCCACTAGATGCAATGGGAAGAGGAGAGGATGAAGACAGGCTTCAAGATGTAAGTCTCTACTGACATTTATGGTTGTCTCATATTCATACAAGATGTATCTATTTAATTTTATGATTGTCTATGTGCAGGAAACAATTGAAGTGGATAAATTTGCAGCAAGGAGTGGTGGTGACCGTGTTTCCCGGGGCCATGGCTCTTCCTTGGCACAGTACATTGGAAAATTGCCAAAGGAAGATTTTGTAATAATCCACAAGGACTTTTCCCCTCAAGGACACTTCATGACTTGGTGTATGAAGGCCTTGAGTAAAGTTTTGTGCCTATCTACAATAATGCAAGAGAACAATTGTATATTTCTAGTTAGGAAGTCCCTTGCCCTTACTACCCTAGGAGTTAACTTTAGAGGAAAAATATTAGGTCAAATAGGAATAGCTTTGGGTCTTGGATTGACAGACCCTCAATTAATATCCCAATCAGTTTTGACTTACCAATTGCCTCTATCTTTTCAGAGAAGAAAGAATGTAGTGGAGAGGCTCAAGGCCAAGAGCCAATTGTAAAAACTTTATAATACCAATGTTTTGTTTTTCCAATTTCCATGTGCATTCAATCTATTATATCTTTATGGTTTGACAATCTCATAACTTTTGCACAGTTTAATCAGTCTTTTTCCATTGTTTCTTGTAATTTTTGTTGCCCAAAATGCATGGAATGGCTAAGGAATGCAAAAAAAAGGCCTGCCACAGAAACGCGGGGATGGGCCCTGCAAAACTTTTGCAGGGCCCATCCCCGCGTTTCTGTGGCAGGCCTTTTTTTTGCATTCCTAGGCCATCCTATGCACTAGGTTACCTGTATTGCAAGTCTATCTTCTCAATTAGCACCTTCACTTGGGGAAATGTGGAACACTCTTCTTATATGCAATAATTTGAGAAAATTAAGACTCCTCTGGGTGCATATAAGCATGCAGCAGTAAATCAGTGCATGTATGTTCATAAACATTGCTTAGCTATTGGTCAGGGGTTTAGCATGCAGTGTACTCTAGCCAAGGCCAATCATATGCCCCCATGTGCATGGCATGGGTTTTCATGGCTTGGAAATGCCAAAAAAAGGCCTGCCATAGAAACGCGGGGATAGGCCCTGCAAAACTTTTGCAGGGCCCATCCCCGCGTTTCTGTGGCAGGCCTTTTTTTGGCATTTCTTGGCCATGAAATGCATTAAATAGCATTACCACTTACAACAAGTACAGAAAAAAGAATGATACAACTATGAAAAACACTTCAAAGATGTACTGGAAAAACACACCTACAAACATAGGAGAAATAAACTTCAAAACATGTACACTAAGAGATAAACATTTGGGAGAGCAAATATGAGAAGACAAAGATTATATTCATCATTTGGGTTTTACAAAATATTCATCGTATGGGATTGTAGCTCAGTGATGAGTAGCACCTCCTTTAATGTCAATCCGGGAAGACGTGAGGATGGTATGAAGACCTCGAGCAAGTGGAGGCACAAGTGCGTGAGTGAGAAACACACAAGCATGCACACACATACACACACACACGCACACACGGCAAGGCAAAGAGTGAGAAGCAATGGAGTTCTTAGATTACTTTCAAAAAGCTCTTACAAGTTCATTTCAATTACAATCCAACCTCAAAAATGAGCTCTCTAGCTCCTTTTATAGTTTTTGACTAGCTTTGGCCCTGTCCAGACCTAGTGTCCGGCCTAGTTAAAAATTAGGTTCCAGGGCTTATTTGAGGGCTCAAACGAGATCTAAAAAATACGAAAATTGGCAGGTAGATACTTCTAAAGCTCCTCAAGCTCAAGGACTCCTTGGCTTGCACAAAATGGAGCTACAAAAATATGAAATGGTATTTACAATGGTGTTTAGTGATTAAAATCACTATTTGTGTAGGGATTTTCTCTGTTGATTTGTCATACACCTCTTTGAGCTCCCTACTTGCTCTTTCTTCTTGTGTGCTCAACTCCTTGATGTCTGAAAAATTTAGATGGTCTACTTGCCAGATCTTCTTTGACTGCCATGTCTGCTTGTGCTGTCCCTTCGCTCTGACTCTCTTCGTCTTGTGGCTCCTTCGGTGCCCTGACTGCTGCCAACACCCCCCCACTCTCGCGTCTGTCGCCCCTGACAGACCCTTGTCTAGAGGGTTTTTGAACATAATATTGGACGACATCGGAGGCTAGGTGGTGTTCTTCGAGTCGTAAGCCGCATGCTAGATCTGTGAGCAAATCATCCCAATTCACAGGTCCGGGAACATCTGGATGAGGCACCCTCAATTGTTCTGAGTGAATAGTTCTCTCCACAGCAAATAATTGGAGGAGATGTGATGGTCTAGGTATAAAGATTTCGGAGTGATATTCCCAGAATCCTGTGATGAACATCTCCTCAAATGTCTGTTTAAAGCAGGGTGGGAGGTACTTGATTCTGGCGTGCCAAGCATATATTACTTCAATTGAGGGGGTGGTACTCATATCGTACACCAGGTCCTAGTTTCCTGTCACGAAGCCTGCTCCTGAGAAGTGGGGGTCCTTAATATTCTTAAACGTCCTGAAAGTGATCAGCATTAATTCAAATATTTTCATACACATCTGGGCCATCACATCGGGATTATTGCGTAGCCAAATGCTCCAGTGACGGATTGTAGAAATCATGTAGTTCACCGTGGGGGGTCCTCGTGGAGGTGCTAGATAAACATAATTTAACCATTTTGCGCAGGCTTTGATGTCTCTGACAGCAATAGTGAATTCAGGCCAGGTGCGTCTTCGAAGAATTGGAACGTAACAAGGATTATATTTAATAAACAACGGCATATTATTCCAGGTTCGGACCATTTCAGGATACGTTTCCAAAAGCCTGATCCTCCAGGTGGGTTGATGGATGGACCCATGCTTAGCACTTTCCGGTATATCGTCTGGACCAAATTGTGTAGGAAATGTGGGAGGCTTGCCGCATTGTCGTTGAACCTCAGCGTTGTAATCGGCCAAAAGTATGCAGTATGGCACATGTTGGTCATTATTGGTGCCGATCCATCTATGATGAGACATGCTTCTGAAATATTCTGACTTTATGACAGTTTCTTCTAGGTTTGCTAGTGATTGGATCTGAATGGCCACCCGTTCTTCGTGGGTGTTCGCTGTCTTTTCCAGTGTCTGAAGCCACTCGGGTGCTTCCACTTCCAAGGTGTCTAGTCCCTCTGAGGTTCGTTGCCCTCCTGGCATTGGCATAGGAACATATGGTTCCTCGTACGAATCATCTATCTCAATGGGAACCAAGTCTTCTGGCTCAGGTTCAATAACTGGAGAGGGTTGCCTTTCATACTCTAGTAACTTTTTCTGGAGCTTAACCACCTGCTCTGTCAATGCCTTCACTTCCTCTGAAGTCGAGGCCGACTCTATTACTTTGGTTGGAGCCTCCTGTTCCTTGAGCTGGCCACGCAGCTCATCACGTTCCCTTTCCAACTCATCATGAGCATCTAATAGATCTGCATAGCTTTCTAAGATGGTCTTCATTGTCTCTGAAGGTACGGCTTTAAACTGCTCTGGTTCAATTTCGTGGGGAGAGCCTTCCATTGCCGCTTCCAGATTCTCTTCATTTTGTTTCTGCAGTCTCTTGTTCTCTTCAAGTGTTGTGGCCATATGTTTCCTGAGTAGCGCCAAGTTACGTCTGACTCGTAGGTTATCGGCCTGGTATACTTCGAGCAAGGCTTCTAGTTGTTTGACGCCTGATTCTTTCGATTGTTGGGGTGCCTCCAGTAGTGTTTGGTGAGCCTGCTCAAGTGTTGTATAACGTTGATTCACATCTGCATTTTCCTCTTCAAGACTTGTAAGTTGCCTTTGTAAGTTCTGGTGATTTGTTGTCAGTTGTTGATACCGGTCGTCAAGAGCTCTGTACTCATTCTGAAGCTGATACACACATTGATTTAATGCTAGAAATATACTATTTACATTAAATGATGCAAGGAGAGGTGAAGATGCAGGGGGAATGGGGGCGGGAAAGGGAGTTGTGAATGATGTGGATGCAAGTGGAGATGTGGGTGGAGGGGGTATGGGAGACAGAGGTTGCATGGGGGGAGGGAGCGGTGCAGTGGCAGGAGATGTTTCCATAGTGTCAAATGTTTGAGTGACCGTGTAAATGGGGATCGTGGGTGGGGTGGAAGTGACGTTAGTGAAGAGAGTGGTGAAAGTGGGCATGGTGACTCCCCCGAATTGGATTCCCGGAGAGAGTGGAATTCCCGTGACGATTGTGGTGGTAGTGGACGTGGTGGTGATAGTGTCATGTGGTGGAGCGAGTTGTGTAGTGAGAGGTGGGGAGGGTGGTGACAGTGGTGCTTCCTGATGTTCGTCTGCTTGCGTTGTATCTCCTGGTGCTGATACGTTGATATGAATTTGTTTCCCGGACCTCATGGGACGGGCGGGAACTCTTTTCTCAAATCGGTGAATGTAGGCCATTGCCTCATGAATGGCCTCATCCAATCCTACTGCATCGGCGTGTAGGTTTATGGACTCGATGAACATATCATCCACGCCTTCCTCCGCCAGCAATTGGTTCATGAGTTTCTTGCCTGCTTCAAGTGACATTTTATGCTGTTCTTGAACTAGCTGCATGGTTCGATATAGTCTTTTTATTTGTGCCGAATACACGGGGGCACTTGCTAACTTTGAAAGTTCATCATACTCTTGTTCTTCGTAGGCTTCTTCCTCTTGTTCGGTCTCTTGTTCATCGACGTCGACTTCTACAACTTGCGGTCGGGTGGGGGCTGACGTTGTTGTATGGGGTTGTGGTTCCTGAGCTCGCTCTGTTTCCGTCTCGAGATTAGAGTCGTAGATTAGTCTAGCCACTTCTTCATCAGTGAGATCATTGAGAGTAAAGCCCTGTGGAAATTCCAAATCTGATGGGACGGGTGGAAACACCAGATTGGGTCCCTCTGTACTTGGTCTTGGTAGCCGAATGGTGAATGGTCTAATGCATCGTGTCTGGGGAGGGGTGATTTCTGGTGTAGTGGTGGCTCCCCTCGGTTGAGCACAGGGTAATTGGACTCCCCCTCTCATCTTCTTTGATGGAGGACCTGCCGCTGATAGCCTTCTCTGGAATTCCTGGGCCCGGGACCATACGAGTGCCCGCTGAATAGGCACATCATAGGCTAGACATCGATAGATTATCTTGGTCAGAGCACAACATCCGTGGAGCACATTTTTCTGCTTCTTGTTCCACCGTTGATGGGCTAGGTGAATCTGATCTATGATCCAATGTGGTACGTTGATAGGGAGGTTTTCTGTCTCTGCCAAATACAAGCTAAACCATATCTTCTTTGGGGGCATGGTGAATCTTTCCTGGGCGGGGAAAGCAAAATGCTGCATGACGGTCCGTAGGTGAAGAGCGATGGTCGGTGTCATTGCTACCATATCCTTCAGCTTATTGAGATCTTCATGTTTCATTCTGCCTGGAACCATTGTTTCCTTTTCAGTAGGAATGTGCATACCATACATGCCCAATGCTTCTCGTACCAGATTGAGGGTCAGTTTGAATCTTTTAAGTTCGTGGCCTGGCAATAGTGAGGGTAACACAAAAGTGCTGTCGCCTCCCTTGGCCCTGCTAGGAGTGATGGTACTGATAAGATAAGAACAGCGTAAGAAATCCGGCTTCGGTAAGTGGGCCCTGAAATAACTGTCCAGGCCAGCTTTGGTCCATACTGCCCGCATTACTTCGGCATTCTGATAGCTCTCAAATTCGCGCGTGAAAAAATGGTAGCGTCCCCATTTACCATTAAACTCCAATTCAGCTTCCCAAGAATAGGTTCCATCACCCAATGGTCCTGCAACATCACTGAACCAATGAGCGTGTTTGCCCACTTGAGAGGTGTGCCCCTGGGAGGATCCTGAACTGGGAGTACATGCACAGCTTGAAGTTCTTGCGGTCTTTCGGTGAGATGTGGTTCGAGGAGGAGTGTTTCTATATCCACAATCTGTGCGCTGGATCCGGCGTGAGAACTGGCACCTCCGGCTTCTGCCATGGCCCTGCTTGCTTGTTGGTTCTGTGAGAATATAGAACCATGTGTTAACATTGTAATGGACAGAATAAACCCGTCGTTGCCTCGTTACAACATTAATATGAGGTAGATGATGAATTAGTGGTCAGTGAGTGCACGATGACAGTGTGTGTAGTTAATGCCTGGATAGTCCTAGGAGTTAGATGGAAAGATGCACAGTCTGACTAGTGCAGTTAGTAAGCGGAGATGAATTCACAGATTGAGGTCGGGGGGTTTATTACAAGTCCTAAGTTGCCAAACACTATGGATGACTTTTGGTCTTGGTTTTGTGGAGACTCGGGAGGGTTGCATAAGTAATTCTGCTGGGAGTTGTTGTGTCATTGGGACCCATTTACGAGTGAGTCTGTGCGTGCTTCTAGGTGGTAGCGTGTTCGAGTGTATCAGACAAGAGTGGGTGGCGGCTGCTTGAGCGAGTGAACCCTGTCGTGTATAATGTGAATTGTGTGGGGTTAGTTGAGCCCACAAGCAAGCCTTAGGCACCCAAATTTGTCTTGATTGTGGGTCAGCCCTCATCGACTTCTTGGGTACCCAAATGGATTTCACTTTCTCAACAAAGGTTTTAGGAGTCCTCTTATTAGCATCAAGTTGTTGATTACTAATAGGAAGTTGAGACCATTGTTGCGACTTAGTTACGGTCGGCAGCTCGTCTTTCCGCACCCACATTTGTTTCATCGGCTGAGTTGTTCTGCTTCGCGCGTTCTTTTGGTCTCTCGCCTAGAGAGTCTTCAGTGATTGATCTGCCGTTAGTTGCTGCCTCCTTCTGGCCTTTGGAAAAGAAGGGAGTTCCATTGTGGTTCTGACTCCTTCTTTGAGATCTTCGCTCTTCTGTATCACATAGCCTTGGACAAGAACAGCATGGTCAACTTCATGTGTACCCCTGGAGGGACCAGGAGTCTGTGCCTTTCCTAGTTCCTTGAGTGCTCCATTATTTAACTCAATTGTAATTCTAGTTTGATTCACCCATACCTGAAGAAGTCCACTTCTTAGGTTTAAGTTGACTGCTTGGTCATAGATCCAGTCTTGACCCAAGACAAGGGGTTCAGTGAGGTCCTCATCTTGACATACTAGTACTTTAACTGTCGTTGCCTCATCATGAATATAGAGGGGAAGTTCCACCTCGCCCATGCAAGGGGTTTCCACGCCTCCCAATCCTATGAGATATGCTTCCACAGGATTGACAGTAGGACAATTTAACAGCACTAGTGGCTGCACCTGAGTCAATCAAGGCTCTTACAGTCCTTGCACTCTTTCCTTGTCCTATATCTAAGGTTATGAAAGGACGTCGATCAGTTATCCTATGTGAGCTAACACCTGAAACTTCACACATAGCCACGCCATATCCTTGATCTGCATATGCATCTTGCCTAGGGTGCTCTCTACCTTGTCTTCTTAATTTCATTCTCCGTATGCGCTCTAGGGCTTCTGCTTGAGCTTCTTCTCGAATTCGCTTTTCTTCCTCTTTGCGTTTCTTAGCTGTATTGAGTCGACTTAGCATTTCCTCTGTGAGAGGTTCCTGATACAACTTGACTCTGCATCCGCTGATATAACTTGGGAGAACATCGCCTTCTAATGTGGCTAGTTGCACTGCTCCACTTGTTGAGATTCTGTTAATGATCATGGGTCCGTAGCCTCTCTTCTCCAGTTTCCTCGCATGTTGCTTCAATGTGTAGACTAAAACTAAGTCGCTTGCCTTTAAACCTTTATCCTTAACGTGGGCATCAAAGTATGCCTTCTGTCGTTTCTTTGTTGCATATATCCCTGCAGCTGCTCTCAGTCTTGTTTCTCCTAATCGTTCAAGGTCAAAAAGTCTAGAGGAGAGTTCATGACCCGTCCATTCATGCTCTTGTGCCACTTTCAATGTAGGTATCAAAAAGTCTAAAGGTAGCACAGCATTTTGACCAAACACCATTTGAAAGGGAGTGGCTTGGAGTACCGTTTTGTAGGCAACTCGGTATGCCCAAACAGCATGGTGTAGCTGTTTGTCCCAATCAGAGTGTTTATTGTTCACTAATTTCGTCAGTACATTGCATAAGATCTTGTTGGTGCTCTCAGCCTGGCCATTTGCTTGAGGGTGATAGGGGGCAGACTTCTTATGTACTACCAAGAATTCTTGGAGTAGATTTTCAATAACTTCATTCAAGAAGTGAGTGCCTCTATCACTAACTAGCTCTATAGGTAGCCCGTATCTGGTGAACACATTCTCAAATAAAAACTTAGCTGTTGTTTGAGCATCGTTCTTCGTTGTGGCTTTTACCTCTACCCACTTTGTTAGATAGTCTGTTGCAACAATGATATATTCTGCATGGGAACCCTTAGCTGGGGGATTAATAGGACCTATGAAGTCTATTCCCCACTTAGAGAATGCACGTCCACCCATCATAGGTTTCAGTGGCATCTCATCTTTGCGTATAGGATACTGAGTTCTCTGACAGACATCACATCGTTTCACATAGGTATGTGCATCCATGTGAAGGGTCGGCCACCAGAAGCCCGCAAATAGTATTGCCTTGATCACCCGATCTGGTCCAAAGTGTCCTCCTGCTACATCTTGGTGAGCAGTGTCCAAGATCTTGAGATACTCACTCTCATGGACACATAGTCTCAGGTAACCGTCTTTACCACGTTTGTATAGATTATCACCAATAAGTGAGTAATCCTGGGCTTCTTGTTCTAAACTCCTTTTCCTAGCCAGAGTCATGTCTGGAGGGAATGTTTTCGTCCTCAGGAAGGATACTAGTGGTTCACTCCAATCTGGCACTAGGGACACTTGATAAAGAGTGGCATGTTCCACAGGTGGTTTAGTGCAGCAGATTGGGCATTCCTTGCACAACTTTTGGACATCAGCTTCCATAGTTGGCCAATGTACTCCGAGTCTCCTTAGTGTCTGTAAGGTTCGTTGCTTTGAGTAGTGTTGCTCTAATGCACCTACGTGTGCTAAATGCAACCATTTATTGTACTCGTCCTCTTCCACACAACAAGCCAAGATTCCTTGATCTGTGTGCTTGTACATGCTTCCTGCCATGATGTGGTACTTGTGGGCTTTCACAACCTCTCTATTCTGTGTGTTTACTACTGGATGGTTAGGTCCGTATGTCAATACTAGCACTAATGGCTTAGCCCACTGCGGTACCACTTCCAAGTTAAACAAGTAAGCATCAGGAAGGTCATCTGATACTCCTTGTGGGGCTTCTCCAGATGTGAGCCTAGAAAGATGATCTGCTCTCAAATGAGTCCTCCCTTTCCTTACCACAACCTCGAAATCATATTCCATTAGTAAGAGAAACCATCTTACTAATCTTCCTGTATTGCATGGTTTGTTCACGAGATATAACAATGCTTGGTGATCAGTAAAAAATTTAAACTTATTTGCAAGCAAATAGTGTCTAAATTTCTTGACTGCATATACCATGCCTAACCCTTCTCTCTTTGTAGTGGTATAATTTCGTTCAGCTGCATTCAATTGTCTACTAGCATAGGCAATTGGAAGATCCATACTGCCTTCACCAGTAGGTTGAGCAAGCACACACCCAATAGCATAATTGGATGCATCCACGTGAACATGGAAAGGCTTATTCCAATCCGGTGTGGTTAAGATTGGTGCTGAACATAATCACCGTTTAAGCTCATTGAAGGAATTCTCACATTCATCAGTCCACTCAAAGTTTGTCAGAAGTCCATACATGGGCTTTGCAATGACAGCGTACATATGAATGAACCGTCGGTAGTAACCACAATGTCCCATGAAAGCTTGTACTTCCTTGACATTCCTTGGCCTAGGTAACTCGGCTATGGCTCTTACTTTCTCTTCATCGGTGGATATGCCATTCTTTGACACTATGTGTCCTAAAATCTTACCTTGCCTGACCATGAAAACGCATTTTTTTGGGTTCAGGCAGACTTGATATTCTCTACATTTGTCAAAGATTTGTCTGAGTTCAGGAATATGGGTTTGCCTAATGTTGGAATGAGCACAAAGATCATCAACATAGACTTCTAAGTTCTTCCTCAGGAACTCTTTAAATACGTGGCACATCAGCCTCTGGAAGGTAGCTGGTGCATTGGTAAGCCCAAATGGCATTACACGAAAGGCAAATATACCCCACTCTGTGGCAAAAGTTGTTTTATGCTGATCTTCTGGAGCTATGGCTACTTGATTGTAGCCCGAAAATCCATCAAGGAAGCTGTACACTTCCTTGCCTGCCACTCTTTCTAAGAGATGTTCTGTGATGGGAAGCGGATAGTTATCTCGGATTGTGGCTGCATTGACCTTCTTTAAGTTAATGCATACACGTAATTTTCCATTCTTTTTGGGCACCACTACGATGGGGGATACCCACTCAGTGTGCTCAATTTCATAGATAAATCCAGCTTCAACCAGCCTATCTATCTCTTCTTTGATCTTGGCAGCATAATTATCATTATATGTATATGGCTTTTGCTTAGAGGGTTTGGCATCTGAGGTCATGGGGATAGTGTGTGAACATATGTCAGGGTCCACACCTTTCAAATCCTTGTAACTCCAAGCGAATACATCTCTGTATTCTCTTAGCAAGGCTATTAACGCATGCTCTTCTTCCTCTGTTAGGTCATGGCCTATGTACGTGCATCTCTCCTCTCCTTCTTCTAGGGCCACTACTATTTTCTTGGTGGTTTCTTTGTTATCATAGGCCTCTCCTGATTGTGCCTCTCGTTTAGGCATTCTTATCATAACTCTCTTGTCGTCTATCTCATACTTCTTAAAATTTTCTGGGACCTCAAACAAAGATTCTTCCTCTTCTGGTGTGACTGCTCTCTTCTTTCTTTTCTTCCCTTCTTCCTTTGGGGTCACATGTGTGGCTAGCCTTAACTCATTTGTAAGCTCTCCATGCCTCTGGGGTTGAAATTCAACTTCATGGAAGTATTCTTCATCTGATGCAAAAGGTGGGTCCATAATGATTGACTCTAGATCGGAGTCACTTGCATCCTCAAATGCATCAGGGCTAGGTTCGCATTCTTCTAGAACTGCCTCTCCCATCATTGGCTCTATGGAGAAGACTGAAATGTCATAGCCATCCTCATCACAGTGAGGTGTCCATTGTTCTTCATTGATGGCTACATCCATTGTTGCTAGGATTTCTGCCCAGCCGTGGGGTTCAAATTCTTCGTCCGGAAAGACTACAGGTGCATAGGCTGGGTCTTGGATTGATCTATGGGTTTCTTTTGCACCTACCTCTCTGGCTTTTTCTCTCTTCTCTTCTTCTACTGCTACTTTGCACATCCATAAGTGGGTGTCTTCATGCATCCATGAGGATCCTGACCCTATGGAATGCACCGATTCCGTATCATCTTTGGCTCTATGGATGGGGTTCCATTGGATAGGAGGTACATCTCTATGAGAGTAATCCTTGAGATTCACTTTGGTCGTAACACCTAAGTGTTGTAGGTACAAGGAGTTGGTTCCCCAATCCTGTACCACTTGCAACTGTCGCATGAAAGGTCGTCCCAAGATCATCTCATAGGCATGATTTTTGCTGAAGTCACATATAGCAAATGTATGCCCAAACTCGACACCACAGGTGGTGAGAGTTATTCCTTCTAGCAATCCTAAGGGTCTCTCAATATGACCATCGGCCATCTGCAATTTCATTCTCGTTGGCCTGAGTGTTGGCTTCCCCAACGCTTCCATAGGGAAGTGGTGGCAATTGCAACTCCTTCACCTGAGTCCAAAATTGCCTTGGTGGTGTACTCCTGGTAGGTAATGGGAAGATGGGTGTTCCCTTCTTCACCCTCACACATATCTCCTATCTTATCGAAGGGTATCTCTGGGACTGTCCTATGTGATCCTACCTGGGAACGAGGTTTTGCTATCTCGGGCACTTGATTGGCTACATGTTTCCACACTTCTGGTCTAACCTTAAGCAGCTCTTCCAAAGTGAGATTGCACTGCACTTTGGTGTTCTTCACTACCTCTGTGTTCCTAGGTATGACTGAATCTTTGTTTCTTACCATGACTGTAGGTGCTCTCATACAGGTGGACTTTGCTTCCCATGGGCCTGTGAAATGGGGTAGTTCTTGTAAAGAATTAGACTCAAAGTCTAATCTTTCTTGAGATTGGGTGCTCTCCTACTCCCCATAAATGGATGGGATGTCTTGTGGGAATTGGTCATGTGCATCATCCACAAGTTCAATGGGAGGAGGGACTTCACTTTCTTTAGCCCATTTGTCTTCTTGAATCTCGCGTAGGAATTCTGGTGTGAACCGATTCATAGAAGAAGAGGTGTCCGGCTCCGTAGAGTTAGGCACGTAGGCCTCAGGCACATAGGCTTTCCGGGTAGGAAGACCTGCTCTTTCACTAGCCTTATCATGGTGTTGAGGGGCGAGTTCCTTTTGTGATTGTGCCATTAGATTCTCTATTCTTTCTAGGGAGGGGGGGTTGTCTGGTTCAGTGGAATTGGGCTCATCAGCTTTTGATGGGGGATGGGTCATGTTTTTGCTTGCTTTATCTCTTTCTTGATTTTTTTCTTCCTTGGCAGATCTTGCAATTATGCCCTCTAACTTCTCTAGAAGTCCATCCAAGTGTAATTGCGTCTTGGCTGAGCCCGAGTAATTGAAAAGGCGACTGGCTTCAAACATAGTCTGAGCCAATGCGACCATTTTCGCGCAAAGCTTGGTTCTTTCTACCTCTAGGTCAGCTCTAGGGTAACACTTGTCATGATCCGTGACATTTGGCCCTTCTTGGATTCTGGCCTGATATGCTTTAAGCATCATGTCTATATCTTCAGGAGTGGGATCAGCTAATACTGATCCTACTCTAGGGGGTGGTGGAATCGTATGAGGTGGGTTGGAAGGTGGCAGGTCGGATGGCAATGGGAATGGTGGTGGTGGGGTAGTGTGAGAGGGAGTTTGAGATGTGAGTTCAGTTATCCTGGCTTTGGTTTCTCTTATGCTTTCCTCAAGTTCACTCATCTTTTTAGCCCATTGTCTTTTCATTCTTTCCCGACTATCTTTCCACGCTCTAGTCCTTTTCTTTGTCATGCTCTCGGTTTCACTAGTCTCTGGGTTCTTATCCTGGTTTACCCCTTGGTTCTGCTGCAATGCCTGAGCTCTAGTCACTACCTGTACTGGTGCGGTGGATGTCACACTTCCTGTGGAGTCTACCACCAACCCAATAACGTTAATAGGAGTGATTTTTGGCATATTATTAGGATTCTTAGGGCAATCTTGTAAGAGATGCTCATTCCCACATTCTTGGCAAAAGCCCTGAATTGTCACTGACTGGGGTTGTGTAAGTGGAGGTAAGGGACAATCACGAATGAGATGATCTCCCTGACATCTGTAGCATGGTCGTCTAGGGAATGGGGGTCTTACTTGCCTAGGTTGAGGCCTAGGGTTGGGGTTCGTGTACATAACATTTGTGTAATCTGACTCCCAACTAGGTTCACTCGGTTCCTCACTATAGTAGGACTCACCATGTTCAGGAGATTGCATGTAGTAAGCATGGGGACTATCGACATGTGTAGAATCAAAGCTATGGTCACTGGGGTCACTTCCAGAAAGCAATGGTGTTACAGGGACTATAGCTCTATTCAGGTTTTCTTCTGCTGCTGCATATTTTACTGGGATCACATTAGCTAGGGCAGGGGGTTGTTGTGCTAACACAGGCTGAGGCCTTTGGTGATTTTGGTATGGTTGCTGATAAGGTTGTTGTGGCCTGTCATATGGTTGTGGAGGGTACGGGTTCTGGTATCTTCCCTGCTGAGGGTATGGCTGACGGTAGGGTTGCCTAACCGCTTGCTTATTGTATGGGCAATCTTGCGCTGTGTGATTTGTGTATCTCCGTTCTATGGTGCAGTATTGGCCACTAGGATTTACTTGGGGTTGAGCCATAATGGGACAGACATTCGCCATATGGTCGCCTCCACAAGTATAACATCTTTTCACTGGGGCAAATCTAGGAATTTGTTTACTAGAGACGCCTAATTTTTGAGCTACTTTTTCCGCAAGTTCCTCAATTGATGTGGACTGCGTGGAAGAGAGGCTAGAGGCACTATCTGAATCTTTGTATATCTTGGAAAGCTCTAACTCCTCCCCTAGGTTGTCCTCAATGTCAATACACATGCGTACACACTCTTCTATGGTCCTAGGGTCCTTCAAGTACACATATGATCTTAATTTGGTACTTAGCAATCCATCCAAGAATAATGCCACTTGCTTAGCTGGTGTGGGTAGCTCAGGGACAGGGCATCTTTCAAGATATTGCCTAAATCTCCTTCCTGCAACTCTCACGGTCTCTTGAGGGGTTTGCTTGAAGCTGTGAATCAGTGAGGAGGTATTATGTCTTATGCCACTCTTAGAGAATTCAATAATGAAAGCCTCTAGGAGTTGGTCTATGCTTCTGAACTGTCTCTCGTTTAGTGGCTGAAACCATGTCAGGGCAGTGTTCCTAAGGGTTAGACCAAAGGCATTGTACTACGTGAATAGATCCTCCACTTGTTCAGCTCTCAAGACTTGCCTAAACTCAGCCACATGATCGTATGGATCTCCCGTGCCATCGAAGTAGTTCTTCATGGACTTAACTAGTTGAGTTGGTCTCAAAGTCCTTGTGTGCTCTCTAGGTCGTGGTAGAGGGAACTCATCCGCATTTCTTTGATTCCTGTGAGCTCTAAGTACCTCAGGCTCTACTCTATTCGTTTCCATTCTCGTTCTTTCTCTGCCCCCTGAGTTGGCAAAGCTCACCTCCGGCCTTTCTCTATGTCTGTCTCTTTGAGTTCCGTGAGCGTGGGAGGTTCCAGCTCCTGTGTGACCAAAGGACACGTCCGATCTTGGTTGGGGGAAGACGAATTCACCCTTCCAAGTGTAAGCATGCCTATCATTTTCCGTAACCACAAAGATCCTCTCCGAAGCGTGATCTAAGTAGGTCACTCTGTCTGGGCTATCAGGATCCTTAAACTCATAGATCATGATTGTTCCTATATCAGTTGGCTGATCAGATTTATACCTCCAAAAGGCTTCGTCAGTTTCTCGATTGAGGAGCAAATCTATGCTCTTATTATCTTGGGGAATCCACTCTGGTGTGATAATCCTAGTGAGAACCGATTTGCCTCGAGGGGTTCTAGGTTCTGTACCCATGTTTCCTTGCTCCAGGTCACCTAAATCCGCTTCTGGGATCACATTTCCAAATTCGTCCGTCCTATTTGGGTGACTGGTGACTACGTATATGGTTCCTTCTTTGTCCAAGTATGCTCCATTTTCAAACTTGACAGCTGGGTGCTCTAGTCCAATGGATTGATCATGATTCTTAATCTGTACCACAGATCTTCCTAGACCATCCTCATAGATGCTAGCACCTAATCGGTTGGTCCTAAGGTATTCCAACTGTGTTTTGTAAGGGCCTTCTACTCTGTGCAAGTATGGCACTCCTGAACTTCCCGTAGGTCTGTCCATGCCTTGAGACATCTCTGATTCACTGGTATCAGAGCTAGGGTAATGCGAGTGGTGACTCAACTGCTGGGCCCAAGACCTCGCAGTATGATTGACACTAGCCTCTGAAGACCTAAGGCTTTGTCTATCTCTTACTAGATGTCGTCCTGATCTAAGGTTCATATGCCTAACTGATTAACCCAATTTTTCCCAGGTACAACCACGTTTCTGAGTCCTTTGTATCAATTACTTAATCCCCTTTTTAAGTTGATTATCGTGTTTATACTCTTGTCTGATATCACGTCGTTAGGAATACTTAAGTTTAATTCCGCACTTTAGTTTGGTCGTTTCACGTTAGGTTCTTTTCCTTTAAGGTTGTCGTTCACACGCACAGGTTATCTCTTGACTTGAACTTGATTTCTTAGATAGTCTTTGATTTATCTCGTGCCTATCGTTGCCTGGACTTACTTCTAACACTACCCGCACTTAGCCTAAACTAAGAATTGACAGAGGGTGTTGCGGGTTTTCCAACCTTGAGTTCCTTTCCTTGTGTTGTTGCCCTGGTGTGCTCAGGACGTGTGTTCCCAAGCCTGCACTTACTCTTGCTTTGCGTACCCTTCGCTGCTCTCACAGGACCTGTAAAAGACCCATCGTTAGCTCAAGACTTAAATTCAAAAGACAAAACCAATCACTTTCATTCATGTAACACTTCACCAATTTGCACTATGACTTTTTGGACACAACTCTAGAGATCCCTGAATTTTGTTCTCCCTGGGTATGGTCAACTTCAAAATACCCTATCTAATATTCCTGATCTTAATTTATCCGTAACCAGTTGATGTTTTTGTTGTACTCCCTGCGAGCTTTCCAACAAAACAAAAATCACGGCAAACGGATTTCGTATGAGAAAGTTATGCCAGTTCAGGGTTTTGGGGCTAAAACAGGATTAAACTAGGTTAACAAGCAAACAGGAATTCTCGAGTTACTTGGGTCATGCCCTCGTAATGCAATACTACACCCTATTGTTTGTCCCACCCTTGCCAAAATTTAGACCATTATTTTTGCCTTGAAAATTTGACCTAATTTGCCCTTCTAACGTGTTCGCAAAGTCTGTCGATCGTGATTGACAGGTCAGTCGCGATCGACGTGTCGATCGCGATTGACAGGTCCGTCGTGGCTGTCAGTCGCGATTGACACGTGGCCGAAAATTCAGTCAATCGTGGTCAAAGGGTCGTTGACTCTGTCGATCGCGATTGATGTGTCGATCGCGATTGACAGGTCCATCGCGAAGGCTCGGTCAGTCGTGGTCAAACAGTCGTTGACTGTGTCAGTCGCGATTGATAGGTCCGTCGTGGCTGTCCGTCGCGATTGATAGGTCGATCGCGATTGATGGCTCGATCGCGATTGACACGTGTCATGCGTAGCTTCTGTCCGTCGTGGTCAATCGGTCGTTGACTCTGTCGGTCGCGATTAACAGAGCCGTCATGGGCTGTCCGTCGCGATTGACTGGTCGATCGCGATTGACAGGTCTGTCCGTCGTGGTTTGTCGATCGCGATTGACTGGTCAATCGCGATTGACAGAAATCTGAGGAATTTCAAAAAACTAAACAAATTTTTGGGAAGCTCTAGGCCTGTAGGTCATGGATATGCACTTTGTTTAGCAATTTGAGCATTTTTTCTGTCGGTCGCGATTGACAGAGGTCGGCGACACACAAACAGTTACAACGAATTCCGTACCTGCGCAGAGTGCTGGGGACGATGATGCGGCTCGTACCTGCAATACAGCTCAAAAAACATGCAAAAACAGCACACACACAATTTCGCTCTCTCGCTCTCTCTCACAAGTGAAATGAGGGAAATGAGGTGGAGAAGGTGATATGATCAAAAAACTGAAATTTTCGCGATGATGGAAATGGAGGTGGAAGATGGTGATGATGATGATGGTGGTAAGGTAAGAAAGAGAAAAATAGGAAAAGTAACGAAATTACCTACAACGCCAACGTCTCCAATCTACGTCTTACCATCACACGCTCGTCCTCAAAGCTCGATCCCCGACAACGGCGCCAAAATTTGGTGTAGCTCAGTGATGAGTAGCACCTCCTTTAATGTCAATCCGGGAAGACGTGAGGATGGTATGAAGACCTCGAGCAAGTGGAGGCACAAGTGCGTGAGTGAGAAGCACACAAGCATGCACACACATACACACACACGCGCACACACGGCAAGGCAAAGAGTGAGAAGCAATGGAGTTCTTAGATTACTTTCAAAAAGCTCTTACAAGTTCATTTCAATTACAATCCAACCTCAAAAATGAGCTTTCTAGCTCCTTTTATAGTTTTTGACTAGCTTTGGCCCTGTCCAGACCTAGTGTCCAGCCTAGTTAAAAATTAGGTTCCAGGGCTTATTTGAGGGCTCAAACGAGATCTAAAAAATACGAAAATTGGCAGGTAGATACTTCTAAAGCTCCTCAAGCTCAAGGACTCCTTGGCTTGCACAAAATGGAGCTACAAAAATATGAAATGGTATTTACAATGGTGTTTAGTGATTAAAATCACTATTTGTGTAGGGATTTTCTCTGTTGATTTGTCATACACCTCTTTGAGCTCCCTACTTGCTCTTTCTTCTTGTGTGCTCAACTCCTTGATGTCTGAAAAATTTAGATGGTCTACTTGCCAGATCTTCTTTGACTGCCATGTCTGCTTGTGCTGTCCCTTCGCTCTAACTCTCTTCGTCTTGTGGCTCCTTCGGTTCCCTGACTGCTGCCAACAGGGATATACAAAAGGTTATCCAAACAAGGGAGTACAAATTATGGTTAATGGTTATTCCCTCTAATTCTCCTAGCTAGCTGCAAATCTTTAGGTTGTATTGTCACTCTCTTTGCATGGATGGCACATAGGTTAGAGTCCTCCAACATTGATATAAGATACGCCTCTGCAGCTTCTTGGAGAGCTTCAATGGCTATCCCTTGGATACGAAGTCCAGCGCAATAGCGTTGGATCTCTTCCTTCACAACTCTTGCAAATGACCTTCATGGAATCAGAAGCTCCACAGACTTTTGATAGTGTCGAATCTCCACAAAGGCTCTGGTTTGCTTTCTGCGCCTTTGTGGTGCTCTTGCATTTGGGGGGATGTTGGGTTGTGGTCGTTGTGGTCTACGACGTGGTTGATAGTTCTTCTTTCTTCTTGGAGGACGCCTAGATGGTCCTACCTCATCATTTACTTCCTCTGCCCGACCTTGCTCTCTTTCTTCATCGGTTGGTCTTTGTCCTTGTCCTGGGGGGAGTGTCTTGCCTCCTTGTGTTACTCGATGGTTCACGGGGATATCATCATTGTTCCATGGTGGCTCATTTATACTTTCTTCATCTGAGGAACTCGATAAATTTGATGTCTCAATCACAACTCGTCTATGTCCTCGTTGTTTGGGCCTTGCCTTCATTGGTGTCCTGATTGGGGGCTCATCATGAGATGCAGAAGGGGAATAATTTATTTCTTGGGATACATCTCTCTCTGGTGAACCTTCATCCCCCCGCGATGCAATGCTACCGGACTGTGTCCCTGCACCCGAGTTTCGTCTTGAAGAGTGGCTTGTGGTTCGACGCTTCTTGTGGGGTGTCATCCATGTTGGGCGCTGAGTACCTTGCACATGGCTAGGGTAGACGACATGATCCTTCCTAGCAGTCTGCTTTGTGTGTGCCATTCTCTTAGGTTGTAAAGTGGTAAAATGAGGAAGGACACCTCTATTTATAGGCTTTCACTTAAGAATTGTCCTGTTCACATTTAAATGGATAAAAATTAGTTTTAAGACATTAAAAGTATATTCACAAAAAAATAGTAGAATTTTATTTGAAGTGAAAGGGGTTATAAAAACCTTGAAAAGTATAATGCATTTTAAGAGTTTGGAAATTATTTCCAAGCAGAACCCTTGCGGACTCTTTGTGCACGCCATTGGGCATGATGTTCGGGTCCTGACGATGACATCCACTTCTCTCTTGCAATATCATGTTGTAGCTTTCGTGTAATCTTTGCTAGTTGTGACTCACATGCCTTTTCCATTACATATTTTCTAGCAAATGTCACACGAAAGAACCAATTGAACATTTCTTCTAAATAGTTTGATTGGAGTAGACCACCCCCATGACGAGTGTTTTTACAGTAAACACCTCTAGCCCTGTAATGTGACTTCTCCATTCCTTGTGTACTAAAAATGTCCAGTGACCCATATCGATTCATAAAATATGCTCCATGTGCAAAAAGAATATGCTATGATCTGATCAATAAGATATACACATAGTGTTTAAGACCAAATAAAAAAATGTAAGCGAAACTTACTATGTAATGTGTAATGTTGCTTTCTCCCCAAGATAAGATGAATGACTGTGTAAACTCCTTCAAAGTCACTTGGAATAATTCTCGTTGTGAAGCATTAGTGGAAGCCAAACACATCAAATGTAACAATTGATCGAACGATGACCAAACCTTCTTTCGCTTGTTAATGAGATCAACCTGACTATCATTGTCAGTTGTAATTCAACAGAGGTCCTTCCAAAGCTCCCATTTCCCATCATCTTGACTATTCACATCTTTTTTAAAGAAACGTCGTGCCTTCTTCCCAGTCATTGAAACTTGTTATAAAATCTCTTGAGACTCACCATACTTCTTAACAACTAAAGATACGTGGCCACCATGACAACCTATAGAATTCAAAAGATCTTCTATTTTCTGGATTGCTATTGTAGACCTCTCTAGTGGTTTCATTGCAAATGCATATTCAACATGGAGCTTCAAAAGCCTATCAAAGATCCTCATGAATGCATGCAAAGTACAAAAGTGAACATTGACTAATGGAAATGGGATAATGGGGTTCCAATCATTGCTTATTTTATCACGAGTCGGTTCCTGTAACATTGGACACCTCAAAAGTGATATCTCCCATTCCCTATGATTCAATGAGTCTGTTTCATCAATTTCTTCAGAGTCATCAACTCTCGTCAATGCCCTTGCATGTTTAGACTGTCTCTTAGATCCTTTGTAACCTTGTGTACAATATGGGCAAGGATAGAGAGACGATGCTCCTTGTTTACAACCTAACATGCATTTTATACTCTTAAGGTCTCCACCCAAATGCCATTCTACATCAAAATCACCTATATCATCTACAAAAAGCTTTTGCCCATGTATTTGAGAAGAGATTACTTCTGTAATCCACGGAGTCCTACTAAAAATCCATGAAATAACATTATTTGTTTCTTTGGGAACTTCTATAGCACCTAACCACCAGATATCTCTCTCTGATTGCACACTGTAAGTCAAATGGTCCCTCCCTCCTAAAGTTTCATCACTCATTGCATGGTCCATAATTTTGTTCATTAGTGTCACACTCAACCTTTCTAGTCGCCGACCCTTTATGATTTGACACTCATCAAGCTTCAGTATGAACTTTAACTTAACATTACAGTCTGCACAAAAGAGAAAACATTATCTTAATATGACACTTGAATGCAATAGAACTTCAACACCAAATAAAATGTAGTAGGGGTACCTTTGATTGTTGAACTATAAAAGTGAACCATTGCTTGTTGAAGCTTCTGAAGATCCACAAATATATTGTTGAATTTAGTGTAAGTAAATCCTTGTGTAGATAGGATTTTTGATTGCTTCTTGGGAATATTTGGATGATAAATAGAGGCAGGCATAGTTTCTTATATGAATAAATATTGTCCAATAGTACGAGTCACATCCTCATTTGAAGTTTTTTTATTGATAGACAATTTATATGGGCATGGAAATATACTTTGAGAAATACCTTGTGATTGTAAGGCTTGCCTGAGAAGGGTGTACATTGCAGTATACCCATTTCTACTGATGCCTGCTTCGTCACATATTGCCTGCACATCTTGCACTGTGATAAGATTTTTTAACTTCTTTGAAAACTCAGCTTCAACAACAACTCTAATACACTTTCCTATGCGTGAGTCTAAAGCAGAAGTGATTTCTTTGGTGTTTATACAGCTATTCATCAGCTTGAATTGGTCTTGTGTTGTTGATGAAGCAGTTATGTCTTCAATAAACGACCTACACAATGAAATATTGCATTACAAATCTTCATTAAAACATATAAAAGTAAAACAAACACTCACCTTGTTGCATATATACGTCGTTTGCGTGCTCCACCACCTTTTGAAAGAGCTTGAAAGGATGACAATGATCTTTTCCTATGTCTCATACCAAGTGGAGTCTCTTTCAGCTGCTGGAGATTGCCAGTTAACTTTGAAATTGTGCTTTGTTTTGCTTCAGTATCCTGTTCCAAATCTGCAAGTTGTTTTTGTAAAGATATGATTGTGCTTTCTAAAGTGACCACCCTCATATGATGGATGTGATGTTGTTGGAACCAATACTTAGCAGTAGCAAGTGAATGTGTAGATAATCTCTTGCAGTAACCTAATAGTCCAGCTTCACCCGCACCAATGAACTGAAGTAAAGTTGAGAGGTTATGGAATGTTGGATGGTAAGAAGATATTGGATCAAGAGGATAGAGTGAACCATGAGCCCAAAGATCAATACTTTTTTCTCCAGTTGCACGACGTTCATTTTGAGAATTGGCATCATTGTTGCATCGTGTATTTGGAGCAAACTCTCTAAGCACACGAACATGTATACTTGTTGATGCAGGAGCATGAGGACGTTCTACTATGAAGTTTGTGATACATGTCAACACCATCTTTGCTAATGACCAACAATATCAAAAACAAAGATGAAAAACCGGTTGGAAGGGAGTCTAAAGCATAGGTTTTGCTCAAAAAATGTGTTTTCTTGTATGTGTATGGGTTAAAGTGTATTTTTCCACTGAGTATGGCTGAAAATGATGAAATTTGAAAAAAGTCATTTTTTGGGGGAAGCATAGTCACGGATTTGATGATGTGGCACTTACTTTTGGAGGGAGTTTGAAAATTATACTTTTTCTAAAAGAAACTTCAGAAAATGGGCCCAAAAAAGTGACTTCTGACATATATATTAAAAAATAGGCTCTTTTGAGTTAATATACACTGAAAATGAGACTTTTTAAAAAAATTCATTTTTTTATTCAAATACATGTACGAGTTTGATGATGTGGAAAGTAGATTCTCTTTCTCTCTCTCTAGAATAAGAAAGAGAGAGGCCTATTGCAGCCTAAAAAAAAGCCTACTCCAGCCTACTAAAAAGTGCCCTATTAAATGCACTTTGTCCCCTTAAACAAGAACAGAATTAAGCTTAATCCCTACAAATTAGGGATCCTTACAAGGCCCATGCAGGGTTCATTTTTTCCCCTAATGCTATGCTAATTCCCTTTTTGGTTGTAGAAGGATCTTTATATTATGTGGACTCCCTCTGTCACAATAGTTCATGGAGTGAACCTCCTCTTATGAGGAGAGTGCCACATGGAACTATACTTGTGAGCACACTCAAGGTTAGGAAGACCTGGAGTTTTATGAGGGCAATCTATCATTTAGTCTGAGGTGGGTTTGGAGTCACTTGTTATGGAACTTTGTTCTATATTTCACAGGATTCTATGGTTTATTATCTCCATTACGGTATGGTCAAGCTTATGATCTTGACCCTTTACACTTGCTTTTTATATTATTACTCTATAGAGGATACATCATATGGACTTAGGTCACTTTGGTGATGTTATATGTTATGGGAGTGATAATTTAGAAGTTGAGTGTACATGGGAGATAAGAGGCACCACTAAGACAGTTTCCCACATTTGAGATGATCTCATATGAGATCTCATTAATGGGAAGGATATGGGGAAACAACACACAGAGATGACCATGTACATAGAGTACATGGGGTTCAGGGAAGTCCGAGCACCTTCTTCTACCATTATGGAAATTTCATGAGATGACCATGTACATAGAGTACATGGGGTTTAGGGAAGTACGAGCACCTTCTTCTACCATTATGGACATTTCATCTACATTTTTGAGGATGAAAATGCTTTCAAGGGGAAGGAAATGTCACAATAGTTCATGGAGTGAACCTCCTCTTATGAGGAGAGTGCCACATGGCACTAATGGGTATCATATACCACATTAGGTAGAAGAGAAGAGGGGAGAGTGAGTCGATGAGTACTCTCTCATGAATGAAGAAGCTTTGGGCATGGATGGGAGGAAAAAAGAACGTAGCTCTGTGTGTGTGCTTGTGGAAGTCCGTTGATGAACTGTTGAGAAGCAAAAGAGATTTGTTATACCCTCCTAGTTCTAGCACATCCGATTCTGCTTTGCTTCATCTCGCTATACCATGATAGTTGTGATAGTTCAAGCTATCCATTCACATAGAAGAATTATACAAAAATCTTGGATTCGCACCCCAAGAAGGGCATTTTAGATGGGGACTTCAAGTTGGCAACATATATGTCATCAAAATTAATGGGATAGACAATGCTATTTCTATAAGCCCAATTCTCCATAGTAGGTGTTACTGTGCACTTTGGTCTGCTTGATTATCAAATACCCAAATGCACCAAAAACATCGGATAATAGATCAAAATCTTATGGAACCAAAGACCGTTGATATAAATCGATCTAGCAACATCGTGCCAGATGTATAATTCCCACTTCCAAAGTTTTCTCCACCTCAAAGCGGATAAACCAATTTATGGATCCAAAAAAGTTGGGTAAAGAGAAGCTCTAACTAGACCCAAGGGTCGGAGGAGGGAGATCGATAGATTTATTATGTATGTCTACTTTTTATCAAAAATTGAACTATGTAAAAAAAGTGTTTGTTTCTTTTATGTGTGGTACAACTTGAGCCTTGATACATTTACCAAGGGTAAAGGTTCATCTTTTAATGTGGCTATGTGAGATGCTATCTTCTCGTATACCCATCTAAGTAAAGTTTTGAAATTCTTGTACATGCTTATGGCTTGTAAGTCTTTTTTATATCCCATTTTTTACCAGATTCAACTTCTTCCATCCTTCTTCGTGCTTCACAAGATCAAGTGCCTCCAATTGAGGAGTCTTATCATACAAGGTTGGCCTTTACTTCATTAATTGCCTGAACTTGACTTTCCTTGCCTCCGTTAATCATTCATTCTTCCCATCATGCTACTTGATCTTCCCACTTTGGCCTTGGCATTGCTTCCTTTTGGATATCGATCCTTTGCTCTGCTTACATCAAACCTCTTCTTTGTGGTTGAAATGTTGTAAGTTTATGCATCACATTACTGAGCCCACGCCATTGATTTCTCTTTCAATAACCTTACTAGATGTGATAATATAGCAAGGTGGGATTTTTATAGATAATTTTCCTTCCTAATTAGCTTCTTCAAATAGGCTGCTCAGTTATGAGGGGTTGGTATCTAAACCATATGATTTTGTTATCGAAGTGGCGACACTCGTTTGTGCATAATCTGGGACAGTTTCCATTTGCAAATGCATCATCTTATTTTGATCATATACCCACACATAATTCCACCTCCAAGCATGGATAAACTTTGCATGCCCAAATTGTTGGAAGTGGGGTGGGCCTCAATAACAATAATCACAGGTTTACAGGATCTTCCAACATATGAACCTTAGCATACACACCTTAAGATGAAAAAATAGATTTGAAAGAGATAGAGAGAATAGAAAATATTTTCAAAGTGTAAGGGTAAGCTAGAATGCTTACCTACACTATCTAAATATTAATGTCAAATTACAATGTGTTTAGATGATACAAAACTGAATGTATGCTGAAATTTGATACAAAATCTGAATTGAGGTAGAAATTCGGGAACTAGATACAAGAGTTTGTGTGTAAACTACATAAGAGGTATGTAGAAAGTGTGTGTGTGAGATTGGAGTGAATATGGACACTTTAGAAATGTTTTACAAAAAACCCTAATTCTAAAATTAGGGTTTTAAAAACCCTAAGGAAATTGATGACCTCGCAAGTGAGAAACTAAAATTAGACTTACTACTCACAATAGTGCAAGATGTTGATGGTTGGTTGCTAAAATCTCATCCAATCTACACCAAATGTAGAACACACCTCCTCCAAGTGTAGTAAACCTCCAAGTCTTGAATAATCCTTGAGCACTCCTTGAGATAATACCAAACAATGACCCTAGCTTGTTCTTTTATAACCGCAAGCTGCCCATGCAATAGATTTCATGAAAAAGCATAAAAGAAGGCAAAGGTGATTTCATAGCAGAAAGCAAGGGAATTTTAAAAAACTATGATCATCTTTTTTTAATCACTATTTTTTTTTAGCATAAAACTATAGTGATCTACTTCTGAGACCATCAGATAGTGATGAGGCAATGCTTTCCTTGATCTACATGAGGAGAGGAACAAAATTAGGTAAAAACATAATTTTAGCAAAAATTAGGGTTAAGATTTTCTCATAATTTGGACCTTTGATGATTGAATGTTATATAAAATGAAAGCTCTCCTCAAGCTCTATCTAATGAGCTAATAAAATTGTTTGACCTTTTGTGGCCAAAATTTGACTAAGTATCAAACATTAGGGTTTTGTGCTATTCTGACACTGTTTCCAACAATCCCACCTTCAATCTCATAATGGTACAAAGTTCAATAATCTACAATTTTTTTATTTTTTTCTTTGGATAATGCTTTGGTAAAAATAATTGCAACATTCTCACTTGTAGGTATGTAGACTAGCTCAATCTGCTTCTTAGATACCTATTCCTAAATGTAGTGGTAATGTACCTCAATACGCTTTGTACTAGCATGATGAACATGGTTCTTTGCAATAACAATAGCACTTTGATTGTATCAAAATATTTGCATACGAAGATGAACTTCAACATCAAGATAACTCAGAATTTTTTGCACCAAATAGCTTCAAGTGTAACTGTAAAGGAAGCCCTATACTCTGCTTCACTTGAAGATGTAGAAACTATAAGGTGTTTCTTAGAAAACCAAGATATAAGAAAATCTCCTAGAAAGAAAAAAATCCACTTGTGCTTCTTCTTGAGTCTTTATCACCTGCCCAATCTGAATTTGAAAAACCTTTAAGTAAAAAATGTGGCGATCTCCGAAATACCATAGCATAATTGGAAGTTCCCTTCAAATATCTGAAAATTCTCTTAGCTTCTTTCCAATCAATTTTCAGTGGATTGTGCATGAACCTAGATACTTGAGAAATTGCAAATTGAATTTCAGGATGTGTATTAAATAAATAGATCAAGCAACCAACTGCTTGATGATACAAAGTAGCATCAAAATGTTTCGAATCTGCTTCTACCTATAATGACACATAACGTCCATAGGTGTTTGCAAGGCATTCGAGGAAGCCCTCTTGTATGTATCCATGTGATACAAACCATTACATGATGTACCATACATCACGATAATATCACCATTGCTAAAATCATCAACCATACACTTATCATCAACAAAGTGTACATGAAGTCCAACTTTGGCAGTCAATGGAACTGAAATTAAGTTCTTCTTGATACTGGGTACATATAATGCATTTTTCAAGAGAATCACACCTCCATTTGCAGTCATAAGCTCAATTTCTCCTACTCCAATGATAGGATAAGAGGCATTGTTTGGACACAGCACATGTCCTCCTTTAAGTGCATCTTTCAAAGATGAAAAAAGAACTCTTGCATGAAGTTATGTGTGTTGAAGCACCACTATGAAAGAACCAATCCGAATCAGCCTCACTCACAACCATACATTTAGAATACAAAGATGCATCATAATGACATGTAACAACACATGCCCAAGAATCTTGAGCCATTTAGCTTCATCATTCTTTTCATTCGCTGAATTTTTAGCAATGGACATGCCAGATTCCTTCTTCTTTTCATTGTGCTTAGCAAGCTTTCTACACTCATCAATAATATGACCAGTCTTTTGGCAATATTTGCATCTCTTCTTCTTTTGCAAATCAGTATCATTAGAGGAATGAGTGAAAGAGGAATGAGTGAAAGAGGAATGTTGAGGCTTTGGTTTTGATGAACCCAAGGCTGAACCATACTTGCTTTTCCCTTTTTGTGAGATAGCAAGTGCTTGTGTTCCCTCAATCAAACCACTCCTATTCACTCTAGATTGCTCTTCTTGCAAAAAAAAAGACACAACCTCATCAAATGCATACATATTGGGATTAATGTTTACAACCAAACAGAGTGTTGTGGAAAAGATTTGAAAAGATTTTGATAATCCTTTCAACAATGTAGAGATGAGTGATGCATCTAGAATAATCTCATCTATGTTTGCCAATTGCTCTTTCAAGTCCTTGATGCATGTCACATCCACATCCACTGACTCATTTTTAGCCATACATACATCCTCAAGTTGCTTCCTCAACTATGCAACATGTGCTTCATTAAGCACGACATACAAAGAAGCAAGAGTGTCTCATGCTTGTCTTGATGTAGAACATGACTAAATGTGTGGAACTATATGATGCTTCACAAAAAGTGCAATCAATGCATGAGGTTGAGCATCTTTTCCATCCCATCTAAGTTGTTCTGGTGTAGGTGGATAAGGAGAAACCACTATACTTGAGAAGAAGCTCCATCTGTGAAAGTAGACTGTGAAGTAGAAGAACTTGTAGGTCTTTGATCTACATCTGCCACTATGTTCTAAAATTGTTTTGCAATAAGAACATGCTTCATCATGTAAGACCACATTGGATAGTTGGTCCCATCAAGCTTATCTTCAGCTTGGAGCATGCCAAACAAGTCAGTGTTGCCCACAATTTTACTAAAGAACAAGAATGTGATAGAATCTTTACTTCAACGAAAGCTGAAGTGAATGCTGCAATTTCAACTCACAAACCATCACTCAGATGGTGATTCCAACTACAAAAATGGCTTCAAAATGGGGGTAAAACTTGGTGGATATGTTTCTTGGGTGTCGAAATTCATTGTTCTATGCTCCAAAGTCAATTTGCACTCTCAAAAGTGCATGTATGTCAACGATGCAAAAAAACCAAACTGAGAAGGAGCTGAGCCTACTCTGATACCATTGTTGGGTGTGTGTAGAAGTGTGAGAGACGCACAAGAAGCACTCCCAAGGAGCACAAACATAGCAAGACACATGGATAAGAAAAATGGTTGGAATAGCTCTCTTTATTGACGATGATCAAAACTAAAGTAAAAGCTAAATGATATCCCTGAGTACAAAGTACCACCACATATGAGTGAATCATGTATGTGGTAACCTAGAGAAAATTCCTGTAGCTAGCACTAGAGTAAAAAGTGCCCATGCATAGGGAAAATATTCACATCAAATCTAATCGAGGAACACATAAGTGTAGCACCAAACCCCAATTTTCTTTGGTCGTTTCCCATTAGGTGCGTTATTTTTTGTTGTCTGTTAGGTATGTTAGTTTCCCAAAAGGGAAATGGAAACTTTAGCACGTGTTAAGGAAATGGAAACTAACACACTATTAAGGTTTTATGCTGAATAAGACTGATAGGCTTAAGCGAAGACCATCAAGGTGGAGGGTTAAGCTAATATTGATAGGCTTAAGCAAAGACCATCAAGTAAAGAAGGCTTAAGATAATACCATAAAGGTAAATGGTATTAGCTCTTTAATGCCTCATGGGTCAAAGTGATAGCACCTAGTACCTTATGGAGCCCTTAATTTATCGTTAGGTAAACATTTTCTTAAACACACTACACGCAAGGCATCTAAGGTCTTCACTTAATCCTAACTAGTAAATGCATAATGCCTTATTACTTATGGAGTGATTAGTTTACCCAATGATAAACATTTTCTTTAGCATGCATAGCATACTCCCTTAAGGTCTTTGCTTAAGCCTAACCACTAAACTTTAACTCCATAAAGTGCTATTCAAGCTAATACTTGTTGTAAACTAATGATAATAGTTCTAAAAAATGTAGTAGCTCCTAACTATTAGGTGGTTGTTGTT
The DNA here is from genome assembly GCA_020310875.1 of Ceratopteris richardii. Taxonomy (NCBI): domain Eukaryota; kingdom Viridiplantae; phylum Streptophyta; class Polypodiopsida; order Polypodiales; family Pteridaceae; genus Ceratopteris; species Ceratopteris richardii. Next base: position 5,907,249 of record CM035408.1, on the reverse strand, counting down.
TACCGATTGATAACTTATTAGTTAAAGTAGTTAGCATTCTATTAGGTTTTCAAAAAATCTTGTTTACATATATGGTAAATCTATTATGTTAAAAGGCATGAAAAGAATTAAGGCTTAAGCTATTACCATTAAGGGAATGCTCAAGCTATTACACTTGAGAAAGAAAAGACCTTAATGTTCTTCCTTAGAGCCTTAATGATCTTCCCTCTAGGCCTTTTATTTTGCTTAACCATTATTTTAGATATTACCATTAAGGTCTTGATTAATACTACCATCCCCCAAGGGAAGACTATTAAGTGAAGAAGGGGCACAACTATTATGCTTAAGCCTTTTAACTGTTTTAATTAACCATTAAGGTAAAGGCACATAGCATAGGAAATCATTAAGGTTTTTGGGCGAAGTGATTATGTTCTTGTCTTTGTCTTGTTTTGCTTAAGCATTTACCATTTAATCTTAAGTGAAAACATTGTGCATAGAACAAGAAAAGACCTAATGGGCTAAAGAAAACAAGACCTATATGGGTAAGCATTTACCATGAAGGCATGCTTAGTTTTTTCTTACGTAGGACAAGACCTTAATGGTCTTCCCTTCTTTAATTAATCATCTTCCCTCCTTTACTTAATGATTTTGACCTTTGCTTAAGCTTGGTCTTTTCTTAAGCAAGAAAAGAACTTAATCATTGCATCCCTTCAGCCCTTAATGGTCTTCCCTTCGAGCGGGCCTTTTAGGTTTTTGCTTAAGCCTTTAGGTATTAGCTTAATTTTTAAGGTGCTATCTTAGCTTAACCATTAAGGTAAAAGTGCACATTGAGCCATTAAGTAAGATAGGCTTCATCCATTAAGGTCTTGTCTTGCTTAAGCATTTTGTAGATGCTTAACTAAAGGCTTAAGCATTTAGCTCTAATGTCGTTTAGGTTTTTTTTGCACTCCATAAATAAGAAAACAACATGATTAAGTTAATACCTATATCTAATAGTAAACACTTGTACGTTAGTTTTGAAGGTAATATTAAGTAAAGAAAATACTTCAGCCTCAATGGATTTAGCCCTAATACCTATCAATAAAGAAAACCTTTAGGCATAAGGGGTGCAACTATTAGATTTAAGCCTAAAAAATTTTCTTAAGCTTGCCACCTTTTAGGTAGGCTTAAGCATAATAGCTTAAACGATGAGGTGCTATGCAAGCTAATATTTTAAATAAATGTAAACATATTTTTTAGCCCCATAGAGTTATTTGCAATCTAATACGTGTTGTTTTTGGCATGTCAAAAACTGCTTATGGAGAAAAGCTAGTGCTATTTGGAACTATACAATAAAATAAATATGTTTACGTTTACCTTTGGTGCTAAATAAAACGGGTAGGAGCTAAAGAAAACTTTAACGCATTCCCTTAATAGTGCTAAAGAAAACCATTAGGCTTTAGCATAATAGCTTAAGCCTAAAAGGCATTAGCTTAAGCCAAATACCATAGGTTTTCTTTAGCTAGGTAGGTAAATGCTTAACCCTTTGGGCCTAAAGTAAATGGTTTCAAGCATAGCTTAGCTCCTTTATGGTATTAGCATAGCACCACTAGCATTATTCTATGGTTTGTAAGAAGCACCTTTAGCACTGTAAGAAGCTATGAAAACAAAAAACTTAAACTTAAATGCTTAAATGTTTACTATTACTTTTTGCTTAATCATTTACTTAAACTTTCAAGTGTTTACATTAGGTGAATGTTTTATTTACCAATAACTTATCAGTAAACTATTGATTAACCTATGCATAAACAAAAACAACACTATAATAGTTAATACCTAATGATAATGTGCTAAAGAAAACCAAAAAACATTTACTATTACACGCATTAGTTTATCGGGTAGGTGCATGAGTTTCCTAGTAAAGAAAATGCTTAAGCCGAAATTGTATGAGCTTAACCTAAAGTAATAAAAAATGCTTATTTCTTAGGTTAAGATAATACCTAACAGTAAACATTTTCTATCACCCAAACCTTGGCTTTAGCCATTTCCCATTAGGCATGTAGCTTAACCATTAAGGTCTTGTGCATTAGTTTTTGTTTCGCTAAGAGGAGCACTAGTTCCCCTAATGGGAAATTGAAATTTTAACACCTTAATGAGAAACAAAAACTTTAGCACCTATTGGTTTTGGTTTTCTTAGAAAAAAAGTAATAGTGGGAAACTAATGCATAACACCTAACCAGTTTTCTTTAGCACCAGTGTTGTTTTCTTACTTATAGAGGCATTTATGTAGTGCCAATGTTGTTTTCTTACTTATAGAAGCACTTATGTAACGCAATTGATATGCCATTTATTGAGTTGTATTAGAGAAAATCAAACAAAATGCTAACTACTTTAACTGATAAGTTATTGATAAACAACACTCTTTTAGAGAAAATCTAGTAGTTTGTTGGTAGTAGCCAAAGGCATAGACGCAGAGGAAGCATGTAAAGGGGAACTACAAAGAGTCATGGGGAGCCATGCAGTCAATTTTTTCCAAAGAAATATGTTTTATATTACTTTCTCAAAACTCCAAACAATGATTTTTACCACTTCTGTAACATATGTATGTAGAAACACCCACTTTTGTATATATTAACTCCATTTTGTGCAAGCCGAGGAGTCCCCCAACTTGAGGAGCTTAGGTAGAATAAACATACCAATTTTGGCTATTTTTAGATCTCGTTTAGACCTCCAAATAGTGTCGAGAACCTATTTTTTAACTATGCCGGACACTAGATGTGAAACCGATCAAAACTAGTCTAGAATCTATAAAAAGAGCTAGAGAGCTCATTTTTGAGGTTAGCTTGTATGAGTTGAGAAGATCTTAGAGCTATTTTGAGCTTGTAATAGTGTTCTTGAGCAATAGAGTCTACTTTCTATCTTCCATTGTGTCTTGCTTGTCTCTTGCATGTGTGTGTGTATGTGTGTGTGCATCTTCTTGCTTCTCACCTTCACTCCCACTACTTCTTGCATTCATGATCTTCATATAACTCCTATCTCTTTCGCAGATTGACATTAAGGAGGTGGAGCTTCTTAACGTGGTGCTTACCATTGTGCTAGAGCAACACCAAATTTGGCGCTGTTGCCGAGGATTGAGTTCTAGGACGAATGCATGATGGTAAGAGTATAGCAAGAATTGGCATTGGAAGGTAAAAATTTCAGTTTTTGTTATTGTTTTTGAGTAGTTTTTTGTGGTTTTCATCTCCTCTACACTCCTCCTTCACCATCGCATCATCTTCTTCCACTCCACAAAAATAAAAAATTTCACCATATCCACCTATCCTTCTCATTTCCCTCATTTGCGCATGAGAGAGAGAGCTTGTGAGCTTGTATGTCTGTGCGTGATTTTGAGTTTTCTTGCAGGTACAGTGCTCTAGTACAACAAGAAAGCTTTAAAAAGGTAAAAACTCAGACTTTCTGCCATATTTGCCATTGGAGTTGGACCATCGTGATGTCTGACAAAGTTGGCTTTTTGGTAAGCATCTACACCACGGCATAGAGCACACTTGCTCACATAGGAATCCACAAATGCATTGCAAAAATGTTCATTTTGGTGGACCATCACGACGGGCTCATGCCATTGCAATTGTGTTGCACCATTGCGATTGGCTCACACCATCGCGACGGCTCAGCTGAACCATTGCTCAGTATACCCTCTAGGAGGATCGTCAATAGGCATGGGTCTTGGAAATCCCTAGAATTTTGGGGGTGGAGCCGTCGGATGGGGCTCAACAAGTAAATCACTAATAGTAGCCCTGGGTATACTGGTTCCAGCTTCAGATGGTCCTTCTTCGGTTTGCATGATGATTGACATGCTAATGGAAAAGATCTGCTACAAAAGATTAGCACATTAGTATGGAAATTAATTATGATCCCATTAAAGTGAGACCGCAATCCCTTTCCATAGCCGATGTGTAACCCATGTAGCCAAGTGTTGTGATGTGATTGATGCAATGCTTCTTGCAGAACTAGTGCAAGTCTCTAGACACCTATATGTTTTCAGATATTGCATGCAGTTCTTTGATGAGATGTTATTACAGGTGATTTTGGGTTATAGTGTGTGGATTTTTCATGAATGAGTTATTACAAGGTTGTAGATTAGTCGGGGTGGTAGTTATGTTAGACAAAGGGTTAGGAGAAGACTTCTGGATACGTTTCGGTATCCACTTCCTAAGAGTTCGTGATCGGATGAGGTCTTTGCGGAGGGACAAAAGATGATATCGAATTTGGTGGTATGGAGGGTTGAAGAGATTTCTGAGGGGTGTATATTACAAGGCTTGATGGTTGAGCTATAATACATTGTTTGCGTACCCAAATCTGCGTGGGTGTGGGTCGGTTTGTAAGGTACTTCTTGGCGATCCAGATTTGTCGAATGTTCGTACTCGTAGAAGAAGGTCGAGGGGATGTTGGATACTGATTCTGCTTCTGCCTTGACCTCTTCTTTTCAACATCTGCATTGTTGAAATCTGTCGGTGCTTTCTGTCCTTTCGGCACCCATATTTGTCTTGTGCCTCTTGCTTTATGATACTGAGACTGCAACTTTCTTCCTTGTGTCATCTGATGTTGTCGTCGGTCTGGGTTCCTTCGTCGTGGTTGACTCTTTTGTGGTTGAGGTTGAGAGGTCGGATGGACACTCTGCTTTGGAAAAGAAGGGAGGTCCAACACTTGCGAAACCTGCCCATTAGGAAATGCTCCGTTTTGTATTTTTAATCTAGGCCAGTCCGCAGTAAGTGTGGAAGGATGGGCACCGCAGGGTGTTTTGCCCATGTGGACGCTGATGAAGTCCACCTGACTGCTGATTGTGCCCATTTGGCCGCTGATTGTGTCCATTTGACCAAGCGGTTGGGCGGTTGACCCTTCTAATTTGCAGGAAGCCCAAGGGAAAATCTCTTGACATCCTTCTGATTGACAATTGTCCATCGCCAAGCCCGCATGGGTTGGTGTAGACGTAACGTGATTGATCTGACCAAAGATCTTCCGGTCTTCCGTCGCATGCATTTCATAGGGTCTAGGGCTACAAACCTCAGTCGGAATGCCATTAGGGAAGTCAAGCAGTATCGCTCGCTTCTGATCTAAGGTTCCAATCTGCAAGGAGCCTTGTCTAAGATTTAGGTCCACTGAGTGATCGTATAGCCAATCTTGGCCAAGGATTAGGGGTTCTATTAGGTTGTCATCATGGCACACTAGTAGCTTCACTGTCAAGGTCGCATCATGTATGAGGATAGGAAGGTCCACCTCACCCATGCAAGGGGTTTCCATGCCTCCTAGCCCTATGAGGTATGCCTCAATTGGCCGCATTTCTATTCGTGAGTCCTTATAGTGGGACCATCTAATCGCACTAGTCGCAGCACCTGAGTCAATTAAAGCCTTGAGCTCTTTGCAAGGGTTGCCGTGCTCTAGCCTGACTGTAATGAATGGTCTTCGGTCCACTATGCTCGGATGGGTACTTGACTTTGCTTGACACATGGCCATGGGGTATCTGGGTGTTGTTTCCAGAAGATTATATCGTTGTCTCCCTAGTCCTTGTCTTCTTAGCTTCATGCGCTTAATGCGTTCTATAGCTTCTGCCTGAGCTTCAGCACATATTCTATTTTCTTCCTCCTTATGCTTCTTTGCGAACGTGAGTCGTCTAAGCATATCCTCAGTAAGAGGTTCTTGATATAGCCTGACTCTACAGCCACTGATGTAATTAGGCATTATGTCTCCTTCTAAGGTGGCTAATTGTACTGCTCCACTTGTCGAGAGTCTATTAATGATCATAGGTCCATAACCTCGCTTTTCTAACTTTTGTGCGTGTTGCTTCAGCGTATATACTAGGACTAAATCTCCTTCTTTCAAGCCTTTATCTTTTACATGTGCATCAAAATATGCTTTCTGTCTCTTCTTTGCTGCGTATATACCTGCTGCTGCTTTCAGCCTGGTCTCTCCTAATCGTTCCAGGTCCATTATTCTTGCTGAGAATTCATGGCCGGTCCACTGATGTTCTTGTGCAACCTTAAGGGTCAGTATCAAGAAGTCCAAAGCACAGCATTCTGACCAAAAACCATCTGAAAGGGAGTTGCATTGAGTACGGTCTTGTAGGCCACTCGATATGCCCAAACAGCGTGGTGTAACTGTTTGTCCCAATCTGAACGTTTGTTGTTCACAAGTTTCGTCAGTACGTTACAAAGGATCTTGTTAGTGCTTTCAGCCTGACCATTGGCCTGAGGATGATATGGTGTGGATTTCTTGTGAATCACCATAAAATCCTGTAACAAATATTCAATGACTTGGTTTAGAAAGTGAGTTCCTCGATCACTCACTAACTCTATAGGCAATCCATATCTTGTAAAGACATTTTCAAATAAGAATTTTGCAGTCGTGTGTGCATCATTCTTTTTTGTGGCATTTTCCTCTACCCATTTGGTAAGATAATCCATCGCAACAATAATGTATTCTGCATGTGTACCTTTTGCAGGGGGGTTAATGGGTCCTACAAAGTCTATACCCCACTTAGAAAATGCACGTCCGCCCATCATGGGTTTCAATGGCATTTCATCTCTGCGAGTAGGAAATTGAGTTCTTTGGCACACATCACATCTCTTTACATAGGTATGTGCATCCATCTGAAGAGTGGGCCACCATAATCCTGCAAAGAGAATGGCTTTGATTATCCTATCGGGGCCAAAATGACCTCCTGCAACACCTTGGTGTGCAGTCTCTAGTATGCTCAAATAATCACTTTCATGAACACATTGTCTTAGGTATCCGTCTCTTCCTCTTTTGTATAGATTATCGCCAATAAGCAAATAGTCTTGAGCTTCCTGCTCTAGACTGCGTTATCGGGCTAAAGTCATTCCTTGAGCGAATGTTTTCGTCCTCAAGTACGTCACTAAAGGTTCACTCCAGTTGGGTGTGAGAGACACGTGATATAATGTAGCATGTTCTACTGGTGGTCTTTCACCACAAACATGGCATTCTTTACACAACTTGTAGACATCAGCTTCCATCGTGGGCCAGTATACTCCTAGTCTATGCAGAGTCTGCAATGTATGATGTTTCGAATGATGTTGCTTTAATGCACCTATGTGTGCTAATTGCAACCAATTTGCATGTTCTGATTCATCTACAAAACAAGCAAGAATCTTTTGATTATCCTGTTTATTTATACTTCCTGCCAGTATTTGATATCTTTGAGACTTTGTAATCTCTCCTTCCTGGATCCTTATCCTAGCATTCTTAGGTCCATACGTCAGAATAGGGACTATCGACTTAGCCCATTCTGGTGCTATCTCAAGGTTAAACAAATATGCATCTGGTAATTCGTCTGCTATCCCTTGAGGAGCTTCTCCTGAGGTTAGTCTCGAGAGGTGGTCAGCTCTGAGATGTGTCTTTCCTTTCCTGACTACTACTTAAAAATCATACTCCATGAGTAATAGAAACCAACATATTAATCTTCCCGTATTACATGGCTTGTTGACTAAGTACAATAACGCTTGATGATCTGTAAAGAATTTGAACTTATTCGCCAACAAATAATGCCTGAATTTCTTGACGGCGTAGATCATTCCTAATCCTTCTCGTTCTGTAGTGGTGTAATTTCTTTCTACTGCGTTCAATTGTCTGCTCGCGTAAGCTATGGGGAGATCTATATTACCTTCATTCCTGGGTTGTGCTAACACACATCCTATGGCATAGTTGGATGCATCCACATGTACATGGAATGGCTTACTCCAATCCGGGGTTGTCAATATAGGTGCTGAGCACAAATGTCGTTTAAGTTCATTGAATGAATTCTCACACTCGTCTGTCCATTCAAAATGGGTTAAAAGAGAGTACAAAGGCTTGGCTATGATTGCATACATGTGTATGAATCGTCTATAATAACCACAATGTCCCATAAATGCTTATACTTCTTTTACATTATTTGGTCTAGGTAGACCTGCAATTACTTTCACTTTTTCTTCATCTGTAGAGATTCCATTCTTTGACACAATGTGTCCTAGAATTTTGCCTTGTCTGACCATGAAAATGCACTTTTCTGGGTTCAAACAAACCTGATATTCTCGACATTTGTCAAATATTTGTCTTAATTATGGGATATGTGTCTGTCTTACATTCGAATGAGCACATAAGTCATCGACATAAACTTCCAAATTCTTACGTAAGGATTCCTTAGAAACGTGACACATGAGTCACTGGAAAGTAGCGGGTGCATTTGTTAAGCCAAAAGGCATTACACGAAATGCAAAAATGCCCCATTCTGTGGCAAAAGCCGTCTTGTGTTGATCTTTTGGAGCAATGGCTACTTGATTATAGCCTGAGAAACCGTCAAGAAAGCTGTAAACTTCCTTGCCCGCAACTCTTTCCAATAAGTGTTCCGTGATAGGAAGAGGATAACTGTCTCTAATTGTGGCGGCATTAACCTTTTTAAGGTTAATACACACACGCAATTTTCCGTTTTTCTTAGGCACAACCACAATGGGGGATACCCATATGGTATGCTCAATTTCGTAAGTAATTCTTGCTTCTATCAAGCGATCTATTTCCTCTTTAATCTTCGCAGCGTAGTTGTCATTGTACGTGTATGGTTTCTGTTTCGTGGGTTTTGCATCTAGAGTCATAGGGATTCTATGAGAACATATGTCTGGATCTACTCCTTTCAAGTCTTTGTAACTCCAAGCGAACACATCTCTATATTCGCGCAATAGGGCAACTAATTCTTCTTCTTCTTCATTCGTCAAATCATGCCCAATGTATGTACACTTTTCTTCTTCTCCTTCTATGGCTACTATGATTTTCTTGGTTTTCTCTCGGTTATCATATACTTCTCCAACATCAGCTTTTCTGTTTGGCATTCGTACCATTATTCGTTTATCTTCTATTTCATATTTTTTGAAGTTCTCGGGAACCTCAAACAAAGATTCTTTTGTTTCTGACATGGTTTCTTTCTTCTTTCTTTTCTTTCCTTCACTTTTGTCAGTCACTTGTGTGGTTAACCTCACCTCATTCATAATTTCTTTGTGTATCTGAGGATGAGTCTCTACTTCATAAAAATATTCTTCTTCTGATGCAAAGGGTGGGTCCATAATAATTGACTCTAGATCGAAGTCACTTGCATCCTCAAATGCATCAGTGTTAGGTTCACATTCTTCTAAAACGGAATCACACATGATTGGCTCTATTGTGAAAACTGAAATGTCATAGCCATCCTCGTCACAGTGGGGTGTCCATTTTTCTTCATTGATGGCTACATCCATGGTTGCTAGGATCTCTGCCCAACCATGGGGTTCAAACTCTTCATCTGGAAATACTACAGGTGCGTAAGCTGGGTCTTGAAGGGTTCGTGGATGTTGTTCTGCACCTAAGGTCCTGGCTTCTAACCGTTCTTCCTCTTGTTTTGCTACCTTACACATCCATAGATGAGTATCCTCGTGTAACCATGAGGGGTCTGACTCCAATGAGTGTACCGATTCCGTTTCTACCTGAGTCTTATGGATGGTATTCCATTGTATTGGGGGTACGTCTCTATGGGAATAGTCTTTAAGATCGACTTTAGTAGTCACTCCTAAATGTTGCAAGTACAAAGAATTAGTTCCCCAATCTTGTACAATTTGCAACTGACGCATGAATGGTCGTCCCAATATCATCTCATAAGCATGATTTTTTGCAAAGTCACAAATGGCAAAGGTATGCTCAAACTCCACACCACAAGTGGTGAGAGATATGCCTTCTAGTAAGCCTAATGGTTTTTCTATGTGTCCGTCAGCCATTTGTAGCTTCATCCTGGTAGGTCTTAATGCTGGCTTACCCCAACGTTTCCATAAAGTGGTGGTAGCTATGGCTACTCCGGCTCCTGAATCTAAGATGGCTTTCGTGGTGTAGCCCTGATGGGTTATTGGAAGATAAGTGTTACCTTCCTCTCCTTCACTTACATCTCCAATCTTTTCTACGGGTATCTCTGGTACCTTCTTATGTGATCCTATCTGTGAGGGAGTAGTAGCAAGCTCAGGGAATTGATTTGCTACATGCTTCCACAATTCCGGTCTTACCTTCAACAACTCCTCTAGAGTGAGATTACATTGTACTTTAGTGTTCTTGATCACTTCCGTGTTTCTAGGGATTACTGATTCTTTATTCCTCACTATTATCGTGGGTGCTCTCATACTAATAGACTTTGCTTCCCAAGGTCCTGTGAACTGAGGTAATTCATGCAAAGAGTTAGATTCAAAACCTGTGTGTTCACTCAATTGTTCTTCCTCTACTTCATCGTAAATAGAGGGAATATCTTGGGGAAATTGTTCCTGCAAGTCGTCTATTTCTTGAATAGGAGGATGGGTTCCTTGTTCTTTTCTCCACTTCTCTTCTTGGATTTCTCTCAAAAATTCATGTGAATACCTATGAATGGAAGAAAAATTGTCTTCCCCTTCCGTGTTGGGTACTTGAGACATGGATGGTGCATTCCTTTCCTGTGTCTCTGGGACAGTAGTGTTCCTATGCTGATCCCTTTTCTCTTTGCTTTCAATCAAGTATTCTAGCCTCTCCATTAGTCCTTGAAAGTGTAGTTCCGGTTTTGCCATGTTATTCCAATTTAGATATCTAGAGGCTTTGAACAAAGCTTGTGCTAATTCTACCATTTTCATGCAAAGTTTAGTCCTCTCTATTTCTAAGTCTGCTCGAGGGTAGTTCTTACTCATTTCCGCTACTTGAGGTCCTTCTTTTATCCTAGCTTGATATGCACGAAACATCATGTCTAGGTTTTCTGGTATGGGTTCCGCTAAAACTGATCCTGATTTTTGAGCTAGGTTCTCTTGATTCAATTCCTGTGAAGTCAATTCTAGTATTTTGGCTCTAGATTCCTTGAGACTTCCTTCCAATTCTGTTATCCTTTTACTCCACTTTCTCTTAATCCTTTCTCTGGAATCTTTCCAAGATTTTGTCTTTTTGCTACTAGATTCTGCAACTTCACTAGTTCCGGCTACTTTCTCAACATTAGGCTGTTGATTTTGTAAGAGCGCCTAGGCTCTTGTTATAGCTTGGATAGGCACGTATGTAGGGTTGGATCCATCTGCATTGTTCACAATACCTATCACGTTGATTGGTGTCACATTTGAAGCATTAACGGGGTTCTTAGGAAAATCTTTGATTATGTGCTCTTTACCACAATCGGCACAAAAACCTTGTATGTTATAATATTGTGACTGTCCTGCTATAAGTGTCTTTAGATTCTTGTCTTGATGTATGCGTCAGGAATTAGACTTTCTGTGGTACTTTTGAGTTCTCGTTCCATCAGACTTAGGTTCTTTCCCTTAGGGTTTTCGTATCGCACACCTTTACTTTAGTCTTAAACTTGAGAATGTGAAATATCTTGAACTTGAGGCGTTCCTATCGTCTTTAATCCACAATGCTAACGTTTATCCTAAGCTAAAAATTGACTGAGGGGGTTGAGTAATCTTCCAACCTCAAATCAGCTTTGTTGGTTGCTCTAATGCCCAAGAAGCCGCGCTTCCCAAGCTTTATGCCCTTCACTGCCTTGCTTTGCTTTGCTTTGATTGCCCTTGATTGCCCTTGCTAGACCCGGAAAAATCCAATATTAGACCCATTTCACAAATGGATGATCAAGCACTTGAGTATATACACCCTTAAAGGTCCCTTAACCTTTGGCAAAATTTTCTCCCAAAGCCCCCTTTCTTTCTAACGAGCTATTAAGCTCAAAAAACGGACTTCGGATGAAGAAGATATGACCGTTTAGGCCCTGGGGGGTAAAAACTCATAAACAGGTTTTTCTCCAAATATGAGCTAAGGGGTCTCCTATGAGTCTAATCAGCCAAAAATTTGCCAAAAATAGCCCCAAATTTGACCAAAAATTCAATTCCAAAAAATCTGTTTGGGGTGGACAATCGCGATGGTCTGAGATGATCACGATGGTCTAGGACCGTCGCGATGGTCTAGGTGAACCGTCGCGATGGCGTGATGCGCGAACCATCACGATGGTCTGAAGTGCACGGTCGCGATGGTCTAAATGTGAGCAATCGCGATGGTCGGGGTGAGGCATCGCGATGGTCCGATTGAGTGAACAATCACGATGGCGTCAGTCAACGGTCAACGTGAACCGTCGCGATGGTCCGAAGTGAACCGTCGCGATGGTCACAGATGCGATGGCGTGAGCCAATCGCGATGGTCCAAATTTTGAGTTGTCGCGATGGTGTAAGGGTCTCGTCGCGATGGCGTGGCTAGTGAGCAATCGCGATGGTCTAATTTGGCACATGGCACTATCGAGGCGATGGCATGGGCCAATCGCGATGGCGTGGGGTCGACGGGATCGTCGCGATGGTCAAGGACTGTCGCGATGGTTCAAGTGAACCGTCGCGATGGTGTGAGACCGTCGCGATGGCGTGAGACCGTCGCGATGGTCTGGCCGAGCCCTCGCGATGGAGTGAGCCAATCGCGATGGTGTGACACAATCGCGATGGTCCACCACAAATTTTCAAGATTCATCTGTGGATTCCTATGTGCACAAGTGTGCTCTACACGCTGGTGTGGTCGCCTACCTCAAATTCTGAACTTTGCAGACCATCGCGATGGTGTGACACAGTCGGCAATTTCTGACACAGAGTACATTTCTTACCTTTCTGCAGCTTTCGTGATGCTCTAGAGCTCTGTACCTACAAGAAAACTCAAAAACACACAAGTACACACAAGAACAAGAGCTCTCTCTCTCTCTCTCTCGCACATGCACAAATGAGGGGAAATGAGGAGAATGGGTGGATATGGTGAATTTTCTGATTTTTTTGGAGTTCAAGATGATGATGCGGTGATGAAGATGGAGTGTGGGGAAAGTGAAAAACACTAAAAACTAAGTAAAAACAACAACAAAAACTGAAATTTTTACCTTCCAACGCCACTTATTGTTATACTCTTACCATCACACATTCGTCCTAGACTCGATCCCCGGAAATAGCGCCAAATTTGGTGTTGCTCTAGCACAATGGTGAGAACCACGTTAAGAAGCTCCACCTCCTTAATGTCAATCCGCGGAAGAGCTAGGAGTGATATGAAGATCGTGAATGTGAGATGAAGTGAGAGTGAAGGTGAGAAGCATAGAGATGCACACACACATACACACACACTATGAAGAGACAAGCAAGACACAATGGAAGGTGACAAATCAACTCTATTACTCAAGTACAAGCTCAAAATAGCTCTAGGCTCTTCTCTACTCACACAAGCTAACCTCAAAAATGAGCTCTCTAGCTCTTTTTATAGATTCTAGACTAGTTTTGACCGGTTTCACATCTAGTGACCGGCATAGTTAAAAAATAGGTCCTATGCACTATTTGAGAGGGTAAACGGTGTCTAAAAATAACCAAAATTGCTACGCTCATTCTACCTACACTCTTGAAGCTCGAGGACTCCTCGACTTGCACAAAATGGAGCTATGAATTACAAAAAAAGGGTTTTTCTATGTTACGTATGTTACAATAGTGATGAAAATCACCGTTGGAGGTTTTGAAGAATATTTATAAAACATAAATCTTTGAAAAGCTGATTCGACTGGCTCCCTGCTCTGTCTTTACATGCTTCCGCGTCTTCTATGCCTCTGGCTGCTGCCAACAAACACTTATTGAAGTCCTTGCTGATGGTGATGAGGCCACCAAACGATTTTGGATTTTGAAAGTTTTAGAGGTTAGTAAAGATATTGATCAAAGAAGAATAGAGGCTTTGATAGTGCATTGATATTACACTAAAAGTAGTAATGCATTCATAGGTAAATATAACTTAGAAATGGAATGTGAAACCAAACAAATAGGTTCAAAAAAGAAAAAAAATATTTGAACCACATCCACTCTTAAAATGGATGGTGTAGATATTCTTGTTTATGATTTTGCCTTGACAAAAACAAGGCACTTGAGGAAAGCAACCATCAATATGATAAAGCAAAAGCGATGTATGTGGTATAGCTAATCATAGGCAAACAAGAAGATATGTGCATGATCCTGTAGAATTCGGTACGTACTTGGATGAAGATAGAGTTCTTCTGGATATAGAAGAAGAAGAAGAAGAGAGCTCTCAACAATCTTAGACTAAATCAAGTGCATCAGATGATAGGGATGTGCACATAGATGAAGAAAGTTGTGAGTTGAGTTGAAAATCCATAACATTTTTAGTGCTATATAAATGCTCCAAAGTAGTTTGCTTAACAAAACCATGTTCTATAGCAATTTTAAATAACTATCCAATATCCATCATTGAAAACATGTTCAATGTTTAATTTTTGTATAAGATTTTTTATCATTTTTATATTTTTTTTATTTAGATTTTGGACATGACAATGTTAAATCGAGTGAAAATTTGGCCACAATTTTGAGCTCTTTTTTTTTTTACGAAATGTCAAAAAATCACATGTTCTCACTTGATTTTTGAAATATGTGTATACTGGTATAAAGGGTTTTCAAACATAAGATGCAATTCGCTTGATTTTTGACGAGGTTGTTCTTTTTTTATGACATAGTTCGCGTTTGTTATGACTCGCTGTTCTTGGGAGTTCAAGCCCTCGCCAAGATTGTTTTCTTCAATATTAAGAATGGACACCAGATCAACAAAATTTAGAATATTTACCTTGTTTTAAATAGAATTTATGAATTCCTTATATGTAGCTCATAAACAATGAAAGCACACTTCCACTTTATCATCATCATCTACATTCACGCCAATAGATGCAAGTGACTCATATATGCTTTTGATTTTTAGGGTGTAGTCACTTACTGACATGCTCTTTTTCTCTAGTGTGTGCAACTTGTTCTTGAGTTGCAATTTCCCTGCCTTCATATTGGTCTCATACAATATGAGAAAATTGTTCCAAGAATCTTTCAGAGTCTTTGCATCATGTATGTGCCCAATCATGCTATCCTCTATGCTAACGGACATCCAATACATTACCTTTTGTGCTCCTTGATTCCATTCTTCATATGATCTTGATTGGTCTATAGTTAGGTCCTCTCTAGTAACTATGAAGCATTTACATTTTCTCCTTCAATTACTTCTAATAGTGTTTTCCCATCAGGAAATTCTTCATTTTGAATGTGAGATCTAGAATCTCTCAAAGCTTAAAAATCAAAGACTAGTGAATGATGTGTGTGCCACTCTCCTCCCATCCATTATATCCCCTTGTATTCAAAATAACAAGGATCTGGAATGGTCTAGTGGCCCCATGTGGCCATAATGCAACACTCATCCCCATTACCATTGAATACCTTAGGATATCCCTACAACTTGGGACCTTGGCTATGGTTGGCCCTTGTCCCACACACACATGGAGTGGTTTTCGTAGACCAATGTCTGACACTCTCTCCCCCTTCTAAAGATCATTGTCCTCAATGATCAAGGAGGGAAAGTACTTGCAAACTAGAGCTTCTAATTCGCAAGTAGAGTCAATAAGTGGTAATCCTCTCCAGGCTACTAGATACTCCTTGATGACACGGTTTCTCAACAGCTTCTGCCTCTAATCTAGTATCCTTTCTGGAGAATGATTTGTGCTATCACTTTCTTGCAAAGAAGCAATACCCTCTATCAGATTATCCTCCCTAGAAATATAGTTTCTAAGTTTATTGACATGAAACACTCGATAAACTTTGCAACCTTGAGAAAGATCTAATCCGTATGCAACATCACTAAGCTTCTTTACTATCTTCCAAGGTCCACAAAACCTCGGTGAAACCTTAGTACACTAGAAGTTGATCTAGCTGGCACTTGAAGAAAAACTATATCTCCTTCCTCAAAGACTCTAAGAGATCTCTTCTTGTCATTTGCCCTATTAGATGCTTGCTATGTCTTGGCTTTAGCCATTTCTAGATTTTCTTGGAGCTAAGAACTCTGATGCACTAGGACATTACTTTGGCATTCCTATGGTACTCAAAGCAGTGGGATTCATTCCATAGTTGATCTCAAAAGGAGACATTCCTCTCACTTTATGAGGTTTGTTGTTATAAGCAAACTCTACTAGTGGCAAGTAACTATCGCAGTCTATCTACTTCTTAGACACATATGCTCTCAACATGTCCTCTAAAATCTAGTTGACCCTCTCGGTGTGACCATATGACTATGGATGATCACCACTACTCATTTTCAATGACACCTTCAGTTTGTCACATACAAACTTCTAGAAGTGTCCTCTAAATCTGACATCCCTATCTGAAAGTATGGATGTCAGTAACCCATGCAATTTGAAGACATGTTGGATAAACAACTCTGCTACTTGTGGAGCCTTTATCTTCTCTTGCATGGGTATGAAGTGAGCCATCTTGCTCAATATGTCTACCACAACTAGGATAGTATCCCACTTCCTTTGGGTCCACAGTAACCCCACTATGAAGTCCATGGATACATTGTCCCAGTTATGATCTAGTATCTCTAAAGGATGTAAAAGACCTGGTGTCTTTACCCTTTTTTCTTTGTTGATTTGATGCATAAAGCATTGTTGAACATAAGTTTGGACATCTTTGGCTAATCCACGCCACCAAAATGTTCTTCTAACAAGTTGTATTGGCTTATCAACACCAAGATGCCCTATGCAAGGAACATCATGGTTATCATGCATAACTTTCCTTCTTAAATCCCGGGAATCTAGTATGCAAACCTTTCCTTTCTGTTTGACTATTCCATTCTCCTTTGAGAAGTTGGAATACAAACTGGACTTGTTTGCTCTGCTAGAAGAAGAAATAGTTGGAACTGCCTCGTGTCCTATGAGAGAGTCATCACTCATGGCTCTAATAATCAAGTACAAATGTGAATCTTCCACTTGTGCTTCCTTTATTTCTTCAAGCAATGAGCTTTCTAGGATTGTAAAGTTCATTTGATACACTATCTGTGATAATGTGTCAGCTACTATATTCTCTTTGCCTCTTCTATACATGATTTCCATGTGAAATTCTTGCATGAGCTCAGCCTAACAAGCTTCTCTGCCTCAAAGATTTGGCTAACTAAAAAAGTACTTGCATGTATGGTGATTTGTGTATATCTTAAAGTCTGCACCATAAAGATAGTATCTCGAGACTTTAAGAGTATGCACCACTACATATGACTCCTGTTCATGCTCTGGTCAATTGCATTGTGCACTACTCAACTTCTTGCTTTCAGAAGCTATTGGCCTACCATCTTGGCTCAAGACTACCCCTTTGACTATGCCATTAGCATCTGTCTCCAACTCAAATGGTTTATGCAGATCTACCACTTTGAGTAAAGGTGCCTCTAAAATAGCTTGTTTCAAATTATCAAAACTTTCTTGTTGCTCTTGCTTCCATGCAAATGGAACTTTGCCTTGAAGCAAGTTCATCATAGGTGCTGTTATTGATTAATAAGAAAGGATGAATTTTTATAGAAATCAAAAAGTCCTAGAAATTATCGTAACTGCCCCTCATCCTGAGGAGTAGGCCAAGATAGAATAATCGAGACCTTCTTGGGATCCATCTAGACCCCACTGGCCGATACCACATGCCCTATATACTCTATCTCTAGAAGAAACAACTGAGTCTTTTTTGGATTTACATACAATTGATTTTCTTTAACTTATTTAATACTAAGATTAAATGACTTTCATGCTCATGTAGAGACCTACTATACACTATCAAATCATCAACAAAATCCACAACACACTTTCCAATGGATGATCATTCCATTCATTAACATCATGAAAGTAGTAGGTGTATTAGTTAAACCAAATGGCATCATTAAGTAAGAAATGCCAATCTTCAGGAGCAAGCATCAAACTACAAGGGAAGAGCAAGAAAGGTTGACCACATGGTGTGCAAAGGATGCTCTTGGTAGGTCTTATCTACTAAACTCAATCTCTAATTTCTTGTTACCACATATTAGGAATTGCAAGACCTCCCAAGAGACTAGGGAAGTACTCTCATCGTATTTCTCCTCAAATACAAGAGCTAGGAAGAATCAGTTATGGATGGAATTTACAACTCTAAAGAAACAAGCAAAGCAAGGAGTGGCTAATTATGTAACCAAGATGAAAGATGTGGCTGATCTGCTTCAAGAATTGGAGAGGAGATAGAAGAAGAACACATAATAAGGTAGATCATTAATGGTATCAAAGCTGATGATAAGTGGAAGTCCTTCACCACAGCAATGGACCTCTAAATGGATATGCAAATACCTCACCTCAACACCTTGATGGGGCAACTCTTCACCCATGAGACAAAACTCAATAAGAATGGTCACAACTCTAGAGGTAACCAATCTTCTGCCCTTTATACAGATAAGAATAAAGCTAAGGATAAAGGTAAAAACAAGAAAAATAAATAAGAGACTAGTACTTCTCAAGATAATTATGCAAGAAGAGGAAGAGATCTTAGAGGAAGGGGCAGAGGAGGAAAGCAAGGCAGGGGGAGATACTACAAAAATTCACCTTGCAACATTTGTGGTCTTACCAACCACACCACATAAGAATGCTTCAAGAACACAAGGAATCAAAGGGGAAGAGGCTTCCATAGAGGTAACTATGGACAATCCAAAGGCAGATACAACAATGGTGGAGGCAACTACAACCATAACTACAATCAAGGCTACACCAGCAACAATTATCAAGGAGGTTTCAGAGGAACAAGGGACTACAACAACTATACGGAAGACCAAGAAGATTCACTACTCATCATGAACATGACATCCAAGCAAGGTAAAGATGATAAGCATCTTTTCTATATTGATTCAGGCCAATTATGTGGCTAGAAATGTAGCTTTATTATCTGAACTTGAAGAACTCAAAGGGAAGCATGAAGTATAAATAGGTGATGATACCAAACACTTAGTCAAACAAATTGGAAATGTCAAAACATCTGATGGTAGCATGAACCTTTTGAGTAAAGTTCTATATGTGCCAGCTATAACCAAAAACCTAATTAGTGTTGGACAAATTATTGAGAAAGGTTTACAGGTCAGATTCACTAAGCATGGAGCATGTGTGCAACTAGGCTTCAAAAGGATTTCTAGAGGTGAGAAGTCTCATAGATTATTCACATTTGAGATTGAAGACATAAGGAACATAGCATTATTCAATTATAGAGATCAAACCTTATCTGAGTTAGAAATATGGCACAAAAGGCTAGGACACATAGGAGACAGAACTCTGAAACAAATATGCAGGGATCAAAGTGTGCTTAGCATTCCCAATGTAACCAAGCAACATATGATATACAAATGTGAAGCGTGCCAATTTGGCAAAGCTCACGGGCAACCATTCAACATGAAAATATACATTCATGAAGACTATTTGGAGCTTGTACACAATGATGTGTGGGGTCCTAGCAAAGATCCATCAATCTCAAGTTCAAGGTACTATGTTTCATTTATTGATGATTAAAGTCATGAAGCATAAGGATGAGGTATTTACATGCTTCAAAAAGTACTTGGCACTAGTTGAAAAACAAATAGGAAGGAGCTTGAAGAGGATCAAATCTGATGGAGGTGGTGAGTGTTTTTCACATGAATTTGATTCATTTCTACAAGACAGAGGCATAAAGAGGGAAGTAACAAAAAGATATACTCCTGAATTGAATGGAGTGGTAGAGAGAAGGAGCATGTTAATTGTTGAACCTGCTAGGTCTATGTTGAATGAGAAGAAGCTACCTAATTACCTATGGGTAGAGGTTGTTTCCACAGTCATCTACTTGGTCAAAAGGCTCCCATCCAAATCATTGGATGGTATGACACCCTATGAATCATGGAAAGGCAAGAGACCCTTATTGGACCATTGCAAAATATTTGGGTTCATTGCTTATGCACACATTCCTTCACAAATTAGAGGGAAACTTGACCCTAAAGCTGAGAAATGTATACTCATTGGGTATGATCAGACCAAAAGGGCTATAGGCTGTACAATCCCACTAACAAAGCATTTATAGTTAGTAGGGATGTAGTGTTTGATGAAAATAATTCATGGTTTGAAGATGGTTGCAGGAAAGTCAAGTTACCATATGATTTGGAAAATGATTTTCCAAACCTCACTCAAGAAGATCAACAATTAGCAAAAGATATCAACTCAGAGGATGAAGAGCAGATTGACTTCAAGGCTTGGAAGTCCATAATCAAGATCAAACTCAAGCAATTAGAAGACATACCAGAGTCTTCAAATCAAGCACTCAAGAGATCACAAAGAGAAAGCAAAAAGCCTATAATAAGGTATGGCTATGATACACCATTAGTCACCAAGCATTATCTATATATCACTAAGGACACTATGACAGAAGAGCCTTCTTCATTTGAAGAGGCTAGGAAGAAGAAAGAATCGAGAGAACCCATGCAGGAAGAAGTAGAAGCACTTCAAGAAAACCATACTTGGGATCTAGTTCCCAAGAATCCAAGCATGAAGGTAATTGGATCTAGGTGGATATACAAAATAAAAAAGAACTCATACAAAAAGCAAACGAAGTGGATATTAGATATGATGAGGGAGAGAGAGGATGAGCCTCCCCCAACTACCCTCCCGTGTGAATTAAACGCCAAGGAGAGGGAAGATGAATTAACTTCCCCTCCACGTCAAGTCCTGACGAAAAAGAAACGCCAATCCTAGCAGTAAATGATCAGAGAGAAGAACGAGCTCAACTTCACCCAACTTTGAAATACACAAAACTGAAGTAAAACATGTTTTACATTCTTTTATGTGGAGTGAAGAGTGTTGGATGAGAATACATTTCATGGTAATATATTCGAAATAGCAACTAAGATTTTAATGCATTTCAACTTCTTTTTTCGATTTTTTCTTGAAATGAGGGAGGGCTCAGATAAGACAACTACCCTTCCTTCAAATCCAAGCTAGACACCCTCATTAAGAGATGACAGGGATGGGAAGGTGCCACAATGAGTGTGTGGGAGTGTGTATGTGTGAAAGAGAGGATGAGAGAAGGGGGGGTAAGGGGTTGTTTTTGTGCAACAAACAGAAATAAAGATCTAAACTACTCAAAAATTAAAAGAAGAGAGGTACCCAAGGCCAACCAAAGGCCACACGGATCCACAACTCAGTCCAAGTGTGAGGTGCATCCACAAAGTGTATGCACGGCAAGCCTGAAAAAACCCAATGGCTAAAGGCCGACGTCCCCGGCAACGGCGCCAAAATGTTGAGAAAAGGGGAGCAACAGACCCTAACCGCCTCACATGGAAGTGAGAGGCTCTTCCAAGAGGAGTTGCAAGAAGTGTAAGCAACGCACACACACCCACGTCCATGAACAATGGCACCATGGCCAACGTCAAAAGGAACAAGGGAGGGCAATGCTCACACACAAGACAACCCCAAGTGCCAAACCCACACACATGGATCAACGCCTAGCACACAAGGAGAAATGTGGAAGCCAAATGAACCTTCTTTCCATTAGCATGGAGGCCAAGGGACCCCTTTTACAAATGAGGCTCTTCTTTATATAGAGAAGAAGAGAGGCATATGTGAATAAAACATGTGGTCAAAAGACCACATGTGCTAAATCAAAAAGAGGATCTTCATGTGATTTTGGGAATTCAAAAAATAACAACCTAGAGAGAGAGAGAGAGCGTGGTGAGTTTTGTACGTGGGTTTTTGAATTTGTGCAAAAAAGGGTACTTTATGGAGAAGGCTTCAATACTTTAGACTAAAGGAAATATCAAAAAGGGGTTTTAGGAGAGTGTTCATATGGACATCTCCTAATTACAAAAAAGGGGTTTTTTATGAAGGCTAAAGGATTCCATAGCATGAGAAAAAATATGGACAACCCTTAGAACAAAACTCCTCTCCATGTGCCATATGTGGATTAACTAACACATTATTGAGAATTGTTTCAGGAATCCTAGACCAAAGAGGAAGAGGCTACAACAGAGGTGGATATGGAAGCTCAAGAGGTAGATTCAACAAACAACAATGGTTACAACGATAACAATTACCAAGGAGGATATAGACGAAGGACAGAGTACAACAGTTATGCAGATGATCAAACTCAAGAGGACTCATTAGTTTTGATGAATATAACTATGAAACAACGTAAAACAAATGAACATGTGTTCTATATAGACTGGGGTTGCTCAAATCATGTAGCAAGGAATGTAGCTCTACTCTCAGACCTCGAGGATCTAGTGAATAGACATGAATTCCAAGCAAGAGATGGCATAAGGCATCTAGTGGAGAAGATTGGCAATGTGAAGACTTCAGATGGTAATATGAACCTATTGAGCAAGGTAATGCATGTGCCTACCATAGTGAAAAATCTCATAAGTGTTGGTCAGATTGTTGAGAAAGGATTGCAGGTCAAATTCACAAAGAATGGAGCATTTGTTGAGGACCCACATCAGGGATTCAAGAGGATAGCAAGAGGAGAAAAGTTAGGTAGACTATTTACATTTGAGCTCCAAGATACTAGGAACATTGCTTTGTTCAACTATCAAATATTATCAGAATTGGAAATATGGCACAAGAGGTTAGCTCATATAGGTGAAAGGGCTCTAAAGCAAATCAATAGGGATCAGAGTGTGCTTGGCTTACCAAATATCTCCAAGCAACACATGATTTACAAATGCAATGCTTGTCAATTTGGCAAGTCTCATAGACAACCATTTACAAAGAAGGGATATATTCATCGAGACCTATTCGAGCTAGTCCATACAGATGAATGGGGGCCAAGCAAGGAACCATCTGTTGCTCTAGCACAATGGTGAGAACCACGTTAAGAAGCTCCTTCTTAATGTCAATCCGTGGAAGAGATAGGAGTGATATGAAGATCGTGAATGTGAGATGTAGTGAGAGTGAAGGTGAGAAGCATAGAGACCTTAGATGGAAACATAAATCTACTCAGTAAGGTATTGTGTGTACCTACCATAACCAAGAACTTGATAATGTTGGTGCATGACAATCATCAATTGAAGGATTATGAAGGAATGAAGTCAAGGAGTCAAGAGGAGAATAAATTCAGAAGGTTGAAGGAAGGATATTTTTTTCAGGATTCCAAAGATGTGTACACATATGTACATTAGCTGACTTATACTTTTGTCTAGTCATATACTTGTACATATTCATCTATAAATATGTTGGAAAATGTCGGGCAAAGTGAGCAGAAGAAGAATAGAGAATAGGTAGAGAGGAATGAGTTGTAAGATGTGTCATTAGACACATGGAAAGTGAGTGAATTGTCTATCCTCACTTAGATGTAATTTTTCTGAAGAAATCGAAAAACTTGCGCCCGATGTTTAGCTGTCTGCTCCTTCTGTGTTTAATCTTTTGAGAAATCCTTCTGCACATATCTAAGTCCATAGCTAATCTATCTATGGCTAGAATTTGAGAGGTTAATTGCAATCAGGCTGAGAGAATTTTGTTTAGGAACATTCATATGTGAAGATGTTCTGAGAGTCGACAAAACTGGCGCAGATTTCATGTTCAGAGAAATGAAGATTTCTCAGTGTGTAGTGTAAAGTTTTACACAAGTGAGGGCTCAAAATCTAAGTTGGAAGGTAAGCCATCTATGGCTAAAAGATCTTGATCAAACGGGTTCGACATTGTGAGAACCAGTGCTAAGAAGTTGCAGGTGTCAAAGTCGCCATTGCAGAGAAGCTGTTTCAGACATAGGTAAAGTGTTTCACACATTTCTCAGTGTGTACTCAATCATTTTGAGAAATTTAACTTGGTAAAGTTGCGCAATCTCAAGGCGAAGTGTTGTGCAAAGTTTTGTCAAAAACTTTACAGAATTGATTAGTCAATGAGTGATTAATCTGCAGCAGACTTTTCTGAAGAAGTTGAATTTTTCAGAATAATCAATTTTCTGATAAATTGGTGAATGATATCTAAATTTGGTGGAGTCTAAGGTTAATCTTGATATAGAGGTGATCTAAATTCAAGGTTAATTTGTTCTTTTGGAGAGTAACACTCTCCATCAGTGGTATCAGAGCAGGTTGTGTCAAAATTGAAGTGAAGAAGACTCCGACTACTGCAGAAATACAAATCTTTACATCTTGAAGGTGGAAAAGGATAAAGGTTGAAGAAAACTTGAAGGTAGACACATTGAAGCCATCAGAAGGATCAGAAGAAGCAAGACTCGAAGTAAAGGTACATTTATTCCTTGTAAAGTCTAAATTTTTGAGACTACAGGTGAAGCAAGGATGGGAGATAGTCTCCAAATTGAAAAGTTGGATAGAGAGAACTATCCTGCATGGTCTATGAGGATGGAAGCTCATCTTATGAGCAAAGATTTGATAGCCTACATTACAGGTGAAGAAGAGAAGCCTAAATTCAGAGATCCTAGTGTTCCAACTAGGGAAGAATTGTCATATCTAAAGAATTGGATGAAGAAGGATGCTCAAGCAAGGAGCATAATCTACATGGCAGTCAATGACTATTTGCTTCCTCACATTAGAGGACTTGAAAGTGCATGTGACATTTGGAATGCTTTGGAGGAGCATTTCCAAAACACAACCAAATCAAGGAAGGCTTCATTATGGGCAGAATTTACTACTTTCAAGAAGAAGGCCTCACAATCAATCTCTGATTATGTGACAAAGATGAAGGACATTGCAGATTCTCTAGGTGCAGTGGATGAAGACATTGAAGAAGACAAATTGGTAAGACAAATACTCACAGGGCTAAGAGGAGATGAGAAGTGGAAGCCTTTCATTTTATCTACAGAACTTTCATTAGATCACTTTACTCCTGATTTGAATCAATTGTTAGGTCATATGCTAACTTTTGAGAATGATATCAAAGGAGATGTTGATAAGAGTGCAGGTCATGCAATGTATTCTAAAGACAAGAAGAAAGCTAACAAAGGAAAACAACAATCAGGTGAAGAAGAAGGTACATCAAACCAAGCAAATTTCATAAGAGGAAAAGGAAGTGGCAGAAGTAGAGGAAGAGGCAGAAACAACAAAGATAATGCAAGAGCTTGTTGGATATGTGGTAAGACCAATCATCTATCTCATGATTGTTGGCATAATAATCAGAATAATAGTAATTATCAGAACTTTAATCAAAGAGCAAGAGGTGGTAGATTTCAGAGAGGAAACTTCAGAGGTAGAGGTGGTAGGAATTCTTTTGGAAGAGGTGGAGGAAGAAGCTTCCAAAACCAATCCTATAATAACACCTACTACAACTATACATCGGATCAGAAGGAGGACTCGACTCTCATTATGAATACATGTGAAACCTCACATGAGGACATGAGAGTGTTCTATATTGATTCAGGATGTAGTAATCATTTAAGTGGAAATATTGCTTTGATGACTGACCTAGATCATAATGCAATTAATCATACAGTTCAGACAGGTGATAATACAAAGCATAAGGTAAAGTCAATTGGTTCAGTCAAAGCTAAAGATGGGAGTACTCTTCTGAGTAAGGTTCTTTATGTTCCCACAATCCCAAAGAATTTGATCAGTGTAGGTCAAATTGTGGAAAAAGGATATGAGGTAAGGTTCACAAATGATGGAGTTTATGTTGAAGACCCTAGTCAAGGGTATAAACAGGTTGTTACAGGAAAGAAAGAAGGAAGGCTTTTCACATTGAAGGTACAAGGAAATGTTGAACATGCTATGTTCACATATGGAGAGCAGAAGGTGTCAGAATTGGATCTTTGGCACAAAAGACTTGGACACTTTAATGAAAGAGGTATTAAAGAAATGATTAACAATGATTCAGTACTTGGATTGCCTAACATTGCAGGTCAACACATGACATACAGATGTGAGGCATGTCAATTAGGTAAGGCTCATAAGCAATCCTATTCCAAGCATGGGTTTATGTATTCAAAAAGACTTGAATTGGTGCATACAGATGTGTGGGGTCCTTCAAAGGACTTTAGTATAAATGGTTCAAGATATTATGTCATATATGTTGATGATGCTACCAGGTGGATCACAATTTATGTGATTAAAGAAAAGTCAGAAGTGTTTAATACATTTAAACACTATCATACATATGCAGAAAGGATTACAGGTCAAAAATTAAAGAGACTAAGGTCAGATGGAGGGGGAGAGTATTTTTCAAATGAGTTCAATGATTATTTGTGGAATGCAGGTATAAAGAGAGAAGTTACTTACAGGTATTCTCCTCAACAAAATGGGGTAGCAGAAAGAAGAAATAGGACTCTTGTTGAGTTTGCAAGGTCCATGATGAAAGAGAAGAATTGCCCAAATTATTTGTGGGCTGAGGCTGTTAATACAGCTACATATTTGGTTAATAGATTGCCTTGTAAAGCTTTGCAGGGTATGACACCATATGAAGCTTGGTGGGGTAAGAAACCTACCTTGGATCATTGCAGAATATTTGGATGCTTGGCATATGCATATGTGCCATCTCAATTGAGGCATAAGTTGGAGCCTAAGGCAGAAAAGTATGTATTCATTGGCTATGATGATAAGCAAATGGGATACAGGTTGTGGAGTCCATCCACAAAGCAATTTATTGTATCCAAGGATGTTACATTTGATGAGCAAGGTACTTGGTATGCAGGTAAATATAATGTACATGCAGATGATGAAGAAGTAGTGGAACAAAGAAAAGGTAAAGCAAAGATTCAATTACTTGATGAAAGTGAGAATAATGAAGTACAGATTGAAGTTGAAGAGAGACCAAGGTTTGATCCAGAATGTGATGAACCAGAGATCTCAAGAAGTGCAGAAGTTAGGAGGTCATCTAGGCACAAATGGCAACCTACAAGGTATAGCTATGACACTTCATTCTTGACTACTAAAGATTATGCTTATTTGGTAAAAGCAGATGAAGACCCTTCTACATTTGAAGAGGCCAAAGGGAAGAAGAATTGGGAAGATGCTATGCAAGAGGAGTATGATGCATTGATAGAGAATCAGACTTGGGATCTGGTTCCTAAACCTAATAGCCAGAAAATCATTGGTTGTAAGTGGGTTTACAAAACAAAGAGATTTGCAGATGGAAGTGTGTCTAGGTACAAAGCTAGACTTGTTGTGAAAGGATATGCACAGACATATGGAGTGGATTATGATGAGACTTATAGTCCTGTGGCAAAGATGACAACCATCAGGACACTCATAGCAATTGCTGCTTGCAAAGGTTGGAAGTTATCTCAATTAGATGTTAAAAATGCTTTCTTGAATGGTTACATTTCAGATGAAGTCTACATGGAGCAACCAGATGGGTTCAAAGATCAAGTGAGTCCAAATTATGTGTGTAAGCTCAAGAGAGCTTTGTATGGGTTGAAGCAAGCCCCAAGGGCTTGGAATTATAGGCTTGTAAAATTCTTGAATGATCTTGGATTTCAAGCATCAAAGGCAGATAGTAGCTTGCTAGTCAAAGCAAGTGAAGATGGGTTCATTTATGTTTGTATTTATGTTGATGACATAATACTTACAGGAACAGATGATAAAGGAATACAAATGATCAAGAAGCAGATGGAGAAAGAGTTCAAAATCAGTGATTTGGGGAACCTATCATTCTTCTTGGGAATGGAGATTTCTTATACTCAACATGGAGTATATGTGACCCAAGAAAATTGGTGTGCTTTCACAATTTATGCATTGTCCTAGAAAGGAACATTGGATTGCAGGACAAAGAGTACTTAGGTACATCAAGGGTACACTCAAAGAAGGGTTGTACTATGGGTTTACTTCAGATACAAGAATCAAGATATATAGTGATGCAGATTGGGCAGGTAATGTGGATGATAGAAGATCAACACATGGATACTTGTGCTATGTAGGAGACAAATTGATTTCATGGTGTTCTAAGAAGCAACATACAGTTGCTCTGTCATCTACAGAGGCAGAATATAAAGGTATGGTGGAAGCTGCAAAAGAGGTAATATGGCTAAAGACACTTATGAAAGTTTTTGATGTGGTTCAAAGTACTCCTATTGTTTGTGGAGACAATATGAGTTCTTTATACTTGGCAGCTAATCCTGTGTTTCATGCTAGAACTAAGCATATTGAAATACAGTATCATTTTCTAAGAGAGAAGGTCATTGAGAAGGAGATTGAAGTCATACACACTCCTACAAAAGATCAACTTGCAGATATGATGACAAAAAGTCTAGATGGACCAAAGCTACAAAGATTCAAGGATATGGCAGGAATTAAGAAGATAGAGAAGAACCTCAATTAATGATTGAGGGGGAGCTGTTGGTGCATGACAATCATCAATTGAAGGATTATGAAGGAATGAAGTCAAGGAGTCAAGAGGAGAATAAATTCAGAAGGTTGAAGGAAGGATATTTTTTTCAGGATTCCAAAGATGTGTACACATATGTACATTAGCTGACTTATACTTTTGTCTAGTCATATACTTGTACATATTCATCTATAAATATGTTGGAAAATGTCGGGCAAAGTGAGCAGAAGAAGAATAGAGAATAGGTAGAGAGGAATGAGTTGTAAGATGTGTCATTAGACACATGGAAAGTGAGTGAATTGTCTATCCTCACTTAGATGTAATTTTTCTGAAGAAATCGAAAAACTTGCACCCGATGTTTAGTTGTCTGCTCCTTCTGTGTTTAATCTTTTGAGAAATCCTTCTGCACATATCTAAGTCCATAGCTAATCTATCTATGGCTAGAATTTGAGAGGTTAATTGCAATCAGGCTGAGAGAATTTTGTTTAGGAACATTCATATGTGAAGATGTTCTGAGAGTCGACAAAACTGGCGCAGATTTCATGTTCAGAGAAATGAAGATTTCTCAGTGTGTAGTGTAAAGTTTTACACAAGTGAGGGCTCAAAATCTAAGTTGGAAGGTAAGCCATCTATGGCTAAAAGATCTTGATCAAACGGGTTCGACATTGTGAGAACCAGTGCTAAGAAGTTGCAGGTGTCAAAGTCGCCATTGCAGAGAAGCTGTTTCAGACATAGGTAAAGTGTTTCACACATTTCTCAGTGTGTACTCAATCATTTTGAGAAATTTAACTTGGTAAAGTTGCGCAATCTCAAGGCGAAGTGTTGTGCAAAGTTTTGTCAAAAACTTTACAGAATTGATTAGTCAATGAGTGATTAATCTGCAGCAGACTTTTCTGAAGAAGTTGAATTTTTCAGAATAATCAATTTTCTGATAAATTGGTGAATGATATCTAAATTTGGTGGAGTCTAAGGTTAATCTTGATATAGAGGTGATCTAAATTCAAGGTTAATTTGTTCTTTTGGAGAGTAACACTCTCCATCAGATAAGTGTTGGACAAATTGTAGAAAAAGTATTGCAGGTAAGGTTTACAAGAAATGGAGCATTTGTTGAAGATCCTCAACAAGGATTCAAGAAGATAGCCAAAGGAGAAAAGACAGGTAGACTCTTTACATTTGAAGCACAGGATACTAGAAATATAGCACTTTTCAATTATGGAGGACAAACCTTATCAGAATTAGAAATGTGGCACAAAATATTAGCTCACATAGGAGAAAGAAGTTTAAAGCAAATATGCAGGGATCAGACTGTGCGTGGATTGCCAAATATATCCAAGCAACATATGATTTACAAATGCAGTGCATGTTAATTTGGGAAGTCTCATAGACAACCATTTATGAAGAAAGGTTACATTCATGGTGATCCATTGGAGCTAGTCCACACAGATGTTTGGGGACCTAGCAAAGACCCTTCAATTTCAGGATCCAAGTATTATGTATCATTCATTGATGATTGTAGCAGATGGACCATACTTTATTTTATGAAACACAAGAATGAAGTATTCAATTGTTTCAAAAAATATCTTGCTCTTGTTGAAAACCAAACAGGGAAAACATTAAAGAGGCTAAGCTAAGATGGAGGGGAAAAATACTTCTCCCATGAGTTTGATGCATCTCTAAGATAGAGGCATCAAAAGAGAAATCACCACTAGATATACTTGAGAACAAAATGGAGTAGCAGAAAGGAGGAATAGGACCATTGTGGAGGCAGCAAGGTCCATGAGCAAATGAGAAGAAATTGCCCAACTACCTATGGGTAGAGGCTGTATCCATAGCCACCTATCTTATCAACAGACTCCCGTCTAAAGCATTGGATGGGATGACACCATATGAAGCTTGGAATGGAAGAAGGCCTAGCCTAGATCATTGCAAAATTTTTGGGTGCATAGCTTATGCACATGTTCCATCACAGGTCACAGGTAAAATGGATCCCAAGGCAGAGAAATGTGTCTTCATAGGTTATGATCTTAATCAAAAAGGGTACAAGTTGTATAATCCAAGTACTAAAGGTTTTATTGTTAGCAGAGATGTTGTCTTTGATGAAAACAACTCGTGGTTTGAAGATGATTGCAAAAAAATCAAGCTACCTTATGACCTAGAAGAAGACTTTCCTACAATTCAGAAGGTAAATAATCAACAATGAAACACCAAGGAGGAACTTCAAGGTATGGAGCAACAAAGGTAACGAGAAGATGCAAGACTTGAGGGATATTGCAGAATCCTCTCAACAAACAATAAGAAGATCAACTAGGGAAAAGAAGAAGCCAGAAAGGTATGGATATGACACCTCTCTAGTCACTAAACACTCAATCTATATTGATTAGGATATCAACTCAGAAGAACCATCAACCTTTGAAGAAGCAAACAAGAAATCTGAATGGGAAGAAAGCAATGGAGGAAGAGATACAAGCACTTCAAGAAAATCAGACTTGGGACCTAGTTCCCAAGAACCAATCCATGACGATCATTGGATCTAGATGGATCTATAAGGTAAAAAATAATTCTGATGGATCAATAAATAGGTACAAAGCAAGACTTGTGGCTAAAGGGTTTGCTTAGACCCAAGGGATTGATTATGAGGAGACTTTCTCTCCTGTGGCAAAGATGCCAACAATCAGAGTTCTCATAAGCATAGCTGCTTCAAGGAATTGGAACATCTATCAATTAAATGTAAAAAATGCATTTTTAAATGGTTGGATTTCAAAGGAGGTGTACATGGCACAACCTCCTGGATTTGTTGATGATGTACATCCTGAGTATGTGTGCAAACTCAGGAAAGCTCTCTATGGTCTCAAACAAGCTCCTAGAGCTTGGAATCATAGATTGGTTACATTTTTGCAAGACAAAGGATTCAAGATGAGCAAGATTGATTCTTCACTCTTCACTAAGAAGAGTAACTCTGAAGTTATATATCTATGTGTGTATGTAGATGATATTATCCTTACAGGTAATGTTGCAAATGGAATCAAGAAGATCAAATCCCAAATGAAGGAAGAATTCAAGATAAGTGACCTAGGATTGCTCACTTATTTTCTTGGATTAGAAGTTGTCTATGCAGATAAAGGGATCTTCCTTACCCAAAGGAAGTATGTTAAAGATGTAATTGCAAAGTTCAAGATGCAAGATGCAAGATGCTAAGGTTGTAGGTACTCCCATGGAGGTCAATCACAAGTTAAGTGCTCATGAAGGGGAACCTATTGAAGACATTACAAGCTACCAAAGCTTAGTTGGAAGCTTGAATTATGCAACCCTAACTAGGGTAGATATCTCTTATGGTGTAAGTGTGCTTAGCCAATTTATGCACACTCCTAGAAAACCTCACATGGATGCAGCAAAAAGGATATTGAAATATCTGAAGGGAACTATGAATGAAGGATTGTATTATCCTTATACATCTAATTTAAGTGTAAAGCTATTCACTGATGCAGATTGGGTAGGATCAAAAGATGATAAAAGAAGCACATCTGGATATTTATCCTTTGCAGGTACAAAGATCATTTCTTGGTCTTCCAAGAAACAACCCACAGTAGCACTCTCTTCAACTGAAGCTGAATACAGAGGATTGGCAAATGCAACTCAGGAAGCAATGTGGATCAAGTCCCTATATACAGATTTAGGGTTAGATTTTGGCACTCCATACATATTTGGAGACAATATGAGTTCTTTGCATTTAGCTGCTAATCCTATCTTTCATGCTAAGACTAATCATATAGAAGTCCATTATCACTTTGTTAGAGAAAAAATAGCAAGCAAAGAAATACAATTGTCTTATGTGTCTACACAGATGCAATGTGTAGATATGATGACCAAAGCACTTGATGGAAGCAAACTCAACATGTTCAAATCAATGATTGGAATGCAAGAGATACCTATGGATTGAAGACTCAAGCCTCTTAGGCTTGAGGGGAGCTTTTGGTACATTTGACAAGCCTTGATGCTTGACCAAAAGATCAAAGGTTTACTTCATATCTTGAGCATGAATATTCATAAGTCATATGTGAATTTAACTCAAGATAAATGTAAAAGGCAAAGCATGAGAGAATCTCATATCTTTAGGAGTTTTAATTCACAACAACCAAGTTTTTGGAATCAAATTGATTAGGAGCCTAAAAGATAGGATCACTTTTAGGTGGCAGATTCAAAATTCAAAATTTGAACTCATCTATAAAAGTTCATGACTTTTTAGTCGCAGAAGAGAGAGCAAAAAAGGACACATTAAGCTTCAAGATTGTGGGCACACTTAGCCCACACATGTATGAGTAAGCCTACATCATCTCCTTTGTATCATACATTCAATATTTTCCACATTTGTTTCAGATTATGCAACTATCTCATGTTCACTATTACCTACCGCTAGACTCTCAATTTTAGTGCGGTTGTTTTGAGGATTTCTCGGTGTATACTTATTCTTTTACTGTGAATCAACTTGTTCCATGTAGCTTAGATCTTCTAGTTCTACGCTATCAAATTTCATGTCATTTGGTTCAGAGATCTGCGGGATATGTTCATTATAATCTTCCTATGTCTGTCGTCTGTTATCCTCCTAAAATGTTGAGATTACACCCCTAACTTCTTAAGATTATTTCTCAGCATGTACTCATTCTAAATTAGTGAAATAAATTCCCATAGCAAGCTTAGGGGCCCAATTACATATGGCTAAAAGCTCTTAGGACAATTGTAATAAGTGAGTGAATACTGAATGAAATATTAAGCAGGTTACAGTCCATAAATAGCAAGTTTTACAACTCTTCAAACTTGGAGGTAGTCTGTTTTAATGTACTATTTGAAGATGATGCTCCAAAGCACATTATGGTTCCAAATGCATATTTGGGAAGCTAAAGGTGTCTACTAAGGTAATCTGAAGTAACATTGGAAGGTGTACAGCAGGATTTCTGCAGCACTAGCTCATTTTTGGAGTCTATCCAACCATCTCCTCACAAGATGGAGAGGTCAATGCATTGCGATAGGGAAGGATGGCCCAAACTGGTGAATAATGATGTGAAAAATGTAGATTCTATCCAGTCTAGCTTTCCTCAAGTCCTCATTTGCCTAGAGATTTGACCACGAAAAGGCATTTGAGTCTTTGAATTCGACCAGATCTAAGTGCAATTTGGTTTTGTCCCAAGTTTTTTTCTCATGACTATCCATGACTTGGCCCTTGTTGTTCCATTTGTCTGCAGGGTCCTCCACCATGTTGAAGTCACCGCAAATCAGTATGTTGTGGGGGAGCAAGTCCAAGGAGGCCTAAGGGTCCAGTCTCTCTAACTCTATGTTTAGGGCATACAGAGAAACTAACATGAATCGCAAGGGGCCACCAAAGGAAATGACAATCCATTGATGGCTCTGATCTTCAATGGAGTTTGCAAGCTTTTCAAACTAGAATTGGTTTATGCCAATTACCATCCCACCAGACCCCCAGGGGTGCAACGTTGAGATCCAGACATGGGTCCAAGTGACTTGTCTAAGATGTTTCTTGAGGTCTCCTCCATCAATTTTAGTCTAGGTCACTCTTGAGGGGTCAGTCAGCCCCCTGGCATTTAACGAGATGATGATCATTGTCGTAATTTACCGTGTTTGTGGGAAGGTCTCTTATCCTTTCTCCTCTTGGATTTGTCTTTCTTTTTCATTAGGAGGGGGTCCCGACTTAATAATTTTTTTTTCCAAGGTAACTCAGTAGGCTATTTTCCCTTGCTAGAGGTCTCCTGTTGGAATGAATAGGAAATCGTTTGTGGAATAGTCGATCCAATGATTTAACTTTCACTATCCATATTGTCTTCATTACTAGTGGTAAAGCCGTCCTCTTTGCTTGTAGTGTAGCCCTCCTGATTGGTTTCTTTGTTGTTAGGGATCTCTAAGGCTTTATTGCTGGTGTCCACCTCAAAATGGTTCCTATCTGGGTAATCAAACTCATTAATCTCCTTTTCCATATTGCAATACAAGTTGTTTGGGGGTATCTGGAATACAGTTTCTCTTAGAAGTTGCCCTATGACTTCTTTTCCTTCTTCTTCTGACTTTCGTGAACGTGTCTGAGTCGGTTTCTAGGTTTCGAGAGTCCTTAACTTCCTCTTCATTTACTGGGAAATTTTGTGTCCCATTGATGTCTTGAGTCTTTTTGGATGCTTCTTGTAATTGTTGCTTTTTTATCTCAGAGGCTAATCTTTAATCCTGTGGCCGTGTTGGCCCCAACAAAAACACGTGTTAGGTAGATTTTTGTAATTAACATCTTGTTCCCAGCCACCCCCTTAGCCTAGGTCCACTTTGATCTTTGATGGAAGCAACATGCTGAGGTCAGCCTTGACACAGATTTGACGTTGCCACCGAGCATTGAAAGAGTGCCTTGCACCTTCATAAATGAGACCACCAACATCCTCTCGCAAAGCCAACGGCTTGCCGATTGGAGAAACGATGTCCCACACGAAATTGTACAAGAAGTACAACAGGTTAGCTAGACCAAAGAGGGTAGCAGAGAGGTTTAGACTTGTTGGGAATAAAATCAGGGGATCATCTGAACAGGCACAGGGTCGCCTGCCCGAGTTGTTAGGTTCTGACACTAAGGGCTTGGAATGCCATATCTTCATTCTCAAAGACTAGCAACATGACTAGCGAGTAAGAATTGACACTTGCTAACAATCAGCCCATAGGGGAAGCATTCTTTTCGAATCCACTGGCACACAGTTTCGAACGGAGGCCTAGGGCCAAACACTTGTCCAATGAGACATACTTTCTTGAGCTCTTCTTGCTTTGATACGATTGCAACTCTATTAAGAGAGACCAAGCGAGGCTCGACATTCTCGGAGTCCCCATGAGTGACACAAGATCCCCTCTCCAAAATAGGGGCCAGGTTACCAATCACCCCCTGGTTCGGGGCCAGGTGCTTATCACGAGGGAGGGGCCACCGAAGCCATGACAAGGGCCCCGAATCACGGAGCCGAGAAATAATTCTACTATCTCAGAGATAGATCTTCGTCCCCAACTTGTTTTCGAAACCAAAAGAACATTAAGCTCTTCTTTGAAAATAAAGGGCAAGAAACTCTAACAGAAGACCTGTGCCATGCAATCGTGAAGGGTCGCCCAAAAACCACACCTTCACGATGGGTCACAAAACTTACCCCAATCTCTTCAATTCAAAACTCCTTTGTCTCCACTATTTATTGTTCCTTTGCACACAACACTTAATGCCGACTTGAATTTGCGACACAATAGATATCTCTGATTGGATTTGAGACACATGTTGACAACAAAAGAAGGTTGAACACTTCTATATAAATGTGTTTACAAGAGCACAAATCTCCTTGAGTACCAAGATGCTCAAATTCAGGAGCGACAAAAAGGATCACGAAAAGACTAAGACGAGGACCATGTGGCAATGAGGTAAAAGGAGCCTATCTATCGTGAGCTAAAAGTCCTTTGTCACAAAACAAGACTCCATCAATCGAGGCCACTAGAAAATCATCCATCACGGACTCCATCAATCGAGGCCTAAAAGCATGTATGTGACTCTGATACCACTAATGGAACAAAAGAGGATGAGGGTGGTGTGTCAATGCGGAAGTGTATGTGAGTGCACAACCTCACAAAGATCTTGATTTATGTATTTTTATTCAATTTTATGTTTACCATCAACCACATTAGAAAACATCCTCAAATCCACCCATTTCATACATTGTTCTTCTCACAAAAACTTGCATATCAAATCTTCACAAAGATTTATGTTTAACGTTCACTCATATAAATCATATAAGCAGAAAATATACCCCTCATCAATGAAACATCATCTATATATTCCACAAAACCTAGCCCAAGTTAAATCATTCCATTTTCATTTCTAGATTAAGAGAAATCTCTTTCTCAAGTTGCTTACTTTAAATTTTAGCGCATTCTAGTTTTGCCAAATACCCCTAAATTTGAACAATCATAGACTCCACATCGAAATCTCTAATTGCATGATTCAACTTGCAAAAAGAAGCCCAACCTGGGCTCTTTAAGAGTCAACAATGTTCCTTCAATTTGGATCAGTACAACAAATTTGAGGGCCTCTGCAATTTACCCTTCTGTAACTTCATTCCAGCACCTAGGAACAATGCTCAATACCCTTACTTTGCACACTCATACAATTCACATAAAAATTGATAATTGAATGATTCAACTTGCACATGAAAGTGCATTTATTTACTTAGAGAATCAACAAAATTCATCCAATTGCAATCTCTATAATAAAAATGGAGCATCTGCAAATTACCTTTCTATAACTTTATTCCAGCACTTGAGAGCCTAGGAACAATGCTTAGTACCCCTACTTTGAACACTCATAAAATTCACACCATAAATGTGCATTTAATGTTTTAAGTTGTACATTAAAGCACATTCTATGCAATTTAAGATCTAAGAAATTTCATCCTATTTGGAGCTCTACAACAAATTTGAAAGCCCCTATAAATTACCCTTCCATAAGTGGAAGCCCTAGAAACAAGGCTCAATACCTCTACTTTTCATGCTCATACAATTCACACAAAACATGATAATATAAAAATTCTGCTTGGAACTAAAATGAGATATGCAGGAATTCCCAAGAGCACAATTAGTATTAAATGTTGACTTGTATGGGCATTACAAAAGTCTTGCTCAAACCAGCCATCTACAACTTTGTAGTTTGCAGGAAATTCATAGAAAACCTTCTTGCAATTCAATAAACATCCTCAAATCTTAATAATAAATACCTTCTCATGAGTATGTAAACCTCCAAGATCCTTCAAGAAGAACTACTCTCACAACTCCAAGCTTCATAAGGTAGGTGTAAACGTAAGCTCAAGTATGTGCAATCAATGCTTACATGTATGTATATGCATACACTCAATATGTAAGTATATTAGACACACTCCACACACATTCAAACACTTGTTGTACACATTCTTCAAGATACACACAAGCTCGAAGTACTCCTTCAATGAACAATGAGAGAGAGGGAGAGATTGAACGTATAGATTGAACTAAGAAAGACACATAAAGTGTGCTACTATCACTCCATTGAGTGTAGGAGTATGGATATCACTTCAAGTACACAATATGAAGAGTAGCATCAATCCTACGACAAAGAGGAGGACTATAATGGACACTCTTATGAGTAAAGGAGCTCAAGGAAGTAATGGGCTGCTCTTCTTGTTATATAGATGATGAGCATTGTCTCTTGAGTGTGCTAAAGAGGTAGAGTAGTTAGAGAGAGAGCATCTCTCAATCAATGTGAGTGATTTTCTTCTTTCTTCTCAGCATGAGCATCCCAAATGTAGGCACTTGCAATTGGGTAGTTCAATCCTTGATTTTCTCAATCAATTTGCTTGTGCAAGCACTCTCATGTGCATTGAAAGTTTTTTTATGTGGCTTTCAGCTTTTCTTCATTGACTTTAGCTTTACTTTTAGACTATGCCTTAATTTAAATGAACTAAGAGCTTGTTCACCCAATATTTTATGTAACATATGAGATAAGATAACAAAGGACAAGAATTATTGGGAAAAATACTTATGACTTGTCCAATAATATCTGCATGCTTGCCTTCCAATGATTTTGGCAAGGCTTATTAGAGAATTTGCTTACTACTCCAACACCATAAGAGATATTTGGTCTTCTATTGCACAAGTAGATGAGACTTCAAACTAGTTTCTTATATCTTAAGAAATCCACAAGAGGTGAGGTATCTTCAATAGATAGTTTTTTGTTGACCTCCATAGGTGTAGAAATTTCCTTACAATCCTCCGTGTCAAATGCCTTCAATATTTTTCTTGCATACTTCTGTTGAGAGATGAAAATCTTCCCCGGTTCCTTCCAAAATTCAAGGCCCAAGTAATAGTGCATTAAGCCCAAGTCAGTCATTTCAAATTCTGAAGTCAAGGCATCTTTCATTTGTTGAAAAAGAACATCATCATTTCCTATAGTCACAAGGTCATCTACATAGATTACATACAAAATTGTCTTCCCTCCTCTCTTTAGAACATACAAGTTAGCATCAAAAGCACATCTTTTGACACCTAGATCCAAGAGATACTTATCTATCTATTGGTATATGGCTTCTTCAGCTTACATACCATGTTCTCTCAATGGAGAGCCTCAAAACCCGGTGGTCGAGACACATAGACCTCCTCCTTGAGGTCTCCATTCAAGAATGATGATTTGACATCCATGTGATAGAATGTCCAATGGAAATTATTATAACATATCTCCACAAGAATGGTACAAAGTACATCAAGAGAATGGTAATATAAATGAGACTAGTGAAAACAGTGATAATGAGGCTCCACTTTGGAAATATGTCTCTACAAATAAGAAATTTCCATGAAGATTTCTCTTAAGAAAGGAAGATTGCAAAATGAAAGAAATATAGAAGATAAAAGGTACACTCCTCAAAGGTTTAATGATGAAGACTTTGAACCATATGGATGGAGTCAAATTCTATCAACTCTGGATATAGCAAATCATGAACATGTGGGAGTAAACTTCCAAAATGAAGAAGGTTATGATATTTTTTTGTGGGATTAAGAATGATCAGAACAACAAGTGAAGAAAATGGAATTCCAAAAAATGGAAACACTCTAGGAATTTTTAATAAAAAGACACAATTGGAAGAAGTACAAGCAACAGATGTAATAAAGGATACGATCATATGCAAAAAGAAGAATTGACACAGCAGGAATTCAGTAAGAAAGTACTTTTAGAAAAAACTCGGGATCCTAAAAAAGAAGAGGAAAAATTTGATGTTCCTTCAAATTTAAAAAAATATGAAGTCGAGGAGAGATTCTTGCTTAAGATGAAACCCAAAAGAGAAAAGAAGAAGGGAGAGTCTTATGGTATGTTGATGCTTCTAGTTTTGCCCTAGGATGTGTATTGGCACAACCTATTGAAGGAAGCAAATTAAATTTTCCCATTGCCTATGCAAGTAGATGGTCGAATCAAGATGAAAGAAATTATACAACAACTGAGAGAGAAGGTTTGTGCATGGTGTTTGCGGTAAAAAATTTTAGACACTGTTTGTTGGCTAACAAGTTTAAATTTTTTGTGGATCATCAAGCACTACTCTACTTGGTGAATAAACCTTGTCACACAAGAAGGATAGTGAGATGGTTCTTACTATTGATGGAATTTGAATTCGAGGTAGTAGTAAGGCAAGGAAAAACCCACCTTAGGATAGATCACTTGTCAAGAATCTTCACAGGTGATAATCTAGATTGTATTGATTATGAATGACGTAATGCCTATCTTTTCAATATAGAAAGTATCCCTAATTGGGCAAAATCTTTAATTCCAATTTTATCTATTGGCCCAAATAAATCAAAAAACAACAAAACACATTTGATTTTACAAAGTAGAAATTTTGTTTTAATTGTCGGACATTTATATCATATAAATTAGGTTGGAATATTAGAATATTGTGCTCTTGAGGAGGAACACATAAATTATTTAGAAAGGGCACATTTGTGGAACCCATGTTCTCATGCTTCTAAGATTTTCACTCTAAATAATTTAGCAAGAATGGGAGCACATTGGCCAACAAAGGAAAAAGATGTAGAAAGGTATATAACTCAATGGCAAAAATTTCATTACAAGCATCAAAGTGGAATGATTACTTTATTTTGGTTTCAAGGACACCCTTAGTGGAGTACACATATAATAAAAAGATTAAAACAAGGGGATGACCAAACAATAAGCATGAAAACTCTGAATCTAGAAATATGCAAGAATTAAGTAAAGACTTTGTACTAATAAAAGATTAATTGTATAAAAAAGGTATGGATGGATATTTGAGAATTTGTGTTCCTGAAGATAAATGTTTCGAAATGTTAGAAATGGCTCACTCAGGAATAGATGGAGGTCATTTCTCTAGGGAAAGAACTGCAAAATTAATTTTACATTCAGGATATTGGTGGCCAAGCTTATTTCTAGATGCCAAACTATTTGTACAGAATTGTGATAAGTGCCAAAGAACAAGACAACCTAGAAGAAGAGATGAAACGCCTTTGAAACCTTTGATATCTGTTAGAGCCTTTAATAAATGGGGAATGGATTTCATAAAACCTATAAATCTTCCTGCTAAGAACTCACATGTAGAATATATAATAGTAGCAACTGACTATTTGAACACAAAAGATAAAGGAGTAAAAGTCAGCAAAATCCTAGTGAGAAGAATAAATCAAACTCAAAGATATCCATATCATTAGAAAGTCTAGAAACCCAGGAATCAAAAAGATAGTCAAAATTTAATTGTGAAGTAGATGTGGAGACCTAAAATTCATACTTCCAAGGAAAAAGAAAGAGATGAAATCTCATGGCATAAAATGGGAATAAGAAATCAAATTTACAAGAAGTCAAAAATTTCAACATAGTATCGAAGGAAAAAACAGTAATGCATATACAAGTTGTAAATCAACAGCACCATGACAATATGAAGGGAAACATGAATACGGGAGGAGATATTCAAAGGAAAGCCTCTACATCAAACAAACACTTAAGTTAATTACTTAAGACCTCAATTTTGCACCATACAAAAAATGCATTACTAAAGTATGCATGTGTAGGGCTACACTACAAAGCCATGCATTCACTAGGCACAAAAAAGGTTAATCTCATGCACAAATGACCACTTCTTCTCATGTCAAGAAGGAAGAACTAGAAGGGGAAGACAAATCAAGAAGATATTTAGACCCTTCTCGAATAATTTAGACCTTATTTAGGTCTACTATTATTTTATTTGAAAAAAACAACAACACATAATATATATATATATATATATATATAGTAAATAATTAAATATATGTTTATTTTATATTTTTTCCATTACTTATTTCCATCCAAAAATCACAAAAGTGTCCAAAAAGCACAAAAGCAAGACGTATAAGTGGGTGTGGGTAATCTTCTTGAAAATTTCTCTTTATTTTTTATTTCATTCTTTTTCATTTTGCTTAAAACTCTAAAAGATAAAGATATTCCGATTGCACCTAGAAAAATCTTGCTACATGTACTGAGCACAGGTGTTCTTAAAATATGTGATAGACACATTATGTGATGTTGGGTGGTGTAAAACTTTTTTTTCTCCTTCTAGTATTTTTTGCAAAACAAGTAATCTCTTTGAGTCCTTTATTTGATATAAGTGGAGTCTTGGTGTGATTTCTTTTTATAGGATGACTAAAGGACTTCCTATAGATGAATTGCAGTTGATGTAGTGTCCTTATCAAGAGGACATTGGTTTTTGGATACTGATACAAAAATAGTGGAGTTGGAATCTGAACAAGAGGAAGTTTCGAACATGAACAAATAGAAAAAGAACTCAAAGATTTCCTCAAAATAGTTAGCAAGCACATCTTCATAGTGACAAAAGGAAATTATAAGTATACTATGCTACGTCAAGAGTTTTACAATTTTCAAAGATCAGTTGTAGCATACAAAAGATGGAAGGTAGTAGGGTTACACAAGCTAATGGAGGAACCCATGTTTTTCATTTACTTTGACACATGTGAACAAGCCATGTCATCTCTACAGGAAGTTATAAGAAGTACAGATACATATCTTATGTGCAAAGTCAAAAAGAGGGAAAATGAAGTGGTGGACATATTGATCGAATCAAATCATATCAAGCCTGCTTTGAACTGCTTTGCAATGGGTACAAAGGTTGATGTGAGCTTTGTGAAGAAGAACTCAGCTACATATCTTGGATTCACTAAATTCTCATATTTCAAAAACAAAGCCGATGAGGAGCTTGCAATAAGAATATTCTTGCAATTGCTTTGCTTTCCAACATTGTCCAGATATACCAAGCCACACAAACCAATTACTCAGGTAATCCTAAATAACAAGGATAAAAGCAAACCTTTTGGTGTAGTTGATATGACACCATATATTCATGAACACTTGAAGGAAGTTGCTAAACACTGGGAGTCAAAAAAAGTTCATGAATGGAGCTCAATTGTTCACTAAAATAATCTATCATGTTCTTGGTATGGAGGACAAACTAAAGCTAGCCCCTGAAGCACAAGTGTTCACAGCAATGATGGGTAAATTCACAAGTCCACTCAAGTCAATATCAATCAGGGAAGCAGGGAAAAAAAGAAAGGAATTAACCACTGAAGTAGCACAACCCATTAAAAAGAGGAAAGTAGATCCTAGAAAGATTGAATTGGAGGTAACAGAGGCTACTAAGGAGGAAAATAAAGGGCAAATAATTAAAATTTTAGGCAGATGTAGAGCCACATCCGCCTCAAACCAGTACAGAAAAGGTATATTCATATTTAATGTAGGGAGGTGATAAAAGAGCAGCTTATGAAGTGCAATATCAAAAGATTCTCGAGGATTTCTCTAGTAAGGCTACAGATTGGACCCAATCTGAAATGGAGCATTATGAAGAGCTTCATGAACAAATAATGAGTGTAGAAATAGAAGTTGTATTTGTAAAGAAAGAAGCTGCACTTCCTGCATACTTTAAATAATTACAAGGTCCTCCTAAAACCAAAACTACAATAGTGGAAACCATCAAAAATCAAAGAAGGAAACTGAAATAAAGAGAAAAGTTAAAGGTGCAAAACAGGAAAGAAGTCTACAAAGAAAGGAGGAGATTCAAATCCAAGCTGGGGGGTCTACATTAATGTATAAAATTGATATTGAAGATTAGTAGAGCATTGCAATAGAGATAGTGGAGTGTTCAGTAGCTCTAGAAAAACAATTGGAAGCAAAATCTGAATCAGATATAGACATTGATATTGAGGGATTTCTTTTAAGAATTGTGAACCTTTCATTGCCAAATACTCCTATAAAGATAGGACAAAGTCAAATATCAAACACAAAATTGGAGAAGAAGATAGAAGCTAATAAAGAAGATTCTTTAAAGAATACAAAAACCATTGTTGAAGAAACAGAAGAGGAAACAGGTTATACCCAAAAATGTCAGGATAGTAAGGAAGTTTCTAAAATGGAAATTAGTTTCTTTGAAAAAGAAGAGGGAGCAGACACTTCTTTAATGCAAGAAAGATAGTTCAATAAGGATGTGTCATAATAAGTCATGCTATATAGGAAATTTCAGAAATAAAAGGATCTGAGTATGGAGTCAATGGAACAGAATCAAAGGAAGAAAGAACACAACTGGAGAATTTTATATATGATACTAAAGCAAAAATTCCAGAAATTCTTGATGATATCCATAAAGAAGAAGTGCATTCAGATATTGAGATGAGAGAAGTTCATGATTCAGAAGTAGAAACATCAGAAGCAACTTAGGAAGAGGAAAGCTCACAAGAGAAAGGAGATCAAATAGAAGAAGTTAATAGTATACATATAGGAGAAGAAAAAGAAGGTGAACAGGAAGAAGCAGAATATAAAGAAGAAGATCAAAATAACCAATAGCTTGAGGTAAAGCAACCTGAACCTAATATAGGTATGGAAAGAATTCTCAGGGATATCAGAGGAGTTTGTGAAATAATAATGAGGAATATTGAAGATTTCAAGCCTTCAAGCAGCAGTATCATTA
This sequence comes from Ceratopteris richardii, assembly GCA_020310875.1. NCBI lineage: Eukaryota > Viridiplantae > Streptophyta > Polypodiopsida > Polypodiales > Pteridaceae > Ceratopteris > Ceratopteris richardii. The sequence goes on along the minus strand of CM035408.1, from coordinate 5,863,626 downwards.
TGTCAAGAATTGCGACAAAATTCATCAAAGGTAACAAGTTCATAGCAGAATATAAAAAAGAAAAGAATCAATTAGAAGAAGAGTTAAACCAGCTGCAGAAGAGAAGTGAAAAATATTTAGAAAAAGCAATTGCGCTAGAGACTGAGGTAGTGCAAAACAAAAATAGAATAGTATTTTTGGAGGATAAATGTATCAAACAGAATGAGACCATTAATAAGATGGGAGAAGACACCATGAGGTACAAGTCTAAAAATAGATTATTACAAACTTCATATCAGGTACTCACTAAGTCCAATAAAGAAATCAATAGAATTTTAATGGAAGAAGGACAGCCAAAAGCAGAGATACAAAGTTCAGGAATGAAGCATGAAGACGTGGAACAACTCAATCAGCAGGTGGAACAAATCAAAGAGGAATTAAAAGATGCAAGGGAGTTGGAGAAACAAGCAAATGCACATGAAGCTACTGCTATGAGAGGATACAATAGCCTCAATGAAAAGGTAGAAAAGGAAAGGGTAGAGTGGGGAGAACAAAAGATCAAATTAATGAGAGAAATTGAAGAATGGAAGAATAAGGCAAATTCAAAAGTCAAAGAGGTTTCCATACAAGGAGGAGTGAAAGAAAGGATGCAAGAGAGCAGTTAGAATATCTTCACCTGTGCCTGAAGTGTATGAAGAACAATCCAAATTTATAGAGCAATTGGATGAAGATTCAGATGAATTTGTACAGCAACTGTTCACAGATAGGGAAGCCAGGATGAGCTACATTAGAAAAATGCATGATTAGTATGAAAATTAGATTGTCAAATTTGCTCTAGAAAATAGAGTTAGTCCTTATCAACACCAGTGGACAGTAGATGGATTAGGGACACCATTTTGCATGGTATTAGAAATTATAAAGAATTATCAGACTGTTAGGGTGGGAATACCACCAAATAAGTACTTGGAATGATGAAGATTTGACTATCACAAAGGAATTGTTTGAAAAAGCTAATCCCTCATGGAGAAACAAATGGTTGGATAAAAATAAAGACCTGGAAGGAAGTTCTAGTTCAGTTAAAGATAAACACAGCTTATTGTCCAATAGCAAGGAGAAGGGAGTGAATAGTATTCTCAAAAAGAAGGAATGAAAGCCAGATCCCAGCAAGATGGCTGAATTTTCCAAAGATTGCAAGACCCAAAAAAGGAGCTTGGCCAAAAAAAGGAACTACTGCCAAATCCTTGATAGATAATTTGAAGGATGTTAATGATCCAGCTTGTATATTAGTGATCAAAATTTTGAAACTCATCATTACCTGTATAGAATCCCTCATTGACACCGATGTAAGAACTCTTAATTACATGGGATTTAATTCACCCTCATATGCACTTCTTTTTTACTTAAGGGAAACCCCAGATTGGATATGCTTAATGGCATATTACAGTAGAGTCATATTTATGGGCAGACATTATGTACATCTTTTTGAAGATGCTTTCAACTATGGATTTTTTGAACGGGAGTAAGAAGTCTTTGGAAAACTTTCTCTTGTCATGACTTCCACATTATCGCCATATGAAGTATCTTACACCAAATACATAAAAAAGGATGTGATAGACAAACCCGTATCAATTTTCTAATGGAGGAAAGCACTCTTTGAAATGATCAATGATCTTAATATCATATAAAGGAAAAGCCATGATCTGGTGGATCAAGTATACCAAAGAAAGAAGAAGCAGTAAGAACCATGGATCCACTGAAGTTTTGTCAAGGATGACAAAAGCTTAGGAGGGGAAGCATATTAGAAGACACTTTTTAGAAAAAGGATAAATCGTAAAATTAGGTTTTTTGTATTATAGAAAGACTGAATGGATGTAACAATAAAGAAGAGTCTTCTTCATGAGAAGAATTAAATTATTTAATTTTGTGGTAATTATTAGAGCTCTCAAATGTATAGAAAATTAGCTCAAAAAGCTAGAGGACATAATTTTCAAGTGTAAAAAGGGACACTTTGAAAAGTATATAATTCAATTTGTGACTTACCAAAAGCTTGAGCCTTATCACAAAGGAACTACACCCATATATTCTTGCTATAGTCATCGACAAGTAACATGAAGTAGGAAGATCCGCCCAAAGGTTGTGTAGGAATTTTTTGCACAATTCAATGCACCAACTCTAGAGGATAATTTGCTCTGTTCTTTCTTTCTTGTAGAATTGCCTTCCTTTGTTGCTTGCCCACCATGCAAGCTCCACATGGTTCCTTCATTTCTGCCATCGATGGTAGGTGTGCAACCATACCCATGTGATGCATGGCCTTCATTGATATTGGGTATCCAATGTGTTCCAATCTCTCATGCCATAGCTTACTTGTGCCCACACTTGTAGTGGCCCTAAGAGCAGAGAACTCATACAGGTGGTTCCTCCTTATGCCAATCCCAACAACATTGTTGTTACTATCCATAATCTTAGCTCCTGTCTTACTAAAAGATACTTGATTACCTTGATCAGTTATAAAAGCTACTGAAAGTAGTTTTCATTTGTTTTGTAGAACATACAACACATTTGAAAGCTTTTTGAAATCCCAATTAGAATTGATGAAAGAAATCGTACCTTCACCCTCTACAAGACATCTTCCATTTTTGCCTAAGTTTACTATGATGGGTTCCTTTAGAGGTTGTAAGGAACCATAAAGGTCTTTTTTGATCGTCCTGTGACGAGAGGCACCACTGTCCAACACCTATGAGTCATCTATTCCAAAATCTTCAGCGAGGAGCATACCTAACAAATAACTCAAGCTCTGTTTCTGCAATGTTGGCACACTCCTTACGCTCGCCACCTTTTTAAGAGTCATTCTTCTCTTCTACCTTCTTGATGCGATAGTCTTGGATTTTTGTCCTTTCTTCTTGTAGTGGAAACAATCTCCCTTGAACTTCTTTTTGTCGTTCTTCTTTTTTTCATTCTTCTTTTTGTCTCCATCTTTTGAAGAGTCCTCTTTGCCTCCTTTGGCATTTGATGTGAATGCAACATCTTCTTTGCTTCCACCACTCCTTTCCTTGATCCGTAGCTTCTCCTCCATGAGTAAGACATTGAATTCTTCAAAAGTTAGTGGTTGAGGTTTGATTTGAGTATCAAGAGAAGTTACCAAACTCAAACCTAGGTGTACAGATTCGAAGACAATGTCGAGATAGCTCTTCCCTTGACTTTTTTACATTTTCTCCCACCATTTGATCTTGTAAATTCTTTATGCGAGTAATAAACACATCTGTAGTCTCCCCATCAACAAACCTTTCTATTGCAAGTTGATTTTCCAAGTTCTAAATCCCTATCTGATTAAGAGTTTCATATGGATTTCTCAATATGTTTCATGCTTCACACGCCTTGATAGTATGATGAATGAGAGTCAGAACACTATCATTCGTAATTGTAACTAGAGCATAAAGTGAATCTGTGTTTCTATGTTTCCAAGCATGTAGAAGATAAGCGTCAGGAGGAATCATAAGACCAACATTATTTGGATCAGGTGTTTCTTGGGGCTAATGATCAATCCCCAAGAGTAGTCTCTAGAAGTTCATATGAATAGAGGATAGAAGTGGTTTCAAACTTCCACAGGGTGTAGTTCGTACCATCAAGTTTACCTTTCGTGAAGGTTGGTGGTCGTATCCACAATGTTGGGATGATCGGCATCACTTGTTGCTCCTGTCTATGCTCTACCTACTCCTATTGATGAACCACCTTGATTCCTAGTTGTAGATGATGATGCACCAATTGACATCTTCTCTCTTTTGTCGTGGAAACCTTTGCAACCTCTACATTTTTGCTTCTACACCACTCAGAGCATCCTTAGCTCTGATACTATGTAAGAAAATAACAGCACAATGGAATAGACTAGTAGATAGAGTTGAGAGAAAAATGTAGACAAAGATAAATGCAAACTGAGAGATAGAGAACTCAAATTCTCATATTGCCAAGCATAATCCGGTTACAACAATGGTGTTGTCCACCCATGTGCTCCCAATGTGGAGCTTAGATGGTGATATAGATAGACTCTAGATGAAGGGATTACTAGTGCACAATGCTATGTAAAGTTCAACCCTGGCCATGCTTATATAGCTTTTACAAGGGGAGTCAGTATAGATAAATGTAGTCGAGAGATACCAAACAATCGGTAAAATATACAATCCAACAATATCTCTACGAACAGAAGTCCTACCGTCTCAACCCTATGGGCTGGGGGGATAGGCTCCTTGGACCCTTCAAAAGGGGGCAAGCCCCCTCTGCACTCCCCCCATTCAGGTTCTATGGGAAAATCGTGCAACGCCACAAGGCCTTTATTTTTGCCTTGAATCGAAACCTCATGTCCCATAAGTTTATGCCCTACCTAACCTAATGGTTAGCCTCACAAAGATCAGATGTTACCATCAACGATCACACATAGACCTCATCTAACTTGGAAGTTAGGGTTCCACACAATGGCTTCTCTTCATAATGAGGGCCTTACAACTTGGAGCACCATGGATCATTTGTTGTCACTTGAGGGTGGAGTATTGAGCATATCTATGTTACACTTATGTGTTCCTCGGGTATCTTTGATGTGAACCTTTTCCCTATACATGGGCACTTTTTACTCTAGTGCTAGCTAGAGGTTTTTTCCCCATGTTACCACATACTTGATACTCTCATATGTGGTGGTACTTTTGTACTTAGGGCTATTATTCAGCTCTTACTTCACTTCAGTTCATCGTCAATAGAGAGAGCTATTCCAACCATTGTCTTCTTCGTGTATCTTGCTTCATTTTTGCTCCTTGTGTGTGCTTCTCGTGTGTATCTCACACTTCTACACACAGCAAATAGTGGTATCAGAGCAGGTTCAACTCCTTCTCAAGTTTTGGTTTTTCGCATCGTGATGTGCGCGCACTTTTAACAGTGCCAATCAACTTCAGAGCATAGAATTGTGAATTTTAGCAACCAAGAAACATTTCCACTATGTGCGCTGAGGGTTTGCCCCCATTTCAAAGCCATTCGTGCAGTCAGAATTGCCATCGGAGTGACTGTTTGTGATCTGAAATTTCAGCATTCATTTCAGCTTTCGTCGAAGTGAAGATTTTGTCACATTCTTGTTCTTTTGTGAAATGGCAGGCAGCAATGACTTGTTAATGACTTGTTTGGCATGGTTCAAGCTGAAGATAAGCTTGATGGGACCAACTATCCGATGTGGTCTTACATGATGAAGCATGTTCTCGTTGCTTAACAACTTTGGAACATAGTGGCAGATGTACATCAAAGACCCGCAGCTTCTTCTACTTCAGAGTCTACTGTCACAAATGGAGCTTGTTCTTCAAGTTTTCTCCTTCTCCATCTACACAGGAGCATCTTAGATGGGATGGAAAAGATGCTCAAGCTCATACTTTGATTGCGCTTTCTATGAATCGTCATATAGTTCCACACATTCGGTCATGTTCTACATCACGACAGGCATGCGACACTCTTGCTTCTTTGTATGCCATGCGTAAGGAAGCATGTGTTGCATACTTGAGGAAGCAACTTGAGGATGTATGTATGGTTGAAAATGTTTCGGTGGATGTGTGTGTGACACGCATCAAGGACTTGAAATAGCAATTGGCAAACATAGATGAGATCATTCTAGATGCATCACTCATTTCTACATTGTTGAAAGGATTACCGGAATCTTTTCAAAGCTTTACTACTACACTCCGTTTGGTTGCAAAAGGAAGTCCTAATATGTATGCATTTGATGAGGTTGTGTCTCTTCTTTTGCAAGAAGAGAAATCTAGAGTGAATAGGAGTGGTTTGATTGAGGGAATGCAAGCACTTGCTATCTCACAAAAGGGGAAAAGCAAGTATGGTTCAGCTTTGGGTTCATTAAAACCAAAGCCTCAAGCTTCCTCTTCCACTCATTCCTCTAATGATGCCGATTTGCAAAAGAAGAAGAGATGCAAACATTGTCGAAAGGTTGGTCATACTATTGATGAGTGTAGAAAGCTTGCTAAACGATATGAAAAGAAGAAGGAATCTGGCATGTCTATTGCTGAAAATTCAGCAAATGCAAAGAATGATGAAGCTAACATGGCTCAAGATTTTTGGGCATGTGTTGTTACATGTCATTATGATGCTTCTTTGCATTCTAAATGTATGGTTTTGAGTGAGGCTGATTTGGATTGGTTCTTTGATAGTGGTGGTTCAAAGCACATAACATCATGCAAAGGATTTTTTGCCTCTTTGAAAGATGCACCCAAAGGAGGACATGTGGTGTGTGCAAACAATGTCTCTTATCCTATCATTGGAGTAGGAGAAATTGAGTTTACGGCTGCAAATGGAGGTGTAATTCTCTTAAAAAATGCATTGTATGTGCCCAGTATAAAGAAGAACTTAATTTCAGTTCTGTTGATTGCCAAAGTTGGACTTCATGTACACTTTCATTATGTAATGGTTTGTATCGCATGGATACATACAAGAGGGCTTCCTCAAATGCCTTGGTTGTTCATACTTCTTCCATGGCTGAAATGGAGCTTTGGCATGCTCGTTTTGGTCATTTGAACTTCAATAGATTGCTTTACTTGCAAAAGAAGGACATGGTTATTGGTTTGCCTACACTTGAGTCCATTGAAAAGCATGCATGTGAAGGTTGCATTCTTGGAAAAATGCATCATGCTTCTTTTCCAAAAGATAGTCACATACACACTACAAGAAAATTACAGCTTGTTCATAGTGATGTATGTGGTCCCGTCAAGGCTCCATCTTTTGGAAAGAATGTATATTTTGTTACCTTCATTGATGGTGTTACCCGTCATACATGGGTGTATCCTATGAAAGAAAAGAATGAGGTATTTTCTTGCTTCAAAGCATTTTTAGCTATGGCTGAAAATTTTTCATCACAAAAGCTTTTGACTCTACGCATGGATCATGGTGTTGAATACATGTCACATGAGTGTAATGCTTTTCTTTGTGAAAGAGGTATTTTACACCAATGTACAGTGCCATATACACCTCAACAAAACGGTGTTGTCGAGCGTAAAAATAGAACTCTTCTTGAAATGGCACGATGTATGCTTAAAGGAAAGCATCTTCCTGATGAATTTTGGATGGAAGTGGTCATGTGTGCAAATTATGTGTTGAATCGCTGCCCTACAAAAGCATTGAGATTCATCACTCCTTATGAGGCTTGGAATGGTCATAAGCCTATGATTAGTCATATGTGTGTGTTTGGTTGTTTGGCATATGCTCTTGTGCCATCACAACAACGCCACAAAGTTGATGGAGGCAAAGAAATGTATATTTGTTGGTTATAGTGCTGAAAGTAAGGGATATCGTTCGTACCATCCATTGACGAACACAATTATTGTGAGTCGAGATGTGGTATTTGCTGAAAATTCAATTTTCCCTCTACTTGAATGCAAAAAACAGCCAACAGTGAGCTCACAAGATGTGTTCGATACACTCATGGCTTTGTTCCAAAATGGTGTTCTTGAATATGGCCATGTAGACCAGCCAACTGAGGTTCAAAGGGCTACAAAATTCCAGCCAAATAGGGTTGAAAATGTAGAGAATTTCCAGCCAAACATGGCTAAAAAAATTCAGCCAAAAATTGTCAAAACTGCTGGAAATTTCTAGCCACATATGGCTGAACATTTGCATCAAAATATGGCTAAAAATGAGCATGAAATTCAGCCCACGCATGATGTACATATTGAAGATGTTTTACATAATGAATGCATGTCTATTAAGAGTGCACAAACTATGCCAAAGTGGTTGAAACAAACTTTGCAGGACAACAAATTGAGTGCACCTTTACTTGGTAGAACAAGACCAAGCTCTCACCATGCATCAAGTAATTTTGTGGATTATTCTCTTATTGCTACAGCATGTAATGAAGAGCCACTTTCTTTTGAAGATGCATGTGATGATCCACAATGGTAGTGCTATGCAATCAAAAATGGATTCCATACATAGGAATGATACTTGGGAGTTATGTGAATTGCCAAAAGGAAAGAATGCCATTGGTACAAAGTGGGTTTACAAGATTAAGAGAAAATCTGATGGTGGCATTGATCGCTACAAAGCTAGATTGGTTGCCAAAGAATATGTGCAACAATATGGCATTGACTATGAGGAAACTTTTGCACCTACTTCAGGCATGACTACCATTCGTACCGTGGTTGCATTGGCTACCCATCAAGGTTGGAATTTGCATCAGTTGGACATATAAACAGCCTTCTTGAATGGTGATTTGCAAGAAGAGGTTTATGTGAAGCAACCTCGTGGATTTGCTATGAAAGGGAAAGAGCATATGGTTTGTCACTTGCATAAAGCCTTGTATGGTCTCAAGCAAGATCCACGTGCATGGTATGACAAAATCCATAAGCACTTGATTGCTCTTGGCTTCACATGTAGTCCGATTGAAAGCACACTCTATGTACGCAAAAATGGGGCTGATCTTATAGTGCTTGTTCTTTATGTCGATGACATACTCTTGACTGGGTCATGTGATGCAAAACTTGACATTCTTATGGCTGATTTGCAGTATACTTTTGATGTCACTTATTTTGGTCTTTTGAGCTACTATCTTGGCATCCAGTTTGTATTCGTTGAGGGGGGAATTGTTATGCATCAAGCAAAGTATGTTGAGAAACAACTTCAGTGTTTTGACTTTGAGGATTGCAAGCCAGTTTCCACACCAGTTGAGACAGGATTCAAGTTCTCAGTTGAGGATTCCAGTGATGCATTTGACACTTCTCTTTATCAGCAAGCTGTGGGATGTCTTATATATGCATGCAACACAAGGCCGGATATACAGTATGCAATTTCCCAGTTGATTCGATTCAAGCATAGACTTGGCACTAAGCATTGGCAAGCACTGAAACGTGTGTTTAGATATCTTCAAGGCACTTTGAGCTTAGGTCTCTTTTATGGTAGAGATATTCAGCCATGTTTGCATGCTTTTACAGATAGTGATTGGGCTGGTTGTTATGATACTCGCGTGTCCACTAGTGGTAATTGCTTTTTCCTTGGAGACTCATGCATATCTTGGTTGATTAAGAAGCAACCTACAGTGGCAACATCGAGTTGTGAAGCTTAATACAGGGTAGTTTTCACAGCCACAGTGGAGTGTATATGGTTGAGACTCCTATTGATGGATCTTTGCATGGAGATTGATGCTACTACACATATTCTCACTGATAGTCAGAATGCTTTGGCTATTGCACAAAACCTAGTGTTTCATGCACGGACCAAACATATTGAGGTGCGTTATCACTATGTGAGAGAGCACCTTCATGCAGGAGATATTGATTTGGTATATGTGCCTACACAAGATAATGTGGCAGACATATTCACCAAAGCTCTTCCAAGGGAAAAGTTTGAAGCTTTTCGCAAAGCTTTAGGCTTGTTACCTTGTGGGGGCTGATCAGTCACTCCCTGTATGTGTTCACATCATTCGCTCTAGGGGGGGTTTGTTACACTTATGTGTTCCTCGGGTAGCTTTGATGTGAACCTTTTCCCTTATACATGGGCACTTTTTACTCTAGTGCTGGCTAGAGACTTTTTCCCCATGTTACCACATACTTGATACTCTCATATGTGGTGGTACTTTTGTACTTAGGGATATTATTCAGCTCTTACTTCAGTTCAGTTCATCGTCAATAGAGATAGCTATTCCGGCCATCGTCTTCTCCGTGTGTCTTGCTGCATTTGTGCTCCTTGTATGTGCTTCTCGTGTGTCTCTCGCACTTCTACACACACCCAACAATCTAATAGTATATATATGTCTATAACCCTAACGAGTCACTTATCTTTGTTCATTCACTTGGTAATACATTCAATATTGTGTGTTGTGCTCTAAGCTTCTTCTTGTCCCTTATGCTACTAGCATGTTTCCACAAACTTCAAACTCCAACATGATCGAGGAAATAAAATTGAACAAGTAGTCATCTTAAAAACTAATAAAATAAAATTGAATGTAAAAAGTTGAAGTTTAACAAATTAATCTAAATTCCAATGATCTTGATATTATCTAAATTTAATATATTTACCTTTTTGAAGCTAAAAGATAATTCATCACCCAAGATTGATATATTATGATGTGGCACCGCAAAACCCCATAATAAAAGAAAACCATGATTCTGACATTGACATGGAGAAAAGTTTGACACATGAAACCCTCTAATAAAGAACTACTACAAAATATGTAAAGAAAAAGCTTATACATGCAAACATGCATGAAGTGCTACAATATATCACCTCAAAGACTAAGGAGGAACAATGAAAAGGGATAATCTAACCACTTGATTATTTAATCTATGTTGTTGGAAATGCATACCATAGGATTAATGAGACTCTATCCGAAGATGATATGTGGCAAGCACTTTGTTGCAAAGTGAGCATCACTACCACCACCAAGCCTATGTGCACATTAACAACATGGAGAGTGCACATTGAAATGGAATAAGACACAAAACGAGACATGAAACTCAAAATGAAATAGAAAAATTCATGTATCAATCTACAATAATCTTTCCAAAGCTTTGATAAATGTGCAAATGGAAAAGCCTCATTATGTGGAAGTGAAAGTGTACCAAAAAAGTCCAAAGAAACAATGAAATATGAGTGCTACAAAATGGAAAGCAAAAATATACAATGAATGAATGGAGCTGAAAAGAAAGTAAGAAATCCTAAAGTAACATCAATCCTTTGACACAGAGAACACAAATTGAAACCACGCAACCCAAAGTAACCACTAGTCATTCTCACTATCTTCAATAATTTCAAGAATAGAAGGAGAATTGGGCATTTCAAAGAACTAAGAAGAGAAAGTGACCTACTTTTTTTGCTCTCTCATAATAATCTTGGGTGATGAAGTCATGCAAATTGTGTCTAATATACTCATAGTTTAGGTTGTTTCTAGTGTTACTTACATTTCTTGTTGTTTGACTGCTAAGTGATTGATTGTGTTAAAAGAAAACACTTAAATAGAAAACTAAATCGATTGAAAAGCAAACACACAAGAAGAAGATAAATTGGAGAAAAAGATTCCTGGATAGAATGACCAAATTGGAAAGAAACATTTGAAAAAAAAAATGTTAATGAAAGGATGAAACAATCAAGAGCACAATATAAAAACACAAAAAAAAGATGCAAAACCTTTAACAAAATCAAGTAGATGTATGTACCAAAACTTATAGGTCTCAATAATCGAGCCTCAATGCCTGACACATAGGCATATATTAATCAATATTTGCACCATAAAAGATAATTGCACATCTAAAGTGTGCATAAATAAAGATTCATTACAAATTCATGCACAAGACACACTAAGAGAAAAATCCATGCACAAACATTGTCCCTTTGTGAGAGAAGAGCCAAGAGAAATAGTAAACCAAAAGAAAAAAGGAAAAAAAAAGAGAGAAAACACCAATTAGGAAAGACAAAAAAATTAAAATTTCAATAAAAATGAAAAAAGAAAAAATGGAGGGGGAAAAAAGAGATGCACTAAGAAAGGCAATAATAAACTATATCTTATAATGAAATTTAAAAAGAAATGATTTTTTTGTACAAATAATAAGTTATTGCATGAGAAGTGTCATAGGAACAAGAAGCATGTATGAGTAAAGATGAGAATTACCTTTTTCTTTTTTAACTTTTCTCTTATACTAGATATAAAAAGGAAGACATTGTATGAGGCACTAGGGAAAAAAAGGTTAGTAATGTGTTTTTGTGTTTTGCTATGCAATGTTTGTTGAAATAAGTTTTGTGAATGTATTATTGTGATGATGAGTTCCGCTTGAAACATCAAATATGTGTCTGATATTATGTCTTTAGCTTATCAAGATATTAACCTTATTTGCTCAAGGAAGATAAAATCAAGCAAGAGAATATTGATTCTTGGAGGATGCAAAAAAGAATGATGAAAAAAAAATCAAAGATACCATAAATGGCAAAGCATGTATATGTGATCAACATATCCACATACAAGCTCGTGATTGTATCCCAAAACTTTGCAAAGATCCAAAAAGAAAAGCAAACAAAGAGGAAAAAAGAAACAGCAATTGTCGTTGTGCAGCCATCAACACCAAAACGACAAATTAATGGCACAACAATGAAAAGAGCAACAACAAAGCCTAAGAAGAAGAAAATTAGGATGGACCCAAGATGCTTGGGCAAAAAAACAAATACATACAAATCTTACAAGTCTACAACAAACAACCAAGGCATTGAAGAGCTCTGTCGAGAATGACAGAGACCCAAGAAGGTGAGAATTTTGGATCCATAATTCAACTATCAAAGTGCTCTAAAGACACTAAGGTAACTAAGACCTCTCCTAAAACATAAAAGAAAACAAGAAAAATAATAACGATGTCAGAATTTTACAAAACGAAGGAAGAGTTTGATTCTTAGTTATTTGACCATACACAAATTTTCGTAAAAGTTTTAAAAGCTTTTAGGTAGACAATTTTAAGGCCGCTAAACCAAAGCTTTAAAAAACTAAGATGAAAGGATCACAAATCAATTTTAAAAATTCTTTTAATTTCGGCTTCATTTATAGTTATGAGCCGTTTGAGATCAATTGAAAAGCCCTTTTCTACAAACTTTGTATTTTACTCATTCCTTTTTTCCGTCCTTTAGTTTCAAATCTTTGTTCACCTCTTCTTGGTGCATAAAACTTGTATTTGGAGTGTTTTTTGCAAAGTTCTTGGCTGTGCGAATTCATGAACGTTTTGTCTATGTGATACAAATCAGATACATGATATTTTTGGGATCCTGTAGTTTTAGATCTTTAAAATGCTTAATATGAACTTTTCTATCAACTCCAGATTTGGAGCTTTTGCGTGTAAAGACTTGTTGATTTCTTAATTGTGCGTTCATTTCTTATATGAAAGTTCGATTTTTTCATCATTAAATTAGACTCTAAACATCAATCGTGTCATATAATCCTTACAATTTAAAGTTTCGCATAAAGCTTGTGAAAGTTGCAATGAAATACGCACATCTTTCTCCGTTTGGCTCCCATTACAATGACGTTTATAAAAGGACTGTCTGAGATTAGGTTTCCACAAATAGGTTAGAGCATGTATTGCTGTTGTGATTCACTCACTAGATTTGGAATTAACAATTATTGTTGTGATGTTTATTTACAACAATTAACTGGGAGTACTTAATAGATGAGAAATTCTTGATTGAGTATTGGTGGTTGACCAGAACACAATGATGCTTAAACAAGAAATGATCAACCTACTAGAAGCAGAGAAACCTCTGCAAAGACACCGACAGTATAGGGCTTCAGGCAGATATTCATCAGTGGTAGTGAATGATCAGAAAACAGATGAAAAAAGAGACAACTGAAGGTTGGAGACAGAGATGGCAAATGTACACAGTGCATGTCTATACTTAACTTCAATCATGAAACTCATCAAGGTGGAACACACCTGGTTTCTTGGAACTCCGGATATGCTGGCCATCACCACAGTCAACCGAATACAAGAGGTAGAGGTAGACACAACCAACAAAAACTGGATCAATCTATTCATCAGAATCTTTTCTAATCAATTAGAAAATTTGAATATAAACCCGTTGAGTACCAAGATGCATGCTTCTTTGGGCCCAGCTCTCTAAATTCTGTTGTTCTCTCGGTTGAGAGTGGAGCTTTTGCACTTTTTTGTTCTACATGTATTATCTCCTAGTGACAAGCCTGTTGATCCCCGATCCATTCTCACTATCAGATGTATACATTAACGATTTGTTTCCAAGAAATCAATGTAGAAGGGATAACTAGATTTCCACAGCATGTGAATTACAAGTACCTGTTCTCATAATAATGGGAATATATATAGCATACAGAAAAATGAAACTTCCATTCTATAGCTCTTTAATTGTCTTCTCCATGCACACATGGTTTTTTGGTATTCGCAGCACATGGTTATGATGACATGTGTACCATTTACATATATAAGCCATGTATTTATAGAGAAAAGCGCAGAAGTCTGAGGATACGCAAGCAAGATGTTACAAATTACTACTGATACAACAGGAGAGTGCAAACATGAGAGCTGGGATTTTGGCTAGTATATGGTATTTACAGTAGCTTCAAAAAGGCAATAAACAATTTACAAAAGCCTCAAGCACACGTGAAAGCTAGAATATTGGCTGGAAAAAATTCACTCTCCGAAGTTCTTTTGTACCATGGGCAAATTTACAATAGTCACCCCAGGGACAACCTGTTTCCCAATGCCAGCAGAGTTTGGTCTTATAGTAAGGATTGTAAAATGATGCTGGTACTTCGAATCTGACTCTCGTATTCAAGTCACTAAGGTCTTCCCAATATTCAGATTCATCTTCAGACTCAGCAACTTGATCATGCTCATCCTCAGAGTCATCTTCGGACCCGACAGAGCCTTCCCACTCATCATGCTCCTCATCCTCAGATTGATCAAGTGGTTCTTCAAACAAGAAATCCTCATCCCACAATCTGCATTGACAAGTTTGTTTTTTGCTTTTCCAAGCTTTTCCACATAGGTAACAAAATTCATGACCACACCTGCAAAGAGATCCATCACCATTTACAATTATCATTTTAGGACTTGCAAACAACTGTAAAACTTAAATGTAAACTATATACTAGAAAAAGCTCACCAGCAAGTTATATGATAACAACCATCTTTGAGCTCTATCATTTGACGACAATTCCCACATCGTTGCCATTTCTGCTTCTCAGCAAGCTTATAAAGCAGGATATCCTCTGAGCCCCGAAAGAACATAGGGAGTCGCTGATACTGCTCGCAAGACATGAAAGCATGCCAGGGCACAAGGCAATCAATACAAAATAATCCAGAACATTCCACACACTTGCTAGGAGCAACAAAGGTGAATGATGATAATGAGCTTGTTCCTTCACGACTTGCAAGCAAATCTTTCCTGTGCATGAGAGCTGAACATTTTGGACGAGGGCAATATACACGTTCGGATTCTGGCATACTTGCTTCTATTATGCGCTTCTTGAGAAGATCAAACCATTTCTGTGAAAGGAATGACTGACACTGTGAAAGGCTCAGAGTCTGAGAACAATTTTCTTGAGGACATTGAACTGGAACTTGGGCTGCCTGCACTTTAACCTCCACATGTTGAATTATGCAGGAGAGACAAAACCCATGATGGCATTGTGAGACCTCAAACATCTCAACCTTCTTCTTCCATTCCATGCAAATAGGACAATATCCTTTCATCTCAGGAACTTTCATGACCTTCTCGGTTTCTGGTGCATTCCGGAAATAACAAACCTCCCTAGCTAGCATCAATGCATGTCTGTTCTCATTTAGAGGAACCACATTTAAATGAAACTGCTTAAACTTCTGTGCAAGTTGCATGACTTGTGTGCGAAGGGCTCGCAACTTGTACGAGTGTACTTTCCACCTCCTTGTCACCTTTGCAACACAATAAAATCAATCATCAGGACACACAATTGTAGCAATTTGTCTGAATTGCAGATATGCAATCATCAATGAGCTAGAACACAAGCAATAAAGTCATGAGATTAGAATAATAAAACCATATCAACTATGCTAGATGAAAGGACTTACTTTTTCGCCAAACCAGACTAGTCTACTCAACAAAACCACAACAATGGTGCGACCAAAGATAGATGTATCCCACATGCTTAAACCACAACAAATGTGCGACCAAAGGTAGATGTATCCCACATGCTTGAACCATAACAAACATGATTAAACCACAACAGTGGTGTGACCAAAGATAGATGTATTCCACATGCTTAAATCACAACAATGGTGCAACCAAAGGTAGATGTATCCCACATGCTTGAACCGTAACACACATGCTTAAACCACAACAATGGTGGGACCAAAGATAGATGTGTCCCTTTGAATAGAAACACACATGCTTATGCAAAAATACTTTGAACAGATAGATCATGCCTACACAAAACTACCTTCCATCATTCATTTCCATCAATGCAATATTCATACAATAACCTTTGTCTTACTGCCCCAAAATGACCGTACCAATAAAACCAAGTGCTCCCAGACTCGAATGACACAAGAACTTTACAAAAGCTTCAATGTGCCAAAAAAAAACATCACTGTTGAAAGAAAGTAAGCTTCAATCAAAGGATGCATTGGCATGTGAATAAGGACCAACCGAGTGCCAAGTGGAGCAGCAATAAAGCTAGAAGGAAACCTACGAGTTCAGCAAACAAGTGCCATGTCATAGCCAGCCAATTCATCATTTGATATGTACCTAAAAGTTAGTTCCTATGTTGTAGCAAAACTAGTCCTAGATCATAGAGATCAAGTTGATTGTACTTTTCATGTAACAAATGATAGCAAGATCACTCCTTGAGAGTATATTGGATGTCTCATTGTATTGTTAGAGTATTAAAAGCCAGAGAGCAGCCCAATTCTACCATCTTTAGCTTAGGTCTCATTTTCTTACTCACATACTATCTGCTTCATTCACTATTCTTGCATGAGCAAATATTGGTGGGCTCACTACTTGAGTAAGTTTTCCGGGATTGATTTGTCTACATATCTACCGTGTGTACCAAATCTTAGCTCCATTCATTCATAGGTATGAGTTTTATAAATTAAAGGTTACTACATCTGTGTGACTCTGAAAATTAGACAGTATTACTTGTGGATGGTTAACACTTTCAACTGCATCTGCCATCTAGACATTTGCCTCCAATAGTAGTGGCAGACCTTGACCTTAATCGAAGGGTCAACTATGAAACCTTGAAGGTGAAAGAGCTGTTGGGATCTCCAAGCCACCTCAAGAGAAGCTACAACTGAAGATATCATCAAGGAAGCAATCTGCAACAAGTCATCATACAACTGTTTTCAACTTTGGTGCAGAGACAATCTTTCTTGAGGTAGGCAAGATCTCAAATTCTGTTGCAGACCAAATCATCACTCTAAACAAGCTGCAATTTCTGAGTAGCTCGAACTGAACCATCTTTTGGAAAAGAGGAATGCTACATTTTGCCCAAAATACAGCCTTCACAAACATGTTTACTAGGTGCCTTAAGTTTGGGCAGAGAGGACACCATTTCAAATTTCTGCAGGCATAGCAAACTAGCAAAATTCAGATGACCAAAGCGTATATGCCAAAGCTTTGCATCTCACATAGCCTGAGAATCATGTACTGCACATGCTGAATCATTCACAGATTTTTCATAGTCTATGAGCTTATACAGCCAACGACATAAAATGCAAGAAGCAATAATGACATCGCCATTTGACAGATCATGAGCTGTACATCTGTCGTCAACAAATTTCACAACCTAGCCGATCTTGGCTAATGCGAAAACTGATAACAGATTTTTCTTGATCCATGGCACAAATAAACCATCAGACAATGTAAAAGAACTACCATCAACAATAGTCAAAATGATCTTACCAACTCCCATCAGAGGATAAGAGGAGTTGTTGGCGCATGTGATTGTATTTGTTGTAGGGGCAAGCTCAAGTGAAGTGAAGAAATTGCACTCCGAGGTAATATGTTTGTTGCCCCACTATCAAAGTACCAAACATCTGAGTCTACTGCAGACATACACTGTTCATGAGAAGATTGGTCATACGTGCGAATTGTAGTAAATGCCCATTCTTCATTTTGCACAAGATTAGCAGAATCTGTTTTGACTGTAGAGGCCTCTGCAACAACCATTCCAGCCTCTTTTTTCTTTGCCTCTTTTGAGGCCAATTTTGGACAACTCTTTATGACATGATCATTTCCTTTAAACTACTTGCAAAACAACTTTTGCTTTCGTGTTTTCTTCTCGTCTCTGTAATCCTTCTTTGATTGTGCGGAATTAGCAAATTTCTGCTTACTAGTAGATGAGCTCCATTTACCTTTGCCCTTCTGATTATTCAGGAAAGCTTGATCTGCAATACGGATAATGAACTTCTTATGTCTAGACTGATCATCATGCAACAGAACAAAGACTAACTCCTCGGATGTTAAGACATTTGGATTTCCTTTCATGAGCAATCGAAGAGTAGAAGCAAAACTTTGATATGAATCTGGAAGACATTTCAAAACAGTCTACACAAGTGAACTCTTAAGCAAGACTTCACCGACAGAAATCAACTGCCCCTTCATATCTTTGATCTTTGTCAAAATATTGTCCATTGAATCTCCTTCATTCATGTGCTCACTCTCCAACTATTTTCGGAGGTAAGCAAAACGAGCCTCATTCCTTTCCTGGTATAAAGTGGTTTGTTGTTTTGCAAGAGCGAATGTGGGGAATAATGGCACATTTGATAGACAAGGCTATCAATGCATGTGCCTAAGCATCTTTGCCATCCCAACGAAGTTGCTCTACAGTAGGTGCAACAAGAACCGAAGCACAAACAGGAATCTGAAGAATATCACCATCTTCAACGCCGTCTGCATGACCTTTAGCAACTATGTTTGCAGGTGTAATAGGATGTTTTTCAACACCCTACACAATATTCTATAAACATACGGAATACATTACTGATTTCAACCATGGCCACTGACCGAAATACACTGATGCAAAAAAAATGATTGTATCTCAAAAAGTTGAACAGAACTACCTTGTCGAGTTTTGCTAAACCTATAGCAAACTTCGAGGCGCTTATATTGGCGAACCGAAACCTGTATATATCTTTGGCGCAAAAAGATGAAATTGCTTGCATAAACACTGCGATAGTGCGTTCGGAGGCCGAAACGAGCTAAGATTGCGATTTCGGCACCAAATAGCGAAGCTGTTTTGAACCCCTAATTGCCTTGAGTATGCTCATCAAGTTTCGTGCAATTTTGAGACTGTGTAAACGACACCCTAGATGAAGCGACGACATGCTCTGATACCAATTGTTTGAGTTTCAGGTCTACAGAAACGCCTGAACAACACAAGGAAGAAGAAGAAGCCTAGAGCACAACACACAATACTGAAAGTATTACCAAGAGAATGTACAAAGATAAGTGACCCATTAGGGTTATAGGCGTATATACAAGCCAGGAGGGGAAACCTCCTAAAGAGGGAAAAAAGTGCCCCGGTGGTCCTAGTGTGTTCACACACATCACTACCGAAATATATCAACTTTTTGACCTTCTTTTGTCTTGATTTTTTACTTTGATCAAAAATCAGCGTTTTTTCTCCTCCAATGTGTTGCCATTAACCTAAGTATTACATATGGTTGGATAGCTCTCTTTGAGCTCCTTCATAATCTGAAACCAAAAGTGGAAGGTTGCTCTTATTTCCAATAATCCCCTCCTCACCTAACATTAGCGGAATATGCCAGGCAAGTATATTGTTATATGTAATTGTTAATTATTTAGTCAATAAGTAGGTACCTTTAATTTTCACACATCATGTCAAATATCCACCAACACACACAAGGACCTTGAACATGAAGAGCACTCCTATAACACACATCACAAAGAGAACTCACACATCACACACTCTTCTAAACCAAGTGCTACTTCGAAGGATAGAGATAACAAAAGAATGCTAAAAAAAGGGACAAAATGTAGACTCAAACATACGTTTTCAACTGTTAAGGTTGGCTAGCCGTATCAAATCAAGATTATATGCTTTTATCTACACCTATCAAATACACACACACACACAAGACGATGTAACTTAATATGCAAAATCAATGGATGTGGTTTCTTCAATCACTCCACCAATATCATCTTGATTATTTTTTTCTTCTACTTCTCCTTACGTATGCCCGCCATTACTTTGTCACGATTTAAGTTCGTCTTGTTTTGCAGAATAGTGACAATCATGCTATATGGAGAAGGAAGTCTCATCAAAAATATCGCTACTGCAATTGCTTATGAGATGGGACTATCCATCCCAACTAATTGAGTTAAATAGCTCTTAGACGTGTTTAAATGCTCTTTAGTTAATGTGGAGTTACTCATCTCTAATTGAAAGAAGAAAATAAGAGAATGTCAAATTCTTGTTAAACTCATACCTATAGTGGACAAAGCTTTTCTATTTCTAGATAAAGTTTTTGCATCTGGATCTTGAACTATTGTTGAAGTTGTAGCTGTCAGGGAGCACTAGATTGTGCCCTTCTACTAGACTAGACAAGAATTCAGAACTAGACTTATTGATCCTTATCGGCTAATTGAACTAAACAAGATACAAGTGATCTCGGAAGCCGGATCATACGTATGAAACAAGATATCTGAAATACAAGAGCTCCCTTGATGAAGATGAACTAGGTATAAGAAATAACTAAACAAAATCTCGTACTAAGAGATTACAAGAGGACAAGACGAGATGTCCAAAATACTAGACTAAACAAGACTAGAACTTGAACTGAACTTGAAAAGTACTTACTTGGAGATCGTGACTCCTTGAGCTTCCAAGACTGGCATGGGCAAGATTAAGGATCTCTATGGCCAACTCCTCCTTAAATGGTAGTTTTGTAGGGCAGTTACGAATGATGATATCATCTATGATGTCATCTATGATGTCATCTATGATGTCATCTATGATGTCATCTATGATGTCATCGATGATGTCGGAGGCAAAACGAGATCTTTGAATATCAAAATAGGGCATCTAGATAGTCATTCTTAGGGTTTTGGTGCATTTCAAATGTGATGCTTCAATTAGATTCTTCACATTCTTCATCATTCCTAAGATATGGAAAACTATCATGAAATCTAGGATGAATTCGAGTTGGTTCCCTTTTTGTCTTTGACATGACCTCCCCCTCCAATGACAAGTTCCACGAGGAGCGGTTTTGTTTTCTAGCTTGAGCTTCACTTGATTTTTCACAAAGGTATATCCTCTAAACTTCTAGTGGTACATTAAGGCATTTCCAAGATCTTTGATGGAGAAACTCAAGTGTGTACATTAAGGCATTTCCAAGATCCTTGATTGAACTTGAACTTCTTCTTATCCTTTACCTTCTTGTTATCTTCATAATGTGTATGATCCACATCATTTGTAATGATTTGTTTGGCTTCAAAGATCGTTGATTCTAATTCTTGAGGAATAGTGTCTTGATTATTCAGCAGTTCCAGCTCTTTGAATTGGATTTCTTTGAATAATTGATTTTCACATTGAGCTTCATGATTAATAACATCATTCAAGGTATCTCCTTGAGGCATGGTTAGAAACAGATACTTCATTTCATCTTTGAGGCCAATTTGAAATTGATTAATTAGGTAGTCTTCTTCATATGTGGATCCATAAAATAATATCTTGAAATCTAGGGCGTAGTTTGAGACCGATCGATCACCTTGTCGTAACAATATTTCCAACTCTTGGATATGTCCTATCAAATCCTTTATGATAGATTGAATCTCCTTGCATAGGTTGTCTTTTCAAAATGTAAAGGGAGCACTAGATTATGCCCTTTGACTACACTAGATAAGAATTCAGAACTATGCTTTTGATCACAAGATCATCCACACACGGGAAATAATACAAGAATATACAACCATCATAAGAAGTCTCACAATTGGAGACTGATAGGTATGGATAACTAGACTAAACAAGATACAAGAGATGCCACATAATACAAGAGATCCCACAACATGGGACCATAGGCATGAAACAAGATATCTGAAATACAAGAACTCCCTTGAGCGAAATGAACTAGGTACAAGAAATAACTAGACAAGATCTCGTACTACGAGATTAAAGAGGACAAGACGGGATGTCCACAATACTAAACTAGAAAAAACTAGAACAAGGAACAAGACTAGAACTAGAATTGGAACTTGGAAAGTACTTACTTGGAAATTGCAACTCCTTAAAGCTTTCAAAATTGGCATTGGAAAGATTGCGGATCTCTATGGCCAACCTCTCCTTATATATGTATTGAACCGTACTTATATATACATACATTGTACACACCTCTCTCTCTCTCTCTCTCTCTCTCTCTCTCTCTCTCTCTCTCTCTCTCTCTCTCTCTCTCTCTCTCTCTCTCTCTCTCTCTCTCTCTCTCTCCCTCCCTCCCCCCCCCCCTATATGGCTCCCAAATTGGAAGAACAATTGGCTGCCTTAGAGCATACCCTCCGAGAATTGATAGGGAAACATAAGAAAGAAGGAGACTCCGGCCTGAATGGAGTTACCCGCAGAATCGTCGCCCTCGAAGCCAAGGTAGCAACCTTGGAGAAAGAAAACGAGTCCCTCCGGGAGGACCTTCTTGCTATCCGTAAGCAGCACTCACACGATTAGGAGAAGTTGCACACTGGGCTCACTGATATGAGGACGAAACTGGACAGCATATGTGAGGAGGGGGAGATCGCCCCACAGCTAGAGGACATTCGGAAGACTATCAAGGAGTGCATAGAGGTGGTACAGAACGAGCTTGAGATTAAAAAAGACGGCTGGGTCGAAGTTGTCAAAAAAAACATTTGACAGGAGGCAAAGAACAACCACCACCATGAGGAGATCCACATAGTACACACCACCATTGAGGAGGAGCGGATGCGGCAGGCCCGAAGGCTCAATGTCCGTGTCTCCGGCCTCATCGAGACAGACGGATCACCAGAGCAGGACGGGCGTCGCCTATGCACGTTACTTGGATATTGCGCGGATGAGCCTCTTCCTTTCACCCGAGCCTAGCGAGCAGGATGAGACACCACACGGAGCAGAGCACTTATCCTTCAGTTCTCGGATGAGGCAAGGAGGAGAGACTTTCTCAGACGACGAGCAGTACTACGCACTACACCGGGCACCCCGATCTATTTGGATGATGACCTCACACGGATGCAAGTAGAGCACAGACGTGCATGCATGCCGTGTGTCCTCCAGGCCTGACGAGATGGACACCGTGCCCTATACAGAGATGGTCGTGTCATCATCGATGGACGATCCATTGACTCGGGATTCACGGCCTATGGGACAACACAGCAGGAGGTGTGCATTGCAGTCTGGAACTGCAATGGATCTTTGTGGACACATCCAAGGTGCCTCGAGGAGGTGATGGAGGGAAGAGACATGATCTTCTTGACAGAGACACACAAGAGCTCGGGGAGGAGCCTACCGAAGATTGAGGGCTATATGTGGGAGTCAGCTCACCGCCATGCGACAGCACACCACACGAGGATCAGGAGGAATAGCCGTGCTCTATAGACAGTCGCTACACCACAGGGTACAGGTGGTAGCCAGAGATCCAGAGGCACGTTTCATGTGGATACGCCTCCAGCTAGAGAGCAGCGTATTTCGCCGTTTGCTATATTGCACCCACCGGCTCACGCTTCACACATTCCCCCGAGAAGCCCTCAGGGGGGGAGGGGTCAGACACATCTCCATATGACTACCTCAGTGACACCATTATGGAGTATACCGGGATGGGCGAAGTCTTTCTTGTAGGAGACTTCAATGCCCGTACTCAGAGCCGCCCAGTGTGATATCTACGACTTTGACGACCCTGAGATGCTTCGCACCATAGAGGACATGTCTACACTCAGAGCCTCGGCCAACACCACCACACCCACCTCATACGGCCGACACCTACTCCAGATGGGAGAAGCACACCGTCTCATTATATATAATGGGATGGCGACCTGGCCCACATCGGGTGGTCTGACCTGCATCCCACCCACGACACCGCATGGAGGCAGTGTGGTAGACTATGTTATCGGACCCTCAGAGGAGACTCATCTCATCGCCTCATTCACCATCCCACCCATACCGATTGGAGCTGATCACGCATATCTCGCCCTATCCATACGTGACTCACCATGCATACCCGCCACCATCCAGCCACATGCCCATACCACCATTCACTTTAGACATGAGATAGCACATATCTATAGCTCCCATGTTAGAGAGCGCATCTACTCCCTTGATCCCTCTGCCCCATTGGAGACCCTCACCACACACTTCTCCTCGATCCTCCACACATTCGCTACTCTCAGCTTTCCATACACCACACATAGCACTGCACATTCGACACAGTTGGGGCATACACCTCAGAATAGGTGGTACCATGAGGAGTGTAGACGACTATACCGACATCTTTGAGCACACAATATCTTGGGATCCATCACAGAGAGAGAGGCACGACGACAGATGCGAGCCCTCACACACCGAAAGAGACGAGCTTTCGAGGAGCGACAGGAGGCAAAGTTGTTTGACCTTCTCATAAGTAGGGATTGCGCCACCGCATGGAGGGCCCTCCGTGAGCAACGCCTACCTACACCCATAGCAGATCCTCAGACTGGGCACACCTACGCCCAGAGGTTATATGACGTCCCAGGACAGCCACCATTGCCGATCCCTCCCACACCGCATCCTGTGATATCCACCCTATTCACAGCACGCATGGTACGACAGGCCATCCATAGGCTACAGCATGGCCGCTCAGCAGACCACACGGGACTACAGGGAGAGCACTTTATATACGCAGTAGATGTAGTCTCCCACATGATCGCCCATCTCTTCAACAGTGCTTTGGTTGAGGGATTACCTGACTCGTGGACTATGCATACCATTGTGCCTATCCATAAGTCTGGCGATATGATGGACCCAGGGAACTACAGGACTATTATGATAGGCCATATCCTGGCCAAGATCTATGGGGCAGTACTAGAGGCAGAGCTTAGTACATACGCTGAGGCAGCTGGGATCAGAGCACCCGGCCAGGCAAGCTTCCGCCGCACTTTCTCCACCATCGACCACATCTTCGTACTTCGTTGCTTGATTGAGAGCGCGAAGGCGAGGAAGCGGAGATTATACTGTTGCTTTGTGGATTTCCGCAAAGCCTTCGACATGGTCCCTCGAGAGAGACTACTATGGAGACTCCAGGAGTTGCAGCTACCATCAAACATGCTATGGGCCATCCATGCTTTGTATGCACGAGTCACAGGCAGAGTGCGCTTCCCCGGCGGCCTATCAGACAACCTTGTTAGCACCATTGGTGTGAAACAAGGTTGCCCCCTCTCACCCACTCTCTTCGGTCTCTACATCGACGAGATCACGGAGTATATACAGTGAGCAGGAGGGCTAGGAGGAGACCTCGGAGGTACGCCAGTACACATCCTATTATATGTTGATGACATTAGTCTGCTTTCAGAGTCAGAGGAGGGGTTGCAGTCACATTTACAGGCGCTCGATACCTTTTGCATGGAGAGAGGACTCACAGTGAACCTTGGAAAGACCAAGGTCATGATCTTCCATACCTTGAGGACAGTACGCCATCGCGCCTCCTTCACCGCAGCTCGAGGACAGATAGAGGTATTGGACTCCTACGTCTACCTAGGCATCACCTTCTCAGGCAGCACAGGGGTATTCTCCATGGCACAGGCAGCCAGAGATAGATTGATGCGAGGCTATGCGGCACTTGCAGGATTGGAGAGACGCTGCTTTCAGGCACATTTTTAGGAGCCCCGGACTAAGGGGTGGCGCTTTGATACTCTAGTGACACCCGCATGGATGTATGCAGCGGCAGTATGGGCACCAGGGATCACAGAGGCGACGTGGACGCGGATTGAGAGGCCCCAGGTCACCATGATCTCACGCTTGCTCCACAGCAAGCACTCCGTTCCACATGACATTATACGAGCTGAGCTTGGCACACCACCGATGCTAGTGGAGGCCCTCTTTCAGTTGGTGACCCTTATTTTGAGAGTCAGAGAGCTCCCCACCAGCAGACTCACCAGGCTTGCATTTGAGACCTCTAGACATTTGGCAGATACACGGCATGAGAGGGTATGGTATGCACAGACCTATCGATGGTTAGCAGACCATGGCATGAGCATTACAGATCCCCCCCTCCCCTTTTCAGTGTGACCTCTCTTCCCCCTACATTACCCTCTCTCGTTCGGAGAGGAACAGGATTATCCGTCATGACCTACTACAGATACACGTCAGGGAGACATGGATAGCACCACGGGAGCCTCTTCCCACAAAGAGGCAACAATACAGAGAGCACTTCCTAACTGTGACAGCAGATGGTTTCATTCAGAGACCACGATACATGGATACGTACATGGCACTAGCAGAGAGAGTGGCCATTGGGCAGCTCAGAGTATCATCACACCAGCTCGAGATTGAGGTTGGACGTGCGACACATACCCCCAGGGATGAGAGATTATGCAGCATATGCCGAGAGGAGGTGGAGGACGAGGAGCACTACACATGCAGATGCCAGGCATATGAGGACATCAGAGACCACTACCCATAGCTCTTCAGGGGGCTAAGAGAGATCAGGGCTTTATTGGAGACAGAGGACCAGCGCTCTCTAGGTCGTTTCCTAGTAGAGCTCCAGTGCCGCCGTGCATCACTCCTCCAGCAACAGATGGAGATACACCTGACCCCCCAGACTTATATTACAGATTTTTTCAGACCCACACCCACCAGAAGACCCTGATCGACACGGGGTGTCACATTACAGAGAGCAGAGGAGCTTAGACGACAACGTCGACGACCGAGACCCCCACCCCGAAGAGCCAGTCCCCACCAGAGAGAGATTCAGGCGATTCACGCACGCCATGACATGGAGATATGGAGATGTCAGAAGCGCACCCCCGTCGACCTCGATGTGTAGAGCATTTTGCGGATCGCCACGATGCCTTACCCACCAATGCATTATATCCTACACCCACTCCAGACATTTAGAGGGATATGACACCACCGAGCCTCCCCTCCCTATGCATATCATATTTGTATCTCACCTATTGAGCATATAGAGTGCATGCCCATAGCACCCCAGCCTCTCGACGCCACCTATTATTATCCACTCCTCTTATACTCTGTTTTGTACTCTCACTTTATTTTCCTTTTGGGATCACAATGGATTGGATCATACCAATGTGTATCTTTTGTCTCATAGGCCGATTTTGGCCTCTAATAGACGTTAAAAAGTCTCTCTCTCTCTCTCTCTCTCTCTCTCTCTCTCTCTCTCTCTCTCTCTCTCTCTCTCTCTCTCTCTCTCTCTCTCTCTCTCTCTCTCTCTCTCTCTCTCTCTCTCTCTCTCTCTCTCTCTCTCTCTCTCTCTCTCTCTCTCTCTCTCTCTCACAGCATAAGGTGGACCGATCGAGGTGGTCGGATCATATGTTTACTTGGGGGTGACATTTACAGCAGCATCAAGGGTCTTCTCTATGGCTCAGGCAGCCCGTGACCGCATCACACGTGGGTACGCAGCACTAGCTTTGATGGAGAGACAGTGCCACAAGGCATATTTTCAGGAGCCCCGCACAAAGGGGTGGCTCTTTGACACTTTGGTTACGCCAGCGCTCATGTATGGGGCAGCCATATGGGGACCAAGATTAGCTACATCAGTATGGACAGCATTAGAGAGGCCACAGATCCTCATGATTGCCAGACTTATCCGCAGCAAGCCTTCAGTACCACATGATATCATTAGAGCAGAGCTCGCTGCACCACCGATGCTAGTTGAGGCACTATTCGAGACAGTATGCCTATTACACAGACTCCGGAGCATGGATACAGAGCGCATTGCTTATCGTGCTTTCGAGGCATCACGTGATATGGCATTAGCAGGCAACACCTCCTCATGGTATGCACAGACACGAGACTGGCTTGCCCATCATGGCTTTGACATAGACAGGCTACCACCACTACAGTACGACTCTCATGCACCCACCTACTCGCTCTCTCATCAAGAGAGGAATAGGATCATTTGTCAGGAGATATGGCATACATACATATAGAGGACATGGGTGAGCCCTAGGGGTACATTGCCACCGAAAATGCTCTACTACCGCGAGCATTTTCTACATATATCGGGCACGGGCTTCATCGAGATTCCGAGATACATGCAGACCTACCTTCCCCACCACCTACGAGTCGTCATTGGGCAGCTCCGGGTTTCATCACATCAGCTCGAGATTGAGAGGGGTCGGTCCAGGGGAGTCCCCCGTGAGGAGAGGTGGTGCCCAGTATGCCAAACAGAGGTAGAGAGTGAGGAGCATTTTGTTATCAGATGTCCAGCATACTTGAACTACGAGCACAGTTCCAGATCGAGGAGTCATTCCAGCTGTGCATGACTATGGGAGACCAGAGACGCTTGGGACGCTTTCTCACAGCAGCATACGAGAGGCGAGAGCGGTCACTACAGCCCATACATCAGCCACGGGTGAGTACCCAGCAGACCATGACGCAATTCTTTCAGCGAGTTGAGCTACATCAGAGAGGTCCATCTATAGGGCTCACGCTACACCAGGTAGCAGCACAGAGAGCACGGCGCCGACCACGCATGGGCGGATATCGTCGACCACGACTATATCAGGAGGATATCTCACGCATCAGGATTGCCTACGACCACATGATGGAGCATAGGCGTACCACCACCCCCTGGGTTGTCTTCCTTCAAGAGGCACTCAGACCACCACCGATGTACCACATACTACACCCACCTCCACCCATCACCAGTAGCTAGGGCGTTTTACTCACATTTTGAATCCCCCCATGAATTAGGTCGCCACTATCTGCAGAGTCAGAGCCACGTCTCCCCAGCCTTTTCCAGCCCTATATAGCTTTGTGTAGCGATATACTTTTTATTTCATTTTATCTTCTACACAGGGTTACTACACTTGTACATGGTTTTTGTCTCATAGGCCAAGTTTGGCCTCCAGAAGACGTTAATATGACTTTCTTTCTTTCTTTCTCTCTCTCTCTCTCTCTCTCTCTCTCTCTCTCTCTCTCTCTCTCTCTCTCTCTCTCTCTCTCTCTCTCTCTCTCTCTCTCTCTCTCTCTCTCTCTCTCTCTCTCTCCCCCCTCCCCCCTCTCTCTCTCTCTCTCTCTCTCTCTCTCTCTCTCTCTCTCTCTCTCTCTCTCTCTCTCTCTCTCTCTCTCTCTCTCTCTCTCTCTCTCTCTCTCTCTCTCTCTCTCTCTCTCTCTCTCTTCTCTCTCTCTCTCTCTCTCTCTCTCTCTCTCTCTCTCTCTCTCTCTCTCTCTCTCTCTCTCTCTCTCTCTCTCTCTATAACGGGATGGCTCAGTGGCCTACCTCAGGAGGATTGACATGCATGCCACACTCAGTCCCAGATGGAAGGGGAAGTTCAGTAGATTACGTCATGGGATCTAGAGAGGCCATTCACCTACTTACCTCATTCACCATCCCACCTATACCCATTGGGGCCGATCACGCATACCTCGCTCTCTCCCTCAAGGGAGACACCCCTACACGCACACCCGCAGCACGCATCCCACACAACACCATCCACTTCACACACGAGCTAGCTCACATATATGCGGCCCAAGTCGAGAAGGGTCTTCTCTTGCTTCACCCTGACACTCCACTATCCCTACTCACCTCACAGATAGCATCAGTTCTTCAGACATCCGCCATCAGCTCCTTCCCACACACCATCCATTCTGGTCACACACCTCCCCCAGGGACTATGCCACAACATCGTTGGTATGATGAGGAATGCAGAGATACCTACCGCCGACTACGAGCTCAACGAGCATTGGGAGAGATCACAGAGAGACAGGCCACAAGACAGATGAAGACTCTCACACGTCGGAAGAGGCGAGCCTTTGAGGAGGCACAGATGCTTGAGCTATATCATCTCTTTATGAGTATGGACAGTGCTGCAGCATGGCGTACCCTACGAGAGCCACGCCCGACCACACCTATTGGGGACCTACACACATGGCATGATTATGCTCAGAGATTATATGAGGTGCCTGGGCAGCCTCCCATTCCCCAGCCACTTGAGCCTCGCCCTACTAGTTCTTCTCTTTTCACAGCAAAGATGGTTGAGAGGGCCATAGGACGACTGCGACATGGACGTTCGACAGACCATACGGGATTGCAGAGCGAGCACCTCATATATGCATCCTCCACTATAGCCCCGTTGATTGCACATGCCTTCAATCGGGCTATAGGGGAGGGCTTCCCTGAGGAGTGGACTAGGCACACCATTGTGCCTATCCACAAATCTGGCGACACCCTGGATCCAGGGAATTACAGGACCATCATGATTGGCCACACCATGGCCAAACTATACGGTGCCATACTTGAGGCAGAGCTCAGCTCATATGCAGAGACTGAGGGGCTACGAGCACGAGGCCAGGCAGGTTTTCGGCGAGCTTTCTCTACTATTGATCACATCTTCATTTTGCGCTGCCTCATTGATGGGGCAAGGGTGCGGAAGAAGAGACTATATTGCTGCTTTGTGGACTTCCGCAAAGCTTTCGATACAGTGCCACGAGAGAGGCTCTTCCAACGCCTTCAGAGCTTGGGAATACCATCAGGGATGATTTGGGCCATCTATGCACTCTATGAGCAGGTGACCGGGAGAGTACAGTGTCCAGGAGGTATGTCTAAGGTCATTGCTAGCACCATCGGTGTTAAGCAAGGCTGCCCGCTCTCTCCCACTCTATTTGGTCTCTACATCGATGAGATTGAGGACTACATTCTCCGAGCTGGAGGAGAGGGTGCAGACCTCGTAGGTACACCTGTCCACATTTTACTATATGCCGATGACATTGTCTTGATTTCAGAGTCACCCGATGGATTACAGCGCCACTTGGATGCCCTCGATGAGTTTTGTACACAGAAGGGCTTGACAGTAAACCTTGGCAAGACCAAGGTCATGATCTTCCACACCCCCCCCTTGGAGAGGAATGGAGCAGGATTCACAGCCGGCGGTGGACAGATTGAGGTGGTCACTTCCTATGTCTACCTCGGAGTCACATTCACGAGCTTACCTGGCCCCTTCAGCATGAGACAGGCAGCCACCGATAGACTCACACGAGCATATGCAGCTTTAGCCATGTTAGAGCGGAGATGTCACCAGGCACACTTCCAGGAGCCCCGCACGAAGGGGTGGCTATTTGACACACTAGTCAGACCAGCTATGATGTATGCTGCGACAGTTTGGGCCCCAGGCCTCACAGCCACCCAGTGGAGTGCGATCGAGAGGCCCCAGGTACGTATGATCTCGCGACTATTTCGCGGGAAACAGTCGGTACCACATGACATCATCAGGGCAGAGCTAGCTGCACCACCCATGGTAGTAGATGCACTATTCCAGACTATCTGCTTTATTCAGAGGATGAGGGAGCTCCCTACAGACAGACTCACACGCAGAGCTTTTGAGGCATCTATACAGATATCAGAGTCAGGATATGAGAGAGCTTGGTACACTCAGGTTAGAGTATGGTTTGATAGTCATGGGCTTGATATGGACAGATTACCGCCTTTTCAGTACGACCCATACTCACCTCACATCCACCTCTCCCGTCATGAGAGGAATGTTGTGTTGAGACATGATCTTTGGCAGCGCTACATTAGTCAGACATGGCACACACCACACATGGGATCGAGACTATTGCACTATCGAGACCAGTTCTTAGACATCCTAGCATACGGTTTCATCCGGCGGCCATGTTACATGGATACTTACATGCCTCATAGCTCGAGGGTAGCGATTGGCCAGTTGAGAGTCTCATCACATAGACTAGAGATTGAGACGGGCAGAGCCGCAGACATTCCCAGAGAGGAGCAGGTATGCAGGGTTTGCAGAGTAGAGATAGAGGATGAGGAGCACTTTGTATGCAGATGTAGCGCATATGATGGCATCAGAGGTAGATACGGGACTCTATTTACAGGGCAGCCCACCCTCCGAGAGATCATGGACTCTAGAGACCAGCGAAAGCTCGCGCGATTCCTGCTAGAGATACAGAGTCAAAGAGATTCCCTACTCCAGCCTACTGTAGCAGCCCATACAGGAGGGAGACAGAGTCAGCTCACTGAGTTCTTTATTCCACGACGTGCTGCAGCCCTCCCCCCCTCAGCCCACACACCGAGAGGGGTGACTCTTCAGCAGGCTCAGGCTGCTCGAGCTAGGAGACGACCCCGTGCTAGAGGATATCGGGCCCCGAGACATCACCGACATCAGATTGCAGAGATCAAGGCTCGTCACCATGGCGCCATGGAGGAGAGACGATTCCAGATGATGGCTGATCCCGTTGCAGCTATCACGATGGCCCTGACTCCACCTCCACCTATGTATCACATCTTACACCCGCCCATTAGCACAGGATGGAGCTAGTTAGTCGTTTCAGATGCATTCCCATGCTTGTTGTACTACCCCTTTGCATATAGACTGCCATAGATATCGCACTCCATACACCCCCCCCTTTCATGGGTATCTCCACACGCATTTCACGGAGATATGTATCAGCTTTACCAGTTTCTTTTTAAGCACTTTTATCTTCTCTGATAGACAGAAGATACACCCATGTACATCGATTTGTCTCATAGGCCGAGTTCGGCCTCCTAATAGACGTAAAAACACTTTCTTTCTTTCTTCTTTCTCTCTCTCTCTCTCTCTCTCTCTCTCTCTCTCTCTCTCTCTCTCTCTCTCTCTCTCTCTCTCTCTCTCTCTCTCTCTCTCTCTCTCTCTCTCTCTCTCTCTCTCTCTCTCTCTCTCTCTCTCTCTCCCCCCCTCCCCCCCTTACTTAGTATTGGGTGACACCCACTTGGTGCTGACAATACGTATATCGCATTCACACTTTCATCTCCTATCCCATTAGACCCTCCCTCACTCATCGAGCCACATACCACGATACACTTCACACACGAGCTCTCACATGTTTACGCACACCACTTACATACCAGGCTACTCTCCCTCGATCCGCTCTCATCTTTGGACACACTTACATCACAGATCACCACCATCCTTCATGACTCAGCAGTTTTCCACATCGCACACATACAAACCCTCCGCGCACAGGATCCATGCCCCAGAACCGTTGGTACGATGCAGATTGTCGAGAGCTAAGGAAGCATCTACGGATTTTAGAGCTTAGAGTGGAAATTACACACAGACAGGCACAGCGTCGCATGCAGATCCTTACTCTCCGCAAGCGGCAGGAATGGGAGGAGAGACAGTACTGGGATATCTACCATTTGCTCATGAGTCTGGATAGTGCAGTTGCATGGCGACATCTAAGGGAGAGGAGAGAAAAGACACCCATTCGGGACCCGAGCATTTTGCATAGCTATGCACAGAGCCTATACCAGATCCTAGACCAGTCCCCCATTCCCATGCCGCCGAGCTCACGCCCCACTAGCTCTCACTTCTTCACACCCACCATGGTGAGCCACGCTATTTCCCATTTACAGCATGGCAGAGCCCATGACCAGTTCAGTTTACAGGCAGAGCATCTCATCTACGGATGCACGACTCTTGCACCGCTCATTGCCCACCTCTTCAACCGTGCACTGGTTGAAGGGTTCCCTGACTCATGGACTCAGCACACCATAGTGCCCATTCATAAGTCAGGTGATGTTATGGATCTAGCTACATATCGGATGATCATGATTGGCCCCATATTGGCCAAATTATATGGGGCAGTGCTAGAGAAAGAGTTGAGCACCCTCGCCGAGAGGAAGGGCATAAGGGCTCCAGGACAGGCAGGTTTCAGACGAGATTACTCTACCATTGACCACATCTTCACTCTGAGATGCCTGATCGACCAGGCAAGAGTGAGGAAGAGGAGATTATACTGCTTCTTTGTGGACTTCCGCAAAGCCTTCGACCCAGTTCCCAGGGAGAGACTCTTCAGACGCCTACTTGATATCGGTGCCCCAGATGAGATGATATTGGGGATCTATGCCTTATATGAGAGAGTATCTGGCAAAGTCAGATGCCCAGGAGGCTTATCTCACTCACTTGCTAACACTATCGGAGTGAAGCAAGGGTGCCCTCTTTCACCCACCCTCTTTGGTCTGTACATTGATGAGATAGTGGACTTCATACGACAGCAAGGAGGGGAGGGCGTTGAGGTACGAGGGACCACTATTCATATTCTTTTATACGCTGACAATATAGTGCTGGTTTCAAAGTCCTCCGAAGGTCTACAGCACCACCTACGTGGCCTAGACGACTTCTGCCTACATAGAGGGCTATCTGTGAACCTTGGTAAAACCAAGGTTATGATTTTTCATACATAGGCACAGGTTAGGAGACATAGTTCTTTCACAGTAGCAGCCAGGCCGATTGAGGTAGTCGGATCATATGTCTATCTCGGAGTGACATTCATAGCAGCCTCTCGAGTTTTCTCTATGTCTCAGGCAGCCCGGGATCGCATCACACATGGATATGCATCACTAGCCTTGATGGAGAGACAGTGCCACCAGGCACACTTTCAGGAGCCCCGCACAAAGGGATGGCTCTTCGACACTTTGGTTACACCAGCGCTCATGTATGGAGCAGCCATATGGGGGCCGGGGTTAGCTACATCAGCATGGATAGCATTGGAGAGGCCACACATTCTCATGATTGCCAGACTCATCCGCAGCAAGCCTTCGATACCACATGATATCATCGGAGCAGAGCTCGTTGTACCACCGATGGTAGTAGAGGCACTGTTTGAGACAGTATGCTTATTACACAGGATCCGGAGCATGGATACAGAGCGCATCACCTATCGAGCTTTCCAGGCATCACATGACATGGCATTAGCAGGAGACACCTCCTCATGGTACTCACAGACACGAGATTGGCTGGCCCACCATGGGTTTGACATAGACAGACTACCACCACTACAGTATGACTTACAGGCCCCCACCTATTCGCTCTCCCATCAGGAGAGGAATAGGGTCATTCGACAGGAGATATGGCATACATACATACAGAGGACATGGATTAGCCCCATGGGTACATTGCCACCTAAAATGCTTCACTACCATGAGCATTTCCTATAGACCTCATACGAGGGCTTCATTGAGACTCCACGATACATGCAGACATACCTCCACACCACCTCCGAGTCATCATTGGGCAGCTTTGAGTTTCATCACATCAGCTCGAGATCGAGAGTGGTCGGACCAGGGGAGTCCCTAGAGAGGAGAGGTGGTGCCCAGTATGCCATATAGAGATAGAGAGCGAGGAGCACTTTGTTGTCAGATGTCGAGCATACTTAGATCTACGAGCACAGTTCCACATAGAGGAGTCACTACAGTTGTGCATGACCACTGGAGACCAGCGGAGGTTGGGATGTTTCCTCACGGCAGGATATGAGAGACGATATCAGTCCCTACAGCCCACGCATCAGACACACGTGAGTACCCAGCAGACCATTACTCAGTTCTTTCAACGAGATGGGCTACATCAGACAGGCCTGCCTTCTCGAGGCATAGGACTCACTCTCGAGCACGCAACGACACAGAGAGTACGATGTCGACCACATAGGGCTGGATATGGATGACCACGACTATACCAGGAGGATATTTCACGCATCAGGATAGCCCATGACCACATGATGGAGCAGAGGCGCACCACCACCACCTCGGTAGCCTTCCTTCAGGAGACACTCAGATGCAACCGATGTATCACATACTCCATCCACCCCCACCCATTATCTGTAGGTAGGATATATACATTCACTCCCATCATGGGCCCCCATGTATTAGGTGGTCATTATCTGCAGAGTTATAGCCACATCTCCCCATGCACCACTACATTATTACATTGTCCCCACTATCTCTCCATCACCCGATACAATATCCTGTAGTTGTTTCTAGTCTTTTTCAGCCTACACAGTTTTGTGTAGCGAGTACTATTTCGTTTTATTTCTACACAAAGGTTACTATCGTTGTACATGGTTTTGTCTCATAGGCCAAGTTTGGCCTTTCGAAGACGTTAATCTCTCTCTCTCTCTCTCTCTCTCTCTCTCTCTCTCTCTCTCTCTCTCTCTCTCTCTCTCTCTCTCTCTCTCTCTCTCTCTCTCTCTCTCTCTCTCTCTCTCTCTCTCTCTCTCTCTCTCTCTCTCTCTCTCTCTCTCTCTCTCTCTCTCTCTCTCTCTCTCTCTCTCTGTGTGACGCATCTGACGCGCTGGTCTGACACCTCTGACGCGTTGGTGTGACACCTCTGATGCACTGATCTGATGCCTCTGACATGTAGATCTGAGGCCTCTGACTCGATCTGACACCGCTGATGTACAGTAGCGCTCTCTCTCTCTCTCTCTCTCTCTCTCTCTCTCTCTCTCTCTCTCTCTCTCTCTCTCTCTCTCTCTCTCTCTCTCTCTCTCTCTCTCTCTCTCTCTCTCTCTCTCTCTCTCTCTCTCTCTCTCTCTCTCTCTCTCTCTCTCTCTCTCTCTCTCTCTCTGTGTGACGCATCTGACGCGCTGGTCTGACACCTCTGATGCGTTGGTCTGACACCTCTGATGCACTGATCTGATGCCTCTGACATGTAGATCTGAGGCCTCTGACGCGATCTGACACCGCTGATGTACAGTAGCTCTGACGCCTCTGAAGTGGTACAACAGATCTGACAGTGGATAGAGCAGATCTGAAGGTTCTGATTCCCCAAGAAGTTGGTACTAGGAGCAGTTCGAAATTTCTGTTCTTCTAATGAGACATGACTCAGAGGTGTTAGGGTTTGCTGCCAGAAACCCTAGCTTGACACCTCTGTACCTGTGCAAAATGGCCATGAAACAAACACTTACCATCAACAGCTGCGTAGGGCATTTTTAAGAAGACAACAGTCTACTTAAGTTAAAAAGCACACATAAATAGAAGAGGAGAATGGCACAAAAAAGAAGCCAGTGAAGAGGCACGGAAGGGAGAGCTCTCTAGAGTCCAGGACACACTCGAGGAAGAAAGGCTTCGACACACACGCCGATTACATGTACGGATTACAAGGCTCTCAGAAGGCACATCACCGGATGCAGATGCCACTGACATCTGTCGACTCTTGGGATACGAGAGCATGCCTTTCACAAAGGCATGGAGGGTTGGTAAAGACACGTCCCGACCACGAGCACTCATCCTTCGTATGAGCTTTGAGGATACACGTATCTCCTTCCGACGACGACCAGTACTACGCAGACTACCTGGAGGAGCTTTATATATGGACGAGGATCTCACGAGGATGCAAATCGAGCACCGTCGGACATGTATGCCACATATTCTTCAAGCCCGACGAGAGGGAAAGAAGGCTTTCTACCGGGACAGTAAAGTCTTCATCGACGGACGCCCTATCAAATAGGGATACGTGGCCTATGAGGCAACACCATGTCAGGAGTTACCAATCAGAGGATCAGTATGGAACTAGTATGGAACTGCAATGGAGCACTTTGGACACGGCCAGACCGATTGGAAGAGATCCTAAACACTCATGGCTTTGCTTGCATCAGAGAGACCCACAAGAGCCCAGAGAGAGGTCTACCTCGCATTCCAGGTTTATGGTAGACATCTCCTCGAGTTAGGCAGCCGACACCATCTCATTATATATAATGGGATGCATCGTTGGCCAGGCTCGGGCGGACTTACTTGCTTCCCTCACGGAGGGCGTGAGAGCACGGTCGACTACATTTTAGGTACCATCTTTGGAGCTTCACTTCTCCCCTCACTTAGTATTGGACGACGCCCACTTGGTGTTGA
This sequence comes from Ceratopteris richardii, assembly GCA_020310875.1. Lineage (NCBI taxonomy): Eukaryota > Viridiplantae > Streptophyta > Polypodiopsida > Polypodiales > Pteridaceae > Ceratopteris > Ceratopteris richardii. The sequence continues at coordinate 5,826,325 of CM035408.1, read as the reverse complement.
CCATACGTATATCGCATTCACACATCCTATCCCATTAGACCCTCCCTCACTCATCGAGCCACACACCACAATACACTTCACACACGAGCTCTCACATGTTTACGCACACCACTTACATACCAAGCTACTCTCCCTCGATCCACTCTCATCTTTGGACACACTTACATCACAGATCACCACCATCCTTCATGACTCAGCTATCCAAAGTTTTCCACATCACACACATACACATCCTCCGCGCACAGGATCCATGCCCCAGAACCGTTGGTACGATGCAGATTGTCGAGAGCTAAGGAAGCATCTACAGATTTTAGAGCTTAGAGGGGATATTACACACAGACAGGCACAGCGTCGCATGCAGATCCTTACTCACCGCAAGCGGCGGGAATGGGAGGAGAGACAGTACTGGGATATCTACCATTTGCTCATGAGTCAAGATAGTGCAGTTGCATGGCGACATCTAAGGGAGAGGAGAGAACAGACACCCATTCGGGACCCGAGCATTTTGCATAGCTATGCACAGAGCCTATACCAGATCCCAGACCAGTCCCCCATTCCCACGCCGCCGAGCTCACGCCCCACTAGCTCTCACTTCTTCACACCCACCATGGTGAGCCGCGCTATTTCCCATTTACAGCATGGCAGAGCCCATGACCAGTTCAATTTACAGGCAGAGCATCTCATCTACGGATGCACGACTCTTGCACCGCTCATTGCCCACCTCTTCAACCGTGCACTGGTTGAAGGGTTCCCTGACTCATGGACTCAGCACACCATAGTGCCCATTCATAAGTCAGGTGATCTTATGGATCCAGCTACATATCGGATGATCATGATTGGCCCCATATTGGGCAAATTATATGGGGCAGTGCTAGAGACAAAGTTGAGCACCCTCGCCGAGAGGAAGGGCATCAGGGCTCCAGGACAGGCAGGGTTCAGACGAGATTACTCTACCATTGACCACATCTTCACTCTGAGATGCCTGATCGACTTGAGCCAACCCAAGACCACATAGCCTTCTCTCATCAAGCCTTCTCTCACTTGCTATAGCATGTGTAGAGCTGGAGCCTTGCAGCAGCAATTGAAGTTGGAACCCATTACTCATCAGTTACCACATACAAGCTACAACAGGCTGCAACAGAGAAAGAGTCGTCTGGACTCTAGACTTTAAACTTTGGCACTATACAGATCAAAACTTAAAGGTATAGACTTATTCTCTTATAAGCTACACACTTATAGACATGCCTCCATTATGCGTATAGGATATGCGTAAATTGCACTGTCTTGTTGCCTGCATCATGCATGTGTGCAGTGTGTCTCATGATTCATCTGTGTAGTGACTAGTCGATTGTCTGGAATGTGCATAGCAGCATACGTATTATGTACGTTTACATTAAAACTATTATATTATATATGTAATGGTAAACATGTACGCAGTACATTATGTATACAGTATGATTAACAACTGCATATGTATACAGTCTGTATACATATGCAGTTGTCAATTGAGGTATACATAATGTATATGTTCACTGATACATTAATTACTTATAATGTATTATCGTTTATGTATACATACATATGGAGACAATAGACCACATAGACAAACTAATGTGTGTCTATGTGGTCTCCTGTGTGCATACGTATGTATACATAAATTGACAATACATTATAAGTAATTAAGGTATGAGTGAACATATACATTATGTTTACAAGATGATTGACAACTGCATATGTATACAATCATCCTGTATACATAATGTACTATGTACATGTTAATATATAATACATTTGTGTGTCTATGTGGTCTAATGTCTGCATATGTATGTCTATATAAATGAAACTACACTATAAGTATACAGACTGTATACATATGCTGTTGTCAATCATTGTATATGTTTATTATTCCATCTTGTACATGTCATAGGATCCAAAATATTAAAAAAACTTTGTATATAGAAATTATATGTGAAATTCAGGTTTGTCCATGTATGTATAGCTACTGAGTTTTCTGGACTTACCTGATTGAAGACCAGAAGAGAATCAGTAAATGCCTCCACGTGCCGCACTCCCATAGAAAAAGCAGCCTCCAATCCTGCAATAAGAGCCATGTAATCCGCTGTGGGCTTCCCCACTCCTAAACTCAATAACTTCCTGATCTTTTTTGCAGCAATGTTCTGGGAGTCCATGACAATCGCTCCGATAATTCCACCTAAAAGAGGAGATTCATCGCTAGAGGGAAGCGAAGTTACGTAGACTTTGAAGGCATGGGGCGATGCATCCTCACAGATTGATTTAGCAGTATCGTTGAGGTCAGATTTAGAGGAACCCTTGTAAAGGTCATCCTTATGACAGCTGTGATTGACTTTCGTTTCACTCTTATTGACATTATGCAAGTCCATTACGAACGTAGAGTCAGGATCACGCAAGCGAGGATCCTCAAACTGCTCAGTTTCATGGATGGTAGAGCATGAACCGGAAGCCTGCTGGTGCGCTCCAGAGAGCGTAAGATTGTGGAGGGCAGAACTTAGGAACACATTTTCAGAAGGTTGACCAGCAAGCTTGTCTTCCCTTGTGCTCGACTGCTGCGCGTCACGGGACGCTTGTACAGCTTCCTCCAGCTGAAGTCGATAAGCAAATTGGAAATCATTATGCGCCACTGCAGCGATGCGCACCTGCCTCATTCGCCATTCGTGAAAATGATCGTCGTCATCCCGGTGGCGATTGTTGACATTTGCCATGGCTATCGGCAGACCAACCAAAGGAGGAAAGCGGAGAGAAATGCAGAGACCAGGAGAGGAGGAAAAATGGTTGATGCTCTTGCTGAGAAGTCGACATTCAAAATCGAAATTCTAGAGAATGGGCACAGCTCAGGTGAAAATATTTGAGAGTGGGACCGAATTTTCTCTGAAATTTCCACGTCACTAGAAAAAAATCGTTGCATTTGAGCATTTTCTTTTAAGTAGTCTCGAATATCTATTGTAATGAATATGCCATCTCTCTTATATTTATTGTTTTTCTAAATTTGGAAGAGAGATGGCATATTCATTACACATGGTCAATAACCTTTGTTTTCTCAAAAGGAAATTCGGCTGAAGTTTACTCTAACTTGTTTGAATTAATTGAAAAAAAAAACTCTCTACAAGTGAAGGGGCATAGTCACCCATGGGACCCCTCATGTCTCACAAAGCAAGGCTTGAGACGGCCCAAAGGTGATACAACATTAATGGCTTGAAGGTAGTAGGAAAGTAGGTTTAAAATTTGGCCTAAGGCCCATAGCTTGTCAATCGCCACTGGCAGCAGTCAAACCCTCACCCCCCCCTCAAGAATCAAGAGTCCCATCGAGTTGAACCAGCACGCCTCGACATGATCAATAATGTTGGGTTGAGGTTTAAGAGTAGCGTTAATTAGTGGGGAGATTGATGTTGAGGAGGCATGGTGTAGTGGTAACACTCTTGAGCCCTGTGTTGAAGGGCTAGGAAACAAGTATCATTGATTTACTCAAAGTGAATCTTTGATGTGCAGGATAGAAAGGGTCCCTTTAGAGTGTGTGTGTTTTCAAACTTCTTGCATAAAGAGAGAATTGATTGTAAGAGAATTGATTGTAAGACTTCTTTTTTAGAGGGCGAAAAAAAAAAAAGAGGGGGGGAGATTCGTTCATGCTTCCTAAAACAAGGAATTTTCGAAAAAAACTAGAATCTTATTTGATGATTTTAATGAAATACACAACAAGATCCAAGCTTTTGAGGGGGCATGGTGTAGTGGTAACACTCTTAAGCCGTATGTTGAAGGGCTAGGAAACAAGTATCGTTGATTTACTCAAAGTGAATCTTTGATGTGCGGGATAGAAAGGGTCCCTTAAGAGTGTGTGTGTATGTGTGTTTTCAAACTTCTTGCATAATGAGAGAATCGATTGTAAGACTTCTTTTTTAAGGAAAAAAAAAGGGGGGGGAGATACGTTCATGCTTCTTAAAACAAGGAATTAAAAAAAAAACTAGAATCTTATTTGATTATTTTGATGAAACACACAACAAGATCCAAGCTTTTGAGAAACTTCATCGAGTCAATCCTGAGCTTCCTTCAAGCTCATCTTTGTGACTTCAAGAAGAAAAATTGACTTTCAAAGATGGCTTATACGGTCAATGTTGGACAATGTAGGAATTTTTGAACTTGCTTGTCCGGCTTGGGATTGCTTTGTTCGTTGACCCTTCGCTTTTCATGGTTGGGATCTCCCATTCGTTGGTGGTGATAATGTGGGTCCCCCATTGGGAGACAAAACCTTTGGTGCTTCTCTAGAGTTTTTTGGTTTTAAGCCCCCCTTCATCTCCCTTTTGAAGGGGGATATTTTGGCGAAGCACAAAGAGCCAAAGCAAACATGACTCATCGGTCAGTTGTTTGTTCCTAAGCCCCCTCTTGAATTCTTGTGACAATGGTTCTGTAAGGAGGTTCCCTTATAGTTTGATTGTCAGTAAGTGTAAGTTCTTTCCATCTAATCACATGTTCTTGGTTTTTGAAAATGATTATATGGCCTTCCAAGCTTTGCAAATTGGCACATGATAGGTATTGAAAACTACCTTGTGCCTTTTTAAATGGTTTCGTGAATTTGTTCCGAATAGGTCAAAACCATTGCGCTATCTGCTCTACTTTGAGCTCCCAAACCTTCTCTTTTTCCTGTATGGATTCCTAAGGGAAATTGTATCACCCATCGGTCGGCCTCTGGCCTTGAGAGAAGATGTTGAGGGTTTCACATATGAAGGTTTGAAACACTTGTTCAATGCAAGATGGTACTCACAGATTTGTGTTGAAGCATATCTAAACAAACATCTCCCCTCCAAAATTTCCATAGACATTGGAGAAGAGAAAACCTTGGAGTAGGAGATTATATAAAAGAACTCTTCAAATGCTTGCTTTCACAATGGATTACAGGGCCAGAGAATAAAAGATTGTCCTTTGAGATAAATATCCATTAAGAACAAGCCAAATTCAAAAAAATCTAATGTAATAGGGAACAAAGAAGCTTCAATGGCCCAGAGCATGTCAGAAGATCATGCTCTGGATGTTGAGAAAGGGAAGAAAACACAAATCATGGAGACGAACCCAGAAGGATTCATGGAAGTGAGACGAAGAAGGAGAAGAAGCCCTAAGGGTGTTATTGAGAAGAGTCCCTCTCGCACGGCTCCGAAAACAAACATTTTTTGCAACTTGAACAAGGAGGCCAATGACTTGGATTACCAAGGGGAAATGAATCACTATGCTTATTCCAATGATGGGAAAACTCTAGAGGATTCCACTTGCAAGGAAGGTAACCAAGAAGGACACGCCACTAGCAAAGAAGATGAATTCACCACCAACAATGACGGTAATCGGAGTAGCGAAAGTTCGATCATTGGATCCACAATTCTCAAAAGGATATCGGACTCGTTTCCAAAGAAGAATTCTCACAAAGAAAAACAATCAATTACTCCTATGATGGGACCCCTCTACCTTGAAGAAAAAAGATGATGAGATAAACAAGAAAAAGAGGGAGAAGGTCCCTCCCTCCAAAGAACTTAACCTACAATAATTATAGTCATTTCTTTCAATGTTAGAGGGTTGTATGACCCCTCAAGAGCGGCCATTATTGCCCAGTGGATCCGTGATAAAAGCTTAAACTCGGACTTCATCTGTCTGCAAGAGATCAAAATTGACAGGGAGGACCTTCATAAGAAACTGAAATGTATTTTGTTGTCCCATGTATGAATCTCCACCATGCACCCCAAGGGAAACAATGGCTTGGCTATCAATATTAATAGGAGTTGGTATGCTAGACTTGTGGATACCCATGCAGATCAGAACATCGGTGGATTGGAGCTTCCTTTGGGGGCCCTCTCTAGTTCACCATTGTCTCCGTGTATGCGCCCAATATCAATTTGAAAAGAATTTCCACTTGGCATTCATTGTGAAGTATTTCAATGGCAATGCACCACAATGCGCTCTCCCTCTCGATATCTCCACGATGATATGCTCGGAGTAGAAAATTGAGCTCCTAAGGCTGCACGCAGTACTCCGCACACAGGCTGCAGAATACACAGAAAACACAGTACACAGGGAGCACGAAGACAGACTTCTTAGGTCTTACAAATGCGGTCAAACTTACAGTCTGTGACTGACCAGGCCACTATATGTTTTATTAAATAACATATACAAAGAAGTGTCCGGTGGCCATTTGGCCTTTCACATGGACACTAATGGTAACAATCTCCAACTAAAGGCCAATATGGCCAGAGTAACTATGGGAGAAAAATAAAGAATGATAAAGAATACCTGAGTATAAGTATACAAACTATACATCCCACCTAATGGGCCTGTTACACTGGATACAAGTGACTGCGTAAGATCAAGAATCAAGTAACCCCCATCAAGTGACAACAGTATCGAAAGCTATCCTGTGGTAGAGCTTTAGTCAAAGCATCTGCAACATTATCTCGAGTGTGAACCTTCTCAAGAATAATGCTCTCAGTGGCTAAGCAATCTCTAATGAAGTGATACGTCACCTCAATGTGCTTGGTCTTTGTATGATAGACCGGATTCTTAGCCAAAGTGATGGCACTCTGACTATCACTAAGCAAGCGAGGTACATGCTGAGGTAAACCCATATCACAAGCAAGACGAGAAAGCCACAATGCTTCCTTACATGTCACTTGTTGCGACATACTCTGCTTCTGTGGTGGGAACAATTGTACATTCTTGAAGATGAGATCTCCAAGAGATAGCACCTCCAGCAAAATGAAAAATGTACCCTGATGTAGACTTACGATTGTCTACACAACCAGCATAGCCAAAATCTGTGTAACCAATAATGAATGCTTTCCCTCTACCTAAGCATAGACACTTATCCTTAGTGCCACTCAGATATCTCAAAATCATCTTGACCGCTTCCAAATGTTTCTTGCCAGGATTAGACATATATCTGCTCATAACTCCCACTACAAATGCAATGTATGGTCTCGTAGATACCATAGCGTACATGAGACTACCAACAGCAGACTGATAGGGAATTTTGGTCATGAATTACTTTTCCTCATCTGATTTGGGGCAGTCATCCTTGCTCAATTTCACATATGTGGGTAAAGGTGTACTCAATGCCTTTCCACCCTGCATATTGAACCGGTGAAGTACTTTGGATATGTACTCACTTTGAGACAAGTATATGCATCGTTTACTCCTATCACGAGTAATGCGCATGCCAAGAATATGTTTGGCATCCCCCAAATCCTTCATATCAAATGTCTGACTCAACTTCTTTTTGAGAATTGACAAATCATAAGAGGACTTCCTAGCAATCAACATATCATTGACGTAAAGTATCAAGCATATCAAGCTGCCATCAGAACATCTCTTTGTGTAGAGACAATGATCCTCATTGCTCAGAGAATAGCCTTGGGACTTCATAAAAGCATCAAACTTTTGGTACCATTGTCTAGGAGACTGTTTAAGTCCATACAAGCTCTTCTTGAGCTTACAAACTAGACTTTCCTTGCCAGGAACTACATAACCCTCTGGTTGTTCCATATAGATCTCATCTATAAGATCTCCATGCAAGAAAGTTGTTTTCACATCCATTTGGACTAGCTCTTAGTCCTCCATTGCAACAAATCCAAGCAACATGCGCAAAGTAGCCATCTTGACCATTGGAGAGAAGATTTCCTCAAAATCAACACAATGTTGTTGCTTAAAACCCTTTGCAACAAGTCGTGCTTTATATTTTGGAGAAGCACTATTTATGTGAATTTCGGCTTATATACCCATTTACATGGTAAAGCTTTCCTGCCCTTTGGCAAAGTTACTAAGTCCCAAGTACCATTCTTGTGAATAGAATCCAACTCACTCTTCATGGCACGCTCCCACTTGACATGATCCTCTGTTTGCATAGCCTCTTTGTAGAAGGAAGGCTCACCGGCATCTGTTAGCATAACAAAATCTATACCTGGAACATATCTATCAGGTGGATGTGAGACATGTGCAGAGCGTCTCAATGGTTGCTGAACAGGAACATGTGCAGACTGATCTGAATGGACATTCTCTTGAACATCCCTATGTGCAGCATTTTTATGCATGCTAACCGGAGGACTAGTATCCTCAAACACCACTCTTCTCACTTCAACCTCCTTAATTGTTATGCATCTTAGAATCATTAAAAATGACATCAGTACTTCTGATCACTCACCGTGTTTCAGGATCCCATAAGCTATATCCAAATTGTCCTTCTCGACCATATCCAAGAAAAATGCATTTCTTTGACTTATGGTCCAACTTTTGTCTAAGATTCTTGGGTATATGAACATATGCTTCACACCCAAAAACTCAAAGATGATCATAATATGGTGGTTTCCCTGTCCATAACTCTTGTGCCACTTTCAGACCTTTGGCAGTACTAGGTGAAAGGTTAATCACATGAACTGCAGTCAATATTCCTTCTGCCCAAAAACCTTGTGAGAGGTTTGCATGATGCAACATAGAGACTAATCTATCGTGAATAGTTCTATTCATCCTCTCAGCTACACCATTCTGTACTGGGGTATAAGGAGTTGTAAACTCTCTATGAATCCCTCTAGACTGACAAAAAAGGCTGAATTCATGTGAGGTATACTCACCCCCATTATCTGAACGTAAAGCCTTAAGATTAGTTCCTTTTTCTGTCTCAACTGAAGCAAGCCATTTTTTGAAAGTAGGGAATACATCATCCTTTGATTTGATAGGATATACCCAAACTTTTCTAGTAGCATCATCTATGAAAGTGACAAAGTAAAGAGAACCACCTAAGGACCCAGTGGGCATAGGACCACATACATCTGTATGAATGAGATCTAAAGGCTGAATTGGAAAGTCAATGTGCGTTCTATGCACATTTCTTGTTTGCTTTCCATATTGACAATGCTCAAAAAATGAAAAATCAGAGAAAGATAAGACATCAAACTGCGTGATAAATGAGGTACATGGCGTACATTATGCATAGTAATTCTTGAACCATCAATGAACTGCACAACCACATCTCCAATCCCCACAACATCACACTGGTAAGAGTCACCAAGTCTCACGGTACCAAGAGACTGCTACATAATTAGAGAACCATTCTCTATGTGGTGTCACATGGAAAGAAGCACCAAAATCTAGCAGTCAGGTGTGGGAAAGAGAATCAGCCATTAGTGCCTCAGATGGCACAGTACTATCAAGTGTCAACACATCAGCATCATCAGAAATAGCATTAATTTCTTCAATCTTCACAGTCGAAGTAGATGGTGCAGATAACTATTTAACATGCCCATCAACATTCTATCCTTTACCTTTAGCATTCTTTAATGCATAATAGTCTTTCTTCATGTGTCCTTTCTTATGACAATAATGGCATTCGATATCCCTCTTCCTTGATTTACTTCTACTCTTATTCTATTGACCATTATTTTCCTTGTTCTTGCTCCTGCCATGTTGCTGATTCTTTCCTTGGTAAGAATCACGAACATTATATGCATCTCCATTCTGAGTGTCAACCATAGATTTTCTACGAATCTCCTCACTCAAGAGTGCTCCACATATGTCATCATAGACGAGCTTACCACCAGGTGCACTGTTGCTAATAGCTGTGCAAAACGTATCCCATGATGATGGCAGGGTGCATAACAGCAATATTGCTTTCATTTCATTATCCATATCCATTTTCTGAGCCTGTAACTGGGAGAATATAGCATCAAACTCATTTAGATGAGCACCAACACTATCTGTGTCCTTCATACGAAGTTCATATAATTTTCTCATCAGATACACTTTATTTGATGCCATCTCTTTTTCATATGTAATTGCATAACTTCTTCCAAAGCTCCTCTGCACTTTCACAGTCTAATACTGTAAAGTAAACATTATCTGCCAGGTGCAAGTGAATGGTAGACCTGGCCATTTCCTCTAACTCATCCCAATCATCTTCATCCATGTCAGCAGGCTTCTTTGAAATCCCATTTACTGGCTTCCATTGCCTCCTTTGAATCAGCACATCTTTAATCTCGTTCTTCCATAGAGCAAAGTTTGTGTCATCAAATTTTCGGATCTCAAAGTGGTCTTTGCCTTGCAAGTTATAGCTCCTCCTCGGAACACTAGCACTAGACCCTGATCCACCGGAGGTGCCTGAGACCTCTGATGCCATGATGGTAGAGAACTGAATAGAATGATAATGGAGCTAGAAGAGTCCAAACACCAATAAATAAGTGTATCAAGGAGTAAATCGACCATTGTATAGTTGACTAAACCAAAAATCTGGAAAATTTTTGCCAGAGTATCCTCTGCAAAATTAGCATATGATCAGTGTCAAAGTATCATAAAACTGCAAGTACTGACATGTGTACCTGCATAGTGAATCACTGACTCCACTGCATATAATCAGTTACCCAATAGAAGCCAACTAGGCTTATCGAGCACCTATGAACAACTATCATACATCTCCTATGGCGAGGTTGGGTAAGTCTTCCACCTGCATCACCGAAGAGACCCCGACATCTGGGTGTCTCCCAGTTAAGAAAACCTCACCACGACCCTCTTTATCAAATGTAAAAGGCTTTATGCAAAGAACGTAACCACTATATCAATGACCACATGGACGTACATAAGCGGTATCCACATAAGCGTACATGGTGTGTATGTGCTCAATATATGCAGTAAAATGACACTAAAAGGTTGAATACACAGCCCAAAAACTAGCCAATAACACCTGCAAGTGTCTGTCAACTCTGATGTTTTAGGCTTAAAAAAACCTGCATAAATTTGCGGCGGCTGCTCCCATCAAAACTGAAAACCTCTCAAGAAACCTGTAGTTTTACGAGTGTGGCTGAAAATACAGCCCCAAAGGTTGATATTTATTGTCTGAGAAGTACAAAGAACAGTCTTCTTGATGTTCTTGGACCTGTGTGAAGAGAACTATGTGTGAAAGTACTCCAAAATGGCTCCAAAAGACACCCCAAAAATGCTTCAGAAATAGGCTTTGAAAGCAAAGAATGAAGCTTTGAGGGACCAAAACTTGTTCAAGGTAATGTCAACCTTAGTCTTTCACTTGTTCAGACACCACAAGAGTGTAGCTTAGTGGCAAGAGATTGCCACGGTTAAGCGAGCTCTGGGGGGAACAGTACTCTGGGATGGGTGACCTCCCGGGAAGTACCTGGAACCTCTATATTCCTTGATCATTGAGGTCCTCCCTCCCGCGCAGCCAATGGTGACTTTGGTGACTCGGATGACAAGGTATGCCTTGGTCGCCGCTTTAGTCGTAAGCCTTGCGGGGGGGGGGGGGGGGATGCTCGCTTCGCTCGCACAAAAGGAACAAAGCTTTTGCCTCGAACTGCTCTGATATCAGTGAAGTATTTCGATGGCGATGCACCACAGAGCACTCTCCCTCTCGATATCTCCACGACGATATGCTCGAAGTAGAAAACCGAGCTCCTAAGGCCGCACGCAGTACTCCGCACAGAGGCTGCAGAATACACAGAAAACACAGTACACAGGGAGCACGAAGGCAGACTTCTTAGGTCTTACAAATGCGGTTGAACTTACAGTCTGTGACTGACGAGGCCACTAAATTTTTTATTAATTAACATATACAAAGAAGTGTCTGGTGGCCATTTGGCCTTTCACATGGACACTAAGGGTAACACATTGGACTCTTTGCCCCTAAACATTTCTTTGTGGGGACTTTAATATGGTGGAGGCTCTTTCTAACATATGGGAGACGAGAGGGTGGGTGATTGATGGTCATGAGAAGAATGTTTGGGACCAAGTCAAGCTCCGCCTGGATTTGGTAGAGATCAAAGATGAGGTTGGTTTCTCTTGGTCAAACCTCCGGTTTGGAATTGACTTGCAAAAAGCTAGACTTGATAAGAGCTATATTACACAAAATATCATCAATAAGTGGGGCCCCCTTCCCTCTCCCAAAGTGTAGGCCTTGCTGTCTCTTATCCATACCCAATTGTGCTTACCTTCAAGCCGATCATCAATCTCAAGAAAGCCCCTTGGTTTCATGCCAATCAGAAAACCTTCTCATTCCCCTCAGTCTAACATGAGATTATCGTTGCTTGAAATTGGGCCTTTGCCACCTGCTCCTCGCCTGCCAGGTATTGGAGAATGGCGGTCATGAAGACACAACACGTCTTAGTCGGGACTCAAAAGAATCTTCAAAACATTCATCGATCTAGAAGGGAAAATCTTTATCAAAGGTTTGGGCAAATTAAGGAAGAAGTAAACATAGGCCACTCTCAATACCAGATAGGGCTCCAAAAAATTAGAAGCATGTTGAGATACGAAGAATAAATTCAAAGAAAGAATCTACATGTATACTTTATAGATTGGTGGGTGGGAAAGGTGGACAAACCTACTAAAGAGATGTGCAGCCTCCTCAAGAAGAAGCAATCTAAGGGAGCGATCCCTTTCATGATGGATATCAACGGGGTTGAGTGCAAGATGGATGAAGAAAATAGTATATTGATTGTCAATCACTTTACCTAGCTTTTGGGGGTTTCTAGGCCTCTTTCTCCTCACAAGTGTGATTGGATGGCAACCATCTCTAGAGTTAGAGCCAAAATAATTTTAGAAAATATGAAGCCTCTTCCTTGAATCTCCGATTTCGGATGATGAGATTCTTGAAGTTATTGAATCACTTCCTAATGGCAAAAGCCAAGGTTTGGATGGCCTCACCAATGAGTTTTTCAAGATCTTCAAGCATGTTGTGACTACTCCATTACGTCTGGTGTGGCAAGCAGCTGTATCTTTCGGTGCGCTGCCTAAATTTCTTAATGAAGGCATTATCAAGATTCTTCACAAAAAAGGAAGTAAAAACAAGACTGAAAATTGGCATCCAATTATGATGTTATACATTTTTCTTGAAGCTGAGGAGTCCTCCGGCTTGAGGAGTGCTAGATTTATGCACATACCAATTTTTGTAATTTTTAGACCTCGTTTGAGCCTCCAAAATAGCCTAAGAACCTAATTTTTAACGAGGTTGGACACTAGGTCTCAATAAAGCCAAAGCTAGTGAAAAACTATAAAATGAGCTAGAGAGCTCATTTTTGAGGTTGGATTCTTGGGAATCAAAGTGAATAGAGCAAGTTGTAAACTTGTTTTTGTCTAATCAAAGATTTCATTGCTCCATCTCTTTGCCTTATCGTGTGTACATGTGTATGTGTGTGCATGTTGTTGTACTTCTCACTCACACACTTGTAATCTCACTTGCTCATGGTTGTCATACCATCCTCATGTCTCCTCTAAACGATAATTATGAGGTGGATCTCCTCACATTGATACTCATCATTGTGCTAGAGTGACACAAAATTTGGCACCACTGTCTGGGATCAAGATTTGAGGACAAGCTTATGATGGTAAGACTTAGAGATGTGACATTGGAATCATAGTTAAACACTTACTTTTTATTCTTTTAACTTTTTCATCATCACCCTAACATCCCTAGTTCCTTCCTATCTCCTCTCCACCTTTGTGAAATCCCACCATTTTTTATCATATTCTCTCCTTCCCCTCATTCTTCTCATTCCACTTGTGAGAGCGAGAAAGAGAGCAATGTTGCAAATTGTGTTTTTGCATGTTTTGTGAGCTTCTTTGCAAGTATTGGCACCACAAAAGCTCTAGTAGGTATATAACTTCTCTACAAAAATTCTGATGTGTTCATCTTTGTCAATCGTCATAGACACAAAAATCGATCTTTTGGTAAAAAGAAGTGCATCATTCTAATGTAAAGACCATGCACATCACATATATCTAAAAATTTTTAGAAAACTTGCATTTTTTCTGTCAATCACGAGAGTCACCTCTGTACATCACGACAGACAGGTATCCATCACATGACAAAGGATTGATAACATATGAACGGACATGTGTTCATCATGATGGACAAGCCTATCCATCATGATAGACAAAATTTAACAATAAATTGAGTCAATTGCGGAACCATTCCATTGTGATAGATAAAATTCATGACAAATTGGACCCATTGCAAAATCTATCCATCGCAATAAATAGCCATCAATCGTGATAAGTACCTGTACATCGTGATGGACCTATCCATCATGATAGGAAGCCTTTGATAGATAGTTGTCTCCATTGCAGATGACAACCTTGTCAATCACGATAGATAGGCAAAATCGATAAAAATTAGGGTGTAAAATTTTGCAAAATACGAGCTAAAAATTGGTTTTTTTTTAAGGGATTTGGATTTCTCGGGCAAAGAGCTAAAGCTAGCTTGCAATCGAATTGCATTTGGGGAGCATACTTCCTAGACATGGGAGCACTCGTCAAAGCACCCTAATTGCTCAATTTCAAGTGTAATTAGAATGTTGTTGCAACAAACCTTAAGGAAAAAAACATAAATTAATCGATCACGCATCAAATTGTGATAAGAACTCGAGTATTCCTATCGATGCCATTCAATAGACAAGAATGAAAAAGAGAGAACTAAAAAATAACCAAGTGACTGTGACACAAGAACATTGCAATGTGGTTGTACATGAGAAACATTGGGATAATAAATAAGGCATATGAATCTTACATGAGGCATACACCTAGGTTGAGATAGACAAAGCATCAGATCCTCTGAAGCTAGTGTCAACCACACAACTAGGTCATGGGCTTAGCGACTCAATGATTATCCCTATACACTAAGTTCAGAGACGAGTGATCTAGAAATGTCATTTAGTATGGAACGACCTGCAGGTAGTTCAGACACTTCCTCCTTACAGACACCAGAATGTCCCGATTAGACACAATTGGAGTATATTAGGACCAACTGATTAGGTGCCCACATCTATGAGGATGGTTTGCAAAGGTCCGTTGTTCAACTAAAAAATCATGACCAACCCTTTGGACTTGAACACCCAATGGTTAAATTTGAAGAGAGCTCATATATGGATAAGCAAGGAACCATGTATGTGGTCACCAACTTACGTGACAGGATAGATGAGTTTGGAAATATTGTCCCGGAGACTGAGATAGGAGACCTAGAACAAGGAAACTTAGAAGGAGAACCCATGAGACCCCATGGTAAATCTATCTTAAAAAGAGTGATTACCCCTAAGTGGACCATGATGGCAATAAAATCATAGAGCTATTCTTGAATAGAGATAGAGAGAGATGAAGTTTTTTGGAGATTTCAACCTGATCAACCTAATGATGCAGGAGAGGTCACGATATATGAATTCAAAGACCTTGATACACCAGGCAAGGTTTTCTAACTAGACAACATGTCAGAAAGAGTGTTTGTAGTCATGGAGCACGGTAGGCATGCCTACACTTGGAAGGGTGAATTGGTCTTTCCACCACCAAAGTCAAACATCTCTTATGGTCAACAAAGATTTGGATCATCACAAACCCATGGAACACAGAAGGAAAGAACTAGAGATATACCTAAAGTAAGTTTTGTGAACCCCCTTGAACGAGAAAGAACTAGAGAAAAAATGGGTAGAATGGATAATAGGAGACCTAGAGGTCCTGAACATCTAAAAGGCATGGATGAGTTCCCCTTGCCTAGGCCTAGAGAACACCCTAGGATCTTGATGCCTCCTCAACTAGTTAAATCCATGATAAATTACTTCGATGGCAGAGGATACCCATACGATCACGTGGCAAAGTTTAGACAAGTACGAAGAATTGAACAAGTTGATGACATATTCATTCAATACAATGCTTTTGGTATAATACTCAAGAACACAACCTTGATGTGGTTTTAACCACTACATCATTTACAATTCAAGAACATTGATCAATTTCTAGAAGCCTTCATCATCGAATTTTCTAAGAGTGGCATCAGGCATAATACTTCATCCCTAATCATAGCTCCAAGAAAACTCTCCAAGAGACAATCTGACTAGCTGGAAGAACATTTAAACAATATTTGGAAAAGCTCCCTATTCCAGAACTATCCACACTAGCCAAATAAGTGGACCAATTTTTGGATGGATTGCTAAGTGCCAAACTCTGGTCATATGAGTACTTGAAGGAGCCTAGGTCCGTAGAATTGTGTGTGCATGTGCATGGATATAGAGGATAACTTGGGCAATGAGTTAGAGCTTTCTAAGATCTATGAAGACTCAGACAGTGCTACGAGTTTCAGTTCTAAGCCATTTACCTCAATAGATGATTTGGCATAGAAAGTAGCCCAAAAATTAGGAGCTTCGAGCAAGCATACCCCTAGGATGGTCTCAATCAAATGATTTTACCACTGTGGAGGAGACCACATGGACAATGTTTTTCTAATCATGGCTCAATGCCAAGGAAACCGAATAGCCAATACTGCACCATTGAGAGGAGATACACTAACCACACTGCACAAGATTGCCCTTACAACAAGGAGGTGCTTAAGCAAAATTACCCACAACCATATCCACAATAGGGAAGATATCCAAATTAGTATCAATTGTAGAAATTTTTTAGGTCCCAGTAGCCTTACTAGTCACAATACCAAGCCCAACAGAGACCTCAACCAGTGTTGGCTCAACAACCTCCTCCCCCAGCCAATGTCATCCCAATCAAATATGCATCAAATGAGGAAAACTTGAGTAGAGCCTTAGTGTCAATACCTCCACTGATTTTAGAGAATGATCCTAGTACTCAAAGATTTGACTCAATGCATGTAGATAGTCCATCAACTTACTACATGAATTCACTTAAGCATAATGATATCTACCCTTATGAAAACCCCGGTGAACCTAGTTGGGAGCTAGAATATTCGAATGGCATTTCTGCAAATCCTAATTTGAGATCCCAAGCACCCAGAGGGCCATGCTATAAATGCCAAGGAGATCATTTCATTTGAGATTGTCCAATCCACGCACTAGGACAAACCCAACCAATGACAATTTAAGGATTTTGTCTTGATTCTGGAAAGGAGCATCTCTTAAGAGACTACCCTCAGAACCCATCCAATGTACCAACGGTTACTGGTATCAATGTAACTGGATTGGTAGTGGATTCCAATGGCAATGTGACTATAACACACCCTATGCAAGTAGTCACTAGAGCTCAGGTATTACAACACAACCAAGCCTTAGGACAAGAAAAGAGTTATGAGTGAGCAAGATTGAGAGCGTAACCAAGAAAAGGACAAGAGATTGGAAGGATAGCCATGAGTGGATGAAAAGATAATGGACAAAGAAGATGAATGAACTCAAAGAAAGCTTAAGGAAGACTAATGCCAAACTTATAGAAATTGCATCTCAGACACGCTCTCACACACCACCATCATCACCATCGCCTAACACTAATCAACCCCATGTAACCCCACCACCATCTAGAGCAGGATTGATTCTAGTAGATCCTACTTCTGAGAATTTAGAGATGATGCTTAAAGCATATCAAGCTAGATACCAAGAAGGACCAAATGTGAAAAAAAATGAAAAATGTTAACCTAAAGCTTACCTAGAGATTGAAAGAACTAAGCTGTATGTCAAAATGGTAGAACTGGCTCAAACCATGTTTGAATTCAACAGCCTTTTTAATTGTACAAAATCATCCAAGGCACAATTACAATTTGATGGATTGTTAGAGTGACTAGAGAAGATAATAGCCAAATCTGGGAAGTCGGCTACATCAAAGGTAGGTACTAATAGAAGTGAAAGGATAAGCTTGCCTCCCCATGAAGCTTTTGTACCTAATTCCACTAATAAGGAAATCTCTTCTTCTGTGAATCAATATTCATTAGAATTCCTAAGAGATATTTAAGAGGAAAAATGGGCAAAAGAGAGCAAGAATCACCTACCCATAGAGATAGTGGATGATCTTCATGATCAATTCCCACAAGATATTCCTTCTATTCATGGGGAACAAGAAGATGTGCAATCAAGCAAATGATTAGAATTCAAATCCAATTCCTTGTGGTAATTACCTCATTTCATAGGCCCATGGGAGTTGAAGTCTATCCATATGAGATCACCCATAGTCAGGGTAAGAAACAAAACCTCAGTTTTACCTAGGAATATCAACGTAGTAAAGAAGACCAAAGTGTAGTGCCATCTCACTTTGGAGAAACTACTCAAAATCAAATCAGAACTATGGAAACACATAGCTAATCAAATGTTAGAAGTAGCTAAGAATCATTCCCATGTAAGATCACATAAGATAATAGCCAAGATACCCTTGGACAAAATAGGAGATATGAGCAAAGGAGAAGAAGGAAATACCTATCTCCTTATCACTTATCAAGGATAGATAGCAAAAGCTATTTGGACTCAGGTGCGGGTGTTGCTTTTGCTACCACCTCCTTATGGAAGCATTGGGGCAAACCAGCACTTAGGCCAACGAGGATGAAATTGCAAATGGGAGATGGTCATATTGATAAGCCTTTAGGGTTTTTGGAAGGAATAACTCTCACTCCTTGTGGCATGGAGTTTGAGCATACATTCTCCATATGTGAATTTGGAAAGAACCACGCATATGAGATGATCTTAGGTAGATCCTTCATGAGACAATTGCAGATAGTGCAAGATTGGGGAACCAACTCCTTGTACTTGCAGCATTTAGGAGTCACCACTAAAGTCAATCTCAAAGACTACTATCATAGAGATGTTCCCCCCTTATAGTGGAACCCCGTCCATTGAGCATCAAATGACACAGAGTCGATGCACTCCATAGGATCAGGATCCTCTTGGATGCATGAAGACACTCACTAATGGATGTGCAAAGATGCATTTTAAGAAGAGAAAAGAACAACCACACGAGAAGTAGGTATAGAGAAGCATCCTAGATCAGTTCAAGACCTAGACTATGCACCCCTAGTGTTCCAAGATGAAGAATTTCAACCCCATGGTCGGTTAGAAATTCTAGCCACTATGGACACAGTGTTTAATGAAGAACAATGGACTCCCCATTGTGATGAAGACGGTTATGACATTTCATTATTCATGATAGAACCAATCCTGTATAATCTCGTTATTGAAGAGTTCAAACCTAATATGAGTGAACCCAAAAAGGATAGTGATGGTGATGAAGAGTCCATCCTCATGGAGCCTTTCCTTACTTCTGAGGAAGAATATCTCTATTTAATAGAAGATAGAACTCAAGAAGAGGAAATATCAAAAGAAGAAGAGACAATGATAGTAGCCAAGAAAAAGAAAAGGGAAAAACCAAAACCTAAGTCAATAGAGGAAGAGAACCTCTTTTATATTGATAAATTTAGGTAGTGATGTGTGTGAACACACTAGGACCATCGGGGCACTTATTTCCCTCTTTAAGAATTTTTTTCCCCCCGGCTTGTACATACGCCTATTGCCCTAATGGGCTACTTATCTTTGTACATTCTAGTGGTAATACATTCAATATTGTGTGTTGTGCTCCAAGCTTCTTCTTCCTCCTTGTGTATTTTGCATGCTTCTACAGACGTCTAAATCCAACAATTGGTATCAAAGCAGGTCGCCGCTTCACCTAGGGTGTTGTCTACACTTCTATGGGTGCAGGGTCTCAAAATTGCACAAAATTTTGTAAGCATACGTAAGCTATTTCAGAGATCAAAACAGCTTCGATCTATGGTGCTGAAATCATGATCTAAGCTCGTTTCGGCCTTTGAATGCACTATCGCAATGCTTGTGCATGCTATTTTGTCTTTTTGTGCCAAAGATATATACCAGTTTTGGTTCACCAGTATAAGCATCTTGAAGTCTACTACAGGTCTAGCAGAACTTGTTTGGGTAGTTCTTTTCAACTTTTTCAAATATAGTCATTTTTCTGCATCAAGGTATTTTAGTCAGTGGCCATGGCTGAAAGAAGTGATGTATTTTGTATGTTGGCTGTTGAGGATAAGTTGGATGGTACCAATTACCCATTATGGGCTTATATGATGTGTCATGAATTGGTCGCAAAAGAACTCTGGAATATTGTGCAGGGTGTTGAAAGACATCCTATTGCACCTACGAATATAGGTACTGCAAATACACGTGTTGGAGCTGATGGAGATGGTGTCGAAGATGATGATGTTCTGCAGATTCCTGTTGGTGCTACTGTTTCTGTCGCACCTATTGTAGAGCAAATTTGTTGGGATGGCAGAGATGCTAAGGCACATGATGAGCTTTGTCTGTTAAACATGCCATTATTCCTCACATTCACTCTTGCAAAACAACTAAGGATGCTTGGGATACACTTACCACGTTGTACTAGGCTAGGAATGAGGCTCGTGTTGCTTACCTCCAAAAACAATTGGAGAGTGCACACATGAATGAAGGTGATTCTATGGACAATTTTCTCACAAAGATCAAGGATTTGAAAGAACAATTGATTTTGTTGATGAAGTTATGCCAGATAGCTCACTTGTGTAGACCGCTCTGAATGGTCTTCTTAACTCATATCAGAGTTTTGCTTCTACTCTTCATTTGATGATGAAAGGCAATCCAAATGCCTTGTCATTTGAGGAGCTAGTCTCTATTCTGTTGCAAGAAGGTCAGTCTAGGTAGAACAGGTCCATCATGCTGTTGCAGATCAAGATTTTGTGGCTAGTCACAAGGGCAAAGGTGAATGGAGCTCTTCTACTAATAAGCAAAAATCTGCAAATGTTGCACATTCAAAGAAGGAAGACAAATATGAGAAGAAATCAGAAAAGCAAAAATTGTTCCTATAAGGCAAATGATCATGCCATTAAGAGCTGTCTGAAACTGGATGCTAAAGAGGCAAAGAAGAAGAGGCCAGAATGGTTGTTGCAGAGGTATCTACACCGAATAGAGTCTGCTAATCTTGTGCAGGATGAAGAATGGGTGTTTACTACTATTTGTAGTTTTGACCCATCTTCTCATGAGCAGTGCATGTTTGTAGTATACTCAGATGTTTGGTACTTTGATAGTGGGGCGACCAAACATATTACCTTGCAGCACAGTTTCTTCTATTCACTTGAGTGTGCCCCTACAGGGAATACTGTTACATGCACCAACAACTCCTCTTATCTTGTTATGGGAGTTGGTAAGATCATTTTGACTACTTTTGATGGTAGTTCTTTCACTTTGTCAGACGCTTTATTTGTGTCAGGGATCAAGAAAAATCTATTATCGATTTCTGCATTAGCCAAGATTGGCTTGGTTGTGAAATTTGTTGATGACAGATGTACAGTTCATGATTTGTCAAATGGCAACATCGTTATTGCTTCTGGCATTTTATGTCGTGGGCTGTATAAGCTCATAGACTATGAAAGATCTGTAAATGATTTGGCATGTGCAGTACATGATTCCCAGGCTATGTCAGATGCAAAGCTTTGGCATGCACGCTTTGGTCATCTGAATTTTGCTAGTTTGCTATGCCTACAAAAATGTGAAATGGTGTCCTCTTTGCCCAAACTTGAGGCACCCGAAAAACATGTTTGTGAAGGCTGTATTTTGGGCAAAATGCAACGTTCCTCCTTCCCAAAAGATTGTTCAGTTCAGGCTACTCAGAAATTGCAGCTTGTACATAGTGATGTTTGTGGTCCTATGCAGACACCTTCTTTTGGGAACTATCTTTACTTTGTGACTTTGATCGATGATTTTTCCAGGCATGCATTGGTATATCCATTGAAGGCAAAGTCCCAAGTGTTTATGTGCTTCAAATAGTTTTTGGTTTTGGCTGAAAATCAGTCAGCATGTAAAATGGGCACCCTCCATTCTGATCGAGGGGAGGAATATCTTCTGACTTTAATGCATTTCTGGCTGAACGTGGGATAAAACATCAATGTACAGTGCCATATACATCTCAACAGAATGGAGTTGCTGAACGAAAGAACATGTCACTCATGGAAATGGCAAGGTGTATCGTCAAGAGTCAGGCTTTACCACATAGTTTCTAGCTTGAGGCTGTTATGTGTGCAACATATGGACTGCAGTCTATCACTCCATATGAGGCTTAGCATGATCACAAGACATCTATTGCTCATCTGCATGTTTTTGGCTATCTGGCATATGCATTAGTGCCTGAACAACATCATAGAAAATTGGATGATAAAGCAGTAAAATGTATTTTTATTGGGTACAATTCTGAAAGTAAAGGCTATCGTCTGTATCATCCATAGACTAAACACATTCTGATTGGCTGTGATGTTGTTTTTGTGGAAGATTCTATTCAGCCATTCCTTTCATGTACTAAGGAGACATCTGTTAGCTCCAAAGACATGTATGATACCTTGTTGCCCCTTTTTACAGGTGGACAGTCTAGTATTAGTCCTAATGCCTCAACCTTTGCAGGTTTCATGTGATGATGCAGATCATCCCATTTCTAATGCAGATTTACATGATGCACTTGTTGATGAGGGAGCTGATATTCAGCAGGGAAAGACTATGCCAAAATGGCTGGTGCAGACTTTGCGTGACAACACATTAGATGCAACTCTGTCATAGTGTACTCGTTCAGGCTCTCATAGTGCCTCTTTTGCATCAAATTGCTATGCTATGGTTGCCTCTAGTCTCTGTGATGAGACTTAACTTGTTTTGTTTGATGAAGCACAAAATTCAGAACATTGGATGGCTGCAGTGCAATCTAAATATGATGCTATCAGGAAAAATGGTACATGGTCTTTATGTGACTTTCCTCCTAACAAGAAGGCCATTGGCATTTAGTGGGTATACAAGCTGAAGCGTAAACCTGATGGAACAATTGACATGTATAAGGCTAGGCTTGTTGCAAAGGGTTATGCGTAGGAAAGAGGCATTGATTTTGATGAAACCTTTGCTCCTACTTGTCGAATGACTACTGTTAGTAGCATCTGTGCACTTACAACTCATCATGGTTGGAATGCACATCAGTTGGACATTAAAAAAACATTTCTAAATGATGACTTGCATGAAGAAGTGTATGTTTTTCAATTCCGTGGCTTTGTGCAGAAAGGGCATGAAAACCAAGTTTGCAACTTAACGAAAGCATTATATGGTTTAAAGCAAGCACCACATGGTTGATATGAAAAGATACATGCCTATCTCATTGCACATGGTTTTGAGAACAGTCCAACTAAAAGCACTTATATGTTAAGTGTGCTAATGATGTGCTTCTGATCATTGTGGTGTATGTTGATGACATGTTGCTCACTGGTCCTCATGACATGCATATTGCTGATTCTAAGGCTGATTTGCGTGCCTCATTTGAGATGTCTGATTTGGGGCATTTGCATCACTATTTGGGCATTCAGTTTATGCAAGTTGATTGTGGAATGGCTTTGTGGCAAACGAAATACATTGACACATTATTGAAGCATTTTGGCCTTGAAGATTGTAAGCCTATTGCCACTCCTACAGAGACAGGTTTACGATTGAGTCTTCATGATACTGGAGATGCATTTGATGATGTTCTCTATCAGTAGGCTGTTGGATGCTTGATTTACTTATGCATTACACGACGAGGTATTCAGTTTGTTGTCTCACAGATGAGCAGGATTATGCATTGCCTAGGTGTCAAGAATTGGTAGGCGGTTAAATCCATCTTCGGTACTTGAGTGGTACCCAAATACTTGGATTTTTTAATCCCAAGGGGGGATCGCTACCGACAGACTTCCATGCTTCTTCTGATAGTGATTGGGCTGGTTGCTATGACACTCGTGTGTCCACTAGTGGTTTTTGCTTCATGCTTGGTAGCTCATGCATATCTTGGCTGAGCAAGAAGCACATTACTATGGTCACTTCTAGTTGTGAGGCTAAGTATAGGGCAGCTTTCATAGCGACTATTGAGTGTGTGTGGCTCAGATGCCTTATGGATGATTTGGGTGTTAGTCAGTCTTCTACCACCATCTTGATTGACAGTCTGAGTGCATTGGTAGTTGCGAGGAACCCTGTGTTCCATGCTCGCACTAAGCACATTGAGGTGCATTATCATTAATAGACAGAGTTTATCGCAACAAACACCATCTATCACGAGAGACACCATCTATCATGATAGACAGGACCCCACGATAGACCCTGTCTATCACGAGACATATCCATGACATACAACATACCTTGTCTATCGCAATAGACATGACTTTGCAATAGACCCCGTCTATCATGATAGACACCCGTCTATTGTGATAGAAACCCGTCTATCGTGATAGACACCCGTCTATCATGATAAAAAGATCCACGATAGACGACATACCCCGTCTATCATGATAGATAGGACCCCACGATAGACCCCATCTATCCTGATAGACACCCATCTATCATTATAGACAAATCCACGATAGATAACAAACCCCGTCTTTTGTGACAGACACATGTCTATTGCGACACACAGAACCCCATGATAGACCCTGTCCATTGCAACAGACACCCATCTATCGCGATAGACAGCCACACACGATAGACATCATCTATCGCGATAGACAGGCAATTTCAGCAAAAATTAATGTGGTAAATTTTTTTTGAAAATTTGGGCTAATTTTGAGCTTATTCACAAACCCTTTTACCTATACAATTATAGAGGCCTTAGAAAAATAATATCCTGTGAGGGTCTGTTTGGCTGTTTTAACCCCTAAAACCCTGAATCGACATAACTTTTTCATACAAAATCCATTTTTTAAGCTCTAGAAATTGTTGAAAATCTCGTGGTGAATCTTACATGGCTTTGAAGTTGACCCTGAGAGGGATTAGGAAACCTAGGGGGCCCTGGAAAATTTTTTGTGCAATACAAAGGGGGAAAAAGCGTCAATAAAAGTGTTTGAAGTAAATTGTCTATCAATTGAAGTTAAAAGCTTGAGCTAAGATTGGAACTTTTATAGGTTCATTGAGAGCTCTTCGAGAGATCAAAGCAAAGTGCTAGTGTGTGCAGGCTTGGGAACATGCATCCTGAGCATACAAGTGCAACAAGAAGAAGAAACTTAAGGTTGGAAGATCTCTCAAACCCCTTAGTCCATTCCTAGCTTAGGCTAAGTGTGGGAAGATGTTTTGATTGACTAGGGGTACAATAGGAACTCTCAAGTTCTAAGAGCCTCTAAATTCTCAAGTATAACAATGGGTTAAATTGCAGTCAAGGGATACTTAAGGGCAAAGAATTTTATTCGGTTGGATGAAAAACATCAAGTACGGAAAACTTAAGTACTCCTTACGACACATTTTCAAAGACAAGGAAATACATCGTAAAGAAATTAAAAGAAACAAGTGAGTGATATCAAGGAATCAACAATGTGGTTGTACAAGGGTCATTGGGCTAATCATTAGGGCATATGAACATGAGATTAGGAAGACACCTAGGAAGAGACCGTCAAAGTCTCAGGTCATCCGAGGCTAGCATCAAACACACCAATAGGTCTTGGGCCCATCAGCTTAGCGATTATCCCTATATTTTCAGCTCAAAAACAAGTGACTCTGAGATGTCTTATAGCATGGAGAGACCCGTAGGTAGATCAAGAGTGGCGTACCTAGGAAAAACAGAGGCCCTTACAAGACTCAGCTGGAATACATCAGAACCAACCGATTAGGTGCTCGCATCTATGAGGACGATCTAAGAAGATTTGTTATCCAGATAAAGAACCCAGATCAACCCATGGGACTAGAACATCCAGTAGTCAAATTCAAAAATGGTTCATACATAGATAAAGAAGGAACAATGTATGTGGTCACCAACCAACCAGATAGCATAGATGAATTTGACAATATAATCTTAGAGCTCGAAATAGGTGACATAGAGCAAGGGAACTTAGGAAGAGAGCCAAGAACCCCTCGAGGCAAATCAGTTCTGACTAGAGTGATCACTCCAGAGTGGGTCCCCCAATACAAAAAAGTCATAGACTTACTCTTAAACCGAGAGATAGAATAGGCCTTAACCTAACCAATCTAATGAAGTGGGAATGCTTACCATATATGAGTTCAAAGATCTAGATACACCAGGCAAAGTGACCTACTTAGATAGTACTTCTGAGAGGGTCTTTGTGGTCTCGAAGCACGGTAGGCATGCCTACACTTGGAAGGGTGAATTTGTTTTTCCCCAACCAAGATCCAATGCCATTTATGGTCACCAAGGAGCTGGAACATCTCAAGCTCATGGAACTCAGAGGGATAGGAGTAGAGATAGGCCTAAAATAAGCTTTGCTAACCCATTGGGAAGAGAAAGAACAAGAACAGAGATGGACATAATGGAAAATGAGAGACATAGGGACCCAAGGAATCAAAGAAATGCAGATGAATTCCCTCTGTCAAGGCCTAGAGAACACACAAGGACCTTGAGGCCTACACAATTGGTGAAGTCCATGAAGAACTGCTTCGATGGCACTACCAACTGCTAGAAGGCTTCATCATGGAATTTTCAAAGAGTGGCATAAGGCACAACACCTCCTCATTAATCCATAGTTTTAAACAAACACCTCAAGAGACAGTGAGTTTGGAGGAAGAAGATTTCAACAATACCTAGAGAGATTCCCTATGCCCGAGTTACCCACCCTCGCCCAACAAGTGGCTTTATTCTTAGATGGTTTGTTAAGTACCAAATTGAGATCCTATGTGTATCTAAAGGACCCTAGATCCATAGAAGAGTATGTACACATGTGCATAGATATTGAGGATAATCTAGGGGAGGAATTAGAGCTTTCAAAACTCTATAAAGATTCAGATAGATCTACTAGCCTCAATTCAAAGCCGTCCACATCTATTGAGGAAATTGTAGAGAAGGTAGCTCAAAAGTTAGGAGTCTCTAGCAAATAGAGACTGAGATTTGTCCCAGTGAAACGATGTTATATGATGTTTAGCATAGAAACCTCCACCTCTAGCAAATGCGATCCCTATAAAGTATGCAACCACTGAAGAAAATTTGAATAGAGCCTTAGTCCCAATATCATCATTGCTTTCAGAAAGTGACTCAAATGATCACATTTTTTACTCGACTCATATCGATAGTCCACAAACTTACTACATGCAGTCACATGAGCATAATGAGTCATACTATTATGAAGACCCTAGCGAACCTGGTTGGGAGCTAGAATATGCCAATGTCATGTACACAAATCCTAACCCTAGGCCCCAACCTAGGCAGATAAGACCCCCATTTCCTAGAGGACCATGCTACTGATGTCAGTGAGATCACCTCATTTGTGATTGCCCTATGCCTGCACCTACACAACCCCAATCTATGACAATCTAAGGTTTTTTCCCAGATTGTGAGAAGGAGCACTTGTTATGAGATTGTCCTAAGAACCCCACCAATATGCCAAAAATCACTCCCATCAACGTCATTGGGTTAGACTCCATGAGAAGTGTGACTTCCACTACCCCAGTGCAAGTAGTCATGAGAGCTCAAGCATTTAAGCAAAACCAAGACTTAGGCCAGGAAAAGAGTTCGGAGGTTAGTGAGACCAAGATTCTAACCAAGAAGAGGACAAGAGCTTGGAGAGGAAGTCGTAAACGAATGAAAACAGAATGGTCAAAGAAAATTTATGAACTTGAGGAAATCTTGAGAGAAAAAAATGCCAACATAATGGAAATCACATCTCAAATGCACTCTCACACATCACCACCACCATGCCTTTCACTTTCTAATCTGCCACCCTCTAATCAACCTCTTGTAATCCGCCACCACCTAGAGTCAGATCAATCCTAGTAGATCCCACTCCCAAGGACATAGACATGACGCTTAAGGCATATCAGGCTAGAACACAAGAAGGGCCAAACGTAACAGATCACGAGTAGTGTTACCCTAGAGCTGACCTGGAGCTTGAATGGACCAATCTTTGTGTTAAGATGGTAGAATTGGCTCAAACAATGTTTGAGGCCAGTCGTCTCTTCAATTGCTCTAGTCAAGCTAAGACTCAGTTACCTTTTGATGGATTATTAGAAAGATTGAAGAGGCTAATTGAAAAATCTAGAAGGGAAGCCACCTCTCGGAGTAAGGACAAGTTCAAGAGAAAGAATGAGCATTCCTCCCAAGGAAGCTTATGTGCCTAATTCCACTGAACCAGACACCACATATTCTATAAATTGATATTCCCAAGAATTTCTAAGAGAAATTCAAGAAGATAAATGGGGCAAAAGAAAGTGAGAATCCTCCTTTTATTGAACTTGTGGATGACCTACATGATCAATTTCCACAAGACATTCCTTCCATCTATGGAGAACAGGAAGATGAATAGCCTAGTGAGCGGTTAGACTTCGAGCCTAATTCTTTGTAGGAATTGCCTCATTTCACATGCCCATGGGAAGCAAAGTCCACCTGTATGAGAGCACCCACAATCATGGTAAGAAATGAAGATTCAGTCATACCTAGGAATATGGAGGTAGTGAAGAACACTAAAGTGCAATGCAATCTCACTTTAGAAGAGCTACTCAAGGTTAAACCAGAATTATGGAAACACATGGCCAACCAAGTGCTAGAAGTAGCAGAATCTCGTTCCTAGGTAGGATCTCATGGAACAATGCCAGAAATACCCTTGGATAAGATAGGAGATATGAGCAAAGGAGAAGAAGGAAACACCTATCTTCCCATCACTCATCAAGATTACACCACCAAGGCAATTTTGGACTGAGATGTAGGAGTTGCAATTGCTACCACCCCTATGGAAGTGTTGGGGCAAGCCAGCACTCAAGCCAACGAGAATCAAATAACAGATGGACGATGGTCACGAGGGATAACTCTCACTACTTGTGGTGTAGAATTTGAGCATACCTGTTCCATATGTGACTTCTATAAGAATCAAGCCTATGAGATGATTTTGGGAAGACCATTCCAAAGACAATTGCGAGTAGTAGAGGATTGGGGGACCAATTCCTTGTATTTGCAACACTTAGGTGTCACAACCAAAGTCAATCTCAGGGACTACTCTCATAGAGATGTGCCTCCTATATAGTGGAATCCCATCCATAGGACCACGGAAGACACGGAGTCGGTGCATTCCATAGGATTAGGATCCTCATGGATGCATGAAGACACTCACTTGTGGATGTGTAAAGTGGTAGAAGAAGAAGAGAAAAGAGAAAAGGCTAGAGAGGTAAGTGCGAGGGAAACTCATAGATCAATACAAGACCCAACCTCTGCACATGTAGTTTTCCCAAACGAAGAATTTGAACCTCATGGTTGGGAAAATATCCTAGCAACAATGGATGTAGCCATCAATGAAGAATAATGGACACCACAATGTGATGAAGATGGCTATGACATTTTAGTTTTCTCCATATAACCAATTATGTGTAATTCAGTCCTCAAAGAGTGCGAGGCTAGTATGGATGAGATTGATCAAGTAAGTGGTTCAAATTTAGAATCCATCCATATGGATCCCTTTTGTGCATCAGAAGAAGAATTCATGTATGAAGTAGAAGCTCACCCTCAAAGACATGAAGATTTTACGAATGATGTGAGATTAACCACACAGATAACTTCCAAAAGTGAAGACAAGAAAAGAAAGAAGAGAGAAGCCACACTAGAGGTCAGGAAGAATCTTTGTTTGAGGTACCTAAAAATTTTAAGAAGTATGAGATAGAAGATAGAAAATTCATGATAAGGATGCCTAAACGTGAAGCACAAGCAGGAGAGGCCTATGATAACAAAGAGAAAACTAAGAAAATCATTGTGACCATAGATGAAGTTGAAGAAAGATGCATGTGTATAGGACATGATTTAACAAAGGATGAGAAGCAAGAGTTGGTAGACTTGCTACGAGAATATAGAGATGTTTTCACATGGAGTTACAAGGACTTGAAAGGAGTAGACCCTGACATATGCTCACATACGATTCCCATGACCTTAGATGCCAAACCCTTCAAGCAAAAGCCATACACATATAACGACAATTATGCTGCCAAGATCAAGGAAGAGATAGATATATTAGTAGAAGCTGGATTTATCTATGAAATTGAGCACATTGAATGGGTATCCCCCATTGTAGTGGTGCCCAAGAAGAATGGCAAGCTACATGTATGCATTAACTTGAAGAAGCTTAATGCGGCCACTATCAGAGATAGTTATCCGCTTCCTATCACTAAACATCTATTAGAATGGGTATCAGGCAAGGAAGTATACAACTTCCTTGATGGATTCTCTAGCTATAATCAAGTGGCCATAGCTCCAAAAGATCAACATAAGGTAGCCTTTGCCATGGAGTGGGGCATATTCGCTTTTCGAGTAATGCCATTTGGGCTTACCAATGCACCATCTACCTTTCAGAGGCTGATGTGCCATGTGTTTAAACAAATCTTGAGGAAAAACTTGGAAGTCGATGTTGATGATCTCTATGCTCATTCCAACATTACACAAACACATATTCATGAACTCAAACAAACCTTTGACAAATGTAGAGAATATTAGGTCTGCCTAAACCCAGAGAAGTGTGTTTTCATGGACGGGCAACCCAAGATTCTAGGACACATAGTGTCAAAGAATGACATATCCACAAATCAGGATAAAGTTAGAGCTATTGCAGAGCTATCGAGACCAAAGAATGTCAAGGAAGTATAGGCTTTCATGGGGCATTGCAGTTATTACCGATGATTCATTCATATGTATGCTATCATAGCAAAGCCTCTGTACTCCCTCTTAACCAACTTTGAGTGGACAGAAGAATGTGAAAACTCCTTTAATGAGTTTAAGTGACGATTATGTTTAGCACCAATCTTGACTACACCAGATTGGAACAAGCCATTCCATGTTCATGTGGATGCATCCAATTATGCTATTGGGTGTGTACTAGCTCAACCTACTAGTGAAGGTAATATGGATCTTCCAATAGCCTATGCCAGTAGACAATTGAATGCAGCTGAATGAAATTATACTACTAGTCAAAGAGAAGTTTTAGGCATGGTATATGCAATCAAGAAGTTTAGACATTATTTGCTTACAAATAAGTTTAAATTTTTCATAGACCATCAAGCATTACTCTATCTAGTGAACAAACCCTGCAATACAAGCAGATTAGTAAGATGGTTCCTCTTACTTATGGAATATGATTTTGAAGTTGTGGTTAGGAAAGGTAGGACTCACCTTAGGGTGGATCACCTTTCTAGACTTACTTCATGGGAGTCCCCGCAGGGAGTATCAGATGAACTTCTTGATGCTTACTTGTTTAATATAGAAGTAGTGCCTGACTGGGTGAAAGCTATAATGCATATTCTCACCTTTGGACCTAAACATCCTGTAGTAAGAACTAAATACAAGGAACTAGTGAGATCTCAAAAATACCACATAATGGCAAGTAGAATGTATAAGGACACCAACCAAGGCATATTGGCTTACTGTGTAGACGAGGATGAGCATGCAAAATGGTTGCAACTAGCACACGTAGCTGCACTGCAGGAACACCATTTGATACATAGAACCCTGCAGACCCATTCCCCCACCACCAATTTCACCGGTACACACCTATCCCTTCGACACAACATCCACACTTCCCATTCACCACTCCCATTCCCTTGCATCAACGACTATACACACTGTATCTTCATCTATACATAATGCATTTGATACTATGCTTCAATGTATGTTGCAGCTAAGGATAGAGTACATTCAGCTAGAAGATCATAACAATAGATTACAAGCTCACTCGAAAGAATTATGACAACACATTACTACATTGGAGGATGAAAATGCAAGTCTCCAAACGTAGTTTCATACATTACAAAAGGCACATAGCATATTGGAAGCAAAGTTGCAGAACACCGGCAAAGAGTCCTTGTAGCTATTCTAAGGTCACCTACGCACACAGATGGAATGAAACTCAAAACTACAAGGCAACATGGCACTATTACGCAGCCACCTAGCCACAGATCAGGAAGAAAACCAATGGCTATAGACACAAAATCAAGAAAATCTAGCTACATCCATAGAGAATACACCGGGGGCACCCATTAGTCCATCGAAATTTCAAGTTGTACGCCCAGAGAACATCAAAATCATACTTGAAGACTATGGTAACCTACTAGAAGCCCATGACAAATTATCAGAAAAATTGGATCAATTGAAGTACCAAAGAATGTCAGATACTAAAGCTATCCCCCCAACCATCATATCAAACTCTTCCACCATTACTGACTCAGAAGCACTACAGGAACTCAAACAACAAGTCAAAGAATTACAAACATGACTCCTGTAATACAAAAGGCCACCATCCCCACCGGAGGCCCCCGTAGAAGAAGAAACCATCTCAGTTCTAGTCAAACAAATGTTTGAAGACGACTATGACCCTCAACCCATTCCAACTGGATGGATAATAGGAGACGGCTAGGATACATTCGAAGCACCATGACCCCCATGGTTAAGACAAGTGGAAGAAATGGAGAGTACTCATGAAGAGAGCACGGTGGTGCAAAATTAGGCAATGCGAATCATAAAACAAATAGTGTTATAATCCAGCCATTTCACAAACTTGGCACCCAGATGTCTCATCACATCATCAAAACTTTAGTACCGGTCCTATTATGTCATTCTTGCAGATTATAATGCAGAAAGAGTCATGGGGAAGATCCCCACCTTTGCAACCTAGTTTCAACCCAAGGACCTACCGCCAGAGGCACAGAAAGGCAAGATATATCAATCGACATGGCGGAATAATCTCTTAGAGACTTACCCCAAAATGTTGTGTATGTGGAACCATGCACCTCTAAATCTCATTTAGAATCCATGCTATGGTCATGTTCCATGGCACAGATAATGAAGGGCATTCCATAAAGTACAGAATAATGCCCAGTGTAAGGAATGGCTTAATTATCCATACATTACGCCAGTGTAGGGACCACCCTCCATTGCTTATGTGATGGCCACCATTCACCACTGGATCCCTCTCCTGAAGCCAATGGTAGATGTCATGGTGCAAATGATGTTGAGAATTTTGGATATGATACAAATTGTGCTCAAAACTTTTTGAAATACAGAAGCACCACAAGTCGCTCTACCATGCTTCACCAATGGCAACTACGACCCAGTGTACAACATGAGCACCACCCCAAGCATTAGAGTTGCCTATGCTTGGCATGCACGTTTAAAATACATCCTTGTATGTTACAAACAGACTATCGAAGAAATGTTTAGAGCAGGATTTTGGCAGTATCACTCGGAGGTGTTCGCACCAAGGCCAACACACCTGCTTCACTTATTTGCATCTAACCAGGCTATGTATTCTAAATTTTACACAACCCCCCAGCCCGATATCCCCAGTGCCATCAACTGGGATGCCTTGCAAGTAGATTTGGCAAGAGGGTTGAGGCTCAACAAACACGAACTAGCCACTAATGTCATTCAGTATTATATCGACCACCCTATAGAGCAGAGGTCTGTCAGGGGTGACAAATGCTAGAGAGGGGGTAGTGTTGGCATAGAAGCAATGAGGAGACAGATCAGTCAAGTACAATCTGACATATAATAGGCCCAATCATTTTTTTCATAATTTATTTTCAATCAAAGTGATTTCATCATGACACAAACATTGTAAATACCATTTTTGATAGATTAGACTACATTTTTTTCAAGCCAAGGAGTGCTCAAGATTGAGGAGTATTAGAATTACTTGTGTATCAATTTTCATAATGTTCTGATTCCGTTTGGGCCCTCAAATAAGCCTTGGAACCTAATTTTTAACTAGGCCGGACACTAGGTCTGGATAGGGTCAAAACCTAGTCAAAAACTATAAAAAGAGCTAGAGAGCTCATTTTTTAGGGTAGGTTGTTAGAGTTTTGAGCTATTGTAAGAGACTTTTTGAGTAATACAAAGAACTCCATTGTTCCTCCCTTTGTTCTTGCCTTGTGTGCATGTGTGTATGTCTGTGCATGTTTGTGTGCTTCACACTCACACACTTGTGCCATCACTTGCTCATAGTCATCATACTAGTCCTCATATCTCCACGGATTGACAATTATGAGGTGGATCTCCTCACATTGGTACTTGCCATTGTGCTAGAGTGACACCCTATCTGGTCCAAAGTGTCCTCCTGCCATGCCTTGATGAGCAGTTTCTAAAATCTTGATATATTCACTCTCATGGACAAAGTCTAAGATATCCATCTCTTCCACGTCTATAAAAGTTGTTTCCAATAAGAGTGTAGTTCAAGGCTTCCTGTTCTATGCTTCATCATCTAGTTAATGTCATCTCTTGAGGGAAAGTTTTTGTTTTTAGAAAGTCAACCAAAGGATTGCTCCAATCATGTATTAGTGATACCTAGTACAAAGTAACATGTTCGATAGGTGGCTTATTGCAACAACTTGGGCAATGCTTTCACTTCCTATGGACATATGCTTCCATGGTTGGTCAATATACACCTAATTTTTGCAAAATCTAAAGGGTTTGATGCTTAGAATGATGTTGCTCTAGTGCACCTACATGTGCTAATTGCAACCACTTCACATACTCATCTTCTTCCACACAACAAGCCAATATGCCTTGATCGGTGTCCTTATACACACTACCTACCATTACTTTTAGGATTTTACTACTTCATTGCCTTTTGCTCTGAGTATAGGGTGTTTAGGTCCAAATGTAATAATAGGAAAACTTGTTTTAGCCCAGTTAGGCACTACTTCGAACTTGAATAAGTTAGCATAAGGAAGTTCAGCTGACACTCCTTATGGGATTCTCTTAAGGTTATCCTAGAAAGTTCATCTTCCCTAAGGTGGGTCTTACCTTTCCTGACAACTACTTCAAAGTAATGTTCCATTAGTAAGAGGAACCATCTTACTAATCTACCAGTATTGCAAGGTTTATTCACCAGATAGAGTAGCTCTTGATGATCTGTAAAAAGTTTAAACTTAATTGCAAGCAAATGATGTCTAAACCTTTTGACCACATGTGCCATGCCTAATCCTTCTCTTTTTGTGGTGGTTTAATTTTGCTCAGCTATATTTAACTAGCTACTTGCATAAGTTATTCGAAGATCAATGTTCCCTTCACCTGTAGATTGCACTAGCACATAGCCAATAGCATAGTTGGAAGCATCCCAAGGAACATGGAATGGTTTATTCCAATCTTGTGTAGTCAAGATAAGTGCTAAGCACAAACATCGTTTGAGCTCATTGAAAGAGATTTCACACTCATCCATCCACTTGAAATTAATCAAAAGGTTGTACAAATGCTTTGCAATGATGGCATACATTTTAATAAAGAGTCGATAATAACCACAATGTCCCATGAAGGCTTGTACTTCTTTTATGTTCTTTGGTATGGGTAACTCGGCAACCACTCTAAGGTTATCCTCGTCTATTGAGATTCCATTCTTTCACACTATGTGTCCTAGAATCTTGCCTTGCCTCACCATGAAAACACACTTTTTTGGGTTGAAGCAGACTTCATATTCTCTACATTTGTCAAAGACTGACTTCAGCTTAGGGATGTGTGTTTGCCTAATGTTGGAATGAGTGCATAAATCATCAACATAGACCTCTAAGTTCTACATGAACTCTTTGAACACATGACACATTAGCCTTTGAAATGTAGCATGTGCATTTTTGAGCCAAAGCATCACACAAAATGCAAAAATACCCCATTCTATGGCAAAATCTGTCTTATGTTGGTCTTTTGGGGCAATAGCTACTTGATTATAGCCATAAAATTAATCAACAAAGTTGTAAACTTCCTTGACCACTACTCGTTCTAGTAAGTGTTTGGTGATAGGAAGTGGATAGCTTTCTTGATAGTAGTTGCATTAACCTTCTTCAAGTTTATGCACACATGTAGTTTTCCATTTTTTTTGGGCACTACTACAATGGGGGATACCCATTCAATATGCTCAATCTCATAGATGAATGCAACTTCTATCAAGCGATCTATTTCCTCATTGGTCTTCGTCACAAAATTATCATTATATGTATATGGTTTTTGCTGCATTGGCTTGGCATCTAAGGACATGGGACTTCTATGTGAACAGATATCTGGTTCTACTCCTTTCAAGTCTTTGTAACTCCATGCAAACACATCTCTATGTTCTCTTAACAATGTGACCAACTCTTTCTCTTCTTCTTTCGCCAAATTATGTCCTATATATGTACATCGTTCTTCATCCTCTTCTATCGTCACAATAATTTTCTTAGTCTTCTCTTTGTTGTTGTAAGCCAATCTTGTGAGTGCTTCTCTTAGGCTTCCGAATCATGACCTTTTGATCTTCTATTTCATATTTCTTGAAGCTTTTGAGGACTTAAAAGATTAAAATGTTGGAGTTATACGTCTGGAGAAGCATGCAAACAACACAAGGCGGAAGAAGAAGCTTGGAGCACAACACACAATACTAAATGTATTACCACTACAACGTACAAAGATAAGTAGCATGTTAGGGCAATAGGCGTATATACAAGCCGGGGGAAAAAAACCTCTTAAAGAGGGAAAAAAGTGCCTCGATGGTCCTAGTGTGTTCACACACATCACTACCTAAATATATCAACAAATCCCCCCGGGAGTAATGTGGTGAACAAGGAGCTGGCACTCATGTATAAGGAAGTGCCAAGCTATGTGGAATCAATCCACAAAAAGAAGTAGCCCAAAGCTTTGCGGAAAGCTTCAAACTTCTCCCTAGGTAGAGCCTTCGTGAAAAGGTCTACAATGTTCTCCTACATGGGCACATATGCCAAGCTGATCTCTCCAGCAAAGAACCTCCTCTGTCATGATTTTGGTCTGTAACAATAGATAGAAAAAATGAAAATTTTTAGGACTTTCTTATGATTTGGAGTGCTCTAATGGTATGATTTGTTGCGCCATACATGCAAACACAAAATACCAACTTTTTCTGTCTGTGGTAACAAAGAAAGGTTGTCATCTTGGGACCTGTGTAGAGGTTTGTCGTACCTGTGCACATGTCCCAAGATTCTTGAACAAAAAAGTGAAATTCTTGTGAAGGTGGAGATGGAGATGGGATGTGGTGAGGATGATGATGATGAAGAAGAAAGTAAGAAAAGATGATGAAAAGTAAGGAAAATACCTATGAATCCAATGTCACAACTCTACATCTTACCATCATACGCTCGTCCTCGAAGCTCTCTCCCTAGCAACGATGCCAAATTTGGTGTCACTCTAGCACAATGGCAAGTACCAACATGAGGAGATCCACCTCATAATTGTCAATCCGTGGAGACGTGAGGACTAGTATGATGACTATAAGCAAGTGATGGCACAAGTGCATGAGTGAGAAGCACACAAACATGCACACACATACACACACACGTGCACACAAGGCAAGAACAAAGGGAGGAACAATGGAGTTCTTTGTATTACTCAAAAAGTCTCTTACAATAGCTCAAAACTCTAACAAGCTTTCCTAAAAAATGAGCTCTCTAGCTCTTTTTATAGTTTTTTACTAGGTTTTGGCACTGTCCAGACCTAGTGTCCGACCTAGTTAAAATTAGGTTCCAGGGTTATTTGAGGGCTCAAATGGAATAAAAAAATTATGAAAATTGATATACAAGTACTTCTAATACTCCTCAAGTTTGAGGACTCCTCAGTTTGAACAAAATGGAGTCTAATCTATCAAAAATGGTATTTACAATGTTTTTGTAGTGATGAAAATCACTTTGATTGAAAATAAATTATGAAAAAAAATGATTGGGCCTCTTATATGCCGGATTGTACTTGATTGCTATGTCTCCTCATTGCTTCTACGCCAACATAGGGTGATCAAATTAGTACTATTTGCAACACTTTGGTGGCCAACCCTCCACATGGATGCTCATACCTATGTGAAGTGGTGTGACATTTGTCAGTGAACTCAATATTTGATACGTAAGGACGAGATGCCACTTAGACCCATGATGGGAGGACATGTATTCTCCAAATGCAAAATAGACTTTGTAGGTGCTATTAATCCCCTAGTCAAGGACTCACATGTTGAGTATATAATTGTTGCTATAAATTACCTAACCAAATGGATAGAAGTGAAAGCCACTAGAAGAACGATATGTAGATCACAACTAAATTTCTCTTCAAAAATGTATTTACAAGATATGGTTTGCCAATAGGATTGGTTAGTGATCGTGGTACCCAGTTCTTGAATAAGGTCATTGAATACTTTCTACAAGAATTCGTGGTTATTCATAAGAAGTCAGCCCCGTACCACCCACAAGTGAACAGACAAGCAGAAAGTAAAAACAAGATTCTCTGCATGTTTTTAACTAAGCTTGTGAACAACCAACGTTTTGATTGGGACAAACAACTACACCATGCTATTTGGGCAGATCGAGTGGCCTATAAAATGGTACTCCAAGCCACCCCCTTTCAAATGGTATTTGGGTAGAATGCAATATTGCCACTAGAATTCTTGTTTACGAGAAGCAAATGGGATCTATGCAACCAAGAAGAGGAAAAAAGTGTACTTTGATGCCCATCTAAATGATAAGGGTCCAAAGGCAAGAGACTTAGTCTTGATGTATACACTAATTTAGCATGCCAAAAAATTGGAGAAGCATGGCTACAATCTCATTATTATTAATAGAATCTCAACAAGTGGAGTTATCCAATTAGCTACCCTAGAGGGTGACATTCTACCTAGTTACGTCAGTGGATGCTGAGTGAAATTATATCAAGAACCTCTAATGGAGGAAATGCTCAATTGACTAAACACTGCAGGAGGAAAGATGAATTCGAGAAGAAGCTCAATGAGAAGGCCTAAACGCACCTGATGTATGACATTAAAATGACAAGGTAGAGATCAACCTAGGCAAGATGTTTATGAAGCACCAAGATACCACATGGCCATGTGCCAAATGACGAATGGAACCCATTATAAGATAGTAGATAGACGTCTTTTTATAACCTTGGAAGTAGGATGGAGCAAGAATGAGAAGACTATAAAAGCCTTGATTGGCTCAGGTGAAGCCAGAAGTGTAGCTAAATTTTCTTGCTATCAAGACCTGCAATTGAACATCCATCTTATTGAAGCTTTTCTCATAGGATTGGGAGGAGTGGAAACCCCTTTGCCCAGGTGAAGTGGATCTTCCCATCTCTATTCAAGATGTCCATATGACAGAGTGCTAGTGTGTCAAGGTGAGGACCTCATGGAACCTCTTATCTTGGGTCAAGATTGGATATATGACCATTCAAACAACTTAAACCTAAGAAGTGGAATTCTTCAAGTTTGGGTGGACCAACAAAGTATCACATTTGAACTAGCAAATTATGCACTCAAGGAACTAGGAAAGGCACCAACTCCTAGTCCTTCGAGGAGCACACATGAAAATAAAGATGTCCTTCTTGTCCAAAGCTTTGTGATGCAATAGGATGCTAATATCAATCAAAGAGTCAAAGAAACGGTGTAACTCCCTTCTTTTCCAAAGGTGATCAAGATACAACACATAAAGAAACTCTTGAAACAGAGAAATCTGACAAGCAAATCTCTTAGCCACAAGACAATCGGAACAAGGTGACAGGTAGGGTGAAGCAGATCTTGATATGCAAGAGTGAGCAATCCTCTACTCTGATAACAAGTCCACAAGGGTGTATGAAAGCGATAACTTAGTCAAAGACTACAACCAAGAAGCAACCCAAGAATCAAACTTGGCAGACTATATCTATTTGGATACCCAAGCGATCAATGAAGGCTACCCCATGTGCATGATAAATATGGGTACGTAAGACCTGCTTCGGTGCTCAAGTAGTCACACATAAGCTCATAGGCTTGAATCAATACTCACAAGCACTCACTTCATATACTTCATGACTGACATATGTTATCACCACATCATCACATCTAGACACACCTAAGAGTACTAGGAAATGGGTACATAAAAAGCCCAAAATCCAAGTAGAATTATCTCATAAAACTTTAAAGGTCATCAATAACAAACATTGTAATCCCATAAGGGCAAGTTTGGCAAGCCAAACCTTGTACTAAACCC
Organism: Ceratopteris richardii; assembly: GCA_020310875.1. NCBI lineage: Eukaryota > Viridiplantae > Streptophyta > Polypodiopsida > Polypodiales > Pteridaceae > Ceratopteris > Ceratopteris richardii. The sequence goes on along the minus strand of CM035408.1, from coordinate 5,786,627 downwards.
CTTGACCCACCCATGTAGAGTTCTTTACATCAGAATAGATGCATGTTGAGTGCATTGCATATCCCAAGTATGCATCTAGAAATGTCCGTTAACTTTCCACGACCACTCACTTTCACACAACACACTAGGATTAACCACTAACCACCATGCAAATCTTATCGATATTGCAAGGGCAATATGGTCTCACCTCTTCTTTAATGCAATACTAGCATGATTTTATTCTTCTAGCAAATACATACTTTAATTTATTTACTACTAATGACAGAGATAGGAGGCACGAACTCTTAGGCAGGGACCAATCAATAGACTGTCAACATAGAAATCTTTCCTATTCTGCTTGAATTGATGGAGCGGCCAGAGAATATGCAAGCAGTGCAAATTATCCCTATACAGGATCCACCCATGGGCCACACAACATAAGCTAGTAAGACCTCACATTGGTTCAATGAGATGGCAACACTTCTAGGAGAAGGCGCGTACATGTGGGAAGCTGAGATTGAGTACAAAAACACATGGGGAAAATACCATTTCTTCACCGAAGAATTAAGAAACTGCAAAACGCAGTAGGATTAAGGTCTATGTGGCAAAGGGTTGGTTTACTAGAATACTTCACTTCCAGACTACCAAAATAAGATTTCATGCAATTTTTATATCTCATCAACTCACTAACTCCCTGTTGCAGAGCACAGAAGAGCACTAGGCAGAGAAAATGAAGGGCCCCAAAATTTTTCCGATTTGGACACATAACTTTTGTATTATAACCACTCTTGTATATATTTTCCGTTGTAAATGCACTAGAGGAGTCCTCTAGATGCATCCCCACAGAAGATTAGAAGCTTACCCATGTAAATTAGTAGAGAAATTAGTATTTTAGTGAATAAAGTGCTGGTCTCTAGTGTGAAAGGACCAAACTTAGGGCACTAGTATATAAGTCACTTTGTGACTCTTTGTAAGAACTTTTTTGGCCATTGTGAAGAAGGAGCTCTACAGATTTTCGAGTTTGCCTCTTTCATGCTGATTTTGATCTTCATTTCGCTCTTGTATGTGTGTGTTATGCTTGAAATGCATGTGTAGGACTGTTGTCTACCCCTTCCCCTTGGTTTTGAGCTGCTGTAGTGCGTGTGCGAGCTAGGAGGAGTTGTGGCGCGGTATTGGTGTCTCCCGTCATTCACTGTTTTTGCCATAACTTGAAGCAGAGTGGTCAGAATCGAGTGAAACCACTTCCAATAGATGCGTCTCGGCGAGAGCTTCGAAACGAGTACCCTATTGCCTATATTCGGAGTTCAGAGCTGGGATAAATCCTTGAATTTCTGAAAACTGTTGTAAGAGGCTTGCGGCAAACACTTTCAGTATTTCAGTGAGTGTGAGAGGTAGTAGTCTTTTCTCATGCATGCTAGCTAGACCACTTCATTTTCCATCACGTGTGCACACGTCTTCATACACTTGGTACGTCGTTCCATCGGATTGACAATTAGATGTGTGTTAAGTACCCACTATACGCACTTGTGTGGCAATTGAGGTACAGTCTCGTTGGCACAAGTCCTTGAGTCTTCTCGGCTCAAGTACACACGTTTTTGGCGCCGTTGCCGGGGAACACTCAACCAAAGTGCCTTCGTGATGGTTATAGATCGAGTGTAATAGAATCATACTTGTAGAGGCAAAATTATCCGGTGGCAAGTAGTCAGTCACTTCAACACTAGTTACTTCACATCTTCGAGGTGTGTGTGATAAGTTTTAGGTTTAGGCTTAGGAGGAGGGAAGAGAAGGAGGAGTTAGGGTTAGGTTAGAGGAAGAGGACTAGTGAGGATAGGAGAAGTACGAGTAGGCGAAAATCATCAAAAAAATCCCCAAAATCACCAAAAATTAGCAAGTTCAAGTTCTGTCCAAAAAAGAATATAAACACCAAAAAAATTGACTCATTTGATACTTGCTGGAGTTTTGGTATCGTGGACGACAGCGATCGGTATCGTGCTTGCAGTATCGTGCAGAGCGGGCCCTTAGAGCTTGTGTGAGAGTTCAAGGAGCAAGCAAGAGTAGATAGAGGTGAGATTTTACCAAGAATATTTACATAAAACTCACTAAACATGCATAAACACATGATTAAGGGCATGCGCAGTATCGCGGGGGGGGAAAACTGATATCAAAACAGATTTTGTGTGTGATACAGAGGCCTAGGAGAGAAGAGGGGAGTAACGAGAGCAAGGGGGTGCAAAAATTTTGAAAATATCTTGCATTTTGGCTTGAGTATCGCGATCGGTTGAGGTTTGGTATCGCGATACCAAAACTCCCTTGTATCGCGATACTCGCCGAGGTATCGTATCGCTGGGTATCGATCCTGGTATCGCGATACCATTTCGGTATCGTGTCGCCAAGATTGGTATCGCGATCGCGCTTACCACGGTGATATCGTATCGCCTCCTACCAAGGATTGTATCGCGATACCATCTTGAGATCGTATCGCCTTGAGTCTCTAGTATCGTATCGTCGACCTTTGCCAGCATCGTATCGCCGTATTTCCTAGTGAAGTATCGCGATACTATACCGGGTATCGTATCGTCGGACTTTTGAGATCGTATCGTATCCCTCTTGAGTATCGTATCGTGTCTCGTGAAATCTGATATCGCGACACCACTTTGATATCGTATCGTCCACTCACTCGGACAGTATCGCGATACTGTCATAAGTATCGTATCGTCTGGTCTCATAGGTATCGTATCGTACACGTGGTATCGTATCGTCTTCTCCTCGAGAACAGTATCGCAATACCACAATGATATCGTATCGGCATAAATTCCAGTATCGTATCGCCTGAATCTTTTGAGATCGTATCGTGATATTCCTAGTATCGTATCGCCGAGGTTTCTCGTATCGTATCGCGCATAGCAGAGGTATCGTATAGTCTGCTCTCCGAGGTAGTATCGCGACACCAGATTGGTATCGTATCGTCTTGGTGTTTGGTATCATATCGCGGGCAGTATCCAGTATCGTATCGCTTGGACCTCTGGTATCGTATCGCGGTCAAAGCAGTATCGCTGAGAGCGGTATCGTCAGGAAGTGGTATCGTCCAGATTGACCCTTTCTTTTTGTCAGACACTTTGAGTCATTAGGAGAGCTACCCAAGGAGAATCTCTGAGGCATAGAGAGAGACTTGGGGGGTGAATGAACTTGAGATCAGGAAGAGTGCTAAGTAGTCGAAGAAGCGTCATATCTTCGGTAGGAAGTGCTGCCCAGGTTAGTCACCACTCCATCTACTCAGAAACCTCTAGTGATTCGGAAGGGGAACTACACATGGCTTCGGAAGACATGCAAGGTCCAACGCCAAATAGGAATTTCATGTCTACTGTTGAAGGGGATTACCGTACCTCTTTACAATATGTGTCCACCAATGCCCAGGAGATCCCAATCTACCTGGATGGTTTAAACAGATCTGTGGCTAGGATGGTAACTTCCCAGAATGCCACAATTGTGCCCCGACCTGCTGTCAAGTACGAAGGAGGAGCATATGTAGACAAGATTGGTCATATCTATATTGTGACTGAATTTCCTGAGAGGATCAACGAAAGGGGAGAGTTCGCGGACCCAAACAACTCCGAAAGAACGCACCCTGAAGAGTCTGTGTCTACCCCGAGAGGCAGGTCTCAAGTGTCACGGGTCTTGAGAGGAGATTTGATACCTCAAGATGATTACCTGTTGGAAGTCTATATGATCCATGGATCAGACCTGTTGCTTCAAACCGACTTACCGGCTCCAGGGAGAGAAGAAAGCCCCATGACATTTTATGAGTTGAAAGACCCAGATGATGAAACTAGAATTACTTACTTGGATAAGGATCAAAGGAGATATTGGCCTGTGAGTGCCTTAGACAGGGCTCGACTGAGATACATGGGTACGCCTGTATTTCCTCAGAGAGATCAGGCAACTACTTCACAAAATCCTTTTGGGAATCAACATGAAATGGAGCAGACCACATCAGGACAGACCAGTCAACGAAGCGTGCCCAACCATACTCATGTACAATTTGCAACTCCAGGAGTGTACACACGCAATCAGGCCCACGCAGGGATAGGGAACCAGTATCGACCACCAGCAAGACCACAACCACCGGTAGGAAGACAGCCTGGAGTACCGCCATTACGACCAGCTATCCCAGTCTTCCCTGTGATGCCCAGACCACCTGAACCAATGAGAAGGTTGAGACCTATCCAAGTAGCTAAATGTGTAAGAAACCATTATGATGGGTTGGGAGAGCCCTATGATCATATCGCAGAATTTAAACAAGTTCTAAGAGCGGAGCAAGTAGAGGACTTCTTCGTGCAGTATGAGTCTTTTGGGCTCACCCTCACAGGGACTGCTCTAACTTGGTTCCAACCTTTAGATCCCAATCAATTTGAAAACATGGAACAATTCTTTCAAGAATTCATTGGAGAATTCACAAAGAGAGGGATTAAACACAATTCTGCATCTTTAATCCATAGCTTTAAACAAAGCCCTAATGAAACCGTGAAGACTGCTGCCTGAAGATTCAATCAGTATGTGGATTAATGCCCAGTAGCTGAGAGACCCACTCAACAAAAGATGATTTCACTATTTTTAGATGGACTCACTAACGGAACCCTAAGAACACTAGTGTATGTGAAGAGATTACAAACACTGAGTGAGTGTCTTCAAGAGTGCATTGATTTGGAAGACAACCTTGCCGAGGATCTCAAAGGTACAACCGACCTCACTAAAACAGAAGATTTAAGGAGTACTATCACGTCCAACTCCAGTAACATGGAAGAATTAGCAGAATTATTAGCAAAGAAACTAGGAGTCCAGGGACAGAGAGCTTACCAAAACCCAGCGCAAAGAGTGCCTGTGCTACGGAGATGTAATTTATGTGGAGGAGAGCACCCCACACACTTGTGTGTCCGAGGAGGGGCCGGTGCACAACCTACGTATCCATACTACAGACAGCAACAACAAGGGACTTCTTCATACTGCCACATCGAGCAAAAATACACCAATCACACCACTGAAAACTGTCCCTTCAATAGGCAAGCACGGCCTATCCAACCACCTCAATACCGACCATATGGATATCCACCAAGAGAGCCTGGTAGGGAGATGCCTAGATACAATCCTTATCCAACACCAGTAGGAGCACCAAGACAATATGAGCAAGCACCGTACCCACCACCACAACCAGTACTGGGACCCCAGCTATCACAACCTCAACAAGTAGTACCAGTGAAGTATGCTCAACCAGAAGAAAACTTAGAGAGAGCCATAGTACCAGCATCAATAATGACCAATGTGGAATCAACCAACCTAGGGTATGAATTTCCACCAAGGGAGTACTATCCATATGAAGCCAACATGATGGAATATGAACCAACATATGACGCGGCTTATTATGGTTATGAGGGCTATGATCAGATGTATGGAGCAGAAACAGCCACCTTAATGTATGCGGCTCCTAAAGCACAACAACCCATGAGACCTCCCGTTAGACCACCGGTGCAGAGAGGACCATGCTATAGATGCGGAGGGGATCACTTCATTAAGGAATGCCCTCGACCTTATAATCCACCACCACCCAGAGTTTGGGAAGGGTATTGCAGTGATTGTGGAAAGGAACATCTTTTTAGAGATTGCCCTAAGAACCCAGCCAAATCCCAAGACACTGCACCTATCAATGTGATTGAGGTCATGGAAGGATCCGGAAGTGATAAGGAGTACACTGTGCCACTAAAGGCCATTACAAGAGCCCAAACAAAACAACAAAAAGAACAGTACCCGGAAGAGAAACAAAAAAGCAACAAAAAAATAAGCCCTCCAATTCAGATAGTGGAAGATTCTGAGGACCCATGTGAAAATCCCCGGAACACGAAAGTTCACAAATGGAAGGAAAGACGAGAGAAACTCAAGGACAAATGGGCAAAAAATAAGACTATACACAGTAAAAAGCAAACCAAAAACCCGAATAAGCACAAGGAACAAGGGAATCCTAAGGAGACCCCTGAGCTACCCCGACCCAGCTCAGATAGGGAGAAGCCCGGATCAATTCTAGCAGACCCAAAGCCAGACGATTTAGACATGTGGTTGAAAGCCTACCGAGCTAGAATCAAGGTGGGCCCAAACGTTGAACAACATGAAAAAATCTACCCTCGAGGGGAAATAGAGAAAGAAAGACTGACCATATGCAGGAAACTCATAGAAGTAGCACAAGCAACCCTAGAAAAGCCTATCCCAATTCTACCAGAGACCAGGATTGCGCATAGTCTGTATGAAGAATGCTTAAAGTCCAATAGCAAGGAACCTAGGAAAGAAGATGACCAAAGCGGCCAGATAACAACCCAAGAGGAATCGATGTCAATAATCCCAGATTTAGAGGCAGATTGGCCAAAAGACTTATGGAACAGAATACGAGAGGAGCAATGGAAGAAGAATGGAGATAATACACCTCCTTTTGAGGAAATAGATGTGGAAGATTGTCAACTTCACCCCCACTTGGAGGAAGTATACGAAGAAGTATCAAGACTTGACAGAGGAAGAGAGGAAACCATAAGCATTTCAACATTGCCTAATTACATGGGAGAATACGAAAGGGAGTCAGTAATAATACGAGCGCCCACAGTGCATGGAAAGGGAAAGGAAAAGGTAGAAGAGAGTTCACACAATCTAACAAAATTAAAGAAAACAAAAGTACGATGCAAATTGACGGTGGAAGAATTGCTTTGACTTAAACCACAATTATGGAAGCAAATGGCAAACCAATTAGAATCACAGCCAAAGATTGGAGGACCGAAAGAAAAGGAGAAGGAAAATAACTCCACAATACAAGTTCCAGTTGATAAAGTGGGAGAATTTAGTGAAGGGGATGAGGGTAATACTTGTCTACCAGTCACACACAATGGGTACATGACCAAGGCTATTCTAGATACGAGAGCCGGGGTAGGAATTGCCACCAAGGAAATCTGGGAAAAATGGGGAAAACCTGCCTTACGACCCACACGCATGAAACTCCAATTAGCAGACGGTCATGTAGAAAAACCCTTAGGAATATTGGAAAGGATCAAACTAACCACTTGTGGTGTAGAATTCGAACACACCCTAGCCATCTGTAAATTCGAGAAAGCAAACAACTATGAGATGATATTAGGACGACCCTTCATGAGACAAATGCGGGTAGTACAGGATTGGGGAAGGGATTCGTTATACCTGCAACATCAAGGAAATACCACCAAAATAAATTTGCACACATTTGCTTATCAAGATGTCCCTCCACTACAATGGAATCCAGTACACCGAGAAGAAGATGACTTATCCATTCACAGTGCTGGATCAAGTGATCAATCTTGGATGCATGAAGATGCCCAGTTGTGGATGTGTAAGGAAGCCAAGAGAGAAGAGAGCAAAAGGCAACCATGGCCGATAGGACATCCTAACCATAGATCAGTAGAGGACCCCACTTACACACCTCAAATCTTTTCTGATGAGATCTTTGAGCCACATGGATGGATGGAAATCTTGGCAACTCTAGATGTATGCGGAAACGAGGAAGTTTTGACGGTGAATGAATGCATAGATGAGGAAGGCTATGATGTAAACTTCTATATGGTTGTTCTTCAAGAAGTAGAAGAAGGGGAAATCCTAGAAAAAGAATGGAAAGAGGAATATGAAAGCATAGAGATGGAACCAGAATTTGATTCCGAAGAAAGCTGCTTAAATACTATTCAGAACCAGAAGGAACAGGAACCAACAAAGATCTTAGCAATTGAAACTGCTACGGCAATACCCAGGCAGGAGGAGAACAGGAGTAAGGTAGGGCCGGACCCATATCTTTTTGAAGTTCCTGAACACTTTAAAAAATACGAAGTGGAGGAAAGAAAAGTAGCTATTCAAATGCCTCGACGAGAGGCACGAGACGGAGAAGCGTATGACAAGGAACAAACAAAAAAAATTGTTGTGACAGTTGAGGAAGGAGAAGAAAGATGCACATATATTGGTAAAGATGTGTCTGAAGAAGAGGAGGAGGAACTCATATACCTTATCCGGGAGTACCGAGATGTATTCGCATGGACCTATAAGGATCTCAAAGGGGTAGAACCCACTATCTGTTCCCATCGAATACCAATGACAGCAGATGCAAAACCCTCCAAACAACGTCCTTATACATACAATGAAGTCTATGCAGCAAAGATTAAGGAAGAAATAGACAAACTACTAGCGGCAGGATTCATATATGAGATAGAACATACCGAGTGGGTATCGCCACTAGTAGTAGTGCCTAAGAAAAATGGAAAATTGAGAGTGTGCATAAATTTGAAGAAGGTGAATGCAGCCACTATACGTGACAGCTACCCACTACCCATCACAGACCATTTATTAGAGAGAGTAGCGGGTAAGGAGGTCTATAGTTTCCTAGATGGATTCTCCGGATACAATCAGGTAGCTATTGCGACTTAGGATCAACATAAGACAACATTCGCCACTGAATGGGGAGTGTATGCATTCAGAGTGATGCCCTTTGGACTCACTAATGCTCCAGCTACCTTCCAGAGATTGATGTGTCATGTTTTCAAGGAATTTCTGAAAAAAAGCATGGAAGTATATGTAGATGACCTTTGCACGTACTCCAATCAAAGACCCGATCACATTCCCGAGTTGAGGAAGATATTCAACAAATGTGGACAGTACAGAGTCTGCTTAAACCCAGAGAAATGTGTCTTCATGGTAAGGCAAGGGAAAATTCTAGGACACATAGTTTCAAGAAATGGAATATCTACGGATGAGGACAAGATTAAAGTCATCTTAGACTTACCAAGACCCAAGAATGCAAAGGAAGTGCAAGCCTTTATGGGACATTGTGGATACTACCGTAGGGTCATTCACATGTATGCCATAATAGCAAAACCCTTGTATGGTCTCTTGACTCAATTTACTTGGACAGAAGAGTGCGAAAAGGCATTCACCGAGTTGAAAAAGAGACTTAGTACAGCCCCAATTCTGAAATCACCCAACTGGAGCAAACCTTTTCACATTCATGTTGACGCTTCTAACTATGCCATTGGATGTATCCTAGCCCAGCCGGCTGATGAAGGCAAGCTTGATCATCCAATTGCTTATGCGAGTAGACAACTGAATCAAGCAGAAAGAAATTATACCACTACGGAACGAGAAGGCTTAGGAATGGTATACGCAATGAAGAAATTCAGACATTATCTTTTAGCCAACAAGTTCAAATTCTTCATAGACCATCAAGCTTTGTTGTACTTAGTCAATAAGCCTTGTAACACGGGAAGGTTGGTACGATGGTTTCTACTACTAATGGAGTTCGATTTTGAAGTAATAGTGAAAAAGGGGAACACACATGTGAGAGCAGACCACCTTTCTAGGCTAACACACGGAGAGCCACCAAGTGGAGTGCCCGACGATCTACCAGATGCTTATTTGTTCAATCTAGAAGTTTGCCCAAAGTGGGCAGAGAAATTGATCCCTATACTCACCCATGGCCCTCAACACTCAATCAATAGGAATAGCAAGAAAGAAATTCTTCAATCGAGGAACTTACACATTGTGTCAGGTAGTGTATACTACAAGGAACCCAACGGAGTGTTACTCAGATGTGTTGATGAGGATGAACAAACGCAACTAATTGAGCAAGCACATGTGAACAAATGGAGAACACACCAAGGGACTCATGGAACAATCCGAGAACTGAAAAGATTAGGAGTGTATTGGCCTGACATGCCCAAGAATGTTCACGACCACATAAGTAATTGTGCAGAATGCCGAGAGACGGTTCCCGAAGATCATATGTCTCTACCTTTTTCGACCATAGCACCCAATTGGAGTACAACATTAGTGAAATTCTTAAAAACTCAAGAACATGAGTTAGGAACTAGTTTAGCAAGAAAGCGATCCTTAGAGGAAATGAGCAAGGACTACATTCTCATGGGAAGACAATTGTTTAGGCGAGGTAAAGACAACCAACTCAGATTATGTGTGCATGAAGGAGAATATTTACCCATATTAGAGATGGCACATGCAGGTGCTGCAGTAGGTCATTTTTCGGCTGAAAGAACTGTTAAAATGATTCTCTTTGCGGGCTTGTGGTGGCCAACTCTACATATGGATGCTAAAACATATGTACGAAGTTGTGAGACTTGTCAAAGAACTAAATACCCAATTCGGAGAGATGACATGCCATTAAGACCCATGATATGCGCGAGAGCCTTCACAAAATGGGGTATTGACTTCATAGGACCTATCAATCCACCTGCCAAAGGATCACATGCAGAGTACATCATAGTAGCCACTGACTACTTGACTAAATGGGTGGAAGCAAAAGCCACTAGAAAGAATGATGCTCAAACTACCGCAAAATTTCTCTTTGAGCATATCTTCACCCGCTTTGGCTTGCCCATTGAGATTGTTAGCGATCGGGGAACGCACTTCCTCAATGAGGTAATTGAGTCATTAATGAACGAGTTTTTAGTGATTCATAAAAAATCAGCACCATATCATCCCCAAGCCAATGGACAAGCTGAGAGCTCCAACAAAGTACTATGCACGGTATTGACTAAACTTGTCAATAATGGAAGGTCTGATTGGGACAAACAATTGCATCATGCAATTTGGGCATTCCGAGTTGCATATAAAACGGCCATTGGAACTACACCTTTCAATTTAGTGTATGGGCAAAATGCAATTTTGCCAATTGACTTCTTAGTGCCAACATTGAAAGTGGCCCAGCAATATGAATGGAACGGACATGAATTATCCCAACAACTAGATCAAATCGAGAAGTTACATGAGACAAGATTGCAAGCGGTAGCAGGCATTTATGCTGCTAAACGGAGACAAAAGGCATATTATGATGCACATATAAAAGACAAGGGACTTAAAGAAGGAGACTTAGTCCTAGTGTACACCTTGAAACAACATGCCAAGAAGTTACAAAAACGAGGATACGGACCTTTGATCATAAATCGAATCTCTACTGGTGGTGCAGTCAACCTCGCCACGTTAGACGGAGACATTCTTCCCAACTACATCAGTGGATGTAGAGTGAGACGATTCATGGAACCCTTGATTGATCAAATGCTAGCACGATTGGTAGGTGCCCAAAATAGGAAAAAGGAGGAAGAGCGAATTAGAGGGGAAGCTCAACAAGAAGCACTAGAGCGCATTAGGAAACGAAAAGAATGGATGAGGCAAAGAGATGAACGCTATCTCCAAGGAGAAGAGCCCATCCCTATGGCAAATTACCAAGTCGAAAATCATGATACAACGGGTATGTGTAAAACACAACCTTACCTAAAACTAGGGATTGGCAACACAGAGTACCAATTGATAGATGCATTGATAGACTCAGGAGCAGGACTTAGCTGCATGCGAAAGAGAATAGCAAAAGATCTGCAATTAGATTTGAATCCCACAAAAGCTCGATTAATAGGAATTGGAGGTCACACCCTAGAATGTATTGGAACCACGAATGTCTCCCTCCACCTAGGAAATTCCTCAATGGAACAGAGAGTTCTAGTGTGCAAGGATGAAGATTTGATAGAAGATTTCATTCTAGGACACGACTGGATCATTGAGACTGAGGCGTGTATCCATCTAGCTCAAGGCTATATTTCGGCTAAGATAGGGCATAAGGAGATTTTCAGCTTACTTGAAGAGAAACCTTGTATTCAAACAAATATAATACAAAGTTCAGCGGAAGTTCAGAAAACGACATTAGAAAGTATCAACAATGCTCACAATTCAGAAACCAAACGCATAGAAGCTGAAACTTCAATCCTAGCGACGTCGGCAGTAGAGTCGAAGTCATCCAATGCAGTTGAGGGAAAGCCAACCGTTAAGGAGACTTGCTCTCCTACACCTGCTCAAACCATCAAAAGATCGCACTATTGGAAACCAACAAGCAGATACTCATATCAAGGCCCACCCAAATATAAGTGGGTACGCAGGGATCAAAGGCAGAGTCGAGAAACGTCCGCACCCACTCTTAAGAAGGAAACAGGAATCACCAAACCAGCTTCACAGAAGTACATATCAGAAGAATCAGTGCCCGTATGGATCCCTAAGCCCTTGCTTGAAGCTCAAAGATCGCGACATCAGATGTGGATTCCCAAAAAGCTCACGCAAGCAGCTAAACAGGCTTTAAAGACAAAGGAAGAGGTACTACATCAGACAAGGCGAAAGACAACAACACATAAGAGTCATCCGAGAAACTGGAAAAGCAATGCCAATTTCACTCGGACAATGGAGAAAGCAAACAGAACACAAGAAGCTGCAAGGATCAAGGAAACGAAACGACCTCTCTTAGTGTTCATGAAATGGATCTGGAAACCAAAGCAACCACGAGGAGCGGAGGATTGAAGAGATAAAGCTTCCCATTGCACTCATGAAGTTTTTAATGCACCTCAAGTAAGCATGATAGGGCCACAATACCAGGCCAAGCATTCGGCACAAGATGTACCTTATCAAACTAAGTGGTGCACATTCTCCAAACAAGAGTAGATCTTAGCTTCATTCTAAATAGGAATGGACCTACTATGTATATAAATAAATGCTTCGGCTACACTGACTTTTATTTTCTTTCAGCAACAAAAACCAAATTGAAAAAATGTGTGGTAAGAGAGCTCACTCATGGATTAATGGGGAGACGGAGTGACGACGACAATAATCACTACAATGCACTACATCATTGTATACAGTTATGTGACGCTAATGCACTTTTACGTACAAGTGCAGATGGCTTCCGAAGATTCTGAAACAACCGTACAAGAGGAAGTGATGGATTTTCCTCCCCAGAGTATCACAAAGGCCAAGGGACACTGGTTCCGCGAAGACCAGCCTGCGGGGGACTACCTGTTCCTTGCAACGATTAAAATCATGGACACAGATCATCTGTTTCCAATAATGTCCCAGGATTTTCGAGTGCAACATACACTCCCTTCTGTTGAAGAAACCATGAAGAAAGCAGGCATACATAAATATTTTGAACTGCCAATCTATAAGCCTGATTTTCAACGATGCACTCAAGTCATGAATACACTACAGCCAGCACTACATGATCCTTTGGTACCAGAAGCTAGAGTAATGGATAAGACAGGCAAATGGGTGATTATTCAATTCACACATGAGTTAATCAAGGAAGCCTTTGGACGGGAGAAGGATGGGGTCACAATAGTGAAAGAAGAAAGTAAAGGTGCAAAGACCAGAACCTTCACCGACATCAACCGAGTGGACATAGAGGATGAGGTCAGATTGATCCACCAACACTTCTGTTTCCCAAATATGCACAGATACACGGCTCCACAAAATATCATTGTGCAATTATTGTCCCATGCCATCAAGCAAATTGGGAATCAAATCAATTTGACTCCATATGTTCAAGAGAGATTGTTCGAGGCCAAGAAGCAATGGAAGAATAAAAAGTTCCTAAATGGCAGTGTGGCACTAACCATCCTGATCTACCACGCCTTAGGAATGAGGGAACATTTACAAGAAATGCCATCATCAACCGTCCTGGCTCAATATGCCAAAGTTGCGACCGTTCCTAAGAAAAAGAAAGGAGCAAATATTGTGGAAGTGGCAGAAACAAGCTCTCAACCTAGAATGAGAGGCACCAAAAGACTCCGGGAAGCCAAGCTCCATGAAGAAGACACACCAACTACCAAGAGGATCCATGTACTCCCCAAAACTACTATTGAAGGAAGGAAAGAAATAACGGCAAAAGACTTGACAGATGCTCTGGAAGAGACCCATCGATATACAGAAGGACAAGTCAACTTACCGGTCTAGGGTCATCACTATCAACAGTCACAACAAGCAACAGACCCGAGAGGCAAGCTCACAAAAGTCCACAGATATCGGGAGATCGGCTTGGATAATTCTAGTTCTGTGTCAGAGCAACAAGAAGAACCAGAAAACTCATTACTAAATGTCGATATTCCAAGCAAATCAAAAGATGATGGACAATGGGCAGAACTCAATGACGTGGACTATAATGAAGAGCAAGGGGGCCTCATGACGAAGAACCAAGCCACACATGGGGAACAAAGTATATCAAGCAAGAATGCTGAACAAGAAGGTATGCATTGTATGAAACTTAATGAAACCTCCAACATCCAAATCAAGGAGGCCACACCTGTCCGAAAAATACACTTGAAGACACCAAAGAAGGAGTTTCAGGAAGAACAAAAAGAAGACGAAGAACCCTTTACTCCAATAAGGGTTGTGGCAGAACCATCCCCCATGGATGTAACATTTCAGGGAAGTACCACTAAAACTATTGATGTGGATAAAGATGAAGACGAACAACAAGTACAACTACAGATCCGACAACCACACAATGAAACGATCCTCGTCGAAAAGGGAAAAGATGTACAAACCGGAGAAACCCCAAGCATACCAAAGACATGGCTGAATGTGGATATAGCTCAGCTCAAGCCCGTGGTGCAGGACAAAATCAAACTTCAAAAGTGGGGTGAGAATCTCTCTACTGAGTTAGAGACAGTAAAAGAACAGGTCGTAGAAAAAGAAACTGAACTGAAAGAAATAAAAAACAAATACAGCATGCTAGAGACAGAGAATGAGCGATTAAAAGAACAACTCCAAGAAGTCATTAAAAAACTACAAGCAAATGAGGCTGAAAAGGCACGAATGGCATCAAGAAGCAAAACTCTGGAATCTCAGATTAAAGGGTACATGGATGAAGCAGAGGCGTTAAGACAACGGAACAAAGAACTTATGGCCGCTCTTTTAAGTGATCAGCCAGTCGAAGTGCAAGCCCAACCGGAAAGGGACATCAAGGGATTAGAAGAGAAAGTGATTATGTATGAAGATCAGCTCAAAAAGGAGCAAGACACAATTGCCGAATGGGAAAAAAGATACATGGATGACAGGGCTGCCTTGAGAGCCAAATGGAAGAAAGCTGAGAATGACTATCTGCGACAATGTAAAGAAGATACCGATCAGATGGACATTGTAGTACAAGAACTTCTCAAACACAAAAATATGATTGCCAAGGCCACTGAAGAACTCAAACAGAAGAATGAATGTATTAAGGAACTTCAGGAACGGCTAGGACAAAAAGGAAAAGAGGGGACACCAGTAGTTCCAACTTCTGCAGAGGCTACTGTGGAGACTGAGATATGTCCTCTATCTTCCCCCTCATATCATTCACCGGTAAAGGAGGAAAAGGAGGTTCACATTGAACCTAACACGCGGGAAATTGCAGAACTGAGCAGACCAGAAAGGGCACTACTGGTGTCCCAACTTACGATAGAATTTGAAGATCAGATCATCAGGATCATGAAAGAAGCTCAAATAGAAAATAAATAATTAGAACAAATTTTGAAGCCCTTTAATGTACCATACGGACTACTTAAAGAACAAACTCGATATTATATAAAGTCTGCAACGAATAAAGATCCGGACCACAACCTTCAATTCAGGCATGACACTTTCAATTACACTCAAGAGGAGTTCGAGAAGGCGGATCCAATATGGCGACGAAAGATTTTGGAGAAGCATCCAACGTTGCGGGTACAGTGGGAAGCATCACCATATGCACTTCAAGTCAATCCATCTTTTTGTCCTGCACCCCGTAGACGATCTTGGACGCAATTTTGGGAAGGACAGCGCCAAGGCAATATCAATAATTAGTGGCTCAACTACCCTTTACTACCTAGTCCGCCACATAATTATCTACCAACCGAAGAATACATGGTAAAGACAATGGAATTTTGGATTTCCAGATACGCTTCAGTCCCGGACTTAGCCGTCAAAATGACTAACAAAATATTCAGTATGCTACTAACAGTGCTAAAAGTGTTCCAACATGCAAAATATACATTTTTGAATTTCATCGGAATTACTCAAGGATCGGAAGCACTCGTTTTTTATTTATCCACTATCCCGAGCAGACTAACTATTATGACATATTATTCTCGTCTCATGTTCTTGCCATCGACATATATGCAGACTTTTGAAGAAGCATTCTTTACAGGCTTCTTTGAAATTGATTCAGAGATTTTTGTTAAAATGACTTCCAATTTGAATGCAAGACTGGTGGCCTATGAAACAAGTTTCTTTGCTGATCATAGACAGGCGCCAGAGGACGGAGTAAAGTCTCAGCAATGGAAGGAGTTCATGCTATGTCACGCTAATCTGCTAAATCAAAGAGAGCAACACGCCATCCAAACCTACACACGTCGCCACAAAAAGCCTGTCGGGGACGACAGAGTTCAGGAGGAGGGACGTGTGGAAGGGGAATCAAGCAAAAAAAGAAGAAGAAGAAGATCAAAGTCAAAAACAACTCAATAAAGAATAAAACAATGATATTTGAAGACATATCTCGGCAAGAAGCCCCGTAGGGGTGCATTACCCATCTCTGCACAGAGCCCCGCAGGGGCACACACACCAAGGAAAAGCAAACAGGCTCAAAGCAATACAACAGGGTCAGATGTGTGCAACCAGGACAAATAAGAGGACCAAAAGTCAGAAAGGGGTAGAGGCTGAAAAGTTGAAGAGGGTGACTAAGAACATCACATTCCTAGTCACTGGTGGCGTGCGTGGCAACCCAAATCAACAGGCAAGACAAATGCAGCAGGCTCTAGTGTAGTAGAGCTTGAATCAAGAACAGGCCATCAAAGCTGCATGTCTGTTTAACTACAGACAAAACTGACCAAGAGATGCGTGCGGAGAAACGAAGCAAACAGCCGACGAAAAGCTAAAGCCTGTCAAGGGACGACAGAGACGAAGAGGGGGAGAGTGTTGCAGAGCACAGAAGAGCACTAGGCAGAGAAAATGAAGGGCCCCAAAATTTTTCCGATTTGGACACATAACTTTTGTATTATAACCACTCTTGTATATATTTTCCGTTGTAAATGCACTAGAGGAGTCCTCTAGATGCATCCCCACAGAAGATTATAAGCTTACCCATGTAAATTAGTAGAGAAATTAGTATTTTAGTGAATAAAGTGCCGGTCTCTAGTGTGAAAGGACCAAACTTAGGGCATTAGTATATAAGTCACTTTGTGACTCTTTGTAAGAACTTTTTTGGCCATTGTGAAGAAGGAGCTCTACAGATTTTCGAGTTTGCCTCTTTCATGCTGATTTTGATCTTCATTTCGCTCTTGTATGTGTGTGTTATGCTTGAAATGCATGTGTAGGACTGTTGTCTACCCTTTCCCCTTGATTTTGAGCTGCTGTAGTGCGTGTGCGAGCTAGGAGGAGTTGTGGCGCGGTGTTGGTGTCTCCCGTCATTCACTCTTTTTGCCATAACTTGAAGCAGAGTGGTCAGAATCGAGTGAAACCACTTCCAGTAGATGCGTCTCAGCGAGAGCTTCGAAAGAAGTACCCTATTGTCTATATTCGGAGTTCAGAGCTGGGAGAAATCCTTGAATTTATGAAAACTGCTGTAAGAGGCTTGCGGCAAACACTTTCAGTATTTCAGTGAGTGTAAGAGGTAGTAGTCTTTTCTCATGCATGCTAGCTAGACCACTTCATTTTCCATCACGTGTGCACACGTCTTCATACACTTGGTACGTCGTTCCATCAGATTGACAATTAGATGTGTGTTAAGTACCCACTATACGCACTTGTGTGGCAATTGAGGTACGGTCTCGTTGGCACAAGTCCTTGAGTCTTCTCGGCTCAAGTACACACTCCCAACTAAGACCCCAAAGCTTCAAGCACATTCGTGGTTCCATAGTTAACACATGGGAACGAGTTAAAACAATTCCATCTAACCAAAAATCTAGTTCAAGAGGCCCTAGATATGAGAGGTTTGCATGTCTCCATGAAAAAGGAAGGTTTAGTCCCTGATAGTATGAAGAATCAAAACCTCTCAAAGCTCAAAGACATGGTGGCCATGATGTGTAGTATAGTTGTGCATCATAGGATGTGCATGTAGCATTTTGCATTCCCAGGGCAAGACAAATTCAAAATGCCATACAAAAAGGTTTTGTTCAGCTTGTAGTTAATTGATACACAACACTTAACGATCAATCTTCCACATTGGATTATTGACTAGATTCATCAAGCATGCAAGAGGTGGCCACGTAAGCCAATGCCACATGGCTATGTGTTCTCATGAGAATCATCTATGAATGCCTTGCGTATGATGTTCCTATTCAGAGGGCTCTTTCTAGAACAGAGTAAGTAGTTTAAGAGCAAGAAATCTTCAACTCCACCATCCAAGAGAATGAGTGGATCGATACCTTGTGCCCAACCCAAAGGTGCAACTTTGACACCAGATATATCCCCTGCACCACAAAGGGTAGTCAGACCATTCACACATAGAATACCATGGTGAAGTATAGATGGATCCTATTTAATCTTTCCCCTAGTGCCACCTAATCTAGAGTTCCCTGGGGGAGTTCTTTTGGAAGAGCTCAATAATGTAGATTTTGAACGAATTTTTTTGGGAAGTAAATTTTGAATTGGGAGAAGAACGAGAAGGTGAGCAAAAATGAAAACATAAAGAAGGGCAACAAGAGTCGGCCAAAGAAGAAGAAGAAGAAGAGGAAGATGAAGACGATAAGGAAGAACGACATGATGAACAACAAGGAGAAGCTACATGAGCTCCTGCCTACACTACACACTTACAAACACTCTATGACACAATTATGAGTATGAAAGAACGATCATTGCCGACAAATCATT
This sequence comes from Ceratopteris richardii, assembly GCA_020310875.1. Classification (NCBI taxonomy): domain Eukaryota; kingdom Viridiplantae; phylum Streptophyta; class Polypodiopsida; order Polypodiales; family Pteridaceae; genus Ceratopteris; species Ceratopteris richardii. The sequence goes on along the minus strand of CM035408.1, from coordinate 5,767,958 downwards.
TCTTGAGTAGATTCTAAGTGAAGGAATGGACCCAGACTTCATCAAGATCCTCCAACTACTCATAGAGACTTTAGGAGTGACTGAGGTGGTTCATACCATGTTATAGAAACCCACACCTCACTATGCCCACAAGCATGTCGAGACACTAGAAGACACTAGCAAGAACATAAGAATATCCGTGATAGAATGCAAAGCAACTATAGGTCAAGAGGCCACTTCAATGGCAAGCATCAATCTCATGGCTGAGACATTTGTACAAACTTCACCAATCTCATCTCAACACCCTTCATCCACCCCAATTGACACTGAGATATAGGCAACCATGGAAACTGCTACAATCATTCATCCACATACTCATCTAGTTTACGTGAACCAATCTCCCAAGCAACCATCTTTTCTTCCAACAATAACCCTCTCTACACCACCACGATTGAACTTCTAGAACCCATCATTGGCCATCCCATTGTAACTAGTGTAGCAAGCCACCCCAGATCCCCTGATGACATCATTTGAATCCTTGTTGCTCCTACCACTCAAGTCCCATTCATTCCAAACCTGTATTACTCTACCCTTTGACTCCCTACCATTATTTCCACCATACAACCATTCTAGTTTCCATTCATGGAAGCCCTCACTCACCCTTCGCACCATTCTCTTTGGGCCCGAACCCATTTGTACCAACATCACTTTACATCGACACCACGTGCAATTCACCTACCATCCCCATTTTTAGGGTAGAATGTGCACACACAATATTGTTTTATCCAATAGACATCTCACCACCTACTGCACCACTGCCTCCCCCCACACTTCCACAATTCCCCATTCCCCCACCAACCTCACTAGCACCCACCACAGTCTCATGCGCATCATTCACACTTCCCATCCCCTCATCCCTTCCCCTTGCATTCACACCTATAAATATTGAATCAACATCTCTACATAATACATTTAATACAATGATTCAGTGTGTATCATAGCTCCAACAAGATTATCGACAACTCGAAGAAAGAAATGTGATCCCCTTGATTCGCTCTCTATGATTACAAACTTGACTAATAGATTTGGAAGGACATCACTAATAATTACAAGATCAATACCTTACCCTCCGACAAGCACATGATGAATTGAACACCAAAGTGCAAACAATCGATATGACAATTTAGGAACATCAAAGCCCCATATATCTCTACTTCTAGCTTCAATGAGGGTAATCTTGACTTGGCCTATGATATGAGTAAAACCACCTCCATCAACACAATCTATGCTTGGCACACTTGAATCAAATACCTACCTGCTTGTTACAAACAGACTTTTGAAGAAATGTTATCCATAGGGTTCTCGAAATACTCAGAGATCTTGATTCCCATACCCACACATTTATTGCAACTATTTGTAGTAGAACAAACCTTGCATGTAGAACAGCTACACATTCCACATCCGAACGTACCAGGTCTTGTCGATTTGGATAGCTTTATGATAGATATGGCAAGAGGCCTCCGCCTTAAAGAACATCACTTAGCTATTGATTTCATTGAATATTACATTGCATACCATTCACAACAAAATTCTATCAGGGACTGTTGTAGATGAAAGAAGCAAAGAAAAAGCAGGCCCCAAAAAATTTCAAATTTAGTCATAATTTTTCTTCTTCAAATTTCTATAAAAGACATCATGAGCCATGTAAATGCACTAGAGGAGTCCTCTAGACACATAAATCCAAAAATTTGTAACATAATCCTCGTAACATAGTAGGAATTCAGTATTTTTCAATAAAAGTCTTGTCTCTTGTGTGAAAGGACCATTTTTAGGGCATATGTATATAAGTCACTTGATGACTCTTTGTAAGAACTTTTTGCCATTATGAGCAATCAAGCTGGAATTTTGAATTTGTATCTTCTCTGCTCAATATCTTCTTCTCCAAGAGCTTGTGTGTGTGTTTGATGCTTGAAATGTGTGTTTACAAGTGTTGCCTACCCCGTCCCCTCTTGTTTTCATGACTGTAATGCATGTGTGAAGCTTGGTGAGTTGTCGAGATGAAGTAGTGTTTCCCACAAATCACTATTTTGCCCATAATTTGAAGCACATTTGTCAAATTTGACTGGACCATTAGATGCGTCTTGTCAAGATCTTTGAATGGAACCTGGTATTGCCCATATTTGGAGTTCGAAGCTGAGAGAAAAGCTTTAATTTGTGCTTATTGCTATTGCAAGTATCACAATGTGCAATTTTAGAGGATTAAAAAGTAGGAGAGGTAGCTGAACTAATTTTCATGCATTGTAGCATTGCCACCTGGCTTACCATCATGTGTGCACAAGTCTCCATACACTTGATATGTCTATTTTCATGGATTGATAATTAAACATGTATTAATCCACCACTATATGCACTTGTGGGGCGATTGAGGTACAGTCTCAGTTGACACAAGTCCCTAAGGCTCTATGAGTTAGCTACACACGTTTTTGGGGCTGGGGAACTAGTCCAATAAAGGTGCCTATGTGATGATGTTAGCTACGGAGTGAACAAATCATGTGAGTGGAGGTAATTTCAATCAATGGCAAGTCACAAAACACTTCTACACTTGTTACTTCACACTTTAGGGATGTGTGTAATGAGTTTGTAGGTTTAGGAGTGAGGGAGTGAGAAAGAGTTAGGGTTTAGGAAAGAGAGAGAGAGATAGGATTAGGATAGGTAGGTTATCACTAGAAAACCAAAAAACAAAAGAGAGAAAAAAACCAGTTCCTTTCAGTTCAAGCACTTGGTCACCCAAGGCCCTAAAATTCAAAATCACTTCAGTTTTCAGTCACTTGTTTTGGAACAAGTATCATGAGCAAGTAGCACAGATTTGTTGGTTGTGGAGGGCAAGATTTGGAAGGTTTACTCTTGAAGGTGAGGACTCTACTCCATTAATCTCTAAAAATTAAGAAAACACTCATAGATGTGACACCAAATAGGTGAAGAATCACGGGGTTGAGAAGTAGGTATATGAACGTGATTGAGTAACCACAAGCACATGACAGGGGTGGGATGCTTAAGAAGAGCACATTGCACAAGAAAATTTTAGATATGGACTTTACTAGGCTAAGGTATCATGGCTGGGTCGTGTATTGTGAACAATGGTATCGTGTATCATGTATCATTCACCAAGATATCATGTATCATCTAAAACATGCATCATGTATCATGATTCAAGCCATATTGTATCTTGAAAAGTGATATCTTGTATCATCTAAAAAGTGTTATTGTGTATCGGGTACAAGAAGTATCATGTTTCATGATACTGTGGTGTCACGTATCGTTGGTCTAGCTATATTGAATCGTGCCTAAGGTTGTGTCGTGTATTGTGAGTTCAGCCATATTGTATCACGAAGGGTGAAATCGTGTATCGTGTACAAGAAGTATCATGTATCATGTATCGTGTTGAAGGGGTATCGTCCTAAGATGGTATCATGTATCATCTACAAAAAGTATCATGTATCTCCCTAAAGGGGTATCATGTATAATCAGTCCAGGAGTATTGTGTATCATGTGGGAGTGGTATCACCCCGAGAGGTATCGTGTATCATGGGAAACTACAAGAGTCTAGAAAAGAAAAGTAAGAGAAAACAAGAAATTGGAAGAGGCCGGGAAAGCCAATAGAGCTTAAAAAGGACCCAGGACCTAGGTGGTGAATGAACTTGAAATCCAGATGAGTGTTAGGCAGTCAAAGGAGCATCATATCTTTTGCAGGAAGTGCAGCCCAACCTAGCTGTCACTCTATCTACTCGGACACTTCTAGTGACTCTAAGGAGGAAAGATTCATTGGCTTCGAGGACATGCATAGTTCGGTGCCTAGAGAAGGGTTTATGTTTACGATAGAGGGAGAGTATCGAACGTCCCTTCAGTATGTATCCACTAACCTGTGAGGGATACCCATCTACCTTGATGGTCTAAATAGGTTGATTGCAAGGATGATAAACATTACAGAATCCAAACTAGTCCCAAGACGAGCTCTCAAGTATGAAGGTGGTGTCTACATGGACAAGATAGGCGAGATCTATGTAGTAACAAAAAATCTTGATCAAATTAACAAGAGAGCAGAGTTAGAGGGACAAGGAACTTTTGAGAGAACCAATAATGGAGACATAATGATTACCCCAAGGGGAAGTCCGTGGTGACTCAAATGTTAAGAGGGGACTCGATACCTCAGGGTGACTATCTGATGGATGTGTACTTAGTGCATGGATCATATCTACTGGGGCTACCTGTATTCCCTCCTCGAGAACGTCAACTATCTCACAAAATCCATTCAAGATCCATCAAGGTACAAAAAATGTGACATCGGGACAAATCATCCAACACAGTGTTCCTATCAAACCCCATGTGTAGTTCGCCATGCCAAGATTTAATCCCAACGACCAAACTAGTCAAGGAACAGGAAACACGAATAGGCCAACCTTTAGGGTAAGACCACAACAAGGTGTAGGACCGAGAGTACACCCAGGATGACTAGTAGTTCCTATCACAATCCAACCCCCAGAGCCACGAAGGAGACTAAGACCAATCCAAGTGGCCAAATGAATGTGAAATCATTAAGATGGCATAGAAGAACCCTATGAACACATTGCGGAGTTCAAACAAGTATTGTGAGCAAAGCAAGTGGATGACTTTTTTGTGCAATATGAATCCTTTGGGCTAACCCTTAGGGGAACAACGTTGACTTCGTTCCAACCCTTGGATCCAAATCGTTTTGGCAACATTGAACAATTCTTCCAAGAATTCATTGGGGAATTCACTAAAAGAGGGATTAACACAATTCATCATCCTTAATCCATAGTTTCAAACAAGATCCTAATGAGACCATAAAAAATGCAGTTAGAAGATTTAATCAGTGGTAGACCGATGTTTTGTGATGGAGAGACCTTCTCAACAAAAAAGGATATCCCTATTTCTGGATGGTCTAATTAATGGAACATTGAGAACCTTATTATATGTAAAATGGTTGCAAACACTGAGTGAGTGTCTTCAAGAGTGCATATAGATTGGGAAGACAACTTAGCAGACAATCTCAAAACCATGCAAAATTCTGCTAAATCGAAGGGCGCTAGGAGCAATGTGACTTCTAGTACGAGTAATGTTGAGGAATTGGCAGATTTAGTAGCCAAAAAATTGGGAGTACAGGGGCAGAGAAACTACCAAAACCCACCCTTGAGAGTGCCTATGTTAAGAAGATGTACCCAGTGTGGTGGAGATCATCCATCCCATGTCTACATGACGAGGTTTAGGGTTGTCACAATGTTACCCCTACAGTAGGCAACCCACCTAGGGACCTAACATGTATTATCATATTGAGCAAAAGTATGCCAATGACAACATTGAGAACTTCCCTTTCAACAGACAACCAAGACCAATTATACCCCCTCAGTATAGACCTTACGGATATCCTCCCATGGAACAAAGCAGAGAAGTTCCAAGGTATAACCCATACCCAGGACCACAAATAGCACCAAGACCATATGAGCACGAAGGATATGGCCAACCACAACCGATGCTAGGACAACAACCACCCCACCCATATAACGTAGTACTAGTAAAGTATACCCAACCAGAGGAAAACCTAGAAAGAGCCATAGTGCCAGCAACACCTTTGAACAACACAGAAACTATAGATTAGAGTTTTGATAAGACTCAAGGAGAATATTACCCTTATGATGCAAGTTTGATAGAATATGACCAAGCCTACCAGCAACAATATTACGGTTACGAGGGATATGAAAGCTCTTATGGAGTTGAATACACAAATCTTATGTACATTGCACCCATAGTCCCAACTCCTAGTAGAACAGCTACCCCAAGAGGACCGTGTTATAGGTGTGGAGGTGATCACTTCATAAGGGAATGCATTTTTCCCTACAACCCACCACCCCCACGGGTATGGGAAGGCTACTGTAATGAATGTGGTAAAGAGCACTTGTTTTGAGATTGTCCAAAAAAACCCAACAAGGTCCCCCTACTACTCAGATCAATGTGATTGAAGTGATTGAATCATCTCGAAGTAATAAGGAGTACACCATACCATTGAAAGGGATTACTCGAGCCCAAGCTAAGGAGACTATGGGGAAGGAAATAGTGTACGAGCTTGAGGTGAACAAGGCAAAGAAGTTCCAAGGTATAACCCATACCAAGGACCACAAATAGCACCAAGACCATATGAGCATGGAGGATATGGCCAACCACAACCAATACTAGGACAACAACCACCCCACCCATAGAACATAGTACTAGTAAAGTATACCCAACCAGAGGAAAACCTAGAAAGAGTCATAGTGCCAACAACATCTATGCAACACAGAAATTGTAGATCAGAGTTTTGATCATACCCAAGGAGAATATTACCCTTATGATGCAAGTCTGATAGAATATGATCACGCCTACGAGCAACAATACTATGGTTATGAGGGATATGAAAGCTCTTATGGAGATGAATATGCAAATCTCATGTGCACTGCACCCAAAGTCCCAACTCCTAGTAGGCCACCCATGAGGCCACTTGCCCCAAGACAACCGTGTTATAGGTGTGGAGGTGATCACTTCATAAGGGAATGCACTTTTCCCTACAACCCACCACCCCCATGGGTATGGGAAGGCTATCATAATGAATGTGGTAAAGAGCACTTGTTTGGAGATTGTCCAAAAAACCCCAGCAAGGTCCCCCTACTACTCAGGTCAATGTGATTGAAGTGATTGAATCATCTAGAAGTGATAAGGAGTACATCATACCACTAAAAGCGATTACTTGAGCCCAAGCTAAGGAGACTATGGGGAAGGAAATAGTGTACAAGCTTGAGGTGAAGAAAAAACTAGAATCGAAAGTCCAAGTGGTTGATGATTCAGAAGACCTAGAGGAAATTGACAAAACAAGGAAGATGCAAAGATGGAAGACTAGAAGAGAAAAACTAAAAAATAAATGGATGAAGAAGAAGAAGCAGTGGAAGAAGTGAGGAAGCGTCCTGATCAAGAGGTGCAAATTACGTCTCATCAAGTGACCTAAAAACCCAAGCAAGTAGTGGTAGGATCAATTTTGGTAGGTCGCATGCCAAAAGACCTGAACATGTGTTTCAAAGCCTACTGATCTAGAATAGAGATTGGACCTAGCATAGAGCAACATGAAAAAAGTTATCCAAGAGGAGAGTTGGAGAAGGAAAGATTGGAAATGTGTAAAAAGCTAATAGAGATAGCTCAAGCCATACTCAAACATACCATCCCAACCCTCCCCAAGACGAGAATACCAGAAAACAAATTCAACGAATGTTTGGAAATGGATAACCAAAAAATTGATAAAGGAACAACAAGAGGAAAAAAAGAAGGATGACATTGGGAGTAACAAGGAGGAACACATGTTATAGATTCCAGAATTAGAGGCAAATTGGGCATGTGACCTATGGGCCAGGATTCAGGAGTATCGGTGGAAAAAGAATGAGAACTCTCCAACCCCCTTCAAAGAACTAAACACTTGGGAAAATCAACTTGCATCGGACTTGGAAGAGGTATATGAGGAAGTATCAATCTTGGATCAAAATCGAGAAGAAGCAAAATAGTATATCCACACTACCCAACTATATGGGAGAGTATGAGAGGAAATCAGAAGTATTTCATGCTCCCACTATTAGGGACAAAGAGGGAAGATCACAACATGAGACCACATAACTTATCAGAACCGAAGAAAACTAAAGTACAATGCTCATTAACGATAGAAGAATTAATACGATCGAAACCCCAATTATGGAAACAATTGGCCGATCATTTGAAGCTAGAAGTGAGAGAATCAGACAAAGAGAGTAAGGAAGTAGAGGCTTCACCTACCAACCAAATCCCAATAGATAAACTTAGAGAATCTAGTGAGGCAGATGAAGGAAATACGTGTCTTCCCATCACTCTTGATGGATATACGACCAAGGCAATCTTAGACACTGAGCATGGATATGCATAGCCACAAAAGAGATTTGGGAGAAATGGGGAAAGCCAACCTTATGACCCACTCGAATGAAAATCCAGTTAGTAGATGGTCATGTTGAGGGACCACTAGCAATCTTAGAAAAAGTTATTTTGAACACATGCAGAGTAGAATTTGAAAATACCCTAACCATTTTCTAGTTCAAAAAAAGCTAGTAGTTATGAAATGATCTTAGGAAGACCATTCATGAGACAACTGAGGGTGGTGCAAGATTGGGTAAGAGATGCATTATACCTACAACATTAGGGTATGGCTACAAAGATAAAATTATATACCTTTGCCTATAGGGATGTACCCCCATTACAATGCAATTCAATCCATAGAGAGGAAGATGATCTATCCATTCATAGCACAAGATCTAGTGACCAATCATGGATGAAGGAAAATGTCCAGCTATGGATGTGTAAGGAAGCCAAAAGAGAGGAAAAGAAAGCACAATTATGGCTGATAGGACATGAGAATTACAGATCCATAGATGACCCAACATACATGCCCCAAATATTTCCTGACGAAGCATTCAAACCTCATGGATGGATGGAGATATTAGCCACTCTATATGTGTGTGTAAACGAGGAAGTCCTAACAATGAATGAATGCATTGATGGAGAAGGATACGATGTGAACCTTTACATGTTGATCCTTCAAGAAATAGAACATGGTGAATTATTGGAAAAGGAATGGAGAGAGGATTACAAAAGTATTGAAATGGAGCCATAATTTGATTTGGAAGAACAATACTTGAAAGAGATTAAACCTGACAAGGATGTAGAGGAACCAAGAGTATTCACCATAGAAAAGCACCAGTAGAAACATGGCAACGAAGAAGTGCAAGTAGATCAACCTCTTGATCAGTTCAAGGTTCTAGAACACCTCAAACGATATGAAATATAAGAACGAGAAATAGCTATTCAAATGTCGAGGAGAGAAGCCCTAGAAGGAGAGGCATATGATAATAAAGAACAAACCAAGAAGGTGATAGTGACTATGGAATAGGAAGAGCAGAGATGTACCTACATAGAGAAGGATGTCTCTTCAAAAGAGGAGCGAGAATTGATAGAACTAACTAGAGAATATAGAGATGCATTTGCATTGACCTACAAAGACCTCAAGAAAGTGGATCTATCTATTTGCTCCCATAGAATTCCAATTACGCCTGATGCAAAACCCTCAAAACAAAGACCATACACATACAATGATGTCTATTTTGCTAAAATTAAGGAGGAAATTGACAAACTATTAGCTGCAAGAATCATCTATGAGATCGAGCATATAAAATGGGTATCACCTTTGGTGGTAGTACCCAAGAAGAAGGGAAAACTTAGGGTGTGCATTAATTTGTAAAAAGTGAATGCAGCTACAATTCGTGATAGTTACCCATTACCCATAACTGAAAATCTCTTGGAAAGAGTAGCAAGCAAGGAGGTCTACAACTTTCTTGATGGATTCTCAGGGTATAACCAAGTAGCTATTGCTAAGGAGGATCAACATAAAATGGCATTTTCTACTGAATGGAGAGTATACACCTTTCGAGTGATCCCTTTTTGGCTCAGGAATGCTCCTACAACTTTCCAACTTGAGAAAAAGCATGGAAGTCTATGTAGGTGACTTATGCACATATTCCTCTAGAATAATTGAGCACATTCCACAGTTATGAAGAATATTTGAGAAATGGAGATGGTATAGGGTGTGCCTGAATCCCGAGAAATGTGTTTTTATGGTAAGACAAGGAAAAATCTTGGGACACATTGTATCCAAGAATGACATCTCTACAGATGAGGATAAGATAAAGGTCATCTTAGAATTGCCTAGACCAAGAAATGCAAAGGAAGTACAAGCTTTTATTGGACATTGTGGATACTACTGATGGTTCATCCACATGTACACTATAATTGCAAAGCCATTGTATAGATTATTGAAACAATTCACATGGATAGAGGAATGTGAAAAGGCATTCAATGAGTTACAATGAAGATTAAGTTCAACACCCATTTTGAAAGTACCCAATTGGAACAAACCGTTCCATATCCATGTGGTGTCTAATTTTGCAATCGGATGCATACTAGCTCAACCTACAGATGAAGGAAAATTAGATCACCCTATTGCATATGCTAGTAGACAACTAAATCAAGGGAAAATAAACTATACCACTACTGAAAGAGAAGGCCTAGGAATGGTGTACATAGTCAAGAAATTTTGACATTATCTCCTAGCCAATAAGTCCATTTTTTTTTATAGACCACCAAACCCTATTGTACTTAGTCAATAAACCTTACAATACTGGAAGACTAGTGAGATGGTTCCTACTACTCATGGAATTCGACTTCAAAGTGGTGGTCAAAAAAGGGAATACTCATGTAAGAGTTGATCATTTATCAAGAATGACACATGGAGAACCACCTATCGGAGTGGTGGATGATCTACCTGATATATATGTGTTCAACTTGGAAGTATGTCCAAAATGGGCAGAAAAATTGATCCCACTCCTCATGCATGGACCACACCACATGATCAATAGGAATAACAAGAAAAGGTTCATGCATCACAAAATCTACATATTGTGGCGGGTAGTCTATATTACAAAGAACCTAATGGCTTATTGTTAAGGTGTGTAGAAGATGAAGAATGAAAAAATCTACTTGAGCAAGACCATGTGAACTAGTGGAAAACGCATAAGGGCATTAATGGAACAACGATGGAGTTGAAGAGACTAAGGATATACTAGCCAGACATGCAAAAAGATGCACATGAATATATTCTGAATTGCCAAGAATGCCAAGAGAATGGCCCTGATGACTATTCTTCCTTACATTTATCCACTATAGCTCCAGAGTGGAGTAAGGCATTTGTGAATTTTTTGAAGTCAGGAACTCACATAGAAGGAGTCAGCCTAGCAAGATAGTGGGCATTAGAGGAACAAAGCAAAGATTACACTATAATTGGGAAACAATTATTCAAGAGAGGAAGAACAATCAATTACGATTGTGTGTTCATAAGGGAGAATACTTGCCTATATTAGAGATGGCACATGCAGGCACAATGGGAGGCCATTTTTTAGCTGAGAAAACTGTGAAAATGATTCTCTTTGCAGGCGTATGGTGGCCAATGTTACACATGGATGCTGACACATATGTATAAAGCTATGAAGTTTGTCAACGAAGTAAATATCCTATAAGAAGAGATGATATGCCTCTAAGACCCATGATTTGTGCCAGAGCATTTTCTAAATGGGGAATTGATTTTATAGGACCTAAAAATCCTCCTGCAAAAGGGTCACATGCTGAATATACTATTGTGGCCATGGATTATGTGACAAAATGGGTAGAAGCAAAAGCGACTAGGAGAACGATGCCCAAACCACAATTAACTTTCTATTCAAAAATATTTTTACGTGTTTTGGACTCACTATAGAAATTGTTAGTGATAGGGGAACACATTTCATCAATGAGGTGATTGACTCCCTGATGAATGAATTTCTAGTGATTCATAAGAAATCAACCCCTTATCATCAACAAGCCAACGAACAAGCTGAGAGTTCCAATAAAGTATTGTGCATAGTTTTGACTAAAATAGTTAACAATGGAAGGTCAGATTGGGACAAACAATTCCATCATGCAATATGGGCCTTTTGTGTGGCATACAAGATTGCCATTGGAACTACTCCATTCAACTTGGTGTATGGGCAAAACATAATTTTGCCAATTGATTTTTTAGTTCCCATGTTACGGGTGGCACAACAAAACGAATGGATGGGCCACAAACTATCTAAATAATTGGATTAGATTGAAAAGTTGCATGAGACCAGATTATAGGTAGTGGTAGGGATATATGTAGCAAAAAGAAGGCAAAAGGCATATTACGATGCACACATTAAAGATAAAGGTTTAAAGGAAGGAGACCTAGTGTTAGTATACACATTGAAATAACATGCGAAGAAGCTACAACAACGTGGATATGGACCACTATTGATAAATGGAATATCCACCAGGGGATCACTTAACTTTTACACTTTAGATGGAGATGTACTTCCTAACTATATGTTGGAAAACAATGTCACATCAGTCCAAAATCTATTTAGGGCAGAAACCCTAATTTTGGTACTTAGTCATTTTTGGTACAAAAATGGGTAAAATTTTTATGAGCCTATCTTGTAGAGCTTAAGAGAGCTTTCTAATGGTATATGACATTCAATCATAAAAGATCAGATTTGGGAGAAAACCCTAACCCTAATTTTTTGCTGATTTAGGGTTTTGACCTCATATGATAGCTCTTGGCATGAGGATCATAAAAATGTTGTCAGATCATTCATCACGTAGTCAGAAGTGTGAAAAAGCAAGTCAAGAAGTTATTTTTAAAGTTAGTTAAAAGCAACCTTAAAAATAATGCAAACTCACTTAAAATAAAGCAAAAGCAATTTGAAAAGCAATGTGATTAAAATAAAGCGCTTTTTTGTGAGTTTTTTGCATGGAGCTTTAAAACCTATATAAGAGAGTCTTGGGTCACTTTGTTAGACATCACACACCAATTGGCAACGCCAGTTCTTGGTCCCTCAATAGAGGTGGTGCTCTAGCACATATGGGGCAGCCATGGTGCACTCTAGGAGCATGTTGCGGAGCATCTATGGAGTACTTCTTGGAGAAGGGTGTGCTCACACTCTTGCTTATGGAGATGACTTACCCATCAGCAGCTTGGTGGTGTGGATCAACCATCTACATAATGTATTTGAAGATTGTCTTCTACATGAAGATTTCGGTGTACTTCAAAGACATTGGATGGAGCTTAATAGAAGTTTTGCATCTTATGTTAAGAAATTTAGGTACATATTGTCTTTATGCACACAAGTACTACTTGAAGTATATGGAAGTGGCATCCATATCAGGAGGAGTCCTATTCGGCATAGGTACAAGAGAATCAGTACATGTATGCTTTATGCATATTTGGATGAGGTGTTCGAGAAGGTATGTTCATATGAGTTTGAGGATTTCTGGTAGCAAAGCTGTTAGCTTTCTTTGCTACTTTTGTAAGTATGTGATATTTTCATACATATCTGATTTAGGGTTTTCCATAGCCTAAGTTCAGATGAGGGTTTGCTGATTATCAGTTTTAGACTGATCCTTTCTGTCACTCATGTTCACTCTTCTACAACCTATCAAGTCATACATCTCATACATATTCAGATTTTTGTCCCTGTATTTGAATATTCTTGTAAATTCTGTACATACACTCATCCATCTATTTCTGTTCACATAGAGTGGTTGAGAGTTTTGCTCCCACATTGTTTATTACATTTGTATATATGATAGTGGGAGTAAGCAGTGACTTACGTAACAGTTTACACATGTTGTCTAATCTTTCTCTATCTTTGTCTCATCATTTGTATGATTAAAGTGTGGTATGTTCATGTTTTGTCAATATTGGGAGATTGATGAAATTTATGTTGTAGATCTTGGACCTATGGAACTTGGACCTGTGGTATTGGTAATGGGCCTACTAAATTTCCAACATTTGGTATCAGAGCACCCAGGCTCTCAGATTCCCAAGTTCCCAGGATTTCCAGGTTTACAACATATGATTTAAGAGCATCTTCTCACATTTTACATTTGACATACACACTTAATCTAGATGAGTAGAGATTTGAGAATTAGACAATTCAGTCACATGTTTATTCATCAGTGTGGAGTATGAAGTTGATGATCTATTAGCAACCAAATACTTTTGGAAGAGTACGAAAATGAAGGGCTTTGGTGTGCAAAACAAGAGGAGGAAGGAGGAGATGGAGGGAGAGAGAAGAGAGGAAAGACGCACGAATATGCGTGGGAGCCTCGAAACCCACATAATGATCTCCCTTGAGGCAATACTCTATATATGATGTATATATATGAATATGGGAGTAAGGTCACATGACCCTTACATCCCCAACAATCTCCCACTTAAGGGTCAATGTGACCATAAGTGGTAACATATACAAAGAATGATGTAGGACTATACAATAATGTATAGAAAAAGTCCGGATCTCTACCCATACCAGATCAGCCTACACCAACTGCCTCGAACAAGGTGTATCCATGCACCTCAAACTGCTCTAGACTCATATCGATAAGAGTCGAGCTCACATATGACTGATGCAAGAACTCATGAAGTTCCTGCAAAGCTCCCACTCGCTCTATACCTATGTCAATCATCGAACGACTGACAACTCCAAGTGCAAATGCTCCAATAGCAACTGCATTGTCTGGTCTCGAGCATAACAACTCGTACGTGAGACTCCCGAATGCTGACGGAACATGTGCTATCCTGGCTAACCTAAGTATGTCGATCATGCCTATATCCAAGGCATCCAAAGCACCATCATCAAGACCAACATGTCCTGACATATCTGTGTCAACATCTGGCATGAGCGAATCCAAGAATGACTGCATAACTGTTGACTCATCAACATCTAAATCAGTCATCCTATCAACCAAGGATGTGTCTAGTTGTGCATCCTGAGAGCTAGTATGCTCTGGTATACACTGTGAATCATAAGAGCTATCATGCTCTACCACATCAAGTGTATCATCATGCTCTACCACATCAAGTGTATCATCATGCTCCACATGAGCTAACTGCACAACATCAATACCAAGGTCAAACTGATGATCACACTCTAACTGACTATCATCATAATGCTCTACATGAGCATCCATATCATGCTCCAAAGCATCCAACTGATCATCCAAAGTATGCTCCATATGAGCATCCATATGATCAACCAAACCATGCTCTATATAAGCATCATGAGCATCCAAAACATGCTCTACATGTGCATCCATCTGAGCATCTGAATCCTGCCATACATGTGCATCATGAATGTCAATAGATCTATCTGTAGGTAGATAAAATGATACATGACGAGTCTCACATCCCACATAAGGCTGAACTCCCACTGAGACGAGACTGTCTCTCACATGAAGTACCTGCAGTGGATACATGTGCCTAATCCTAGCACCTCTAACAAGCATAAGCTGTCCCAACTGCAACTGAAAATGATGCTCACCAAGGAATGCATAACATCTTCTCTCATGTAACTGGTTAACTGAAATCAAGCTCATAGGGAAAGAAGGCACATAACGTACATGTCTGAGCATAAGTGATGCTCCACTACGTAGCATAAGGCATACATCTCCTACACCCTCAATGTCATATGCCGTACCATCAGGCAAGTGCACACATCCAAGACTCTCACCTGAGAATCGACAAAACCACTCACGATGTGGAGTAACATGAAAACTGGCTAATGCATCAAGCAACCAAGCCACATATGTATGCTATCTAATGAGCAAGAGGAATCATGAGATGAACCATAGGAGAAAGTGATATCACCATCACTAGCATAATCAACTACCATAAACTCTCCTGAAATCACTACCTGACTTGCATCACGTGCATATCTCTGATGTCGTCGTGGCATCCTCTTGAAGCAACGTCGTAGAATATGGCCCTCACGACCACAGTGCAAACATCGAAGTCGTCGATGTGATCTATGTCTCACATGAGTCAATGGACTTGCATACATATCATGTAGTCTCTGCCATAATGCACTACTTGTCTCCTCATACATAACAGACTCATATATAGAATCCACAAGCTGTAATCGGATAGTGGAACTGGCCAATGCATCCATATCCATCCATACGTGGTCGGGCATGTCATGAGGCCTCTGTGCATCTCTATGCACATACATGTGTAACCCTGCACGAACCAATGTATGCCACATGTGAGCTTTCCATCTCGGAAAGTCAGTGCCATCAAACCGAGAAGAGACTATGCTGGCAATCCAAGACTAGCAATGTAACAAGAGACTAAAACAATACTCTATCCTCAATAAGATCAAACCTGCATATCCATATGCATAACTCACATCAGAAATATCTCACTGGAGAAGAAACCATGTGAACCACCTGTCACATAACCATGCATCTAGCATGCGCATAAAACCATGAGCATAAGCTTGCTCACCAAGTCTCCAAAGTGATCAAGTAGATGTGAAAGAATCCTGGGAAAAATTCGATAGAGTATCCCCTGTAAACTGAGCAATCAAACAAGATAACCAATAACCAAAGAACAATGAGTAACCTATCACCACCTGTCACTGATCCAGCCAAAGATAATGGCAACTACATATGCCAGAAACTAATAGCAATAAATGCCAATATAATGATGATGTATCTCTCACTCAAGAATGAATCTTGCAAAATGGTCCAACCTATCACAAATAACGTGTGACCCAATCGAAATGAATGGAGATAAACAATGATCCAAAGTTATCGCACAAGCTTCAAGATCCACTAGAGCTCCTTTCTAGCATAAAAGCCGATGAAATTTTGGCAGCATCTCCTCTGTAAAATGGACTCTAGAACCAAAATAACCATGTGGGAATCACCATCCACAACATCAAATCAAAGAACATTTGTTAATAGAATAGCAAATCAAGGTGACAAACAAATGTGTAACTGAGGCTCCAATCTGGATCATGTACCTGCAAAGAAAACAAAAGATACTAGTACCAAACAAGATCCAAAATCAACTCTCACAAAAGTATGTGCAACCGGCAAGTAAATCCATAACCAAGTGGCATAAGCAAGATATAGACCACAATGCCACTATACATCCATGATCGAACTCATGATGACATAAACCTCAAAAAAGAGTTACCACAATGTCATCTTACATGTCAAACACGTGACAAGATCATGCTCTACTCTCATATGGAGGAGCTAGCACCATGATCATACATGTACAATGCTTTAGAAGCTCTGAAAATAAGAGATTGCACACCAAAAATTCTCTCTCGAAGAAGTTCCAAAGCAAATTCAACCTCCAAGTGCAATTAGGGTTCTTATAGCATAAATGTGCTGCTCTGTGTTTTGCTATTTCAGAGGTGATAGCCTCTGAATCTGAACTTTTGGCCTTCAGCAAACTTCAAGATCTAACTCTTGGCTACGTAACAAGATAAAGAACACCTCAATCGGAGGTGCGTAGCTCAAGATATGCTCAAAACAAGAACCTGCTGTCAATTTCACTTTCACTTGCAATAGTACTGCTCTGTATTCTGCAATTTCGGCAACCTAAAACTCAGAATCTGAATCTAAGTTCTTCTACAAAGTTGTAACTATCTTTCCAAGCTACGCAAAGCAAGTTGAATCATTGCATTCCGAGCTGTAGAACTCAAGTTATGATTCAAAAACCGACCTGCTGTCCTACTCAATGTAGATTCGCCTTCTACAATACTCTGCGTTTTTCGAATTTTCGGCAGTCTAAAACTTCGAACCAGGTTCTGCGCCCTTCTCCGAAGTTGTAGCTCTCTGTGTTATCTACACACAGAACTTTAAAACACATCAATCCGAGTTTCTTATCTCGAGTTATGACTGAAATACTAAACAGCTGTCAAGAGATGCCGACCTGCACTTCTACTCCTTCTGACCTAAGCTTCCAGTGAAGTTTCTTGGACACTAGCCTTCAACATGCTCTGATACCAATGAAGGGCTTTGGTGTGCAAAACAAGAGGAGGAAGGAGGAGATGGATGGAGAGAGAAGAGAGGAAAGACGCACGAATATGTGTGGGAGCCTCGAAACCCACATAATGATCTCCCTTGAGGCAATACTCTATATATGATGTACATATATGAATATGGGAGTAAGGTCACATGACCCTTACATCCCCAACAGAGAATACTTTACAGAAGTATTATTTGAAGACCCAAATTTGATGAAGAGAAGGCAACTTCAAATTCAAGGAAAAACAATGGTTTGGAGAAGATGAAGGAATCAGATCAACATCAATCATAGGTATCAATTTCTACTATCAGATTATCATTTGCAGGTCATATCTTAGAAGAGCAGTTATGAAGAGATTTGAAGGATTCAAGGAGTGCTTTTCTACACTTTCATTTTTTGAAAGTTAAAGCATTAGCTACATCAAAACAATCAGATGGAGAATCTACTTTTTATGATTGACTATATTTTTGGATACATGCTTGTATTCAAAAAGGTGTTCCATCAGATCCTATCACTTGATTGAGAAGTGGAGTTAGACAAAAGAAAATCAAGCACGTACTATCACATTTCACCCGGGTAGAATATGAAGATATGAAGTATCAACTTGCAGCTTTTAGAGTTCTCAAGGTGAGAAGTTTGTCCACTTATGTTTCAAGTAGAAGTTGCGAATTCTTGAGAAGGATTTAGTTGAAGAAAAGTTTTACAACTTTATGTGAGAAGCATGGACACTTAGAGACATTCAGGTAACAAATCAAACATTCAGTCATGAAGGTTTGATGAGAGCAGATTCTACACAGGTATTTTGTTGGAAAGATCATAGATCTCATATGATCTTGTATGATCTTGGATGATCTTGAAGGTCTTGAAGATCTTGAGTAAGTCAGTTGTCTATCCTTTGTTTGTAAGGTTCTTAGCATTGGAAGAACTAAGTCAAAGGTTCAGATTCTATCAGATTTGTGTTGCAGAGGAATAGAAGAAGATACTTGTTATGTTGCAGAAGGTTATGAATCCTAAAATGCTTTCAGCAAGGTATTTATGATAGATGAGCTAACCTTATTCTAGATTTCTGGGAAGTTGAGGAATGACAGGGAAAGCTATTGGCATGTGCATAATGCTAATAAAAAGGGTTCAGAAGTTTTGTTTTAGACACAAGTATTAATGTTAGAAAGATCATATTTATGAAGGAAGACCTTCCATATTTCATAAAGTCTGATATATATGAAGAATTCTAGATACTAGTGTTAAATCATCCAGGGGGGTGATGAAACATGAAGCCTTATTTTCAGCCATATGTAAAAGAAAGCAGAGTCATATCTACAGGTATTCCTATATTTCCTTTGTCAGTTTCTCTTTATGTTCCAGCTTAGAAAGAAGAAGGAAGAAGGAGAATGTCTAGAGAAAGTTCATGTTAGGTGTTCCTATTCAGGAGAGAGTTCCAGAGTTCTATTGAAGAGAAATTTGATATTTTAGAAAGGTATATTTTTAGAAGTGCGCACAACATGTTTATACCAGATTCTGAAGGAAAGAGATATGAAGGACTAAAAGGTATGAACAAGGATGATGACAAGATGACATCATAGATATGAAATTTTGGTAAGACTCATGAGTTGAGTTGAGTTGAGTACAGTCAGAGATGAACCGACAGTGTTCATAATACACTAAGTTGTGAGTTGTCAGTCACAAGTCCTAGGATTCATTTCTTGATTATGTTTAGTGTATTTACATGACACAGCAAAAGTATGTTGAGAAACCTTTTGTAAGGTAAATGCAAATATGTGGATCCTAGTGTATGTTTTCAGGTTTGAGAAGACAAGAGATAGCAGGTTCAGAGTCAGTACATGCTACATTTGTTTTCAACCAAGTGATTGCTTGATGTATACACTATTGGATATCTAGTTTGCATATTTTCTCAGGTATTATGGTTCATATTCAGTAAGATCGGTTTTTTCAAGTTTGAAGAAAGTCAAATTCAGTTTTGAAGAAGACTTTTGAAAAAAAAGGTTTGAAGGTCAATTCGAGAGTACAAGTTTGAAGTTTATGATAGTTTGCAGATGAATGAAGTCACATATCCAGTTCACCAATATGACATTGTAGGGGGGATTGTTGGAAAACAATGTCACATCAGTCCAAAATCCATTTAGGGCAGAAACCCTAATTTTGGTACTTAGTCATTTTTGGCACAAAAATGGGTAAACTTTTTATGAGCCTATCTTGTAGACCTTGAAGAGAGCTTTCCAATGGTATATGACATTCGGTCATCAGAGATTAGATTTGGGAGAAAACCCTAACCCTAATGTTTTGTTGATTTAGGGTTTTGACCTCATATGATAGCTCTCGGCATGAGGATCATAAAAATGTTGTCACATCATTCATAAGGTAGTCAGAAGTGTGAAAAAGCAGGTCAGCATATGCTTTTGCAGCAAGTCTAGCCTTATAAAAATCAATTATCCAATTAGGGTTATGCTTTAATTTTTAGAAACATTTAGTAAGAATCCCATTAGTACCATTTTTCACAATAGCATTACATTTTGATTACGTAGAAACCATCCAAGTTTTTCGCTTTTGTGCCTCATCAAAGACACACTCATTCTCGTCACAAAGATTATATAAAAACATTGCATAATGATCCAATGCAAATAAGGCAATGGTTAACTATAATGAGACACAAATGCATAAAATCTGCTATCTCTCAATTTTTTTTGTAGCCATTTTGGCATGGTTTTTCCCCCTTCAATGTCTACTTTCTCTACTTTCTCATGTCCATCCAAGTTAGAAATAGAATGATCCATGACCTCATAATGTTGAATTCAATTGAGCACCAATCAAAAGATATGAAAAGAGATCATCAATTTCTCCTTTTCACATGAAAATAGAGATTTTAGTGCATCTTCCATAAAAAAAACTACATAATGAATAACAAAATGTGTTGATGATACAAACAATAACCTTTACTTCCAAACTTTTAATTTAATAGATTGAACTCAATATTATGTGTACTAGTATCCTTTAATCCTTCTTATTCCATTGCCCCCAAATTAAATAATACGCAAAATTATTTATTGTGCAAATGTGGCCATGATGCACATCCATGCAACTGCACAACCATGTCATAATCAAATGTGGACCTTAGGATAAACCTTGAGCTAAGAATCTTGAAATTATTTCTCTTCTTCTAGACACACAACATGATGACTCTCTGTGTTGGTGCAATTAGCAAGCCTAAGTGCTTGGCTAATTATTCAAGACTACACATTATTTTATTACCTCACATGAAGAACCACATCTGAATAATTGCTTGTCAATTTGGTTGTATTTACTTTGGATAACTGTAAAAGCTAAGAGAATAAGGAATCTCATGAACTTAGGAAGCTAAACCCATGACTCATGTGGTAGCAAGGATCAATTAAAATTATCCCTAAAGTGTAGGATCACTTTTAGGTGAGGGAAATTTCAAATTCAAACTCTAGAAATGTGTATAAATACACATATTTTTAGTCATGTGATATGTGAGCCATTCTGAGAGGCATTGAGCTACAACCTTGAGCTCCCACTACCTATGTGTAGTCCATTGCACTAAACTTGTATCATATGTTCATTAGCATATACATTTTGATACATTTCTTCAAGTACATTTCTGTTTATTGTCTATTATTGCATCTTCTTCATTAATGAATTTGTGGAATCAATTTCTTTTTGTGTACTATTTGTTGTACTTTAACTTGAGATAGTTAGATTGAAGTGTCTACTACATGTATATCAGTTTTCAACAAGTTTGGTTTAGTGGATCTTGAGATATGAAGCATAGAAAGTGATGGTGTCTGCACACCTTCTAGATCATGAAAAGTGGGGATGACCCCCTTGACTTGTTAGATTCATTTCTCAATGTACAATATAGCTAAATTGATAAATAAGTTGCTTTCGTTAGCTATATACTCCAATTTTATGTGTGCAAAAGAAGCAAAGAACAACCAAGAAGAACAAGAGAGGTTAACCACATGGTGTTCAAAGGATTCTCTAGCAAGGTCATAGATTCTTAACTCAATCTCTGATTTTTTACTTCCACACATTAGGAGCTACAAGACTTCACTAGAAACTTGGAATGCTCTCTTGAAACATTCTTCTCATCAAGTATTAAGGCAAGGAAGAATCAACTATGGATGGAATTCACCACACTCAAGAAGATGGTCAAACAAAGTGTGACTGATTTTGTCACCAAAATGAAGGACATAGCATACCAACTTGGAAGCATTGGATAGATCATTGATGAAGAGCAAATAGTAAGCCAAGTGATGAATGGAATAAAGGCAAATGACAAATGGGAGGCTTTTACCATAGTCGTGGACCTCTACTTGGACATGTAGGTTCCTGATTTTAACACCCTCATGGGACAATTGTTCACACATGAGGCAAAGCTTATGAAGAATGGATACAAGTCAAAAGGTAATCAATCCTCTGCTCTCTATACAGATAAGAACAAGAACAAAGATAGCAAAGGCAAAGGTAAAAAGTCTGATGATGAAGGTAGCACCTCTCAAGCAAACTTTGCAAGAAGAGGTAGAGGCTCAAGAGGAAGAGGTAGAGGAGGAAGACAAGGTAGGGGGAGAGCTCAAAGCTCATCTCCATGTGCCATATGTGGCCTAACTAATCACATTATTGAGAATTGTTTGAGGAATAATAGAAATCAACGAGGAAGAGGTTACAACAGAGGAGGCTATGGAAGCTCAAGGGGAAGATTCAACAACAACAATGGTTACGATAACAACTCATACAATAACAACAACTACCAAGGAGGATACAGAGGATGGAGAGACTACAACAACTATGAAGATGATCAAACTCAAGAGGATTTATCACTTCTGATGAACATGACTATGAAGCAAGGTAAAAGAGATGATCATGTATTCTATATAGACTCAGGTTGCTCAAATCATGTAGCAGGGAATGTAGCCCTACTCTTAGACTTGGAGGATCCAAGGAATAGACATGAAGTCAAAACAAGAGATGACACAATGCATCCAATGGAGAAGATAAGCAATGTGAAGACCTTAGATGGTAATATGAACCTATTGAGCAAGGTATTGTATGTGCCAACTATCACAAAAAACCTCATAAGTGTAGGTCAGATTGTTGAAAAGGGATTGCAAGTGAGATTCACAAAGAATGGAGTATTTGTTGAGGATTCACATCAGGGATTCAAGAGGATAGCAAGAGGAGAAAAATCAGGTAGATTATTTACATTTGAGCTCCAAGATACTAGAGACATTGCATTGTTTGATTATGGTAGCCAAACTTTATCAGAGTTGGAAATTTGGCACAAGAGGTTAACTCATATAGATGAAAGGGCTCTGAAGAAAATCAATAGGGATCAAAGTGTGCTTGGTCTACCAAACATATCCAAAGAACACATGATATACAAATGTAGTGCTTGTCAATTTGGTAAGTCACACAGGCAACCATTCACAAAGAAGGGATACATTCATGGAGACCTATTGGAGCAAGTCCATACAGATGTATGGGGACCAAGTAAGGAGCCTTCAATTTATGGATTCACATATTATGTGTCATTCATTGATGATTGTAGCAGATGGACAATTCTATACTTCATGAAGCATAAAGATGAAGTGTTTTCATGTTTCAAGAAATACCTAGCACTTGTAGAAAATCAAAGAGGTAAGACTTTGAAGAGGCTAAGGTCAATGGAGGGGGAGAATATTTCTCCCATGAATTTGATTCTTATCTCCAAGAGAGGGGAATCAAAAGAGAGATTACTACCAGGTATACTCTAGAGAAAAATGGAGTGGCAGAGAAAAGAAATAGGACAATTGTGGAGGATACAAGATCAATGCTAAATGAGAAGAAATTACCCAAGTACCTATGGGCAGAGGCTATACATATAGCCACATGCTTGATCAATAGGCTCCCATCAAAAGCATTAGATGGGATGACTCCTTATGAAGGATGGAATGGAAGAAGACCTAGCCTTGATCATTCCAAGATCTTTGGGTGCATAGCATATGCACACATACCTTCAAAAATCATAGGCAAATTAGATCCAAAGGTAGAGAAATGCATCTTTATTGGCGATGACCTTAATCGGAAAGATTATAGGCTATATAATCCAAGCAATAAAGGTTTCATTCTAAGTAGAGATGTTATTTTTGATGAAAACAAATCTTTGTTTGAGTTTTCTCAAAACCATGTGCAATCAAGTAGGCATGTATCTTTTCATACCAAGCACATGGTGCTTGTTTCAAACCATATAATGCCTTTTTCAACCTGCACACTTTGTTTTTATGCCCTTTCTGCACAAAACCATGGGGCTTAAAAACAAACATTTCTTCATGCAAGTCACCATTCAGAAATGCAGTTTTAATGTCCAACAGATGTATGTTCCCACCATGATGACAAGTGCACAGATGCTATGAATTGTAGTCATTCAACATGTAGGTGCAAAGGTCTCATCAAAATCAATGCCCCTTTCTTGAGCATAACCTTTCGCAACAAGCCTAGCCTTATACCTATCAGCTATTCTATCAGGCTTACACTTTAGCTTGTATACCCACTTAGTGCCAATGGCCTTCTTGCCAAGACAAGTCAAATAAAGACCAAGTACCACTTTTTCATAATAGCATCATATTATGATTGCATAATAACCATCAAATGTTCAAAATTTTGTGCTTCATCAAATGAAATAGGCTCATTCTCATCATAGAGACCAGAGCCATCCATAGCATAACAATCTGATGCAAAAAAAGCACTATGAGAGCCTGAACAAGTATGATATGACATAGGTGCATCTAATTTGCTATCTCGCAAAGTTTACACCATTCATTTAGGCATAGTTTCTCCCTCCTCTATATCAGCTCTCTCATCAATAAGTGCATCATGTAAATCTACATCAGAAATGGAATGATCTACATCATCATGTGAAACATTTTAAGGTTGAAAAATTGCCTCATTTGGACTAGCACTAGACTATCCACTTGTAAAAGGAGGCAGGAAAATGTCAAAAAAATCTTTGGAGCTGATTGATGTCTCCTTAGTAGATGAAAGTAATGGCTGAATAGCATCTTCCACAAAAACAACATCATGGCTAACCAAAATGCCTTTATTCTATGGATGATATAGACAATAGCCTTTGCTTTCAAAAATTTACCCAACAAGATTACATTTCACTGCTTTATCATCCAATTTCTTATGTTGTTGTTTAGGCACATATTCCAGACAACCAAAGACATGCAGGTGAGCAACATATGGCTTGTGACCATGGCAAGCCTCATATGGAGTGATAGACTGCAATGCTTTAGTGGGACACCTGTTAAGTAAATATGTTGCACACATAACAACCGCAAGCCAAAAACTATGTGGTAAAGCCTGACTCTTGACCATACACCTGACCATTTACATGAGTGACATGTTCTTCCTTTCAACAACTCCATTTTTTTGAGGTGTATACGACACTTTACAATGATTTTTTATCCTACGTTCAACCAAAAATGGATTAAAATCAAAAGACATATATCCTCCCCCATCACAATGGAGGGTGCCCATTTTATATGCTACCTAAAAAAATCATCAATGAAAGTCATGAAGTAAAGATAGTT
Source organism: Ceratopteris richardii (assembly GCA_020310875.1). NCBI lineage: Eukaryota > Viridiplantae > Streptophyta > Polypodiopsida > Polypodiales > Pteridaceae > Ceratopteris > Ceratopteris richardii. Next base: position 5,742,827 of record CM035408.1, on the reverse strand, counting down.
CCCAAAAGAAGGTGTTTGCATAGGACCACAAACATCATTGTGAAAAAACAGCAATTTATGAGTAGCTCATAATGAACCATCTTTTGGAAGGAGGAATGCTGCATTTCGCCCAAAATACAGCCTTTAGAGACATGTTTATTAGGCATCTCAAGTTTGGGCAAAGAAGACACCATTTTTTATTTTTGTAGGCATAACAAACTAACAATATTTAGATGAACAAAGTGTGCATGCCAAAGCTTTGCATCTGACATAGTCTGAGAATCTTGAATTGCACATGCTAAATCATTCACAAATTTCACATAATCTATGAGCTTATACAGACCATGACATAAAATTCCAAAAGCAATAATGACATTGCCATTTGAGAGATCATGAGTTGTACATCTCTCATAAAAAAATTTCACAACCAAACTGATCTTGGCTAATGCTGAAACAAATAAGAGATTTTCCTTGATCTCTAGCACAAATAAAACTTGCAACAATGTAAAAGAACTACCATCAATAGTAATCAGAATGATCTTACTAACTCCCATGATAGGATAAGAGGAGTTTTTGGCATATGTGACAGTATTCCCTGTAGGGGCAGGCTCAAATGAAGTGAAGAAAATGTGTTATAAGGCAATATGTTTGGCTGCTCCACTATCAAAGTACCAAACATGTGAGTCTACTGCAGACATACGCTATTCATGACATGATGGGTCTTAATTGCAAACGGTAGTAAACACCCCTCTTCATTCTGCACAAGATTTGGAGACTTCGATTTGGGTGTAGAGCCTTCTACAACAACCATTCCAACCTCTTTTTTCTTTGTCTCTTTTGCAGCTAGTTTTGGACAAATCCTTATGACATGATCATTTCTTTTATAGTATTTTCCAAAAAAATGCTTTTCTATTTTCTTCTTGTCTCTATCATCCTTCTTTGATTGTGCAGAATTAGCAGATTTTTGCTTACCAGTAGATGAGCTCCATTTACCTTTACCCTTCTAACTAGCCAGGAAAGCTTGATTTGCAATAGGCATAATGGACTTGTTCTGCCTAGATTGATCTTCCTGCAACAAAATAGAGACTAACTCCTCAAATGTGAAGGCATTTGGATTAACTTTGATCATCAATCAAAGAGTAGAAACAAAACTCTTATATGAATGTGGAAGCCCATTTAGAATAGTCTACACAAGTAAACTGTCAGGCAAGACTTCATCAACAAAAATCTTCTCCTTGAAATCTTTGATCTTTGTCAAAAAACTATCCATGGAATCTCCTTCATTCATGTGCTCACTCTCAAGATGTTTTCAGGCGTAAGCAACATGAACCTCATTCCTTGCATGGTGTAAAGTGGTAAGTGTATCCCAAGCATCCTTTTCTATTTTGTAAGAGAAAATGTGAGGAATAATGGAACGTTTGATAGACAAGGCTATCAATGCATGTGCATGAGCATCTCTGCCATCCCAACAAAGTTTCTCTATGGTAGGTGGAGTAGGAACCACAACACGAATATGGACATGAAGAATATAACCATCTTTAATGTTGTCTACATCAACTTCAATAACTATATTTGTAGGTGTAATAGGATGTTTTTCAACACCCTACACAATATTCCATAGTCCTTTTGCAAACAATACATGAGGCATCATATAAGACCATAATGAGTAATTGGCACCATCCAACTTATCCTCAAAAACCAACATATAGAATACATCATTGCTTTCAACCATGGCCATTGACAAAAATATCATGATGCAGAAAAATGATTGTATCTCAAAAAGTTGAACATAACTACCCTATCAAGTTTTGCTAAACCTATAGAAGACTTCAAGGAGCTTATAATGGCGAACTAAAACCTGTATATATCTTTGGCACAAAAAGATGAAATTATCTACACAGATGCTGCACAAGTGCATTAAAAGGTTGAAACGAGCTGAGATCGTGATTTCAATACCACAAAGCGAAGAAATTTTGAGCTCCTAATTGCCTTGAGTATGCTCATCAATTTTTGTTTGATTATGAGACTATGACCAGAGGGGTGTCGATGATGCCCTCAATGAAGTGACAACTTACTCTAATATCAATTTTTGGAGTTTGAGATTTGTGGAAGATCGTGAATAACACAAGGAAGAAGAAGAAGCTTGGAGCACAACACACAATCCTGAATGTATTACCAAGAGAATGCACAAAGATAAGTGACCCATTAGGGTTATAGGTGCATATACAAGTCAGGGGAAAAAAACCTCCTAATGAGGGCAAAAAGTGTTGGTTGTTCACACACATCACTACCTAAGTATATCAACATTTTCCTCAATCAAAGCTCAACATATTTTCTATTAACTCTTCTATCTAATAAATCAAGGATCTTGAAGAAGTAGTTTCAATAGATGCTTACAACCTTGCAGTGAACAATACAATTTTTAAATAAGTGGCTATGTTGTGATCCAAGTCTACACAATCCTCAATGTTTTATTGAGAGGCTGAGAAAGGCTTCAGATTGTTGCTAAAGGAAGGATAGAATGGATAATATTCACCTTGTACATTCAACAACCAAACAACAAAGCAATGCAAGTCACTTATGGAGATAGAAGAAGTGCAAAGCTAGATGCATGACACATAACGATAGGTCATGTAAGTACAGGAAATATGCAAAAGGCAAGTGGTAATAGGAATTTCTTATTTCAATGCACATTCTTTACATGATTTATGTCAAGCGTTTCAAATAGCAAAAGAAGTCAAACAACCATCCATGAGTACCAAGTATCTGGCTTCACATGTGCTTGATTTAATATACATTATACGGGATCCTACAAAGGAGACCTCAATCATAGGAAACATATATCATGTCACATTCATTGATGGCAACTCGGTTAAGGTATCAAATTAGAAGTTTAGAGCCCAATTAGAGAAGGATTCAAAAAGTACATCAAATTAAGGTTCCAATTTTTTTAGAAATTTAGAGCCCAATTAGAGAAGGATTCCAAAAAGTACATCAAAACCTTGAGACCAAATGGATTGGGGATATTCCTTTTCATGCATTCAATGATTTCTTATAGGAAGAAGGGAACCAAAAGACAACTTACATGCAAATATTTATCCCAAAAAAAATGGGATCTCAAAAAGAAAGAATAGGCAAATACGAAAGATTGTTAAGTGTATGTTGAATGAAATGAATATGTGAGTATGTTATTGAAGAATGGTTATAATCGTTGTAGTGTATATAATGGGTAGGCTTAGAACATCAAGGAATCATCAATTAAACATTGAGGATGTATGGAATAAAAAAAATGACAAATCTTTTCCATCTCAAAGCATATGGGTGCGTATGTTATGCCCATGTACCTTAAGAAGTAAGGTCAAAGATGGATGCAAGGGTAAAGAAATGTGTAGTTACTAGATACTCCACTAAAGCATAAGGGATATAAATGTTATTACAAAATAACTAACGAACTTAAATTGAGTGTAACTAGCCCATGGATATAAAACTAAGAATTGTTGCCTCCCTTTTGTTATTCCATTTCAAAATTTCAATTTTCTTTTTTAATGGTCTATCTTGATTGGGACATCTAATTACATATTGATTATATCTTCTCTCACCTATCATAACCAACTCATGACTCATGTATTCAAAATATAAATCAAAGAGGGTGAGACATGTTTGACTCCCTTTTATAGAACTTACCTACATACTCTTCCGTCAATGCATCTTAGTCTCCAAACGATTTGTTTGTTATACTTTGGAGTTGTCCTCTCTAATCATTATAGCATAATAGACCATTGGAGTTAGACGTCTACGGAAGCACGCGAACAGCACAAGGAAGAAGAAGAAGCTTGGAGCACAACACACAATACTGAATGTATTACTAGAGAATGTATAAAGATAAGTAGCCCATTAGGGCAGTAGGCATATATACAAGCCAAGGGAAAAAAACCTCCTAAAGAGGGAAAAAAGTGCCCCGGTGGTCCTAGTGTGTTCACACACATCACTACCTAAATATATCAACAAATCCCCCCCTGAGAGTGATGCGGTGAACAAGGAACTAGAACTCATGTATAAGGAAGTGCCAAGCTATGTGGAATCAATCCACAAAAGGAAGTAAGCCCAAAGCTTTGCGAAAAGCTTCAAACTTCTCCCTAGGTAGAGCCTTTGTGAAAATATCTGCAATGTTCTCCTGCGTGGGCACATATGCCAAGCTAATCTCCCCAACAGAGAACCTCTCCCTGACATAACGATAATGCACCTCAAATGTGCTTAGTGCGAGCATGGAACACAGGGTTCCTCGCAACTACCAATGCGCTCTGATTGTTAGTGAAGATGGTGGTGGCAAAAGACCAACCAACACCCAAATCAGCCATAAGGTGTCTGAACCTCACACACTCAACAGTCACTGTGAAAGCTACCCTATACTCAACCTCACAACTTGAAGTGGCCACAGTAGGCTGCTTCTTGCTCAGCCAAGATATGCATGAGCTACCAAGCATGAAGCAAAAACCACTAGTGGACACACAAGTGTCATAGCAACCAGCCCAATCAGAGTAAGAAAAAGCATGCAAATCTGGCGGTAGTGATCCCCCCTTGGGATAAAACAAACCAAGTAGTCGGGTACCACTCAAGTAGCGAACGATGCCCTTAACCGCCTACCAATGCTTGACTCCTAGGCAATGCATAAACCTTCTCATCTGTGAGACAGCAAACTGAATATCTGGCCGAGTAATGCATAAGTAAATCAAGCATCTAGAAGCCTGTCGATAGAGAACAACATCAAATGCATCTCTAGCATCATGAATACTTAGTCATAAACCTGTTTCCATAGGAGTGGCAATAGGTTTACAGTCTTCAAGGCCAAAATGTTGCAATAATGTGTCAATATATTTCGTTTGACACAAAACCATTCCACCATCAACGTGCATAAATTGAATGCCCAAATAGTGATGCAACTACCCCAAATCAGACATCTCAAATGAGGCATGCAAATCAGCCTTAAAATCAGCAATATGCCTCTCATGAGGACCAGTGAGCAGCATGTCATCAACATAAACCAGAATGATCAGAAGTACATAATTAGCATGCTTAACATATAAGGTCTTTTAGTTGGATTGTTCTCAAAACCATGTGCAATCACATAGGCATGTATCTTTTCATACCAAGCACGTGGTGCTTGCTTTAAACCATATAATGCCTTCTTTAACCTGCACACCTGGTTCTCATGCCCTTTTTGCACAAAGCCACAGGGTTGAAGAACATACACTTCTTCATGCAAGCCACCATTCAGAAATGTTGTTTTGATATCCAACTGATGTACATTCCAACCATGATGAGCTGCAAGTGCACAGATGCTATGAATAGTAGTCATTCGGCAAGTAGGTGCAAAGGTCTCATCAAAATCAATGCCTCTTTCCTACACATAACCCTTTGCAACAAGCCTAGCCTTATACCTGTCAACTTTTCCATCAGGTTTATGCTTCAGCTTGTATACCCACTTTGTGTCAATGGCCTTCTTGCCAAGAGGCAAGTCACATAAAGACCAAGTACCATTCTTCATTATAACATCATATTCAGATTGCATTGCAACCATCCAATGTTCATAATTTTGTGCTTCATCAAACGAAACAGGTTCGGTCTCATCATAGAGACTAGAGGTAGCCATAGCATAGCAATCTGATGCAAAAGAGGCACTATGAGAGCCAAACAGGATTTGTTGGCGCATGTGACAATATTCGCTATAGGGGCAGGCTCAAGTGAAGAGAAGAAACTGCATTGCGAGGTAATATGTTTGGTTGCCCCACTATCAAAGTACCAAACATCTAAGTCTACTGCAGACATGCACTGCTCATGAGAGAGATGGGTCAAAACTGTAAACAGTAGTAAACGCCCATTCTTCATCCTGCACAAGGTTAGCAGACTCTGTTTTTGGAGTAAAGGCATGTGCAACAACCATTCCAATCTCTTTTCGTTTTCCTCTTTTGCAGTCAATTTAGGACAGTTCTTTATGATATGATCATTTCCTTTACAATACTTGCAAAACAATTTCTGCTTTTCTCATTTCTTCTCATCTTTGTCTTCCTTCTTCGAATGTGTAGAATTAGCAGATTTCTACTTACTATTTGAAGAGCTCCATTTTCCTTTGCCCTTCTGACTAGCCAAGAAAGCTTGATATGCAACATGCATAATGGACCTGTTCTGCCTAGACTGATCTTCGTGCAACAGAACAAAGACTAACTCCTCAAATGACAACGCATTTGGATTGCCTTTCATCATCAACCGAAGAGTAGAAGCAAAACTTTGATATGAATCAAGAAGAGCATTCAGAATGGTCTACACAAGTGAGCTATCTGGTATAGCTTCATGAGTAGAAATCAAGTATTCCTTCAAGTCTTTGATCTTTGTTATAAAGTTGTCCATAGAACCAGCTTCATTCATGTGCTCACTCTCCAACTGTTTTCAGAGGTTAGCAACACGAGCCTCATTCGTAGCTTGGTACAATGTGGTAAGTGTATCCCAAGCATCCTTAGCTGTTGTGCAAGAGCGAGTGTGATGAATAATGGCATGTTTGACAGACAAAGTTATCAGTGCATGTGCCTGAGCATCTCTACCATCCCAACGAATCTACTTTGTAGTAGGTGCAACAAAAACCACAACACGAATACGAATATGTAGAATATCATCATTTTCGACACCATCTCCATTAGCTCCGACACCTGTATTTGCAGGTGTAACAAGATGTCTTTCAACACCCTGCACAATATTCCACATTCCTTTTGTAACCAATACATGTCGCATCATATAAGCCCATAACGGGTAGTTAGTACCATCCAACTTATCCTCAACAACCAACATACGGAATACATCATTGCTTTTAGCCATGGCCGGTGACTAAAATACCTTGATGCAGAAAATTGACTATATCTCAAAAACTTGAACACGATTTCCCAGATGAATTCTGCTAAACTTGTAGCAGACTTCGAGATGCTTATATTGACGAACCAAAACTCGTATGTACCTTTGCCACAAAAAGACGAAATAGCCTAGACAAGCACTGTGTTAGTGCATTCGGAGGCCGAAATGAGCTCAGTTCGCGATTTCGGCACCATAAAGCGAAGCAATTTTGATCTGTGAAAGACCCTGAGTATGCTCACCAAAATTTGTGCAATTCTGGGACTCCAATTACCAGAGAAGTGTCAACGACACCCTAGATGAAGCGGCGACCTGCTCTGATACCAATTGTTGGAGTTAGACGTCTGTGGAAGCATGCGAACATCACAAGGAGGAAGAAGAAGCTTGGAGCACAACACACAATATTGAATGCATTACTAGAGAATGTACAAAGATAAGTAGCCCATTAGGGCGATAGGCGTATATACAAGTTGGGGGAAAAAACCTCCTAAAGAGGGAAAAAGGTGCCCCGACGGTCCTAATGTGTTCATGCACATCACTACCTAAATATATCAACATAGAATATTAAATTGTCAATACGAGAAGTATATGGAAACCCTAGCCCCTTTCTTATCAATGATTCACAAGAGTTATCAAGAAAATATCTACACATTCATTAATCCACACAATCCAAGGTAGTTCAAAAGCACACCATTTTTTATGATAAATCTTATTTTGATCATATCTTGAGATAAAAATAAGATTTTTTGTTGATTCAAATGCCTAATGTGTATGTTTCTCATAAGGAATGTAGTTATAACATTAGTTTCAAACTCGTGTGTCTGTAAACCCTGATGAGAGAATCATGATTTCTACAACTTCACAAAATCATTAGAAAACAACTCTTAGCTCTTATTCTTAAGCACCTCCACTGAGAATAGATCAATGGAAGTATTTTACACACATTTAATAACAAATCTATGATATAAATCCATGGAAATACTCATAAATCTCACTTGAAAATCAACAAGTTAGCAAATGATGAGGTTTTTTTGATGAGCTCTCTAATTTCTTCTATTCAACAAATGAATCGACCTCCTTGGGCTTCCATTGTCTTTTATACCATTTTAAGTGTCCATTTTCACACTTAAAATTTGTTCCTTCCACTTTCTAGGCTAAACATACATACTCTAGAGAGATTCAAAAATTCAAAAAAAATACATAAGGTTGATAACATACGGAGGAAGACTCTCCCTCATTTTTACAAAATTTGGAATAATTTACAATGTCTAAGATATACACTTTTTTCTTTCCCCTCATAAAATCTTCCCTAAAAGTAGCTCTTAGAGACTCATTTGATATTCATTCCAACATTCTTCCCCTCATTATCTCTCCTCATCCTTGACAAAATTGCTTTGTCAAATTTTCAATGCTTTGTCTTTCTTCTATACACCTGTGAAATGAGAACGTGGCTTTGTCTTTGTGTCACATTTAGGCCATTAACCATTTCAAAAAGTGCATTTCTTCGGTATATAGCTACTTTAGATTTTTCATATATCCTTCTTTAAATGCTATGTCTAGGCTCCTTCATATGAAGTAGTCTAGATTTCTTCACCAATGACATTCTTCAAAAAATTTCTGAATCTCTTTCGAAAAATCAATAATCTAAAGCATCTTTGAATATGTATAGATACTGACCCCCTATAAATAATATTATGCTATAATAGGCCATTATACATATTCTATAAGGGGTTCCACTAAGGTCAAAAAGTAATGCATCTGTAGGGAATTAAAACCTATAAAATTTAGAGTTATGACATTTGTATTTGTAAAGGTTTCTTTCAATGCAAGCAATTATGAGCTTCAAGATTCTGACTATTAATATTCAAGCTGTATCATTCACTTCAGCCAAATATTCTATTATGACTTTACAAATTGTAACCATATATTGTTTTGTTGGCCACAAAACTTTCTTTGGTCCTTCAATATTAGGAAAATTTAGCCATCTAGAAGGAATAACACCTTCTTTTCTCATTTGCCAAAACATTGATCAATCTCTCCTTTTTGCATTTGGACAATACGTTGGGTTACTCTTCAAATGTTTGGTACCTCCAAGAATATCTTTCTGCACTCTTTATTTTTGTCCAACCACTTATTCTTTCATGTTGGATTACATTTCTCAAAAAGTTATTTTATGACTACAATTGATTCATCATATTCTAAGAATTCAACCCACTCCTAAAATTCATTAATTCCTTATGCTTTCTATCACCATGCATAATGGAATTCCCGATCCATCCACATCTCAATGATGATGAGTTGGATTGACTCCATTTTCAATTGCAAATTGAACTATTCTATCTTCATATTGATTGTGATTTTTTCTAATATATTGCATCATTGCTTCCCTTTCTGTTGATATATTTTGGTAGTGATGTGTTTGAACACACTTAGGACCATTGAGAAGATTTTTTCGCTCTTTAGGAGTTTCTTTTCCCCTAGATCGTATATACGCCCATAATCCTAATGAGTCACTTGTCTTTGTAAATTCACTTGGTGATACATTCAGAATTTTGTGTTATGCTCCAAGCTTCTTCTTCTTCTTCCTTGTGTTGTTTGCATGCTTTTGCCGACCTCAAACTTCAAAAGTTGGTTTCAAAGTAGGTCACTTCTTCCTCTAGGGCATCATTGACACCCCTTGGGTCACAGTCTTAGAATTGCACAAAATTTGGTGAGCATACTCAAGGTGATTAGGAGTTCAAAACAACTTTTCTCTTGAGGTATTCATATAGGTCATCTTTTATGTGTAGCAACTACAAGTACCTTGTGAATTGTAGTCATTCAAACTTTAGATTTGTGAGAATCCTTGTGTAACACGTTGAGCTTTGTACTTCCCTAACGTACCATCTGACTTGTATTTTGCTTTCCAAATCTACATAGTTCTAATTACATTTTTTCTTATCGACAAATCAACTAGTTCCCAAGTTTGATTTTTGAGTACGCTATCATTCTTAGCCTTAATTGATACTCTTCACTTGAGTTTTTTGAATGATTCATATAAAGTTGCGGTTTCTTTTATTGATCCCATGATTTTAGCCATAAGAGCCATATTGAAAATAGAAGGCGAGCCCTTTTTTGCTCCTCAGTCCTCTTTGATCTTCATAACCCATCTAAAGATGACTCTAGAACATCAACTTGAGGGTTATTATCATCAAAGATTTATGGTGCCCACTTTGGTAATGGCTTATGCTATGTGGCAACAACCAATTGGATTTTTTATGGAGGAATATCATTATCTGATGTTTCCTCCTCTTTGATTTCGACATCGATCGGAAGGAAGAAGATGAAATATTTTTTAATTTGATGAGATATTGGGTTTTCCTTTATTATCCACTAAGTGTGCTTGTTCATCAAGTACCACATCACAACTGACAATGATTTTTCTCCTTTGTTCCTAGATTCTAGATGCTTTAGAATCTTCAATATATACTACGAAGTCACATTTTTTGCTTTTTGACCCTAACTTAGCTCTTCTATGCATTAAAAAAAAAACAAAAGTTATGAAGTGCATAACTAAAGGAGTTTTATTAGATTACACTTCTTGAGGAGTAATGATGTGTTGTGTCTTTGTGTAGCTTATATTCAAAATGTAAACACTTGTATAAACTACTTCTAACCAAAATGAAGCAGGCATATCTTGAGCTCTTAGCGTGTAGCAAGCCATTTCAACTATTGTCCTATTTCATCTATCAACAATGCCATGTTTATTGAGGTGTGTGAGTTGTAACAAGTTGTCTCTTGATTCCATGAGAATTAAAGTAGTTAATAAAATTTGTAAGAATTCTCCTCAACTTCTTCATTTTTCAATCTGCTTCATTTTTCAATCTGCTTCATTTTCAAAAATCTTATGTCACATTTTGAATTTGTTAAAAGCATCAGTCTTCTCTCGAATAAAGTACACCCACATCCTTCTACTATAATTTTCGATTATTAGTAAAAAGTGGAGAGATTCGCCCAATGCAGAAGTAGAAAATTTTCCACATATTACTAGCAAAAAGTAAAGAGATCCAGTACATTGATGGGTTCCTATAGAAACATTAAGGGACTACACCACTCATTCTTGCTAGTCACATCCATAGTTCAACTCATGTGTTATAGATTCCCTATTCTTCCATGTGGGATTTGAAAGTACCATTTCTCTCATCGACTTGCTTTTTCCTACATTACCTAATGGCATGATCCTTCTTCTTCTAATTAAAACAACTTCTGGTGAACTTCTTCTTCTTTGGCTTCTTCTTTTAACAATCAAAAGAGCATTTTCCCTTTGCATTTGTTGAAAATATTGCATTGTTTGAACATTACTAATTTTTTAAATGCATTTATTCTTCTGGAAGCATTGTATAAAACTTTTCAAAGGTAAGAGGGGAGGGTCTAAAATGAGTGTTAAGGGAAGTTATGAGCCCATCATATTTTGCAGGAAGAATTCAAATACACTTTTGAGAAAGTTCTTTAGGTATTATCAAAATACCAACAGTGGCTAGCTCATCTTATAAATGTTTGATTCGCTTGATGAAGTCTTCAACCTTCTATAGCTGAGAGTGCTTCTCAGTTGCTAATTTATTCTCAAGTTTTTTGGCCTAAGTCTGATACTTGGTCTCATATTGGTGAGTTAATATGCCCCAAACTTGATGTGCTTTAGTGGTGTGTTGAACTAGACTAAGCACATACTCACTTACACTCATAACAACAACACATAAAGCATATAAATTCCTCTCTTTCCAAGCTCAAAGAAGATCTAAATCATGCTAGATTGTTACTTGAGAACTTGATGGATCTTCCAGTGGAATCACCTATAGATCAGGTCTTGTTGGCCCCATGACATTAGCAAACAACTCACAAGAGTCCAAAATTGTAGAAATTTTGACCATCGAGTGTGTATGATCCTTCAAGGTTCCCTTTAGTGAATGTGAGTGAATGAATGTGAATTGGTGCATAAAAAACATTAGCATATGCACCAATAGAAGATCAAGCCATCACTCACACACTGTGATGATAAAAAAAGTGGTTATATGCTCATAAAGTAATCCTATCTACTAATAGATTGTTGGGTGTGTGAGAGAGAGAGAGAGGAAACATGAATAGAAGTACACACAAGTGAAGAAGGAGATTGATGTAGGAAGACATGTGATGGTTGGGAGAGCTCTCTATAGATAGATGATCAATAATTTGAGAATGAGTGAAGTGAGAGCTATATGTGAGTCCCTAAATATTGTGTACCACCATATATGAGTATATCATGTGTATGTGGTCACATGGGGTAAAAAAACCTCTATCTAGATTTATAGTAAATAGTGTCCATGTATAGGGAAACGATTTTTATGAAAACTAATCGAGGGACACATAAGTCTAACAACCCCCTCTGGAGTGAATGATGTGAACACATAAAGGGAGTGATGGATTAGTCTCCCACAAGGTAATAAGCCTAAAGATTTGTCAAAAGCTTCAAACTATTCCCATGGAAGAGCTTTGTTGAATATGTTTGCCACGTTATCTTGTGTACACACATATGCCAAATCAATATCTTAAGCATGAATTCACTCTCTTACATAATGATAATTAGCCTCAATGTGCTTTTTGCGTGCATGAAATACTAAATTTCTTGCAACCACCAATGCACTCTGACTATCAATGAGAATATGCATAGGTGCATCAATCTCCATGCATAGATCCATCAATGGAAATCCCAGTTATATACACTCCATTGTAGTTGTGAATATCCCCCTCTACTTAGCTTCACAACTCCATGTGACCACAATAGGTTGCTTCTTACTCAACCAAGATATGAATGATCCTCCAATGAAAAAGTAATTACTACTAGTGGCCACCCATGTATCATAAAAACTCTAAAATCATGCAAACACAATTCAACATCTCTACCATAAAAGAGATACAAAATTCAAAGTGCCTTTGGGATATCTATACACACATTTTACTGCTTGCCAATGCCAAGTGCTAGGGCTATGCATAAATAAACTCAATTGGAAAACTACATACTATATGTTCAGCCTTGTGTTACATGCATATATCAAACATCCCAAAGCTTGCTGATAAAGAGAAGTATCAAATGCATCATTTCCATTCTCAATTGAGAACCTAAATATGGTTTCCATGGGTCTTAAGATAGGCTGCAATCCTCAAAACCGAAACGTTGAAATAGTTTCTCAATATACTTTGCTTGATGCACAAAAATTCCTCCCTCAACGGATACAAGTTGGATGCTACAATAATACTCCAAAAGACCAACATATGGGACATCAAAAGTATGCTTCAAATCAGCGATAAGCATGCCAAATTTTCTTATCACATGACACATTCAAGAGAATTTCATCAACATAAAGAACAAGCACTATAAGATTAGCGCCATCTTTGTGTACATAAAGTGTGCTTTCAATTGATACATGTAAAACCAAGAGCAATCAAGTGCTTTTGTATTTCATCACACCATGCACATGGGGCTTACTTAAGTCCATATGAAGCCTTATGACCTTTGATGGAATCAAGAAGATTGTTTCACATAGACCTCTTGTTGCAAATGGCCATTCAAGAAAGATGTTTTATATTCAATTGATGCACTTTTTGACCATGATAGGAAACCAATGCAATCACAGTAAGAGAATTATCCCACATTCTATATAAGGATGTAATCTCTTTACTTTTTACTTGATTAGAAGCTTGAGATCTCACTCTATGCTCTTCATAGCCTCACTTTTATCCAAATATGGTTTTTCCCATTTCATGCTATACCCACTCTTTTGAGGCTCACACTCTTTTCATTATGAGTACATGTTTTGGTCTTTGCTTATGCACGTGTAATGTCTACATCAAACGAGAGCTTTGGGTGGATCTCTTGGTGGTGATCTTAGTGGCTTTGGTGGTGGAGGTGAAGGCCTTGTTGGCATTCTTTTGGTGGTGGTTGTTCTTCATCAACAAAGTGGAACTTTTCATCATCATCTTCATGCTTTAAAAGCATTTTTTAATGATTTTTAACCATTTTTCCATCCATCTAAACCCCTTTTCCCACCCATCCACCCTTGCCCTCGATGGCTCTTAGAAGTCATTGGTGGAATTTGGTAATTCGTCCATCTTGGTGGCCATTTTTGTGGAGTTGGTGGTGCATCTCAAGCTTATGTAGTGTAAGAAAATAGCCTTTCAAAAAAAAAACTTGTCTTCAAAAAGCTGGTAGACATTAATCTTGTACATGGGAGAGTGTAAATAATGATAAGCGCTCTGCTACATTTTTTCACTCATCGTGCTACATGCTAACAAGTTTCCTCATCAAATTTACATGATTTACATGAGTGGTGCTCTCCTTTGGCTTTAGCTTCTCCTAGACCTCATAAACAATAGTCAAGACCTTTATCTCTGCAAGGATTTCGTGAGAGACAACCATCTTATTCAATGGAATTCTTATTCAAAGTGGTCCATTCATCATTTGTCATGCTCTCAGGCTTCACCTTTACAAGGACACCTTCACAATCCTCGAGAAAAAGAATGTTTGTATATGTTCTTTCCATAAATCAAAGCCCCTACCCTCAAATCTCTTTTTTCTCAAAGAGATTTTTCACATCTTAGGAAGAGGTAGTCCTTGCACTCTTAAGATTTCAAACAAAGAAAATGGAAATTTCTAAGCTTTATTTTAGAAATAAATAATCTCTAAAACTTCGAGCAAAATAACACTGAAATCCAAATATTCTTTGATAGATAGTTTCACAATAAATTAACAAGCTTGTATGTGAAGTTTGAACAAAAATGAGCAAAAAACGACGGGAGGGTATTAAATTACGAAATTCTTCTTTAAAAAATTATAAATTAATTTAGGTAAAAAACAAGACAATTTCTTCGTATTTTGTCATATTAAGCATAGAGATGATATGTAGAAAGCTTGTACCAAGGGATATTTTCAATAAAAGCTCCAATTTGTAAGAGAAAATTGACTTGAAATCTGATAAAATAGAGCCAAATAACCTATTATAATTGAAATTCTAGTAAATGTGCTTTTTGACACACTTAATACATAAGCTCCCACTTTAAATGAGAGAAAAAATCTACAATAAAGGATCTTTAAATGAAAATATATGGTGCAGATGTTGGAAATGAGTCGTGGGAATAAAAAGGAGCACAATACAAGAGGTTTTCCATAATGAAACTCTGCAAAAAACTAAATGTTGCTTCAATTGCAGCAATTTTATTGTGAAAATGAAGGTCTTTTGCGATGTAAGAAAATCCATTCTTTAGCATTGAATTAATAAGAAAAGCATTTGTTCGCAATGAAATAGTTTGAAGATCTGATAGCAGTTGAAAGAGGTTATGGAGGGCTACATTATGGCATGCTTGGTTGCTCTAAATTTGGAGAAGAAGATGGAGAAGAGGAAGTTGAAGCAGTCCCATTCAAGTTATGAATGATTTGGGTTTTATTGATACATGACTTTTAGGTCACTATGCAAAAGTCATAAAAATAATGCAAACAATTTTGGGTCCAAAAAGTATGACAAAAATATGTTTGGAAAGGTTATAGAGAGAGCTATCACTATCAATATGTACAAAAAGAGAGTCCTTCAAGCCTTTATCACCAACAATATGTAGGTCGAATAAGGTTTTGTATGGCATCAAGCAAACCCCTTAGAAGTGGAAGAATACTTTGATGCAAATTGGGCAAGATCAAAGAAGGATGGGAGTAATACTAGTAGCTATGCAATGGTGATTAGAGAAAGAATTCTCTTGTGGCAATCTAAAAATCAACCCAGTGTCCTCAAATGAGGTTGAGTATAAAGCATTTGATCAAGATATATGTGAAGCTATATGGATGAAGAAGTTTTTTGAAGATATTAATGGGCATTCAAAGTAACTTCCAAGTGTGAAAACATGATTAGTTTTTACCCTTGCTTCGAACCCTATGTTTCACTCAAGGAGTAAACACATTGAGGTTCATTAATATTTTTCTAAAGAGAAGGTTCCATATATTACAACATGTAAACTCATGCCTAATTTATTGATACGTTTATAAAAGATTAGGAGTCAAACAAGCTCTACCTACTTAGCTCAAACTTTTTCATTGTGTATACACAAGCAATTTAGTGACATTGTAAGCTTGTATGCACACTATGGTTTTTTATGACAAACATTTGAATTCTTTCTCAAACATTTGAAAACATTACCTTCTTGGAAAAACATTTGAATTCTTTCTCAAACAAATAGGTATAAAGTTGGATATATATTAAGTTTTTCCTTACTCTCTCACATATGCTTGGATTAAAAGTACACGTGAAGATGGGCTTAACACGCATAGGACCCCCTATATCCCACAAAGCAAGGATTAGACACTTGGCACTATCAAGACTATAGAGCCCGAAGGCTCACTAAGGTAAAGTTTGGGAAGTGACAACCCTAAATCCAAATGAGAAGATGAGCTTTTGAGGGAGAAGCCTAGATACAAGCGTGCTTGGAGGCTGGACTTTAAAGTCAGTATGAAGGCCAAGTGCTCTAAGGCCATCATAGAATGGGCCCCAAGACCAACATTCATCTACCCATATGGGTCCATAGCGAGGTTGTCGTTAAGTACTTGTAACCCATCTTTTGAGTTTTATTGAGGTAATCGATGTAGAGGACTAGTGTCTAAAAAGGCCTTAAAAAAACACAAACAACTACTTACTTTTAAACGATTCTACCACTTTTTTCTCAATATGACCCTTACCATTTTAGAGCTTTTAACCTCTCTTTTTTTCTTTCTTAATACATTTTTTTAAAGATTATTTTGCGAGTCCAAGTTTCAAGCATTTGCTTGATCTTTCATCTAGCCATCCCCTACTTTTTGTTATACTGTTTTTCACACGATTGATTGTGCATGCTTCGTTTTAGAAATGATCCACCAACTTAATATATCTTTATAAGAGCATGGAAATGGGCATCCAATTGAGGCTAAATTGAGATATAAATTCAGATTGTCAAAGTTCAATGATTGTCAACGTTAACTAGGATTTTTATATTATTTGGAAGATCCTTGTTGAGGTTGGATTCTACATAGGATTGGGTTGGTTTGATTTAATTCAGAGTGTCAAAGTTAGATGATTATCAACGTTAACTAAGATTTTAATATTATTTGAAAGATCTTTGTTGAGATTGGATTCTACATAGAACTGGGTTTCGTTTGATTGCTGTCTTGTTTGGTGTCTTCTCCCGCAATCTCTTCGTTTAGAATGACACAAGATACCAAATGCATTTTTATGTCCATGCATTCTCTACTTTTCACATAATGAGTAGAGCCATTCAAAATGCTTTTACTAACACACACGAGGGTCCAACCGGGGTCGAACCGATGACCTATCGAACTGCAGCCGATTGTTCTACCACTGAGCCATAGACCCAAGTTGCGACGTCTAAAGAAAATATATTAATAATACTTTATCCAACATTTGGTTTATGGGTCAAGAACCCATTCATGTTTGTTACTTTATTCGAATGAGAACTTTAAATTCAATGGAAGGAGATAATCTACAATTGAGTAGAAATGCATGAAAAACTATTACAATTATGCTTTTATTTCAAGAAAAACTTCAAAAAAAAAAAGGAGAAACTTCACAAGCTGGAACTGTAGGGAAAGACACAAACAAAGTTACTAAAATTCCTTTTTGTATTTCAATAAAAAAAATACACAAAATAGAAGGAGAAAACATAACAACAATTATAAAGAGAAATGTAAAAAGAAAATAGTAAACCTCTTCAAGTTGGGGGATTCAAAATAAGTTTATACCATTTTTCGTGGAAAACAAACAATTATGAATGCTTGAACTTAGGGCAACTATTTACACTTCTAATACCTTCTATGCAACAAAATTAACCCCATTCCTACTCTTTCAAATATTCTAAGCTATTCCACCTCTATCTTGATTACAATGTTGAACAACACATTTATTTCTTTGCGAGCACTTTTCTCTCTCTTTACGAGTCTTTTCATTTTTCCTAGTTTTTATATATGCCAACAACCCAAGTGCATGCGGCTTTTACATATGCCAACAACCCCATAGCGCCTTGAAGATCTTGATATCATTAAATTTTAGACTAAAGAACATTTTGATTTTCGCTTGTACTATTGCTACTATTACATAACAATTTTGACTTAGCAAAAAGAATTTAGGCCTTTTCTTTCCGATGCAGCTTCCCCAAATTCCATTATGTACTACATAGATCTATAGGGTAATACTCAAGCTTCAATTTCTCTTACAAAAAAATCAATTTTCTATATTGATAGATAGTTAATAATATCATCTATGATAATGATTTAATCCATAGATCGGTTTTTTAAGATAATTTGGATGGACTCAACTACTTATCTCCAGCATATATGATGCAAAAAGTATCGGTAAAAGACAACTTGTGGAAGCTTGTATAGGCTCTTGAAATGCATCCCATTTGTTGGAGATTGACGGCAATCGAAAGCATGCAAATAGCTTAGAAAGAAGAAGAAGCTGGAAGTAGAACATTGAGTTTATTACTAAGTGAATGTACAAGATCAATAGCCCATTAGGGTTATAAGCATATGTATAAGCAAGGGGGAAAGAACCTCTTAACGAGGGAAAAAAGTGCCCTAGTGGTCCTAAGTGTGCTCGAACACATCACTATTAAAATATATCAACAAATTCCCCCTGGGAGTGATGTAGTGAACAAGGAGCGAGCACTCATGTATAAGGAAATCCAAGCTATGTGGATTGAAATCAATCCACAAGAGCAAGTGATCCCAAAGCTTTACAAAAAACTTTGAACCTTCATGAGGTAGACTCTTTATAAAAAGTCTACAACGTCATCCTATGTGGGCACATAAGCTAAACTAATCTCTCCTATAGAGAGTCTCTCCTTGACATAATGATAATGCACCTCAAAATGCTTTGTGTGAGCATCGAATACAAGGTTCCTTGCACTTGTCAGTGCACCCTAACTATCTATGAAGATGGTGGTCAAAGAAGATTGACCAACACCCAAAGCAACCAAAAGGCATCTAACCTACACACACTCAACAATAGCTATGAAAGTTATTCTATCCTCAACCTCACAACTAGAATATCACCCCAATGTGAGTTTGAAAAAGCATGTAGATCTAGCAGTAGGTGATCCCCCTTGGGCAAAACAACCCAAGTAGTTGGGTACCACTCAAATAGCAAAAGGTGTGCTTAATCATTTGCCAATGATTGACACCTAGGCTATGCATAAACATGCTCATATCAAAGAAAAAAATTTGAATATAATCCCAAGTCATGGATAAATAATTCAAGCATCCAACAAGTTGTTAATAGATAACAACATCAAATGCATCTCTAGCATCATGAAAACTCAATTGTAAACATGTCTCTATGGGAATGGCAATATCTTTGCAATCTTCAAGGCCAAAACATTGCAATAACATGTCAATGTATTTTATTTGTGATGTTGATCCCCTATTAACTTGCATAAATTGAATGTTCAAATAATGATGCAAAACCCCTGACTCTGACATCTCAAAAGCAGCATGAAAATCATCCTTAAATTCAGCAATATGATTCTTGTTAGGCCCAATGAGAAGCATATCATCAACATATACAATAATGATGAGAGGTACATTATCTGCACACTTAACATATAAGGTGCTATCTGGTAGACTATTCTCAAATACATGTGATAGCAAATAGGCATGCATATTTTCATATCAAGCGTATAGTGCTTGCTTCATTCTATACATTGCATTTTTCAAATTATGTAGTTTGTTTTCATACCCTTTTTGCACAAAACCACAAGGCTAAAATACATACACTTCTTTGTGTAAATCACCATTCAAAAATGTGGTTTTAATATCCAACTGATGTACATTCCAACCACGATGAGATGCAAGTGCATGGATGCTATTAATCATTGTCATTTGGCATGTGGGAGCAAGGGTCTCATGAAAATGATGCTCTTTTCTTGAGCATAACCTTTGGTCCTAGCCTTATATCCATGAGCTATTCCATCATCCTTACATTTTAACTTGTCTACCCATTTAGCACTAATGGCCTTTTTTCCAAGATCCAAATTAAATAAAGACTAAGTACATTTCTTCACAATAGAATCATATTTTGATTGCATAATAGTGATCCAATTTTCTAATTTCTATGCTTCATTAAAAAAAACTAAGTTGATTCTCGTAAAAGAGACTAAATATAACCACTGAAAAAGAAGCATTATGAGAGCCTGAACATGTATGATATGGCAAAGGTGCATCTGACTTGCTATCTCTCAAAGCTTGCACCAACCATTTAGGCATAGATTTTTCCTCTTCAATGTCAACTCTTTCATCAATAAATGCATCATGAAAATCTACATCACTAATAGAATGATTTGCATCATCATTTGAAAGCTGTAAAGGATGAGAAACTGCCTCACTAGGGGCAAAATTTGGCTATCCACCTATAAAAAAAGGAAGCAAAGTGTCATACACATCCTTTGAACTTATTGTCTCATTGTAATGATTTAGGAATTTTTTTTGAACCTTGCTGGATCTTCCAAGTTAATGGTAACAGATACTTGCATAAAGGTACTTTTGCAGTCATCAAGTTGAAAATTTGATGAAGTGGTGAGTGCAACTTTGATCTTAGGAAGGTTAAAGAAAATCACTAAGATGAATGAGGCTTAATGAGCTTTCAAGTTTCACTTAGTAAGTGATGAAGTGGAAGGAAGATATGGATGGAAAAATAAGAGG
Source organism: Ceratopteris richardii (assembly GCA_020310875.1). Classification (NCBI taxonomy): domain Eukaryota; kingdom Viridiplantae; phylum Streptophyta; class Polypodiopsida; order Polypodiales; family Pteridaceae; genus Ceratopteris; species Ceratopteris richardii. The sequence goes on along the minus strand of CM035408.1, from coordinate 5,722,210 downwards.
TGTATGGAAGAAATTCTTTTGCTTTTATTAACTTTTCCTTCAAACACCCTAGAAAAGTCATAAAAATTCATTTCAGCATCGTTGTTTGAATGATTTTCATTGAAAGTGTGATATTTTATGTATGTGATGTTAAGTTGCTGAAAAATCATCAATCATCATTTTGTTCCAAGAAAGTAAAAATCATATAAAACTGTTAAAAAGTTGGAGATGAAAATGTAAACACTGAATGATTGTTTTAGAATCATTATATTTTGGTGGCAAATTAAATTGTAATTAGAAACAAAAGACTTGGAAACTTGGGAATGTATGAGCAATGTATTCTTGGTTTAAAATTTGATTTATTGGTTAATAATTATTGAAAAATCAAATGTTAATTATTGAAATTTGGCAATGATTGCTGGCCAAACTTGAAGACAAGACAAAAATACATGTGGAATCATTAGAGAATATTGCAAAAGCTATAAAAATCAGAGAAAATTCGACACTGACAAATCATGATTCTTTGTAGAGAATCATGATTTTTTGGAGAGGAGGGTTTATTCAATTTTTGAAGGTGAAAGTTTGCGAGTCATAAAGAGAAGGTGAATGGAAGGTGGAACCAAGGTAAAATGTACAGCAAACATAACAAAGTCTGTTGATATATTTAGGTAGTGATCTGTGTGAACACAATAGGACCGCCGAGGCACTTTTTTCCCTCTTTAGGAGGTTTTTTTCCCCCGGCTTGTATATATGCCTATTGCCCTAACGGGCTACTTATCTTTGTACATTTTAGTGGTAATACATTTAGTATTGTGTGTTGAGATCCAAGCTTCTTCTTCTTCCTTGTGCTGTTCCCGTGCTTCCACAAACGTTTAACTCCAACAATTGGTATCAGAGCAAGTCGCCGCTTCATCTAGGGCATCGTCGACACCTCTCCGGTTGCAGTCTCAGAATTGCACTAATTTTGGTGAGCACAAATGCACTATTGCAGCACTTGTGGAGGCTATTTCGTCTTTTTGTGTCAAAGGTATATACCAGTTTTAGTTCGCCAGTATAAGCATCTCGAAGTTTTCTATAGGTTTAGTAGAATTCGTTTGGCAATTCTGTTCAATTTTTGAGATACAGTCAATTTTTTGCATCAAGGTATTTTAGTCATCGACCATGGTTGAAAGCAATGATGTATTTCATATATTGGCTGTTGAGGATAACTTGGATGGTACCAATGGCCCATTGTGGGCTTATATGATGCAACATGTATTGGCTGCAAAAGGATTGTGGAACATTGTACAGGGTGTTGAAAAACGTCCTATCACACCTGCAATTGTTACAATTGCAGGTAATGAAGCTGATGTAGAAGGTGTCAAAGATGATGATATTCTGCATATTCTTGTTCGTGTTACGGTTTCTGCTGCACCTATTGCAGAGCAAATTCATTGGGATGGCAGAGATGCCCAGACACATGCATTGATAGCTTTGTTTGTCAAACGTGCCATTATTCCTCACATTCGCTCTTGCAGAATAGCTAAGGATGCTTGGGATACACTTACCACATTGTACCAAGCTAGGAATGAGGCTCGTGTTGCTTACCTCTGAAAACAGTTGGAGAGTGACCACATGAATGAAGGTGATTCTATGGACAATTTTCTAATAAAGATCAAAGACTTGAAGGAACAATTGATTTCTGTTGATGAGGTTATACTGGATAGCTCACTTGTGCAAACTGTTCTGAAAGGTCTTCTTGATTCATATCAGAGTTTTGCTTCTACTCTTCGGTGGATGATGAAAGCCAATCCAAATGCCTTGTCATTTGAGGAGTTATTCTCTGTTCTGTTGCAGGAAGATCAGTCCACGTAGAACAGGTCCATTATGTGTGTTGCAGATCAAGCTTTCCTCGCTAGTCAAAAGAGCAAAGGAAAATGGAGCTCTTCAACTAGTAAGCAAAAATCTGCTAATTTTGCACAATCGAAGAGGGAAGACAAAGATGAAAAGAAATATAAAAAGCAGAAATTTTTTTGCAAGTACTGTAAAGGAAATGATCATATCATAAAGAACTGTCCAAAACTGGCTTTTAAAGACGCAAAGAAGAAAGAGGTTGGAATGGTTGTTGCAGAGGCCTCTACACCAAAAACAGAGTCTGCTAATCTTGTGCAGGAAGAAGAATGTGCGTTTACTATTGTTTGCAATTTTGACCCATCTTCTCATGAGTAGTGCATGTCTGCAGTAGACTCAGATGTTTGGTACTTTGACAGTGGAGCAACCAAACATATTACCTCGCAACACAGTTTCTTCTCTTCACATGAGCTTGCCCCTACATGGAATACTATTACATGCACCAGCAAATCCTCGTATCATGTTATGGGAGTTGGTAAGATCATTTTGACTACTGCTGATGTAAATGATTTGGCATGTGCAGTACATGATTCTCAGGCTATGTCAGATGCAAAGCTTTGGCATGCACGCTTTGATCATCTGAATTTTGCTAGTTTGCTACGCCTGCAAAATTCTGAAATGGTGTCCTCTTTGCCCAAACTTGAGGCACCTGGAAAACATGTTTTTGAAGGCTGTATTTTGGGCAAAATGCAACATTCCTCCTTTCCAAAAGATGGTTCAGTTCGGACTACTCATAAATTGCAGCTTGTACATTGTGATGTCTATGGTCCTATGTAGACACCTTCATTTGGAAATTATCTTTACTTCGTGACTTTCATCGATGATTTTTACAGGCATGCATGGGTATATCCATTGAAGGCAAAGTCCGAAGTATTCATGTGCTTCAAACAGTTTTTGGTTCTGGTTGAAAATCTATCAACAAGTAAAATGGGCACCCTCCATTCTGATCGAGGGGGGGGATATATGTCTTCTGATTTTAATGCATTTTTGGTTGAATGTGGGATAAAACACCAGTGTATAGTGCCGTATACACCTCAATAGAATGGAGTTGCTGAACGAAAGAATAGGTCACTCATGGAGATGGTGAGGTGTATGGTCAAGAGTCAGGCTTTACCACATAGTTTCTCTCTTGAGGCTGTCATGTGTGTAGCATATGTACTTGTTGAGCCCATAAAAGTCATATTGGTCAAAGTCAACCACAGTCAAAGTCAACCATAATCAAAGTCAAAAGGTCAAAGTCAAAGCAATCAAAGTCAACATGTTCAAGATCAAAGGCCAACATGGGTGAAGTCAAAGCATCCAAAGTCGGGTGTCAAGGTGCACAGGTAGTGCACAATTAATTGTTCACAAAGGGTAAAATTGCAGAAAGTTGGTTGCAGGTTGCAGAAATATTTCTGTTATTCTCTAAGGTTCAAAGTGTTTTAAAAAGTATTTGAAAGGTTCAGGTGAACCCTCTCTTAGGTGCACATTTGAAGAATTAAAAGGCAAAATGTGAAGGTATGTGAAGCGATAGCTTACGGAGAGGTGAAAATATGGCCCCCCAATTAAAAATTTTTATTTTAGTCTAAAGGCACTACAACACAAAATAGGGATTCGTTGGCTGCCCACTTTTGGAGACAATCTTGGGACATCAAAGTGAGCACCAAGATACTCTTTCAATTATGAGCGTATGTGAATCGGCACTCAAATCAAGGCAAGGCATTATTCATGAGGACTAAGCAAGGTGAGCATAGAAAAAGCTAAGCAAGAGAGAAGTGCAGGAGACATACAGTGTGCGACGTAGAGAAGTGAAGTGCAAGGTGTGCATGAAGAGTGACTAAGAAGTGTGCAGAGAAGTGCTAAGCTATACAACCAAAGGTCCCAAGGGCCCATTGAAGCTGTGTGCGCACCGATAGAAGGTGTCCATCCCTCCCCCTATTGGAAGCTTGAGTGCAAGGTGTGCACAAGTGCAAGCTTGGAGAAGGTGGAGGTCTGGTGCAAAGAAGGCCGGCAACAACAAGAACCTTGGGTATTTTGTACTTTGTGATTGTGCACTCTGTGGGATCTTACACAGAAAGCATTGGATTGTATTGTGCATCACCATTGTATTTTCTTCTTATAATCAATCGACAGAGGCTTCTAGTGTTTTTATCTTTCTTCTTATCTTTCTCCCTTCTCCTACAAACCCTCAATTCCCTTTCTGCACAAGAATTCCCCAATAAAATTTGGCACGCCAGGTGGGACTACAAGGAGATTTGAGCATAGGAGAAGAAATATTGCAGTGTGGAGAAGCATTATTCCAGTGCCAACAATACTACTTCATTGGGTTAAGAGGTAAAGCTTCTTATAAAATATCTCATCCTACGAGGATTATGAACAGCTCATGACCGCAACCCGGCCTCAAACATTGAGAGTCACTCACAAAGCAACAAGAAGGAAGGTTGTTAGAAGATCCTCCAATCCACTGTCATCAACATCATCAATAAAGGACATGGCAGGTCAGGTTGATTTGGAGAATCTACTTTCTAGATTAAATATAAAATTTCATTCTTTCAAAGGCTTAGCTCAGGAAGATCCGGACGAGCATATTAGGAGGTTCTTAGCATTATGCAAAACAAGAGGTTTGATGGGAAGAGAGGATGCATTTTTTATACTCTTTCCTGCCACAATAGAAGGGTTAGCAGATAAATGGTTCAGTCGGTTTGCTGAAAACCATTTCACCACTTGGGATTTAATGAAAGATGCATTCAAAACTCAATTCTAGCATGGGAATACTACAGAGATAATCATAAAGGAATTAGAAAACTTGAGATTAGGTCCTGGTGAAACGTTTCCAGAGTTTGTAACTAGGGCCAAGGCACTAATGTCTAAGTTGCCAGATCCTCCACATGATTTCTTTATTAAGAAATGGTTAGCTAGACCACTTTCAATGACTACACAATGTAAAATCAAGGAATTAGTGTTGCCAAGAGCCTCCATAGAGGAGTTCATCAACATAGCTACATGACTGGAACAAAAAAGACAACAATATGGAGCAAGTTCATCGCAGCTACCTTATTTTGCAAAAGTTGAAGATCCAGTGATTCAACTAAGGAAAGAAGTGGAGAACTTAAAAAGAAGTAAACCTCAAAAGGAAGAAGAAAATGCAGTAACCTTGTTGCGGTGAGAAATCGAGGCACTCAAACTACAAAAGGAAGAGGAAGCCCAAGCAGAAGAAATAGCTCAACTTCGACAGGAATTACAAGAACTAAGGGGAGGTGGCATAAAAAATGGGCTATGGTGTACCATGTGCAGCAAACAGGGCCATGTGGTAAGCGAATGTCCATTCTTAAATGTATCATGTCAGTTATGTAGGAAAACGGGGCATGAGGCTCAAGACTGTTCTTCAAGAGGAATGCCTACAACAACATATTGGACACAAGGAGGAGCCCTACCACCAGCTAATGTGATAGCGGCTGCACCTAATCAAGGTAAAAATTACAATCGTAGACATAGGGATCACTTTGGAAATGGGCCAAGGAGGCCAATTATTTGTTTCAGATGTGGAGAATGTGGGCATTACCAAAGTAGGTGCACTCTACTAGAAAATGCCTTTCCTTGCAGGAAATGCCCAGAGGCCAGAGACCACTATACTAATTGTTACCCTAAGAACCAAGCATCTTCATATGGGCCCCACATTCAAATGATTTTGTGTGCAAAGAAGAAATGGTAGATCAAGTCAATGGGCCATCACCATCTTCCAGGGTGGTGCAATTAGAAGAAATTGAATCTTTTATAGTGCAGACAAGAAGCAAGGGGAAGGCTCAAGTGGAAATAGGTCAAGAATCAAGGATTAATGGATTGAACAAAGACAAAGAGACATCTAAAGACAAAGCCGCCACATGTGCAGATATAAGGCAAAAAGGAAATCTCATAGGTACCAGTGATGCCATTGGACATGCATTCAACAGGGCTGATGAGGAGTTTGATAAGTCAATTGGAGCCCATGCTCTTAAGGAATGAGAAGCTTCAAGACTACTCAAGTCCATGAAAAAGGAGATCAATATTTTTTATTTAATAAAGATGGATGAGAAATTCAGGTCAGAACTTTTGCAGATAACTGATGAGGCTTCCACAACAAGTTTAGCGGCAAAGGCTACTATTATGCATAAAGATAAAATTATGGGGGAAGCACCCCTCATAGATTATAAGAGCCCTCGGTTAATAGTCTCTATCAAGGATCATGAGTTCCAAGGAGTCATTGTAGATGGTGGTTCTGGCATTAACTTGATTCCTAAATATACCATGAAAAAGATTGGCCTACACCCTTCCAGACCTGCCAACTTCACTGTAACACTGGCAGACCAAAGCATAGTAAGGCCTATGGGAGTGGTTCTTGGAGTCCCAATGGAGATACAAGGTACCATCTTTAACTTGGACTTTGTTGTTCTAAGGCTGCCATAGGTAGAAGGAAGTTTCCCCTTGTTGATTGGGCAACCTTGGTTAAGGCATGCCAATGTGCTTCATGATTGGGGTAAGGACACAATGTGGGTAAAGCAAGAGGGAAAAGAGTTGCAACAGATATCTTTAGAAGAAGGACTAAACAATCAAAGACATACCAGCATGATGCAGACAATTGGTATTTGTATGGAAGAAGAATTGTTGGACAAACCAAAAGCATATCTATTTGAAGAAGCAAATTTATATGAAGAGGAAAACATGTTGGCTTGGCTCCATGCAGAAGACCCATCCTCTTGCTATGGAATTTTTCCAAACTCAAGTAGAGAGGAAGCATATGAAGAAAAAGAGGCCATCATTCAGGTTACTGATTCGAGTGAGACAGTGAGGCCATAGAAGAGAGAAGAAAAGAAAAAGCCCTTAAGTGCAGCAGTGACGAAGCTACTTCAAATTCTATATCAAGGGCTAGTTTGTTATGGATACTGGTATGAATATTATATGTTATGTCAATTTTTATGATAGTAAGTGTAGGGCTTTACAAGGATGTGGAAGGAGTACTTGCAATTCGTTGGAAATAGAGGGTTCCATTGGATGAAGAAGCTAGAATAGTAAAAATGAAATTTTGCAGATTAAGTTATAAAGTAGCTGAAACAAAGATACAAAAGATGCAGTATGGAGGAGATAATATTATAAGGAAGGATCTAGGGTACCCCTATCAGATGGTGAGTATGCCCAAAAAGAAGACAAAACAAATGAAGTGCAATACACTTGGAGATTATGGAGGAGCTTCTCTTAGTCATCATAGCATGGTTCAAGGCCTATCATCAAAACAACTGAAGATTCATGGATCACCTAGAACTTGCAAAATCTGTCTAGGTTGTACATAGCCTTCTCATTCCATCTTTTGCGTAAGTTTTCCCAGCCCCATCCTTACCCCTCCCTGCCCTATCAAAATTAGCCCACTCAATCCTACCTTCCCCCTCCTTCCTACCCTCCATTCGCCATCCTTTGCTTTTCTATGCAACATTTCCACTTTTGGTTCTTCTCTGGTGTCTGTTCTCTATTGCTTCTGGTGGACTGGGTAGTTGCTCAAGTGTCCTTTTAAAGCTTTTGCAGCATAGGACTCATGGTGTCATCTCTGCTCAGAGTTTTGGTGGTAGCTCTCTGGGATGGAGAGCCCATTAGGTGGTGGCCAACTATTGAGCCCATAAAAGCCATATTGGTCAAAGTCAACTACAATCAAAGACAACCGCATTCAAAGTCAACCACAATCAAAGTCAAAAGATCAAAGTCAAAGCAGTCAAAGTCAAAGCAATCAAAGTCAACATGTTCAAGATCAAAGGCCAACATGGGTGAATTCAAAGCATCCAAAGTCGGGTGTCAAGGTGCACAGGTAGTGCACAATTAATTGTTCACAAAGGGTAAAATTGCAAAAAGTTGGTTGCAGGTTGCAAAGGTATTTCTGTAATTCTCTAAGGTTCAAAGTGTTTTTAAAAGTATTTGGAAGGTTCAGGTGAACCCTCTCGTAGGTGCACATTTGAAGAATTAAAAAGCAAAATGTGAAGGTATGTGAAGCGACAGCGTACGTAGAAGTGAAATGGCCCCCCAATTTAAAATTTTTGTTTTAGTCTAAAGGCACTACAGGACAAAACAAGGATTTATTGGCTGCCCATTTTTGGAGACAATCTTGGGACATCAAAATGAGCACCAAGATACTCTTTCAGTTAGGAACATATGTGAACCGACACTCAAATCAAGACAAGGCATTATTCTTGAGGACTAAGCAAGGTGAGCGTAGAAAAAGCTAAGCAAGAGAGAAGTGCAGGAAACATACAGTGTGCGGCGCAGAGAAGTGAAGTGCAAGGTGTGCATGAAGAGTGACTAAGAAGTGTGCAGAGAAGTGCTAAGCTATACAACCAAAGGTCCCAAGGGCCCATTGAAGCTGTGTGCGCACCGAAGGTGTCCATCCCTCCACCTATTGGAATCTTGAGTGCAAGGTGTGCACAAGTGCAAGCTTGGAGAAGGTGGAGGTCTAGTGCAGAGAAGGCCGGCAGCAACAAGAACCTTGGGTATTTTGTAGTTTGTGATTATGCACCCTATGGGATCTTGCACAGAAAGCATTGTATTGTATTGTGCATCACCATTGTATTTTCTTCTTTTAATCAATCGACAGAGGCTTCCAATGTCTGTATCTTTCTTCTTATCTTTCTCCCTTCTCCTACAAACCCTCAAATCCCTTTCTGCACAAGAATCCCCCAACAGTACTTAACAGGTGTCCCACTAAAGTGCTGAAATCTATCACTCCGTGTGAGGCTTGGCATGATCGCAAGCCATCTGTTGCTCATCTAAGTGTGTTTTGGTTGTTTGGAATATGCATTAATGCCTGAACAACATCGCAAAAAATTGGATGATAAAACAGTAAAATGTATTTCTGTTGGGTACAGTTCTGAAAGTAAAGGCTATCGTCTTTATCATCCACAGATTAAAGGCACACAGACTAAAGGCATTTTGGTTAGCCGTGATGTTGTTTTTGTGGAAGATGCTATTCAGCCATTGCTTTCATGTACTAAGGAGACATCTGTTAGCTCCAAATACATGTATGGTACTTTACTGCCTCTTTTTACAAGTGGAAGTCTAGTGCTAGTCCTAATGAGGCAACTTCTCAGCCTTTGCAAGTTTCATGTGATGATGCAGATCATCCCATTTCTGATGCAGATTTACATGATGCACTTGTTGATGAGAGAGCTGATATTGAGGAGGCAAAAACTATGCCAAAATGGATGGTGCAGACTTTGCATGATAGCAAATTATATGAACCTCTATCATATCATACTTGATCAGGCTCTCCTAGTGCCTCTTTTGCATCAGATTGCTATGCTATGGCTGCATCTAGTCTCTGCGATGAGACTGAGCCAGTTTTGTTTGATGAAGCACAAAATTCAAAAAATTGGATGGGTGCTATGCAATCTGAATATGATGCTATAATGAAGAATGGTACTTGGTCTTTATGTGACTTGTCTTGTGGCAAAAAGGCCATTGACTAAGTGGATATACAAGCTGAAGTGTAAACCTGATGGTACAGTTGACAGGTATAAGGCTAGGCTTGTTGCAAAGGGTTATGCATAGGAAAGAGGTATGCAATGTTCTCCTGTGTAGGCACATATGTCAAGCTGATCTCCCAAAAAGAGAACCTCTCCATGTTATAATGATAATGCACCTCAACGTGCTTAGTGCAAGCATGGAACATAGAGTTCCTCGCAACTACCAATGTGCTCTGACTGTCAGTCAAGATGGTTATGGTAGAAGCCTGACCAACACCCAAATCAGCCATAAGGCGTCTGAGCCACACACACACAACAATCACTGTGAAAGCTGCCCTATACTGAGCCTCACAACTGGAAGTGGCCATAGTAGGATGCTTCTTTTTCAACCAAGATATACATGAGCTACCAAGCATGAAGAGAAAACCACTCGTGGACACACGAGTGTCATAGCAACCAGCCCAATCATTGTTAGAAAAAGCTTGCAAATATGGTGGTAGTGATCCCCCCATGGGATAAAACAATCCAAGTAGCTGGGTACCACTCAAGTAGTGAAAGATGTGCTTAATAGCCTGCCAATGCTTGACACCTGGGCAATGCATAAACCTGCTCATCTGTGAGACAAAGAACTAAATATCTAGCCGAGTAATGCACAAGTAAATCAAGCATCCAATAGCCTGCTGATAGAGAACAACATCAAATGCATCTCCAACATCATGAGACTCAATCGTAAACTTGTCTCCATATGAGTGGCAATAGTCTTACACTCTTCAAGGCCAAAACACTGCAATAATGTATCAATATATTTTGTTTGACACAAAGCCATTCCACCATCAACTTGCATAAATTGAATGCCCAAATAGTGACGCGAATGCCCCAAATTAGACATCTCAAATGAGGAATGCAAATCAGCCTTAAGATCAGCAATATGCGTCTCATGAGGACCAGTGAGCACATTGCCATCAACATATACCACAATGATCAGAAGCACATCATTAGCATGCTTAACATATAAGGTGCTTTCATTTAGACTATTCTCAAAACCATGTGCAAACAGATAGGCATGTATCTTTTCATACCAAGCACGTGATGCTTGCTTTAAGCCATATAATGCCTTCTTTAACATGCACACCTAGTTTTCATGCCCTTTCTACACAAAGCTAGGGGGCTAAAAATCATACACTTCTTCATGCAAGTCACCATTCAAAAATGATGTTTTAATGTCCAAATGATGTACATTCCAACCATGATGAGTTGCAAGTGCACAGATGCTATGAATAGTAGTCATTCGGCAAGTAGGAGCAAAGGTTTCATCAAAATCAATGCCTCTTTCCTATGGATAACCCTTTGCAACAAGCCTAGCCTTATACCTGTCAACTATTCCATCAGGTTTATGCTTCTGCTTGTATACCCACTTAGTGCCAATGGCCTTCTTTCCAAGAGGCAAGTCACATAAAGACCATGCACCATTTTTCATGATAGCATCATATTCAGATTGCATTGTAGCCATCCAATGTTCTGAATTTTGTGCTTCATCAAACAAAATAGGTTCAGTCTCATCATAGAGACTAGAGGCAGACATAGCATAGCAATCTGATGCAAAAGAGAAGCTATGAGAGCATGAACGATTATGATATGATAGAGGTGCATCTAATTTGCTATCATGCAAAGTCTACACTAGCCATTATGGCATAGTTTTTGCATGCTCAATATCAGCTCTCTCATCAACAAGTGCATCATGTAAATCTGCGTCAGAAATGGAATGATCTACATCATCATATGAAACCTACAAAGACTGAGAAGTTGTCTCATTAGGGCGAGCACTAGATTGTCTACCTGTAAAGAGAGGCAACAAAGTATCATACATGTCTTTGGAGCTAATACATGTCTCCTTAGTACATGAAAGTAAGGGCGTAATAGCATCTTCCACAAAAACAACATCATGGCTAACTAGAATGCATTTAGTCTATGGATGATACAGATGATGGCCTTTGCTTTCAGAATTGTACCCAACAAAAATACATTTTACTTCTTTATCACCCAATTTTTTGCGATGTTGTTTAGGCACTAATGCATATGCCAAACAACCAAAAACACGTAGATGAGCAACAGATGGCTTGCGACCATGCCAAGCCTCATATGGAGTGATAGACTACAACACTTTAGTGGGACACCTCTTAAGTACATATGCTGCACACATGACAACCTTAAGCCAGAAACTATGTGGTAAAGCTTGACTCTTGACCATACACCTCACCATCTCCATGAGTGACCTATTTTTCCATTCAACAACCCCATTTTGTTGAGGTGTATACGGCACAGTACATTGATGTTTTCCACGTTCGACCAAAAATGCATTAAAGTAAAAAGACATATATTCCCCCCCTCGATCAGAATGGAGGGTGCCCATTTTACATGTTGATAGATTTTCAACCAAAACTAGAAACTGTTTGAAGCACATAAACACTTTGGACTTTGCCTTCAATGGATATACCCATGCATGCCTAGAAAAATCATCAATGAAAGTCACAAAGTAAAGATAGTTCCTAAAAGAAGGTGTCTGCATAGGACCACAGACATCACTATGTACAAGCTACAATTTCTAAGTAGCCCGAATTGAACCATCTTTTGGAAAGGAGGAATGCTGCATTTTGCCCAAAATACAACCTTCACAAAAATGTTTTTCAGGGGCCTCAAGTTTGAGCAAAGAGAACACCATTTCAGATTTCTGCATGCATAACAAACTAGTAAAATTCAGATGACCAAAGCGTGCATGCCGAAGCTTTGCATCTGACATAGCTTGAGAATCATGTTTTGCATGCCAAATCATTTATAGAACTTTCATATGTAGAGGCCTCTGCAACAACCATTCTGGCCTCTTTCTTCTTTGCCTCTTTAGCAGCCAATTTTGGACAACTCTTAATGACATGATCATTTGCTTTACAGTATTTGCAAAACAAATTCTACTTTTCTGATTTCTTCTCATCTTTGTCTTCCTTCTTTGAATGTGTAGCATTTGCAGATTTCTGGTTACTAGTAGAAGAGCTACATTTGCCTTTGCCCTTCTGACTAGCCAGGAAGCTTAATCTGCAACATGCATGATGGACCTGTTCTACCAGGATTGATCTTCCTACAACAGAACAAAGAATAACTCCTCAAATGACAAGGCATTTGGATTGGCTTTCATCATCAAACAAAGAGTAGAAGAAAAACTATAATATGATTCAGGAAGACCATTCATGACGGTCTGCACAAGTGAGCTATTTGGTATAACTTCATGAGCAGAAATCAATTGTTCTTTCAAATCCTTGATCTTTGTGAGAAAATTGTCCATAGAATCACCTTCATTCATGTGCTCACTCTCCAATTCTTTTCGGAGGTAAGAAACACAGACCTCATTCCTAGACTGGTATAATGTGGTAAGTGTATTCCAAGCATCCTTAGTTGTTCTACAAGAGCGAATGTGAGGAATAATGGGATGTTTGACGGACAAAGCTATCAATGCATGTGCTTGAGCATCTTTGCCATCCCAACAAATTTGCTCTGCAGTAGCTACAATAGAAACAACAACACAAACAAGAATCTGCAGAATATCACCATCTTCGACACCATCTCCATTAGCTATAGCACCTATATTCGCAGGTGTAACAAGACATCTTTCAACACCTTGCACAATATTCCATAATCCTTTTGCGACCAATACATGATGCACTATATAAGCCCACAATGGGTAATTCGTACCATCCAACTTATCCTCAACAATCAGGATATGAAATACATCACTACTTTCAGCCATGGCCACTAACTAAAATATCTTGATGCAAAAAATTGATTGTATCTGGAAAAGTTGAATAGAACTACCCAAACTAATTCTGCTAAACATGTAGCAGACTTCGAGAAGCTTCTACTGTTGAACCAAAACTCGTATATATCTTTGGCACAAAAAGTCAAGATAGCCAGCAACAGTGTTGTGATAGTGCGTTTGGAGGCCGAAACAAGCTTAGATCGCGATTTCGGCACCACAAAGCGAAGCCATTTTGATTTTGAAACACCCTAAGTATGCTTACCAAATTTCGTGTGATTCTGAGACTGCAACCAGAGAGGTGTAGACGATGCCCTAGATGAAGCGGTGACCTACTCTGATACCAATTGTTGGATTTAGACATCTACAGAAGCACACGAACAACACAAGGAAGAACAAGAAGCTTGGAGCACAACACACAATGCTGAATATATTATCACTAGAATGTACAAAGATAAGTAGCTTGTTAGGCAATAGGTGTATATTCGAGCTGGAGGAAAAAACCTCCTAAAGAGGAAAAAAAGTGCCCTAGCGGTCCTAGAGTGTTCACACACATCACTACCTAAATATATCAACAAAAGTTAAAAGTTCACATTCAAAATCATAAGTATTAATGACATATAGGAAATTTTCTTTTTCAAAAATGGAAAAATGGGAAGAAAATACAACTTTTACTTGTAAAATTTGCATTGCATGATAACATTATGATTAGATGCATGTGTGGTAATGATAAAAAACATAAAAATTTGAAGTCCAAATTTTGAGAGTAAAGCTTCAAAATCAAGATTCTAAGAAGGAAAAACATGATTGTGAGAAATCATGATTGTCTATTAACAATCACAATTTGGAAAAAAACAAAAAGCATAACTTTGAGTGAAACATGACTACCTGTGAAAACATGATTTTCAATAAAAATCATGATTTTGTAGGGATTCAAAGTTCCACAATTTTGTCCCTCACAAGTGTCAAATATGATTGTGTGAATCACAATTGTGAAAAGAAGATTTTGAAATAAATGTAATTATGTGAGGAAATCACGACTTTGTGCTTATAATTGTGATTTTCAAAAAATTTGAGCATCACCATTTTCTCTTCATTTGGAAATGCGGTTGTCTCTTGGAAGTCGTCATCTTGTCAAACCAGTTTGATTCCCTATTGGGACTTGTGATTGTGGAGAGAGCTTCCATTTTATGAGGGAAACATGATTTTGGCCTCATAATTGTGATTTTCACATTATTTTATTTTTTTAGGAAAATTAAGGGAATCATGATTCTCTATTAAGAATCATCATTCTTCCAATCAATTGCAAAACACTATTTTGTAATAAAAACACATTTTTCCCATATCTTTTGGTTGAATTTGAGTAAGAAGGTAAAAACACAATTTTGGGAATTTAACATAAAAATAAATCAGAAAGAATGAAAGATTACAATTGCCATCATCTATCAGAATCGTGATTCTAATCAGGGAATTGTGATTTTTGTCAAAACTCAAAATGGAGGAAATCTTAGTAGGTGCACTAAACGAGGGGTTTGTTATAAGTAATAGCCAAGTATTTGGTGAAGTAAAAATCCATAGAATCATTTTAAAGGAATAGAAAAAACCCTAGTTTCTCAAGAGTAGTAGAGAAGAGTGAGTTAAAATCAAAGAAGAGAGTAGTATCCTGAGAAGAAACAAAAGCTAAATTGTACATTTGATTTGAAAAAAACTTGGAAAAGCAAGAAAAGAGGTAGAGAATCATAAAAAACATAGACAAAAGCATCTACAATTGATGAGTTTGAGATCTCCTTATATTGAGGAACTTAGAAGTTCCTTTGAATTTGATGCTTGTGGTGGAATTCAAAGATGGAAAATACAAGGATAGATGAGGATGTGTGTATCTCTTTGTCAATAATCGCACTAAAACTAATGAATCGTGTGCTGACAAAGTTACTTGGGACCAAAGCTTAGTAGCCAAGTCTTTGGTGAAGTAAAAATCCATAGAATCATTTTAAAGGAATAGAAAACCCTAGTTTCTCAAGAGTAGTAGAGAAGAGTGAGTTAAAATCAACGAAGAGAGTAGTGTCCTGAGAAGAAACAAATGCTAAATTGTACACTTGATTTGAAAAAAACTTGGAAAAGCAAGAAAAGAGGTAGAGAATCATAAAAAACATAGACAAACACATCTACAATTGATGAGTTTGAGATCTCATTATATTCAGGAACTTAGAAGTTCCTTTGAATTTGATGCTTGTAGTGGAATTCAAAGATGGAAAATACGAGGATAGATGAGGATGTGTGTATCTCTTCGTCAATAATCGCACTAAAACTAATGAGTCGTGTGCTGACAAAGTTACTTGGGACCAAAGCTTAGAAAATCATAATGATTTTCAAATATGAAATAATTTTAATAGGCAACACACTCCTATAAAGCAACAAAGGGAAAGAACATATCATACTTCACCTAATCCCTTCTTGAAGTAAAGAGAAGCAATGGAAGAATTTCCTATCAAGAGAATAAATGATTGGTACAATCAAGGGAGAAATTTTAGATAATCACAAGTGGCTAAGTGCATCAAAAATCAATATGATGGATCTGGTGATCAACATGATCATGTAGATAAGTATAAAAAGATATTAAGGGAAGAAGAGTGAATGAGTATACTACTCAATTTGATGCCTTTGGTTTAAACTTAATAGGAACAACTTTCTCTTGGTTTCAACCTCTAAGAAAGGAAATGTTCCTAGATATACAAAGATTTTTGTAGTGATTCATTGGTGAACTCTCTAAGAAAGAAATCAAGTATAGCATGGCTACTTTGATCCATACTTTCAAGCAAAATCCTCATGAGAATGTGGTTACCTAGAGTGAATTGATGAAGCAAAATCCTCAATTGCAATCATTGTTAACAATGCCCAGAAAATCCTGGACTATCAACCAACCTTGGAAGATAATATCTATAATGGAATCTCTATTACATGCATCAATTGATAAGATTGGAGGATATTGTGAGGTAGGGGAAGGAAATACTCTACTCTTAATAGATGTTTTGAAGGAAAGAACGTGTGTGCTATCTTGGATAGTGGAGCAGGGGTAGCCATCATGACCAAGAAAACATGGCAAGAATGGGTGCACCTAGACTCAGGCCTACTAGAATGAGGTTACAATTGGCATATTGTCATACTAAGAAAATCTTAGGACTTTGGGATGGAGTATTAATAAAAACTTATGGCATTGAAATGGAACACTATTGATATATTTAGGTAGTAGTGATGTGTGTGAACACAGTAGGATTGCCAAGACACTTTTTTCCCTCTTTAGGAGATCTTTTTCCCCCGCCTTGTATATACGCCTATAAGCCTAACGGGTCATTTATCTTTGTACATTATTGTGGTAATACAATCAGTATTGTGTGTTGTGCTCCAAGCTTCTTCTTCTTCCTTGTGTTGTTTGCATGCTTCCGTAGACCTCAAACTCCAACAGTTGGTATCAGAGTAGGTCACAACTTCATCTAGGGTGTCGTCGTCAGAATCGCACGAAAATTGGTGAGCATACTCAGGATGGTGCTGAAATCACGATTTGAGCTTATTTCATCCTCCGAATGCACTATCGCAGCACTTGTGCAGGCAATTTCATCTTTTTGTGCCAAACATATATACAAGATTCGGTTTTCTAGTATAAATGGCTTGAAGTCTGCTACAAATTTAGTGGAGCTTGTTAGGGTAGTTGTGTTCACCTTTTTTAGATACATTTATTTTTTTGCATCAGAGTATTTTAGTTAGTGGCCATGGCTGAAAGCAATGATGTATTCCGTATGTTGGTTGTTGAGGATAAGTTTGATGGTAACAATTACTTGTGGACTTATATGATGCATCATGTATTGTTGCAAAAGGATTGTGGAACATTGTGCAAGGTGTTGGAAAACATCCCATTTCACCTGCAAACACACTTGGTAAAGGTGATGCAGATGGCATTGAAGATGGTGATATTCTTCATGTTCCTATTCGTGTTGCAGTTCTTGTTGTACCTAATACAGAGAAAATTGGTTGGGATGGCAGAGATGCTCAAGGACATGCATTGATAGCCTTGTCTATCAAACGTGCCATTATTCCTCACATTCCCTCTTGCGGAACAACTAAGGATGCTTGGTATACAATTACCACTTTATACTAGGCAAGGAATGAGGATTGTGTTGCTTACCTCAGAAAATAGTTGGAGAGTGAGCACATGAATGAAGGAGATTCCATGGATAGTTTTTTGACAAAGATCAAAGATCTGAAGGAATAGTTGATTTCAGTTGATGAAGTCTGTTAGCAGCCAGAATGGACGACCATATTTTATAAGTACACTTTGTAGTAGGAAAAGGGGATTATTTATATGGAGATATCAATAGTTTCCATCAGTCTTGAAAGATTGGGTATTCATTATTTACAAAATGTGGAACACTGTGTAGAAGATTATGGAGAGAAGAACAATGTGGTAAGTTATGGTGTGGCATTCAAAAGTATCTCTGTGTGCAGAGTGGTGATTCTGAAAAGTCTGTCATACGAAGCTTTGTATTATAAATGCAACGTAAGAGATCAAGAAGTGTAAGTAGAATCTATCTATAATAAACAAGTGTTCCACATATATTTCTTTTGATGTCTATCTATGTCCGAGAGTGTTTTTGAGTCTCTGTTTATTGTGAAGATTCCGAACTTGATCAGCGTGAAGTTAATTTAAGGAACATAAATGCATGTTATGATTGTAGTGTTATAGTCATAATTCCTGTTCCGGTACCCTACCTTTGGAAGATGGTGCTATGTTTTGATAGAGCAAGTACTGTACAATTTGGCAACCACGATGGGATGGGGTCAGTTATGAGATGAAATGTTGCTTGATTTGATTTCATTGCGGAGCAATAAGGAGTACCTGAAAAATAATAATTGTCACGAGTATATGGAATAATTTATTAAGCATACTTTAGCAACATTAAGTCTCAAAGATATTTCAACTAATGACGTAGCCAGTATCCCTGAAGAATTGTTGGATTGGGTGGAAAATAGAGTGTTATCTCTAAAACTCTTGCAGTATTGGATCTTTGAGTGAAGAGACAGCAAGTTAGCTGAAGCTTCATGGCAAGGGGAATCCAGTAGAGCCACCAACAGGAAGAAGAGTACCTTGTGGATTAAGGCCAAAGCAATGGCAGTGAACCCAACTGGAGTTGGCTTTAGCCCTAGTTCCTTCTACTTGACTCAGTGTCTTACAAGAGTTTGAAGACTCAATGGCATACTGAAACTAACTTCAAAAGCTCAATTATACCCAGTTTTATGGGTGAATAGATGAAGATCTGGATGTGCATGTGTGCACATTCAAAAATCGGTATGTTTGCAATCATCGACATCCACAAGATGATGACCATAAATCTCAAGTATTCCAAGCTACTCTAGCAGGAGATGTAGTTAAACGGCTCATCGAGCACCCCTCGGACCATTTTTCATTGTATGATGTGTTGAAAGAGGCTTTCCTAGAATGATTTCAGACTACCAAAAGCATTTCGGAACTGTATGCTACTCTACAATACATGATGGAGAAAGGGACGGTGGAGCAATATGCATCAGACTTTAGATCTATGATGCAAGAATTCCCTGCAAATAAATGTCCTTTCGAAGAGATGGTACAGGAATTCTTCGTGGACAAACTACAACCGGCTATCAAGGAAAAGTTTACATGTATACATTGGAGCAAACATGGACATTAGATCAAATAATCGATCTAGCGACAATATTCAACTGCAAAATACATTTGGCCAATCTGGGCTCTGAAAAAGACCAACCCAAGTATGAAGAAAAGTACAAATCCGGCTCAACACTTGTATTGCTTATGGTGTAGAAACATGGGCCACATCACTGCTGACTGCACACTCAATCAGGTATATTGTGCTATTTGTAACAAGAACAATCACAGTGTGGAGGAATGCAGATTTAATGCAAAAAACACCCTAGTGGCCTCAACACAAGTAGAATCTCCTCCTTGGAAAGGTAACTCGATAGGCTATAAACCTCCAGGTCAATCCGGACAATGGACGGAGAGCCAAGATGTAAGGATATCTAGACAAACACAGTATACAAACACACAACAATTTTTGGACAAGCAAAAATTTTCCCACCCCAACTTTCAAGAATACGAATGAGGCCAATTGCGGAAACCGACTTGTGGAGTGTCAATTTTGTCTGTAGTATGGTCACAGAAGGTTCAAATGCAAAGAAGCGAAGGAATATGATCGGAGGAAAAAGGTGTTGGTGCAAGGGAATACAAGCCCACATACTTGGATAATTAGCATATAGCTCATATAGTCATGTATGATCAATCCCTTGTAAAATCAATTACCTTTGTAAAAGTGCCTTACTTCCACATGGAGTTAGGAAACATCAAATCTCAAGTTATTTGGTAGATGATTGATGAGAGAATATATCCTATAGTTTAGGACTCACTTTTTGGTGAGAATTTGAATTTTGAATTCAAAACTTGGCTCGAAACTCAACTATAAAAGTAGTTCAAAAGACTCGCGTAAGAGGCCCCGTTTTTGGAGAGCAATAGAGAGGGAACCTATGTGATTTCAGAGCTCACTCCATAGCTCAATCACTGCTCTCACATTGTGCAATAGAATATTTCCATTGACATTGTATTTCTATGTGATCTAATACATACATTTTGATTATCTATCTACTTCACTTCTCTGCTATGACTACTTCAAAACAGTGATCTTCTTAGAGATTGTTCTCAGTGCATAGTTGATCATTTTATGTGATTTAAAGCACCATAGATTCAATATACAGTTTAGTTTATAGCTACAAAATGTCATTTTCATTGGTTCTCTCAATCGTGAGATATCATCATATCTTTACTCTTTGGTCTATACTCTGATGCATCCTAAAAATGTCAGGCAAGTCCTATGATTTGCTAAACATCATACTCAGCGTGTAGTTTATCCTTTTTATTGAAATTACTCATGATTGTTAGCTATCTAAGCTAATTAGATACACCAAAAGGAATTTGGCTAATTGCTAGTAGGCAGAGAGCATTGTTCATTAAACTGAACATGTGCAAAGACTAAAATAGCAAGTCTATGACCTTGGATCAATTTCCTACTCATATGTTTTGATCCATTGATTAGTGGATCATGTTCCAAAGCACATAGGTGATTATTTGTGATCATTAAGAAGCTAAAGAGGCCCACTACACTCTCCATCACTTGTTCTTGGCTGGTGTGAAGCAGGTTGTTGCAACACCACTTCATCTCTGAAGATTGTCCATCATCTCCTCCAACAATGGTATGAGAGCAACAACAAGAAAGATGGGAGATGGATTTCCATCTTCATTGACAAATTGGATAGAAGTAACTACCCAGCATGGTCACTAAGGATGCAAGCCTACCTCCAAGGAAGAATTCTATATGGATACATCTCAGGAGATGAAGAAATACCAACATTCAGGAGCAAACATCAACCCACAAGGGAGGAACAAGAAAGGCTGACCACATGGTGTGCAGAGGATGCTCGTGCCAGGTCCTATCTACTAAACTCAATATCTGATTTCTTATTACCTCACATTAGGAATTGCAAGACCTCCCAAGGGACTTGGGAAGTACTTTCTTCATACTTCTCATCAAATACAAGAGCTAGGAAGAACCATTTATGGATGGAGTTTACAACCCTAAAAAAGCAACCAAAGCAAATTGTGGTTGATTATGTGACCAAGATGAAGGATGTGGTTGATCAGCTTGCAAGCATTGGAGAGGAGATAGAAGAAGAACATATAGTAAGGTAGATCATAAATGTCATCAAAGCTGATGATAAGTGGGAGTCCTTCACCACAGCAATGGACCTTTATATGGATATGCAGGTACCTGACCTCAACACCTCGATGGGGCAACTCTTCACCCATGAGACAAAGCTCAACAAGAATAGTGACAAATCTAGAGGTAACCAATCTTCTGCCCTTTTTACATATAGAAATAAAAGTAAGGATAAAGGTAAAATAAAAAAGAATGAAGAAGAGGCTAGTACCTCTCAAGTGAACTTCACAGGAAGAGGAAGAGGTACTAGAGGAAGGGGCAGAGGAGGAAAGCAAGGTAGGGGGAGATCCTACAACACTCCACCTTGCAACATTTGTGGCCTAACCAACCACACTAGAGAAGAATGCTTCAAGAACACAAGGAATCAAAGGGGAACAGGCTTCCATAGAGGGAGCTATGGACAATCTAGAGGCACGTTCAACAATGGAGGAAGCAATTACAATCGCAACTACAAGCAAGGCTACAACAACAACAATTATCAAGGAGGTTTCAGAGGAAGAAGATATTATAACACACAAAAGACCAAGAGGATTCTCTACTCATCATGAACATGACATCCAAGCTAGGTAAAGATGATGAGCATCTTTTCTATATTGATTCTGGCTGTTCCAATCATGTGGCTGGAAATGTAGCATTGCTATTTGATCTTGAAGAACCCAAAGGGAAGCATGAAGTTCAGACAGGTGATGACACTAGACACTCTGTTAAGAAAATTGGAAATGTCAAGTCTTTTGATGGTAACATGAACCTCTTAAGTAAGGGTTCATATGTGCCAACCATAACAAAAAGCCTAAACAGTGTTGGACAGATTGTTGAGAAAAGCTTACATGTCATATTTACAACGCATGGAGCATATGTGGAAGACTCTCAACAAGGCTTCAAGAGGATTGAAAAAGGTGAAATGTGGTAGACTCTTTACATTTGAGATTGAAGGCACCAGCAACATTGCACTCTTCAATTACAAAGATCAAACCCTATCTGAACTAGTGCGAATTCTTCCATGCGGGGGTCAATGTTGTGCTCCATAAGTGAGCACTTTTGGGGGTGATGGCCAAAATGGGGAGTCTTCCTCCATAGCCCGATCTTGAGCTTCCCACATATCTTGGATGTGCAGGTGAGTCCTCATGACCCCTTGGTGACAACGCACTATGAAGCATATGTGTTGAGCCTATTTTCCTTGAATTCAATGTCGGCTTCTTGTTGGCTCCTCGAGTCAAGTAAATGCTCGATAACGAGAATGCTTCCCCAACCTCTCCGCGAGTGTTTGGGTATTGGATATGGCTCCTCTCCACGAGCATCGGACCTATGACCTGAAATGGTGGGAAACAATGAATCTAGCCACTCACCTTGAGGGCTTCGCTTTGGATGGCTTTTTGGTTGGCACCTCATATGCTCCTCAAGATGGGCCATGGATTGGTCCTAGATATCTTTTGACGCTTCCACATATTTCAAAAGGCCTCATCTCGTCTAAAATTCTTCCACTTACCTTCTTATGAGGCCGACTCAAGAAACCTTCAAGTCACTTCATAACAACGAAGATGACCTCCACCAAATGATTTTTCACTATGAGGTGTTGGTTGCTATTAGAAAAAATATATATGAAAGGCCGTTACAAAAAGGTAGTACATATAATGAGTTTTGAATTTGCTAGGTAAACTTTACATTGTGGCCACTACTATTGACTATAGAATCCATTGTCTATTATTTATAGACAATTAAAAAGAAAAATTATGTTTTAAAGAAAAGTGTATTAGAAAAAATTGTGCTTTCATAAAGGGGGAAATATAGAAGGGTGAATTTCAAGCGTATATAATGCATCATGGAAAGGCCCTTTCCGTGCATGGCAAAATGCCTTTGAAGGACTGTAGTCACTCTACTACTTAAACAATGAACACTCTGCTGAGGAATTTCGAGTTACTTCCACAGCTTTGATTTCCGCCTTTGGTGATCTCTGTGACGCCCTGTACGCTCTCCTCCCTTGCTAGAGTCTCCATTTTCCTACAGCATATTCGTTGGTCGGCTTTGCTTCCTTTACCCTTGTGCATCTCAGCCCCCTTCCGAAGATCTTGTCCTGAAATGCTTGCTGCTTTCACCGCAACGTCTCTATCTCCATATGGGCAACTCGTTTGGGTGCTCTGCATCCGGGGAGAGGCTCGTCTCTGCAGCTCGCGATGGAGACATTATGGAAGCACGCGCCTTGTTGGAATTGAACCCATTGTTGGCTAGATATTCTACTTTTAGAGCTCTCAATTCTCCACTCCACTTTGCAGCAGCGAAGGGCCATACTGAGGTTCTCACTTATAACCTTGTTACGCCTTCTATGCATGTATTCTATCTAAACATGAAACAATTTTCTTCATTGTTTGAACCCGAAATGCAGATAGTGAGCCTGCTGCTCGACTATGGCGCCGATGTCAATATTAGGAACTATTGTGGCCAGGTAAGGATTTTTCACGCGTATATTATGATGTTGAATTCGTCTTCATCTTAATCCGAGTTTATTATCGTTGTAGGTTACCAACTTTTGGTTCGATTCTTTATCTCATGTCTTAAACGTCTGTCATTTTTTTCCCCTGAACTGCAGACTGCACTGATGCAAGCTTGCCGCTATGGACATTGGGAGGTTGTCCAGACATTATTGCTTCATAAAGCTAATGTATGTAACTTGTAAGCATCAGAGACTTTTGAACTGATGTGCTTCCTGCTTGAAAAATTCGATTTCCTTCTGTTAGGCTGGTAAATCTGTTTTGATCGTGTGGAAATTACGTCCTTCAGCTATGAATTTGCTTCGATGTTAAGGAAGATAAGGGAAAGAAGAAGTTATATTAACGCCTTTTATGGCCAAATTCGACACGTCAGTCAAATGTTGCAGTTATGTGAAAATGCCCTCATCAACATAAAAAAAAAAGAGAAAAGAACTGAAATTGTGAGTAGGTAAACAACAAGTGCACGTGTATTTGATAGTGCTCCATCCCTTGTATTTCTACATGGGCTCTTTGGGTCTAGGTGGTTTGTCTTGGTGCATTGAATTATGTGCAATTGGATGCAGTTGAGTGACCTCTGGACTGAATTGGTTTCTCGATCATGAGAGCTATATTTTAACTTCATTTATCTGTTATAACTTAGAACGAAATCATATATAATTTCATGTTTCTGGGCTCATATCTTGGCAATGTGGAGGAATGGCTTTGAAGATGTTCATCACATTGATATCCTGCATTCAAAACAATGATTATCATCAGTGAGTTGGTAGCTGTATGGATGTTGGTGTCCTATAAGATGTTGTTGAATAGACAGCTAGTTACTTGCATCTTACATGCACAAAAACATTGTTGATGGAAGGAATTGGACCTTAGCTATTTGATGCAGGGAAGTAACCAAATGACAATCCTGTTTGGTCTTGCGTGACATTATGCAATCTCAGAAATATGAGAAGCTTCAAATTTAACTTAAAATAATTACAAGTGGGATGAAGAGGAAAATGAATAGTATGCAAAGTCATGTGGTTGAAGGGAATGCCTTGTACTTATCGATTATAATCACTATGCTTTGTATGTTTATCTTTAGGCACAACTATGCAATTAATTTTATTTTTCTCTAGGGTTGCATTAGATGAGGGATTCAACACCTTGGACATTTCATATCATGTCAGTTTTTACTTATGATATCTTTTCTTCTAGGTTGGCAATTTGGACCCACTTTGCACATAATAAAATTCAGGCAACAAGGCCCTATTTGGCCGGTTTGTGCTGCATGAAAGGGAAGAATCGTGCAAAGTTTCTCCATGAACGTTTTAACTGTGTAGAGGGTCTTTTTTGGCTGGTCCTACTTGTGTTGGGACATTTGCAAGTTCTTGTAGCAAGTAGAAATTTATAGGTACCACTAAAGTACTTTTTTTTACAAGAAAGTGTACTAAATTGTCCAAAAAGGTATGGTGGTCTTTTGAATAATTAAGAAGCTTAGTGATGTGCCTTGCAGTTAAAATTACCTCTACATTGTATAGTTCATCCGGTTTTTCATGTTAGCAAGCTGTGCAGATTCATTTTTAGGAAAGATAATATAGTATAACCATTTCTTTGCAACAAGAAGTTAATTTAGATCATACCCAAGAGAAGACATGTCATTGAAGAGAGAGAATGTAAGCATCATACTATTCTAGAGTATGTGATATTTTGGAGAGGGATTACCATTCAAGGATGCTACTCAGGATTCAAAAGCTTTAGTTTGAAAGAACTTTCCCTCATTGATCATTGAGGACAATGATCTTTAGAAGGGGTGAGAGCGTTAGACTTTAAGGCGAGTATGCCATCCATGTGTTTGTGGAAGCAAGGCCTCACGAGGACCAAGGTTCCACGCTTGGGAGAGCCAATGCCTACCTATGATATCCTAGGGCCACCTACATGTTGGCCACATGTATGGTTATGAGAAATAGAGAGGATTCTAGAGCATAGTTGAAAAAATTGTAGGATTTTTTCAAATTATAAATTTGTAAGGAATTTATGGAATACTTGAATGATTTTTTCAAACTCTTTTGCACGTTTTTTATTTTGCTTAGCCAAAACCCCTACAAAAAAAAACACCCATTTGGGTTTCACTTTTGCGTAGAGTTGGAGAGAGAGTGCGCCTTCCTTTGCCAACAAGTTAGAGAGAGATACATCATACATAACAACCTTAGACTCAAAGGTTGAACTCTTGCCTTGGCCCTTAGAAGTTGCTTTGTACCTATTATAATCATGGGTAGAGCTCCAAATGTGACTTATAACCATGTGAAGCCCCTTGGAAACAACCTATGGTAATGCAAGTATTGTGTGGGCCACTATATGGGTACCGCATCTTGTATCAAAACTCATTTACTTGGTTTGAAAAGTGGAGTGTCATTTCTCCTTCTCCATAATTGTTTGAATTTCTAGTTTATTTGCAAGCTCTAGTTTTTGTGTGCATACTTTGGTATTCTAAACCCTAGTTTTGACTCTAGAGGAGAATCTTGTGAATTTTTGAGCATGTATTCGTGAAGTATTGAAAGAGAGCTATCCAATCATGTACATTTTACCCTTCAAAAGTCAAACCTAATTTTCGGTCAAAGTGTTTAAAAAAGCCAAAAACACTTTTTCTTTGAGCAATACTATTCAAACTCAAATGGCATCTTTATAATTAAGCGGTGTTTGATTCCTCTAAAGGTAAGGAAATCATTGAACTCGTTAGAAATATACTCCCCCTCTCAATCTAATCGTAGTCTTAATCTTCTCACTTGACTCATTCTCAACTAGGTTGAGTAGATTTTTGAACTTAAAGACTTGGCTTTGCGACCGAAGATCGAAGTAAATCTAGAGTAGTCATCAATGAATGTCACAAAATAAGTGAATCCACTTCTAGATCTAGTCCTCATGGGTCCAGAGACAATAGAATGGATTAACTTTCTAAAAGCTCTTGTTATGTATCTTTTCTTAGAAGGGAGTTTGTGCATTTTTACTTGAATGCAACTCTCACACTTAGAGTTAGGTATCTTTGAGTCTAGCAAGGAGCTTTTTCAAAGTCATTTGATCTTTAAAGTTCAGATGGTCATATCTATTGTGCCAAAGCTCGTTGTTGTTCAAGTCATTGTTACGAGGGTATTAGTTTGGTCTAAATATATCAATCCTTTTGATACAATACTGAAAATTAAAATCTTTTCAAGTGTCTTAGTACACTTACTACCTTCAAATGTCACTTTCAAACCATCTTGAAGTGAAGAGATGGAATCAAATTCTTGGCAATGTCAGACACATACATAACATCATGGAGTAAGTAATTAGTACCACTCTTAGTCTGGAATGAAACATTTCTAATACGTTTAACAGGAAGAGATTGATTATTTGCACAAGTGATCAACTTGTTTGGATTAGAAGAAGTTATGCAAAAAAGTACTTATGGGGAGTAATGTGCTATGAAGCACCATTATTCAAAAACCAAATGTTAGATACTGTATTCTTCGAGGTGAAATTTGATGTGTGAAGATTGAGTTTCCAACGTTTTATACAATCTTCTCTAAAAAGGATTCTAGAATCAGTCCCTACAGTTGGAACCTTTCTCAGAATCTAGTCCTAGGAAGAAGCTACCTTGTAAACATGTAAAAGAATCCAACAACTTGAATGTATGCGATCTTTCTCATGATGTCGGTTTTTAAAATGTAGAGAACATGAATAGCCTAGCGGAGTGATCATATGCATTTATCATATGTAAGGTGATGCTATCTTAGCTTTTATCAGCAAATTTTTATAATTTTTACAGTCAGCTTGATGCTCAATTGAAATTATCCTGTCAGCATCACTCATTTTGCATATCCCAATATTGATGATTTTAGTGATGGAGTTAATGGCCTGCAATCAAACCTTAAATGTGGAAAGGAAGTTCAGCTGTGGGTTTTCTTTAGGGTCATTGAATGTTTAGTATATCGATCTAGTTTTTGAAAGGCACTAAAAAATACTTGAGTTGCTTCGAATGTAAGGTGATGCTTTCTTAGCTTTATTGCAGCGATTTTTTATGATTTCTTCAGTTAGCTTGATGCTTAATTGAAACTATCCTGTCAGCATCACTCATTTTGCACATCCAAATATTGATGATTTTAGTGATGGAGTTCATGGCCTGCAATCAAACCTTAAATGACAGGAAAGGAAGTTCAGCTGTGGGTTTTATTTAGGGTCATTGAAAGTTTAGTATATTGATTTACTTTGTGAAAGGCTCTAATAAATACTTTAGTGGCTTCGAATGTTTTATGCTGGATAAGTGGCTTATTTCAGGTAAGCAGAGCTGATTATTTAAACCGGCGAACAGCTTTTCATTTTGCTGCAATCAATGGTCATGCTCGCTGTATTAGGCTTTTGGTATCTGACTACATACCTAGTGTACCTTATCAATGGAGGAATTCAGCACCTTCAGCAAAAGGAGAAGAACAGCAGGCAGGAGTTCAGACAGACCAAGTGTAGGAATTATACATGCAGAGATGGCAGCTAATTTATTCCCTTAACAGTCAGATGTATCGAGCTGATGGCTTCTTATTCCTCCTTTGCATGCTTTGCAGTATATTGTCAAAACTCATCAGTAAGGCAGCAGATGGTGGTATCACACCCCTTCATGTGGCTGCACTTAATGGGCATGTTGATTGCGTACAGCTACTGCTAGATCTGCTTGCAAATGTCTCTGCAACAACTTTCCATTATGGTTCTGCTATAGATTTAATAGGTAGGTTGTTGTTTGGAGTGTTTCATGAAGTTCCCTGAATAGATTTTCTGCAGCATCTCTGATTTTTCTTTTGTTTTTACTATTTTCAATCACATACACTTTCAAATGATTCAAAGTTATTGACCAGGAGCAGGCAGTACCCCTTTACATTATGCTGCTTGTGGAGGGAGTTTAAAATGCTGTCAGGTGTATACTTCTTTAGAGTGATTATTCATTCATTAGGATGCCTTTGTTGTAATATGGAAATTAGTAAATTTGTTTTTTCTAGGTTCTTATTGCCAGGGGAGCTAGTCGGACCGCGCTAAATTGCAACGGGTAATACATATGCTTCTCACTAAATTGCTTTAAGAACTTCTATTGGGTAAACTTTAAATGTCAGACATCTTGACTCATTGGGATTCAAACACTCAAGATACTTAAGATATTTTATCCTCTTTGAATGATGTCTATAGGATTTTCTGCAATGCTTCACTACAAAAATCAGTCTGTGTGTGTGCACTTGTGCATGGCAATCGATTTCATGTTGTCACATTTGGTGTTGCAGATGGATACCCTGGGATGTGGCACGAGTTTGGGGAAGAGATGGGTTGGGAACTTTGTTGGATCCTGACTCACAAATGTCTGTGCCACCTTTTCCCACATCACATTTTTTGTCACTCCCACTGATGAGCATCATGCAAATTGCAAGGTAATCAGTATGTTTTTCCTCTATTATTTTGCAAATCTGGTTATGAAGGAGTTCCAGCTTGTTAATGACATAATTTAGTTGTGAGAATTGTACTACACTCATTTGTTTGTGAATTTTAGTGTACGTCTTTGTCATATTATGGTGCACTTGATGTATTGTAAATTCCACTTTTTAACAGAAGCATTTGAGACATCTATACGAAGTTTGAAGAGAGGATTTTATTCTGGATTTTTTTAATCATCTCTTGAGGCAGAGATACATAGAAAGAGGGAAGGGAAAGGAGATGAAGAGAGGTCTAATAATGTTTTTGCAGGGCCTAGGTGAGTTTACGAGATCGAGAAAGAACATGATCATCTGAGCCATCTATATGTTCTCAAACAATGATTTAGAAATCTTGAAATGGGAAGCATCACTATGGATTTTATTTCATTTGGGACTCTAGAGGGTTTTGCCTTAGTGTCATGCATTTAAATGGTGTGGATGCAAAATGTTATATATTTATAGAGAGGAAATGTTGGTTTTATGTCCAAGATTCTATCACATGAATTGGTTATGCAGTTTGTGTAGTATATATAGTTATCTTGTATGGTGGTTGGAACATACCTCATAAATTGTTGGTAAGATTGTCCCTGTTAGTATGGTCCCTATGATAGTAGCTGATAGTATGGTTTCAATTTCCTTGAATTGCTAGCTTGTATATATTCACTATCTTGTGTGGTGATTGGATCAGACCTCTTGAATTGTTGGTAAGATGGTCCCTATGATAGTATGGGTTGTTTCTGAAGGGGAGTTTTTGCATGGAGCAACTAGTAGAGGCAAATTGCTAGCTTGTATATATTCACTATCTTGTGTGGTGATTGGATCAGACCTCTTGAATTGTTGGTAAGATGGTCCCTATGATAGTATGGGTTGTTTCTGAAGGGGAGTTTTTGCATGGAGCAACTAGTAGAGGCAATAGGTAGAGCATTTTGTTGGGCACTCTCTAAGATCTTTCGCTCAAGACAAGACAAAAATACAAGCCATACTCATAGACATAGAAGTGTGGACATTAGACTGAGAATGCTATGTTAGACACCCTCTAAGATCTTTCGCTCAAGACAAGACAAAAATACAGGCCATACTCACAAACGTAGAAGGATGGACATTAGACTGACTTCTCAGTCATAGATCCCAATGGGGCTCACCCGCAGGCCTAGGAGTTTGCAACTATACCAAGAAGCTACCCACCTCAATAGTTGGTTTCCCATACCACAACATACACCATATAACTATATGGGTTGTTTTACCTAAGGGCTAATTGACACAAGCGTAAAACATACTTCATCGTTAACTAATGCTTAGTCATAACACATCACAATCTTAAAAAGTTAGATCATACTTCATCATTAACTAATGCTTAGTCATAACACATCAAAATTTTAAAAAGTTAGATCATACTTCATCATTAACTAATGCTTAGTCATAACACATCAAAATCTTAAAAAGTTAGATCATACTACATAGATGATAGAACTTAAAATCATAGACCATATAGTGGCCACCATGAGCTCTGATGAATCATGAGTCATGTCATTAATGATTAGTAAGCTGTAAACAATCATCATCATACATGATACATATAAACATATAGGACATGAATCTTGATATATCATAAGTCAAGTCACAAGTGTCACTAATTGCCAAGTGTGACATCCTACAATCTACATGAATGTAATAATAGATCATATATGAATTTGTCATGGCTCATGGCTCATGTCAACAATCACATATCTCGAGACTCAATTCTTAAGACTCGACATCATTATCTATAAGATCCTCATCAAAAGAGCTAGCCCATGGTGAAGTGTCAGTGCTATAGTCCTCTCTAGATTGCTAAGGTCTAGCTCGTGAATCATCATCATCATCATCATTGCTAGATGATGCTGATTTCTCCTCCCAATCATCAAGTGGAGATTCCTCTACCTTTGGGTCCTCCTTGCTATTAGAATGGAGTCCATGTGCCCCACTTCCTTGTCTACCTTGTCGAGAAGCAATCTTCGAATGCCTTCGACTCATAAATTGTTGATCTAGATTTGTTGCAATACAAATCAAAATATACTAGAAAATAGAAATTACTTGCAATAACTCGAGGGGCATAACATGCCACAACCAGATTTCGATAATTGTAATGGGTCCATCCCTCTAGTGCTTTCAATGTCACATCGGCACGTAAAGAAGTGGTCGTTGCATATGCGATGCCAATATTTCCCATGTAAGCAAAGAAATCGATAGCAAATGCTACCGACTCATCAAGCGTCATAATCTGCTCCATATATAGGTCCTTTATGTGGCGAAAACTAGCTTTCGACCACAACTCATGATCCGTGAAGTACAAATGTAATAATGTTGTGAATTCATGGATGGGATGTGATAGAAAATTCTATCGTGAATCCACATCACATAGAACATCATTTTTCCTATTTGTATCATGAACAATATAAAAAACATTAATATAATTAAAGAAATTGGCATAGAAAAATTGTTTAGATTTTCTCGTCTATGTTCAAACTTGTCTTCATTTGTATTTCAGTGTTGTCAACTAATCTCTTTGCTTGTTCAAAAAGGGTATTTATTCAAGAAAGTTTCAAAGAAGGTAAGGACTTTCTTACTTCGTAACAAGTTCATTTATGGTTCTTCTTCTTTTCATGTGTTCAAATTAATCATTAGTAATTTCAATAAAAAAGGGGAACTTTATATTGGTTAATGATAAGGTTTTTTGTGGGGTTCTTTCACTCTTTATTTATAGTTTTTTTTTGTCTTTTTTTAATTATTATTTTTTTCTTATTATTAACTTTTATTATTATTTTAGCTATTTCTTTATTTATTATTATTATTTTTTAATTTTAGTTATTTAATATTTAATATATATATTTATGAATTTTGATTTCTATAATTTTAATTTTAATTTCTTTTTTCTTATTATTTGTTTGTTCTTTGTGCAAGACTTTATAGTTTGCCGTTCACTTCCGGAAGTGATAGAAACTTAGTTCGTTGACTTTATTGGAGATCTTTATTTAGAAAGAATCGTTATTAAAGTTTGCACCTACTCTAGGGCATTGATGACGTGAGTAGGGATGTCATAGCTATTTGTCCAAGCTATACATGATAAAGTTTAATTCTGATACTTCTTGTTCAGGACAAACATAGAAGTTGACGATTGACTTTTTGTTTTTTTGTTTTTTTTTGTTTTTCTTTAATTTGCATTTTTTTAATATATATATATATATATAATTATTATTATTATTTATTTTCTTTTGTAAATTTTTTTTAAAAAAATATTATTTATTTAGTTATTAATATTATTTTTATTTATTTAATTACTTAATTTATTTTCTTTTTATTTTTTATTTTTTAATTTATTTATAGTTATATATCCATTTTTTAAAAAACTTAAATATCGGTTATTTTTTAGTGTGCCTCATTTTGTATTGTTTTTGTTGTTTGTTTATATTTTTCATGTCTTATATTGATCTTATTTTTTGTGCAATCTCTTGCTTTTCTTTGTTGTTTTATCTAGTGTGTATGTGTTTGTGTTCTCTATCTTCAGTTCGTAAGTTTGGATAACTCTGAACTTATGAAGGTATATACTTGGAGCTCGTTGCATATGGATATATAAGTGATAAACAAGATCCATTGTAGATCCCTCCATGTCAACAATACGAAGGGCAATATGAATGAACTTTAAAGACAGGGATAAGAGTATGAATCTCCATCCAAAAGTCCATGCCAAGAATCTTTCGCTCCACATACTTTGCAACATCTGTTTGGCCCCTTGGCATGCTACTCCATCTCTTGTCAATAGCTGTCAATAGTTGTCATGTGCAATGCATACATGCAATCATAGAGACGAGTCAACACATAAACAAATATAGCCAAACTGTGTCTCTGATATGCGTTATTAATTTTTTTTTTTGCTATAACTGTGAAAAAGACGAAATGCGTGGTGGTTCTTGTGTAGAACGAGATAATACGTTTGGCGTCAGTAAGAATAGGAGCGACCTATGTGAGCTTAACTATATCCTTAAATAAAAGATCTAATGAGTGGGTTGTACACGGGGTCCATAGGATCTCTGATCACCTGTATCACATTCTCTACCCTAACCTCTTCTATGGCACATTTTATGTGCTCATAGATATACTTCCCAGTGATTTAGGTGCCTACTGAACTAGAACCTATGACTGTGAGAAAATAAGTGCCTACGTAAGATGATACCATAATATTGATTATATGGTGACGTCTAATGTCTCGATAGTCAAAATATCTAATAGTATAGAACATCCGTACATCTTCCATCCTTTTGGGATGTGCTCTAAAGGAACATTCTATTCTTGCTTTCTCCTCAAGTAGTTTAGATCCACGTAACTTATGGTACTCCATGTCGTACTGATCATAATATGGATGTACTTGAGATGTGGATCTCACCATTCTCTTACATGTGTGTGTATGAACTACATTGAAAGAGAGGTTGAAGGCTAAGATGCAACATGATATCCCTATCTGAGCACTCTTTTGTCGTTGCCTTTGCAAACATACACTCAAAAAAGAGTCGAGAGATCTTGACCTAGGCCTTTTGAGTGGAGGCTCATGACTCGTCTTTGATAGGCTTAGAAGACTCGCTCTTAATATCTCATTGAGAACAAGTCCTACTCTTTCCCGATGTACCAATGGGCTGAGAGGCACTAGACATACAAAGAGTAGGATCCATTTTCTCTAACATATCTAATGAAGAGGATGCGAGCTCACAACGACATGCTTCCATTTGTGCCTATGCAAGGTTATGTTCATTTCTTACTGCCTATGCAATCTATGAGGGGACTTGTGGACAAACACTAGTTCCCATCCCTCCTAAGCTTGATACATGACAAATGAGACGACTAGTGGTAGTGCAAAATGTCCTACCACAATATTTGCACATCCATCTCCGTGTGTCTCAACCAAAACCACTAGTGTTGGCCAATGCGTTACTCGAGGTGTGGGTATCCCATACCTGACATATAAAACCCATAAAATGTTAGCCATCCTCGTGAGTTATAACTTTCAACTCTAGAGGGCAATACAAAATTCAAATCATTTTGCATGTGTGTGTGACATGTGTGTGGACTGTGTGACATATGTATGTACTATAGTCAATGACATATATGATATGCATGTATGTGATTGAGTATGGGTCACTGTGTATGAGGGGTGTTTGTGTGTGTGTGACATTGTCATGTGACATGTGTATGTGTGACATGTATGTGACTGGTCACAAGTTATAACTCTCAACTTAAATTTGAATGTATGTGGCTCATAGTTGTGACGCAACGCATTGTGTAGTATCTGCAACATATGCAACACAACGGTGTTGCGTTGTGACGTACACAACATACACAACGTATTGCGTTGCAAACAAATTTTTTTGCCATCTTCCTCAAGCTCAAATCAGGCTCGTGGAGGAAGGCATTTCAAAGCTATCCCTTTTCTACCTTCATCGAACCTTACCCTTTGTGTAAAGCATCCGTAAGCAGCCTAGAGAGAGAGAGAGAAAGAAAGAAAGAAAGAAAGAAAGAAAGAAAGTGTTTTTATGTCTATTAGGAGGCCGAACTCGGCCTATGAGACAAATCGATGTACATGGGTGTATCTTCTGTCAATCAGAAAAGAAAAAAGTGCTGAAAAAACTGGTAAAGCTGATATAGATCTCCGTAGTATGCATGTGGAGATACCCATGGAAGTGGGGGGTGTACGGAGTGCGAGATCTATGATAATCTATATGCAAAAGGGTAGTACAACAAGCATGAAAATGCATATGAAACGACTAACTAGCTCCATCCTGTGCTAGTGGGCAGGTGTAAGATGTGATACATAGGTGGAGGTGGAGTCAAGGCCACCCTCATGGCTGCAGCGGGATCAGCCATCATCCGGGATCGTCTCTCATCCATGACGTGATGTTCACGGGCTTAGATCTCTGCAATCTGGTGTTGGTGAATTCTCGGGTCCAATATCCTACAACACGGGGTCGTCTCCTAGCTCGAGAGGTCTGAGCTTGTTGAAGAGTCACCCCTCTCGGTGTGTGAGCTTAGCGGGCGAGGGTTGCCGCACGTCGTGGAATAAAGAAGTCAGTGAGCTAACTCTGTCTCCCTCCTGTATGGGCTGTCTCTGCCAAATGTCTACAGCTCTCAAATGCAAGCCTGGTGAGTCGGCTAGTGGGGAGCTCACTGACTCTCAGAATAAAGGTCACCAACTGGAAGAGGGCCTCCACTAGCATCGGTGGTGTGCCAAGCTCAGCTCGTATAATGTCATGTGGAACGGAGGGCTTGCTGCGCAGCAAGCGTGATATCATGGTGATCTGGGGCCTCTCAATCTGTGTCCACATCGCCTCTGTGATCCCATACTGCTGCTGCGTACATCAATGCGGGTGTCACTAGAGTGTCAAAGAGCCACCCCTTAGTCCGGGGCTCCTGAAAATGTGTCTGAAAGCAGCGTCTCTCCAATCCTGCAAGTGCTGCATAACCTCGCGTCAATCTATCTCTCGCAGCCTGTGCCATGGAGAATACCCCTGTGCTGCCCGAGAAGGTGATACCTAGGTAGACGTAGGAGTCCACTACCTCTATCTGTCCTCCCGCTGCTGTGAAAGAGGCGCGATGGCGTACTGTCCTGGAGGTATGGAAGATCATGACCTTGGTCTTGCCAAGGTTCACTGTGAGTCCTCTCTCCATGCAAAAGGTATCGAGCGCCTGTAAATGTGACTGCAACCCCTCCTGTGACTCTGAGAGCGGGACAATGTCATCAGCATATAATAGGATATGTACTGGCGTATCTCCGATGTCTCCTCCTCTCCCTCCTGCTCGCTGTATATTCTCCGTGATCTCGTCGATGTAGAGACCGAAGAGAGTGGGTGAGAGGGGGCAACCTTGTTTCACACCAATGGTGCTAACAAGGCTGTCTGATAGACCGCCGGGGCAGCGTACCCTGCCTGTGACTCGTGCATACAAAGCGTGGATGGCCCATAGCATGTCTGATGGAAGCTGTAACTCTTGGAGCCTTCGTAGTAGTCTCTCTCGAGGGACCATGTCGAAGGCTTTGCGGAAATCCACAAAGCAACAGTATAGACTCTGCTTCCTCGCCTTCGCGCTCTCAATCAAGCAACGAAGCACGAAGATGTGGTCGATGGTGGAGAAAGTGCGGCGGAAGCCTGCCTGGCTGGGTGCTCTGATCCCCGCTGCCTCAGCGTGTGTACTGAGCTCTTCCTCTAGTACTGCCCCATAGATCTTGGCCAGGATATGGCCTATCATAATAGTCCTGTAGTTCCTTGGGTCCATCATATCACCGGACTTATGGATAGGCGTAATGGTATGCATAGTCCATGAGTCGGGTAATCCCTCAACCAAAGCACGGTTGAAGAGATGGGCGATCAAGTGGGAAACTACATCTGCTGCGTATATAAAGTGCTCTCCCTGTAGCCCCGTGTGGTCTGCTGAACGGCCATGCTGTAGCTTATGGATGGCCTGTCGTACCATGCCTGCTGTGAAGAGGGTGGATATCACCGGACGCGGTGTGGAAGGAATCGGTAATGGTGGCTGTCCTTGGACGTCATATAACCTCTGGGCGTAGGTGTGCCAAGTCGAAGGATCGGATATGGGTGTAGGTGGACGTGGCTCACGTAGTGCCCTCCACGCGGTGGCACAATCCCTACTCATGAGAAGGTCGATCAACTCTGCCTCCTGTCGCTCCTCGAAAGCTCGCTGCTTCCGGCGTGTGAGGGCTCGCATCTGTCGTCGTGCCTCCCTCTCTGTGATGGATCCCAAGATACTCTGTGCTCTGAGATGTCGGTATAGTCGCCTACACTCCTCATCGTACCATCTATTCTGGGGTGTATGCCCCAGCCGTGTCGGATGTGCAGTGCTGTGGGTGGTGTATGGGAAGCTGAGAGTAGCATATGTATGGAGGATCGAGGAGAAGTGGGCGGTGAGGGTGTCCAAGGAGGCAGAGGGATCAAGGGAGTAGATGCGCTCTCGAACATGGGAGCTATAGATATGTGCTAGCTCATGTCTAAAGTGAATGGTGGCACGGGCTCGTGGTTGTGTGGTGACGGGGTGGGGTATGCATGGTGAGCCGCGAATGGATAGGGCAAGATATGCGTGATCAGCTCCAATCGGTAAGGGTGGGATAGTGAATGAGGTGATCAGATGTGTCGCCTCCGGGGGTCCGATAACATAGTCTACCACACTGCCCCCTGTGGTGTCGTGGGTGGAATGACCGCGCGAGGTGGGCCAGCTCCCCATCCCATTATATATAACGAGACGGTGTGCTGCTCCCATCTGGAGTAAGTGTCGGCCATATAAGGTGGGTGTGGCAGTGTCGGCTGAGGCTCTGAGTGTAGGTATGTCCTCTATGGTACGAAGCATCTCAGGGTCGTCAAGGTCGTAGATATCACACTGGTGGCTCTGAGTGCGGGCATTGAAGTCTCCTACAAGGAAGACTTCACCCATCCCGGTATACTCCATAATCGTGTCACTGAGGCAGTCATATGGCGATGTGGTGTCTGGTCCCTCCCCTCCTGATGGCTGCTCAGGGGAATGTGTGAAGCGTGAACCAATGGGTGCAATATAGCATACGGCGAAGTACGCTGCTCTCTCCTCTGATAGCTGCAAGCGTATCCACATGAAACGTGCCTCTTGGTCTCTGGCTACCACCTGTACCCTTTGCTGTAACGACTGTCTATAGAGCACGGCTACTCCTCCTGATCCTCGTGTGGTGTGCTGTCTCATCTGACGGCGGTGAGCTGACTCCCACATATAGCCCTCAATCCTCGGTAGGCTCCTCCCCGGGCTCTCGTGTGTCTCTGTCAAGAAGATAATGTCTCTGCCCTCCATCACCTCCTCGAGTCGCCCTGGATGTGTCCATAAAGATCCATTGCATTTCCAGACTGCAATGTCACCTCCTTCTGTGCTGTCTCATAGGCCGCGAATCCCTAGTCAATGGGCCGTCCATCAATGATGATCCGACCGTCTCTGTAGAGGGCACGATGTCCCTCCCGTCTTGCCTGGAGGACACGTGGCATGCATGCCCGTTTGTGTTCTACCTGCATCCGTGTGAGGTTGTCATCCAAATAGATGGGGGTGCCCGGTGTAGTGCGTAGTACCGCCCGTCGTCTGAGAAAGTCTCTCCTCCTGGCCTCATCTGAGAACTGAAGGATAAGTGCTCTGCTCCGTGTGGTGTCCCGTCCTGCTCTCCATACTCTGGTGAAAGGAAGAGGCTCATCCGCGCGGTATCCAAGTAATGTGCACAAGCGACGCCCGTCCTGCTCTGGTGAACCGTCTGTCTCTGTGAGGCCGGAGACGCGAACATTGAGCCTGCGGGCCTGTCGCATCCGCTCCTCCTCAATGGTGGTATGCACTATGTGGATCTCCTCATGGTGGTTGTTCTTCTTTGCCTCCTGTCGAAGGTTCTTTTTGACAACCTCGACCCATCCATCTTTCTTAGTCTCAAGCTCGTTCTGCACCACCTCCATACACTCCTTCTTGATGGTCACCCGAATGTCCTCTAGATGTGGAGCGATCTCCCCCTCCTCGTGCATGCTGTCCAGTTTCGTTTTCATATCAGTAAGCGCATTGTGCAACTCCTCCAGGTCCCGTGAGTGCTGCTTGCGGGTAGCGAGAAGCTCTTCCCGAAGGGATTCGTTTTCCTTCTCCAAGGTTGTCACCTTGGTTTCGAGGGCGACAACTCTACGGGTAACCCCGTTCAGTGCAGAATCTCCTTCTTTCTTGTGTTTTCCTATCAACTCTCGGAGGGCATGCTCTAAGGTGGCCAACTGTTCGTCCAGCTTGAGAGCCATGAGAGAGAGAGGGAGAGAGAAAGAGAAGAGGGTAGATGGTTGTGGCTGTTTGCACAGCAGGTTACAATTGCCAAACCCTAAATCAGGGCTTTGAAACCCTAAAATCAGAGTCTTCAAACCCTAAAATTAGTGCTGCATCTAAAAATAGAGAGAGATTCAAATTCATTGCTGAGAGGGGAAGGCTGCAGAACCCTAACCCTAAAAGCAGAGTTTCGAAACCCTAAAAATCCAAGTTTGTGCCTCCTTCAAAACAAGCTGTCCACATTCAAAACCCTAGAAATCAGAGCTGCGCCTCTTCAGAACTTAAAAACAGAGCCTTGCCTCTTCAAAACCTTAAAAATCAGAGCTACGCCATCTTCGAAACCCTAAAAATCACAGCAACTGCCAGCTCAGAACCCTAAAAACACAGCTGCGCCAACTTCGAGACCCTAAAATCAGAGCAGCCGCCAGCGTCAGAACCCTAAAATCAGAGCTGCGTCAACTTCGAAACCCTAAAATCACAGAGAGAGGTGGCGGACAGGGGGACGGGCAGCAGAGAGGTGGCGGACGGGCAGCAGAGAGGTGGCGGACAGGGCAGCAGAGAGAGAGAGAGAGAGAGAGAGAGAGAGAGAGAGAGAGAGAGAGAGAGAGAGAGAGAGAGAGAGAGAGAGAGAGAGAGAGAGAGAGAGAGAGAGAGAGAGAGAGAGAGAGAGAGAGAGAGAGAGAGAGAGAGAGAGAGAGAGAGAGAGAGAGAGAGAGAGAGAGAGAGAGAGAGAGAGAGAGAGAGTTTTTACGTCTATTAGGAGGTCAGACTTAACCTATGAGGCAAATCAATGTACATGGGTGTGTCTTTTGTCAATGGGGAAAGAGAGAAGTGTTGAAAAAAACTGGTGAAGTGGATATACATCTCTGTAGTATGCATGTGGAGATGCCATGAAAGTGGAGAGGGGGGGTGTATGGAGTGCCATATCTATGATAGTCTATATGCAAAAGGGTAGTACAAGCATGCACAATTCAAAATAGGACCTCCGGATGTCAAAAATCTAGTAAGTAGACGGTTGATCTTAGGGTTTTGACACATTTTGGACGCGATGGAAGTATTAGTTTCTCCAAATCTTGAACCAATCATGAGATATAGAAAGTCACATTGAATGTAAGGTTCATGATGGTTTCCTTTGTGTCCATGACATCACCTCCCCCTCAAGCGACGAGTTCCACGAGAAGCGGTTATGTGTATTCGAAATCTTCTAGTACTTGAATCTTCATAGCTCTTGGTCTTTGTAGAGTTCTTGATATTTGGTACTGGAACACGAAGATGATGGATATCCATGATGAATTGAAAAGGATTCGTAGTATATCTAGGTGTAGAATCAACTACTTGATTCTCATGATGGGATGTATTTATCTTGACTCAGATGATGATTCCTTTGTCATGGGATGGTGATTGTGGGAGCCTGATTCCAACTTGTTTCTTCTTCTTAGGACATTTGAATACCATATGATCATGATCTCTACAATAAAAGCATAATCCATTGTCTTTCCGATGCTTTCTTTCCCTTGGTGTAAGTCTCTTGACCTTGATGTTCTCCAATTGCATGGGCTTTGGTTGAGATTCTTCCAACATATATTATTGAGAAACCGACGCAAATTTGCATTCTTGATCTTGGGTAGAAGTCTTCTTCTCTTGCTTTCTCTTGAACAACCTATTATCATACTCGATTGCCTAATTCATGAAGTCATTCAAAGTATTTACCTTGGGCATGGATGAGGTCCTTGACATCATCACGTAGGTCCCATCGAAATTGGTTAATAAAATAATCTTCATCCCATGTGAGATTGCAAATGATTTGTCTAAATTCTGATGCGTAGATAGAAGCATGTCTATTTCCTTGATGTAGCTTCCTTATCTTTGTCTGAGCGACACGTGAGCAATTGGTATCTCCAAAAGAAGACCTGAACCCTCGAACGAAGACCTTGAAATCATACAAAATATCCATGTCCT
Source organism: Ceratopteris richardii (assembly GCA_020310875.1). NCBI lineage: Eukaryota > Viridiplantae > Streptophyta > Polypodiopsida > Polypodiales > Pteridaceae > Ceratopteris > Ceratopteris richardii. Next base: position 5,681,524 of record CM035408.1, on the reverse strand, counting down.
TCTCCAAGATAGGTGCAAACCATGAAAAAGTAGGACTACATAACAAAGTTCCTATGAGTCCCACTTGTGAAGCATCTTTTGGGTACCTGTTAGGTTGCATTCTTATGAAGAGCTTAACTTGTTGAAGAAATCCTCTAAAATTTGATCTTGTTCCATCAAATTTCTCAAGCATGCTCACTTTTGGGCTTTTCTTCATATTACTGGCCTAGGGGATACTTGAAGAAGATTGATTTACTATGATTTGTAGCTCCAGGATTTGCCTTTGAAGTTCGAAGATTACATCTTGAATATTCTGATGTTGAATCCTTTCTCGGTTTTCTCGTATCTCTTGGACTTGTTGCTGAATGACTTTAAGTATAGAAAAAATTTCTTCACGAATAATCTCCATGGTGCCTGGTCTTGATGAAGGTAGTCTTGCCGAAATGTCAAGGGAGCACTAGATTGTGCCCTTTGATTAGACTAGACAAGATTTCCGAATTATATTTCTTATTACAAGATCACCCATGTAGGGAAATTAATACAAGAATATGTAATTGATACAAGAAGTCCCACATCTCGAGACTGATAGGTATGGATAATTAGGCTAGACGAAATACAAGATCCCACAACCCGAGATTGAAAGGCATGGATAATTAGGCTAGACAAAATACAAGATCCCTCAACCCGGGACTTTAGGTATGAAACACGATATCTGAATTACAAAGAACTCCCTTGAGGGAGATGAACTAAATATAAGAAACAACTCGACAAGATCTCGTACTACGAGATTACAAGAGAAAAAGACTAGATGTCCAAGATACTAGACAAGACAAGACTAGAACAAGGAACATGACTAGAACTCAAACTAGGACTTGGAATGTACTTACTTGGAGATTGTGGCTCCTTGAGCTCCGAAGGCCGCATTGGCAAGATTGAGTATATATGTGGCCAACCCCTTCTTATATAGGGTTTCAAGCGCAGTTCATCAATGGCATTTATGAATTGATGATGTCAACATTTTGAAACAGGACCTCCGGATGTCAAAATCTAGTAAGTAGACGGTTGATCTTAGGGTTTTGGCACGTTCTGGACGTGATGGAAGCATTAGTTTCTCCAAATTCTGAACCAATCATTAGATATAGAAAGTCACATGGAATGTAAGGTTCAGGATGGTTTCCTTTGTGTCCATGATAGGAAGGAGCTCAAAGCTTATCTTGAGACTTTAGTTCTTGAAGCTTAAAGCTAAAAATTATCATTTTCATCAATTTTGTAGGTTTCTCCTATTACATTTGAGCAGAGTTTAGGCTCTGTACATGATGAGGAGGAGATTTATCGCATGCTCCATACAGAGCTCGAGGTGATGAATTGGAGGGTTACGAGAGCACCCCATGTGCTTTACAGTGGGGGCAGACTGATCGGCCTTCTACTAGTGGAGCTCCAGTGAGAGGTAGGAGGTGCAAAGTGCGCCCGCAACGAAGAAGTGCTTCTGCACCATCGAACGATCATGAGGAGTCTGCTACAGAGATGGTTCCTATTAGGGAACCAAAGTTCGATGATGAGGGGAATGTCATTACAACAGGAGGCATTCTACTTTTTTCTCTAGATTCTTCTTCATTTGATCATTCCATCGGCATAGATGGAGAAGAGTGATTATGATTCAGTTGATAGGCATACACTTATAGTGGCACACTGGCACCTGACACAACCTACATACACTGGGCTTTTGAGTATTTTTTGTATTGTCATGTTTCTTTTGTATCCAAATTCCATTGTTTCAAATTGACCGTTGGAAGGTGGTAGGACCTATGTCCGTTTTGGTTTGCCACATTTTGTATGACATTATCATATATCAGTATATTGGATGTGTCGTGTGCATTATGCTTATTTCAAGACTAAAAATTATTATTCTTGTCTGGTCTTTTCATATGAATAATGGTATGTTGATTCTTGAAGTTTAAACCTTAGTTTTTTAAGTTCAAAGTCACAATTTACAAATGAATCAATGTTGAATCATGAATGTACATGTAATATGTGTGTATACAATGTGTTATAGTATCGTGCATGTACATACATTGTATATTGTATGAACATTGAATGATGATTATATATATATATATATATATATATATATATATATATATATATATATATATATATATATATATATATATATATATATATATATATAATCATATATATATATACATACATGACACACCTTACACACCTTACACACCTTACCTCCTCGTACTATTCGGTTCACGCACCTTATATGCACTGAACGCACCTACGCACTTACGCACTTGACTGCTATGCACCCTAATGGACACCTCTTAATAGAAGTTCCAATTGTACGTATGTACTTCATGCCTAGCCTCACTTGGCATAGCACCAAGTGCATCACAATGGACATTTCTTAGTGACGTTTCCATCTTGAAATCATGTAGAAATATTGGCCTACTAATGCCAAAGTACAGTATGTATGGGGATGAGTTAGATCTGCCAACACGGACCTCATCCGAGCATGTACCCATGGTTGTTCCATATGGGAACTATACATCCATATCGTATGGGTGTGGAAGTATGGAACAAGTATGGTTCACAACCCTATATTTGTTCCATATATAAGCAAAATATTCAGCAATGTAAACGCAGGACAAATTCATAATATAGGCAATAAAT